>OY754978.1:26391978-27591978 GCA_963576475.1 Molanna angustata | reverse complement strand
ACAAAGTTTTGTTCAAATGATAAAGATAATCAAATCAAAACATGAAGATGAAGAGCCAAGAAATTGTGAATAAAATTATGCTTAAAAAGGATATAAGATATAGGCCATACACAATTTATCATATGTCATAAGACATTTATCTTTTTTTATTTTGACAAGTACATAATATTATACATTTCTTTATAAAAGCAAGAGTCTGTTGTTCTTAAGCTTGTGCTTGAGGATTTATTAAATAATTTAACACACAATTCAAACCTGCATCCACTAATTAATAAAAGCTAGTTCAGCACACTTAACACTCTACCACTGACCTAATCTAATCTAATTCATGTTACTTCAGAATGCAAAATTAAACAAACATGAAAAGAATAAATCGATGGCTCAACGGACGTATATTGTATGTCCATTACTGATAGTTTTGAGAAAACTCAACATGAATATTCACAATATTATATGTCCGGTTATCAATTGAAATATGAATTTCAAAATAAGAAAACTCATAACTTACTTAGTAACGTAGAGTAAGTCGTCATCTTGTTTCTTCTTATCAATCGCTTGTTGCTGCTTTTGCCATACAACTACCATCTCATTCAGTATGGAACAGAACGCATCCCATGTGTCTTTGTGCAGGGAACTTCGAGAGACGCAGCCGAAATATAATTCTTGCAAACTCACCTTAAGAAGTCTTAAAACAAAAATATTACATCACATGTGAATGAATAAGTGACAACGTACAAAATAAATGTAAATTACAGGGAGAATGGTTCATATTAAGGTCAGAAAATATAAGGATGATCTCTATATCAATAAAAAATAAGGGTGATCTCTATATTAATAAAAAATAATGGCGATCTCTATATTAATAAAAAATATGGGTGATCTCTATATTAATAAAAAATAAGGGTAATCTCTATATTAATAAAAAATAAGGGTGACCTCTACATATATTAATAAAAAATAAGGGTGACCTCTATATTAATAAAAAATAAGGGCGATCTCTATATTAATAAAAAATAAGGGTGATCTCTATATTAATAAAAAATAAGGGTGATCTCTATATTAATAAAAATAAGGGTGATCTCTCTATATTAATAAAAAATAAGGGTGATCTCTATATTAATAAAAAATAAAAGATGAAGAAAACTATTGTAAAGTTTTACTCAACAATAACCAATGACCCATCATTCTTTCTGTTTTTTCAAGCATGTTTCCATCTTTCAGGATATCGTTCAAATACTTTTCTAGGACATCCTAAGCGTCTCATACTTTTCCCAATCATTTTGTATATTTCCTTCATGAGGCGTTCTTCATACATTCAATCTTCCCACGTGTGACCAAACCATCTCAACAACATAAATAATCTCAGTAATCTCATTAATCGAGCACTAATAAAGGCAAAGTAGTTTGGGATTAGCAGAAAATTCAGATTACTATAATGTGGGTAAAATGAGTAAAAAATCATGTATATTTGTATATGTTTTTAAAATGTCAATACTGACGGTAGTTAAGGTGAAAAACTCCATTATACTAAGTATCTTTAAATCAAACTATTGTTGAAAAAAGGCAATGAACACCAGTCTAAAATATTTTCCAATAGATAAGTCTACTTATCTACTGTCTCTCTGCTTTTGCTGTTCAATGGTGGAAGACATAATGTAAAGTTACTCTAAAGGATTTTCACATAAATAAATATATAAAAGAATAAATAATGTATATTAAAGTATATACGCATGACATTATAACACAGACAAAAATTGCCAGTTGATAAGGGCTTAGTCAGCCGAAACGGTCATCCTGATACAAGGAAAATATATGTAGGACCATAATCGATTTTGTTTGATTTAAAAATACCTAGTATATTTGTATGTGAATATTAGGAATAGGCGTGATGACAGTAAGAAAAAATCATTGAAATTATGATTTTATTAGATAAAATATGTTATAAAGATTTGAAAAAATATATTTATTTTCATTTTAAAAGAGCGAATAATATTAATATTATTAAAATAAAAATACAAAATATGTTTGTCCGCCATTTTATGTGAAACACCAATCAGAGCGCATGACGTCACCATATTGTCACTGTCAATTGTGTTTGTTACTGTCAACTGTTGTGTTGTTCGAAATGGCTATTTTTTTCATAACAAGCTATATGGAATATGCTGCTTATTTTTAACATGCTATTTTTATTTATTGATTTATTTGGTTTATTTGGGACAATAAACCAAATAATATCGCTATCCGCTCTATTGAATCGTTGACGCATCTGTTATAACACGCACCGAGTATTGTAACGTGGTGGAGAATATTTAACGTTTCAGAAATAAATAACTTGGTGGCTTTCATTGCTTGATTATAAAATAAAATGATGTAATTATATTGTTTGTGGGAGTTGTACAGTGTTACATGAGGTTGAAATGGAAATACACAATGTATTATGATGAATCTAATATACATATGGGATAACTGTTATGATTCATATACATATTATGATTAATATATTAAAATATGTAATAGGTGTGATGACTGTAAGAAAAAAATCATTGAAATTATGATTTTAAAAAATAAAATAGGTTATAAAGATTTAAAAAAATGTTTTTTTTTAAATTTATAGGAGTGAATAATAATAATATTATAAATATAAAAATACAAAATGTGTTAGTCCGCCATTTTATGAGAAAAAACAATCAGAGCGCACAACGTCATAGTATGGTCGCGTCAATTCTTCTGATAGTCTTCAATACAATATACGCATTAATTGTCGGTCTGGACTATGTTTATTTTGGTGTTATCGATATATTAATATTTTAATTAGATATTTAAAACTAAAACAAATTAAATATAAATGGAACAAGTATTCAACAAAGCAAATAGTTTCAATTTACCTAGATACTCGCCTACCTATCGGGGGACACTATGGGCCGGTATTACAGTGTCAGTTTAAGAGCTAAACTCAAGTTAACAAAAATATAGCGTATTACAGTGTCCGTTTAGACCTAATCTTCCCTCAAATACGTCACTAAAACGACAAATATTTAACTCAACGTTTCTGGCAGATTAAGTACTTAACTGTGAGTCAACTGTCATTTGCTAGGCAACTCGTGTAGTTTCAGTTTCTATCACTAGAGGCGTTAGGCAACGTGTGTAGTTTCAGTGTTGTATCGAAGGTGGCGCCATACAACAAAACAAACTGACAGCCGTATTGAAACGAACACGGGCATTT
Source organism: Molanna angustata (assembly GCA_963576475.1). Classification (NCBI taxonomy): domain Eukaryota; kingdom Metazoa; phylum Arthropoda; class Insecta; order Trichoptera; family Molannidae; genus Molanna; species Molanna angustata. Next base: position 27,588,755 of record OY754978.1, on the reverse strand, counting down.
AAAAGCATTATTTTGGTGAAAAAAATTAAATTTACCATGTTGGATAATAAAACAATGGTATTTAAAGTCGTAGCGTCCCGTTTTGTATTTCGTATTATTTGAGGTTATTTAAATTTGACAGATAATAACCACAGAAAAAGTGAAATATGTCTATAATTGAAGATTTAGTAACTGACATGTCATATTGCACTGTAATACGGAAATGGATTCAATCTCCCCTTAACATTAATCTTGAGTTTGGCAAACTCAATGAGTTGAGGGCCGACTGTAATATCGGGCCTATGTTAATTGTATTTTGTATGTAACTTAGTTTTTATTGAATAAATAAATAAATAAATAATGAACGCTCGCAACGTATGGTAAACTAATTTAGTTTTAGTATTCTACAATTTTGTCACGCGATGGTGAGCTGACGAACGTTCGACATGTTATGATGCTGGTCACTGCCAAACTAAACTAGCAAGCTATATTTTTTTCATGCAATGAAGCGATTTGCGAAACGACGGCGATTACGCGAAGCATGCGTTTTAAAACATCGTTACAATTTTAGCAGCATACGAATTATTACATAGCGCTCGTTATTTGTATTGTGTTCATAACAAGCTATATTTATCTGCTATCGTTATTTTTAGCAATAGCAGCCATAGTAGTTATTTTTCTGCCTGTCTTAACTACTCTTAACTAGAATGGAACTTTTGATGGTCGGATATTTCTTTGCGTCGAACAAAGACTTTTGTTCATCAGAATTTCGAAACGTAAAAACTTAATAATAAGTACATATAAGTACTTTATTTATCTGTAATTTAAATACAACTTACATCTCGAAAATCGATAAAATATGCTCCTTCTTCTCTCTACATTATGTGTTCATAAGCTAAAAACATACGCGGGAAACTTATGATGGCCTATTTTGACGTTTGGACATTAATGAAGTTCTTTATATGCTTATTGCCTAAATAATGGTAAATATTATATTATTGAGAGCTAAAAGTGGGGAAACAAATACTGTACTTCATTGTAAACGCGTACTTAATAAAATTCACTTGTGTCTCGCCGTGCGAAATTTAATCACTTATTTCTCTTTTTTTTCGCGTGGGACGAAAACAAATACCTCAGTAGGTGTTTTTTTCGTCGTGTTTGTACATTTAGGGACCGCACAACACTTATGCACTTTTGAATTGATTATAAATACACAAATCGTCTTAGAACACATATATTACATATAGTAGTGATATGCAGTTTACGATACCATGACGTCACCGTCAGGGTCGGCAGCCGCCATGATACTACAAGCTTTTTTTGGCGTAAATGTCAAATTTGATTTTAAAATGGCGATTTTTGCTACTAAACCTTTATTTTATGTAGAAATGTATATATATTTGAAAACAGTGAATGCGTAAAAACATTGTGAGATAGTTTTTCAAAATTAGTCATCATGCCTATTGTATGTGAAAATTAAGACCCGAACTCTGTCGTTGCTGTTGACAGGAAAGCATGGAAATCAATTGTTCAGAAGGCTAAAGCTCTACCAGAGTTGTACGGCCATCGGAAGCAAGTAAAAATATTAGGATACAATTGTTTATTAATAAAGTACAAATCTATAGTTCCGGTTATTGAAGTGCCAGATTGTACTGTTATAATAATGCAAACAGTTATTACCTGAAACATTCAATTTTGTCAATTTTATTTTCCACCGTGTTGAACATCTTCAAAAAGTCTGCCAGCGTCTTCGAAGTGTAGAAATCCACCAGAGATGTCATATTTGTGGTTCGTTTATCAATGACAGGGAACCTAACCAAGTCTTCCATCCATACGTCGACCTTTTGAGCTTCGTATTTCCCGTATCTGATCATGGTGATCATTTTGACGAGGGAGTTCTTCAGGGAGCCAAACCCGTAAGACAGTTGAGTTATGGCGTTCAGCAGAGACTTTGTTACATCGGGGAACGACAAAGTAAATGATTTAGAAATCTTTGTGTAGAAACTCTTGACTGACAACTGCCAGGTAGAACACTCTCTTACTGCGTCGCAGGCTTTATTCAGCACTACAGCGATATTGGAATCATACGGACCATTTGACAATATGTAATTTAACAGATTTCCAGCCAGATCCACCATATTATTGTAATGTTTTAAAATAACATTTGGCGATGCGAGAGAGTTGGTGAAATGCTTGAATTCCTGAAACGTGAAATATGGATATTGAATCGGGAGAAAACTTTGAATTTACATTCCTCAAATTCATATTTTTTTTTGTTAAAAGCTTGGTTAAAAGTCTCATTTCACTGCATGCGGAATTTCAGATGAATTTGGAAAATGATTTAACATTATCTCATAAGATTTGATACATTAACTAGTGTGTATCTATATAATATATAGGAACAGGCGGGATTTATAAAGGGTAAAGGAACTAGGAAACAAATTCTCAATATGGAACTCTGCGTTTCGTCAATTACACAAAAGCGATTGTGTGTGAGGTGGCATGTGGAGAGTGCTATCGAAATGCGAGTCCCAAAATATCTAATATATCACATCAAACAGCTTACTCTAGTAACACTGCTTCAGTAAGAGTCAATAATAATGTGTCGTCATCAGAACTCCATGTCCAGAAAGGCGCACATCAGGGACGCATTCTGTTTCCAATACTATTCAACATTCATGGGGAATATATAATGAGGAGAGCACTTAACGGATGGGACAGAGGAGCGAAGATTGGGGGGAAAACTATATCTAACCTCAAAATGAAATGGCACTCATAATGAAGCGAGTAGAACAAGAAAGCAGACACCTAGGCTTGGAGATAAGCCAATTGAAAACTAAAATTATGATTGTAGACCAGCATAACTACTTGGAGAGGACGGATGTCCAATATAATTTGGAGGTTGTACAAAACGTTGTTCATCTCGACTCTTTACTCTTGGACAACAGTGAGTGTGTAGACGAAATAAAATGTGACATTGCAATGGCCAAAACTGCCATGACTAAATTGGACAAGATATGGAAAGATAGAAGTATTTCCAAATCCACAAAGATTCGCTTAATAAGATGGGTCGGAATTTAGATGGGAGAGTGGTTAACGCACTGGGCTAGAATCCTGCCTCGACCGATTTCGTTCACCTTTTATGCTTAATTTAGGGAATATAGGAAGGCGTATATGTACTTGTTTAACAAAGATATATTCATTTTTTGTAAAAAAAACTTATTTTCCCCATTTCTATCTACATTGGAGAATCATGGACAATGAAAGCCCGCGAAAAGCAAAGAATCAATACCTTTGAAATGTGGTGCTGGAGACAGAGAGAAGGACAAATATAGACGTGATCAAAATACCCTTGAAAAGCTGGTTGTCGTTAGTGGGGTTGAAGGTAGAAGGGAAGAGAGAGAGATCCCACACAAGATGGACAGACCAGATTAAGGCTACCATAGGTACATCGGTGGTTAGAGCAATGAGGACAGTGGATAATTGGAGGACTACAATACACAACAGCATTATGATGAGGAGAGAGGCTGGTCACGACCCTTAGCTATAAGGAAGACGACACTGATGATGATGATCGATATATATTCCAACTGTCGATTTGTTCAGGAGAACTTTGTTCTCTTAACATATCGACAATGTATCAAGCCAGAATACGCGAGAATTGTATGGAGAGGTCTACTTTTTTCACGGCTTTTCCAACTTTGAAGTCAAAAAACACCAACTTAGAGGCTTCGCAGCATATATGTTCCATACACGGATTTACTCAGAATAGCACTCAATAGTAGAACATTTCGTGTGTCTGTGTGTGTGTGTGTGTATGTCTGTGTGTGTGTGTGTCCGTCCCCCCCTTATAACTTTTGATCCGCTCAATTTACAGAGCCTAAAATTTCAGAATATATAAACAGTTACAGGCCTACAAAACTTTTATACTCGGAATTTTGAATTTTTGTTTCAGTCAGGGGTTATCAACTTTTGAATTTTTATTTTATTTTTCCCTATATCTCAGAAACCATAAAAGCTAGAACGCTGAAAATTGGTATAAACATAGACAAATACAAAATCTCAAATTAGTTTTTTCAAAAAAATTCCAGGATTTCTCAAACATTTTTTATTAAGAAAAGTATTTTTTTTATGATAAATTTATGAGTTTAACTGCCTATATTTCCATTTTTTTTTTAAATATCGAAAAAAGCCGAAACACCCCAACTAGATAATTTAATTTTATATAAAAAATATTAACATTGTAGCAGTACATCTCAAATTTTTTTTAACAATTTTTATAAAAATTGAATTTAGTGACGACATCGCTTCATACAATTTGTATGGTAGTCACCTATACACAATATCAAAGAAGACTTAATAGTTTGATACTTCATCTCTAAACATACAATATACATATACCATCATGCTGTTTTCATATTCCGGGTAGGAAAAAAAGACTGACCTCCATACTATCCTATCTTGACTACCTAGGTACATGTGTTGTATAGAAAACTAAATATCATAAAATAATAAATAATTGTATTTATGGGTTTGGTACTTATTCTTCAACTATACATACTATCGCTGTCGACAGTTGGATCTCATGTGTTACATGCAACTAGTATAAAAAGAATGTGATGATGACTAATAGCTGCTTTCATCGAGGTACATCAAATCAAATAACAACTTAGTACCCATTCGGAGATCAAATGCTTCAGTGGAACCTATGCAGTACTAAATACAAAACTGGGAAACAGCATTACGCTCAAATATTTTTGGTAAATGTGTTTACTATAGACCATCACTTAAGAGTTGATACGCCAATTTCATTCAGCGGAGGTAAGATCATTTTGTTAAATTAAATTTTGAACTAAGTAAATAAAAAAATAGTTTATGCTTTAGAAAACCTTGGTGAAATTAGCAGTCTACCTCAAGTCCTCAAATTTACTTCCATTGATTCTACACTTCTTTTATAGTTGACTAGGAGAACAACAAATAATGCAAGATCAAGTGATTTCTAAAGACTTGTGCATACCTTTGACAATTTCATAAAATCTGATTCGGGAGGACGATACGTAAAACCTTTAGAAAGGTTTGCAGCTGACATCTTTGTCTTGTCCTTCAACTGAACAAGATGACCACAATGAGAATGAGACTCGGACAACCTTCTGTATATTTTATCCTTTTCCAATTGGACTTCTTTCTTATCTTGCGATATAAAAGTTTCAGAGGTCAAACTGAAGCCTTGATTCCAAGACATGATAGCGGTGGATTCGTCCTTGGAAACAGATATCAATCCTCCGATAACATTGTGCATTAAATGCAAGTCTAATAAATTATCTACAGCGGCAACGTCCTCTTCTATGGAGTCTAGCTTCAGACTGTTCTTTGTAACAGGATCCATGCTGCCGATTTCGCAGAAAATGGTAACGCTGCAAGAGGACAACAGTATCCAAAGTTTCGCAGTGGCCAATACGCAGTCCATATGCTCTTTGAATGTTTCATCTTCTTTAGTAATCCCGCCCAACATTTCCATTAGTTGCATATTGAAACCGATGCATTCGTTCAAACAATACGCCAGATGATTTTTCATGTTGTTGATTTCTCGATTTGCAAATGTATTTTTGGCGACAAACACTTCGTTTATTTTACTAGTGCAATTCCTGACGGAAGTTACTAGATCGCCGGAAATTATAATGCTGTTTCTGTTCAAAGCTTTTTCTAGGCATAAAATTGTCCTTTCAAAGTTTATAACAATTGTGTTGGCATCGGAAATACTGTAAAATAAAAATATATATATATATATATATATTTTATAGACAAATTATAAACTTTCTATATAAAGTAATAAAGCAATGGTGGTGTCTGTGTGTTTGTGTGTGTTTGTGAAATAAGAGCATCTAAAAATCTAATTTATGTGCGTGCATGTACCAGTATACCTGACTGGTTTGGCCAATACTTAATTATTTACAATGCTTATAATCAATCCAATTTTTAACCACTTCTCATCTTATTGAAATTTTATATACTTACTTTGCTTACTCCTTCATATTAACCAATGGCGGGGCATTTAAGCTAGTAGCAAATATAATTATTTTTAATAAACAATACATAATATAATGTCTCTTGACTATATTTTAATGGAAAAAGAAATGTAATTAATAAGTTTACTAATAATGCATATATACACACATATACCTACATGCATAATATATACACATACTCATTCTTTCTCTCTCATACAACATACACATTATTTTTCATATATTATATATTTTTGAAATAAGGCACACAAAAGGTGCATGCTATTTTTGTATTCCTGTTTGTCATCTTATAATTTTGTGCATGGACTGTGTGCTGTCTTTATTATAATAAAATAGTAATATGTCAGGTAAGTCAATTGTGTTATTTAGACATACATAAACAGTTCATCTAAATTCTAATGTTTATAATTTAAAAAATGTGTCTTTGAAGTAGCAGTGTATAATAAATAAAAAATACATACTGATTTCTCAAACAAGGAACATTCATAAGATCCATATTTCTCCACAACAAGTTATGGAGATATTCCAGCTGCTTTGATCGCCCTCGCCATGCAACCAGAGATGAAGAGACTTTAGAAGAATCTGAATCTAAAAAATGAAATAAACAGTTCACCAAATATGCCATTGAAAATTTTGAAGTCCATACATCACGCAAAGAGGACGCTGCAGACACGATAGAAGAAGAATGCAAAGAGAAAAAAGTTAATAAATACATGATACTATAGATAAATAAACATACCTTTAGATACAATAGAAGAATCGTGCAAAATAAGTTTCACAGTATTGTACGTGATATGAGGAAAATCCATAGAAAAAGTATCCAATTTATGGTCCATATCTTCAAACAATGCTACATCTTTGGTAGCCATATTGCCGACAGACCAGTTCAACCAACTAGCGGGATTCGTAATTGGAGAAGTCTCCAGATGAAGCGTAATTATATCCCAAAATTCGGACCAATGCTCTGATAAACTAAAAAAAACAAACGCAGACAAAATATTATTTTTTTTTTTGATAAAAAAAATGAATATGTCATTGTTAAACAAGTACATATACATCTTCCTATGTTCCCTAAAATAAGCATAAATGCTTGTGCTGTAGGTGAACGAAATCGGTCGAAGCAGGATTCAAACTCGCGACCACTAGATTGCTAACCCAGCACGCTAACCGCTCTGCCATCGACCCATCTAAATTATTACAATTGAAATCAAAATAATCACCTTTAATTTTTAAAGAAATTACATTCATATTGATAAAGAAATGATCTATTCTTGATATTTATGCTTTACAAACAATAGCATTTTTGTTATTATTGTGTATGAAGTGCCAAGAAAAGAGAGAAAGCACTAGATATATTTCTAACAATTTTTCAAAAACTCTGTACTAAAATGATCAGTTTCTCTCCATCATATTTACCTCAGTCAATTTTGCATGAAAATAATCAGTACCAAAGATTGAATTTTTGACTATAGACTAGAACTTTAATGAAAGAAGGCACTAGAGAGCCACATTGCAATCAATAAAATGATCTTCCCCTTAAATTTTTCATAATCTAAAATAGAAACAAACTCTAAATGAGGAACTTTCAGTTTGGGACTTGCTCCAGCTTAGGTCCTTAGCTATTCAACTGTATTTTTCTAAAAAAAAATTGATTATCCAGAGAATATTCCTCATTATGCTTACTAAAATATTTAAAAAATTCAAAAGACTTACCTTTTTAGTTTACTGGAATCGTCGAGTAGTGTAAAGTCTGATAGTAAGCTGTATAGTTTTACTGGTATACTGGGAAGAGTGTTAATAATTACTGATAAATATTGTATAAGATCTTTATACACAAATTTGGAATCAACGCTGCTGACGTTGTCGTCTTTAAGACACATCAATAGATTTTTAAACAGGAGACTCTTGTACATGTTAGAAGCACGGAGCGTAATGTATTCTTTTATTGGCCACAACTGTGCCTCGAAACTAAACTGGCAGATCTGAGAAAGATCTAGATCACTTTTAGGAACTACGTCTTCATCTAGATCCATGTAACATATCTCAGATTTAGCAGCCGTGACCATTGCAAGATTAACTGTCTGATCTTCGCATTCGTTTGGAAAGTCAAAGGTACTTTGAGCACTTTTAAAAGCGCTTCTATCAGATTTCAGTTTTCCATTGATTATGTTTTTGACGACCGCCTCGGACATTTTTGTCTGTATGTTGAGCATGTCAATGTTTTCAATTGTACTTTCTCTCGTCGAACAAGCGAGATAAACTTTCTCACTCGGATAAGGCGTCGGTTGTCCCAAGTACTTTTTGAGATGTTTGCCGATGATTCTCAATGGAGAATTTTGCGTAATTATGCTTTGATCAATTTCCAACATAATCTTTTGCAGGTCAACATTTGCATCACCGGCAGACGGTAATTTACTAATCAAATATTTAGAGAGCCATTTGTAATACATATTCATTTTTACGATCACTTCATCTCTCAAAATCATCGTCACTTTGCTGTTTCTAGAGGTACTTTCTAACAGACGCTCTTTGCATATTTTGTAAAATCTATTTCTCCAGTTGAAGAGCAAGGCGAACGAGCACCAATCTTCGTTTGTGAGTTTGATATCAGTATGGCTGAAAATATTCACAATTGCCGAATCCAAAGCGGAGATGAGTTTGGAGCAGTGCTTCAAAATTGGCAAGTCTGAAAAGTCTGTCAAATCACCACCGGAAACTTTTGTGGAGTATTCCAATGCCGTCATAAATCGTTCACTGGTGATTTGATTCTTTTCCGTGGCTTTTGTCGCTGAATAATATAAACAAATCGAAGCCCTGTTGGAAATGCTCACAGACGAATCTCCAAATGTATTAATCTCTGGTAAGAACTGCAGATCCCACGGATATTGATTTTGATCATTTTCTCTGTCCTTCAAAACTAAATGATATAGATCTTTGTTTAAATTTTCGAAATAGGACTTAAGATTGGCTGGCAGCATTGAGTGAGAGAGTAAATTATTCACAAGCTCATAGCGTAGAATACAATCGGCTTTGCAGCTAAGATGGTAAAATTGATAGAGCAACAAGGAGATCTTCAACATATTTTCAGAGTTAATGCACTCGATTGCAGAATTGATGAAGGTCGCCTGATGCTTTACGATTTCCAACGATGAATGTTTTTGTAATTTCAAAGATGAATATGTATGATTTGTGAAAGGACCACAAATACTTTTACTCTCACAATTTGATACACCTGCTCTGATGAAATTTTCCAAATCAGATAGCATATCATATTTGAATTCTGCTACGGCTTTATGAGACCCTATGAAGTCGGAAGCAGTGCGAGATTTGATGTACACGTCTGAAAAACTCTTGACAATAGCACCGATAACATGTTCTCCTCTTAGAATTAGTTGACTGGTCCAAAATGCTGATTGCAACAGTTGACATAAGGACGGTTTATTATAACCTAAATTATATAAAAAAAACATTTATTACAAAATATATAATAAAAATTAGAAAAAATGATTTAATCATTAATTTTGAAAAAAATCAACAAACATTTAAAACTTACTTTGAACAAATGAACACATTTTCTCATGTGCAGTTTTAAACAAGGTATGATATTTAGTATCCAAACCAGCAGAAGAAAGCATAGCTGACAGATCTAAATCTGGAATAGCTTCCGTTAATGAAACATTGTTAATCTCCTCTGGACCCAGGATGTATATTTCCACACCACGATTACGCATAGCCCTACAAAAAGTCAATGTTAAAAAGGTTGTGTACCAATTAATAATAATTTTGTCAATAATTAATAATAATTTCATCAGTAATTCAATTTTCCCCGTTTTAATATTAATAGATGAATTAGATAATTCCAAAGGATCTATAACTTAATTGTTGGGTCTAAAAAACAACAGTAGTGTTAAATAATTAACAGAAGGTTTCAATTTACTCCAATGACAATGGTTATTAATAAAATTTATTTTTTCAATCGCTAGTACTTGATGGAATTCCATTAAAATTAAATAAAAAAAGGTTTTTAAAATTATTCCAATGTTTATTTAGACTACTAGTAGTAACTACATACTTGAAAATGTGCTTAGCACGATACCGGTTGAAGGTTGTAGTTTAAAAACAGTGGAATAATTTTAAGAAATTTTAATTGAATTCCATCAAGTACTAGAGATAGAAAAAAAAATGTAATTTAATCAGCGAATACGGCTAAACTGACCGACTTACATAAGAAGTTTAAGTTTAAATGGAGTATGGTCTCACAACATCTATGGTTCATAAGATGGTTATAAAAATTTAAAATAAATATCCTACCTTGATATTTCACCGTTCTTAGGATCCATGGTAAAGAACATCCTAAAGTTGGGGTGCGGTTTGATTTCATTAAGAGTTCCTCCTCTCTCCGCAATGCTCAGAACACCGTTGGGCTCCAACAAACCGTTGAGTCGGTCCAAAACGGCCGATGAACACAAATTAACGTTGTCTACTAGGAGCCAGGAACCATTCAAAAGACACTAAAAAATATACAAACAACTTAACCTACATCATTTGTTTGTACGGGAAACTCACTGATAGCCTTTAGGCTAGTGAGAATTATTTCATATATGTTCTACCTTAACCAAATAAATATAAAAATAATAATAAAATTATACTACATAAACATAGTAAAACTGATAGCCAATATAATAACAAGTATCTTCTCACAACATAATATATGTTGTGAATAATGAATATTATTCAAAATAGTTGTTAAATTATAAGTTATAAACTATGTTTTAAGCCCATCATCGACAAACGATTGTTTTTTACTTTGTGGTATCATTTTGAAATTAATTAAATGAAATAAAACACAACTTTGTCTACACCACTACATACATTACTTTTATTCAAATGAATAAAAATTCCTCTACATGTTACGAGAACAAAGTTCCCTTCCTCAGGAGGATACAAAGTATACTAAAATAAAATACAATATATAGACAAGTAAACATAATGGGTGGAGTGTGGGCTGGGTTAAACTATTTTTTAGGGTGGGGGGTGTAATGAATTTATTGGTTAATTAATTTGTGTATTGGAAAAATATTTAATATAGGGTTATTAGGGAATTGTGTTTGATTATTAATTATATTATTTCTCTTATGTTTTAAGTGCTGAAAAATAACATATTATACTTATAACATAGAAAATGTAAAAACCCGAAGAAAAAACTAAAGTATTTGTGAATTCTAATTGTTTTTTTATTGTTATAACTAAAGTAAGTTCAACATAAAATTATTTTTCAATGTAGGTTTTTACTGATCTTCTAAGGACCATGCAGATATGATAAGGAATATGTATAATATTATGTAATTACACTATGAGAACACTACAAACTATGTTAATATCAATTTCACAACAATTTCAAAATAATATAATACTTTTTAACAGATTTTTAATTATCTCAATAGAGACGAAGTTGGAATATTTATTGTAGGAGAACCGGGAAATCTAAAAAATACCTTTGACTCCCGACAGGGAAAAAAATCCAATGTTTGCGCATATGCAATAATAAAAATATTCGATAATTAACCTTTACTAGTAAAGAATCCACCCATTCAAATTTTCCACCAGCATTGATATTTCCCTCCTTCAAAACAGTTTCCTTCAGGGATTTTAAGTTGAGAGAAATGCCATTTATTTCTTTGCTCAACTTGTCATTTTTATCATGGATAATGGACAAATTGTACAGAATATCTTGGAGGATATCTTCTTTTTCTATGCACAGTTTTACTTCCTCCTCCATAGTGTGTTCACTGGCGGAATCTTGAAAGAAAAAATAATCATTATGACATAATCAACATAAAGTAACAACAACAACAACAAAATAATATAATAAAATAATACCATTATAACCAACAAACTTGAAGGTTTCCCATTTTTGAAGAATGAGAACAGCCTTTGCGTATGCCTTTTCCAGTAAAAGATTCCTATGGCTACTCATGACTAAATGCTCAATTTTTGTTGAAATATCCTCCATGTGTCTATTGTAGTCGGTCTGAAAAGAAAATTCACAATGAGTAAAGAAAAATAAATGTCATCGTAAAGAGATAATCTGGGTTGCGTTCACAATGAATGCCGAGTGCACTTATTGACGCTCTAAACCGTTCATAATGACTGGAAACAGACGCACGAAAGACACTCTGTGGCGTTCAGATTCAACGTTGAGTGTATGCACCACGTTATGACAGTTATAGCATCTGTTGACTTCTATGTTATTTGTGGAATAATGACTTCTATTTGTTTCTGCGGTATCTATTATGTCACTTGACATTATTTATGATGACAATATGCATTCATAAAGAGGTTAATTTATTAAAATATCATACAAAAATTTTCAATAAAAGGTCAGAGAGCATTATTTACTCCACTGCCCAATTGTCTTTTGATGAAAATATAACCTAAAAAGAGACATGTATGATAAATGACATTTAAAACGCTCGATGCTGCGTTCAGATTGAAACGCCGCTCGAAAGCGTTCAGTGAGATTGGTGTGAAAAACGCCATAACCTGCAACTTCAGGTACATCCGACGCTCGACGTCGAGCGTTGAATCTGAACATAGCCCTGAATGAATATAGATAAATATGAAAAATTGATACTCATTTTTTATTTATTTAAATACATTATGAAATCTTTCGGATTATAAAATATTTTCAAATTCACTTCATAATTGATATTTGTATGCTGTATTGATTATTTTGCCCACAATGTCACAAATGCAAGACCATACTATACTTACTGAACAATAGACTATCTAATACCTGTTCGAAACCACCAAGTAAATCAGATGTGTCCATTGCTGATACAACTGGTAAAATATTCAATTCCTTTCCAAGAAGTTGGGCCAGTACTTGTACACTGCAATTTTTACCACTGGACGCCGGACCAACCTATGTGAAACAAATAACACTTTAAGAAAATATATTTTGATAGTGATAATATTTAAAGCATCAAATTGACAGAGTATTAATTACCAAAATTGCGAGCCAATTCATATTGACGCACTGTATCAAAGACTTCAACACTGGCAACTGATTCCTTAAGACCAACAAGTCTTGCTGTAATGTTTTGTTTAGACCGCGTTGGTTTCTTTCAATCGAAACGTCCCCAATGTGCAAGTGAGTTTCGGTAATATAAAATGCTGGATGTTCATTACTCAGGGGATATTCCGGACCAAATATGTCTTTGTAAACGGCTTTAACTTTTTCCTTGTCGGTGTTGGTCCTCATTCTATTAACGTATAATAATTGAGCTCCTTTTCCTGGACTTATAGTTTCAGGAACAGCTACATCAGACTGCATTTTGTTTAGTTCAAACATGATGCTGTCGCACCAGCGCTGAATGTCTCGCAAGTTCAACTCCCAAGGACTGCCCCTGTGACCCCATAGCAGCCTGGAGGTCTCGTCCAATATTTTGGAGTTCATTTCGATCATCTTGAGCAGGATTTCCGTCGGGATCGTCGGATACTGAGTTTTGCATATAAAAATAAGATCATCGGCTAGGAGGGTGTCGACATACACTTGAGTGAACCTATTCAAGAACGATTTGGGTAAACCTCTGCGAGAGCCTCCTTGTCTGAGGGGGTTTTGACAGGCGAATATTCGAGTGTCTTTTTTAACTTTGAATGTCTTGCAGAGTTCAGGAATGAAAACCTCCCCTCTGTGGTCCAAGCAAGCGTTCAATCCCTCCAACACAGGCTGTGGAGCGAGATTCAGTTCATCCAGTAGAATCCAATCACCGTTTTGTAAGGCGGTAAGAAAAGCACCTTCCTGCCATGCAAATGTTCCTTCCGGAGTAGGGAGATCTGCTCCGAAAAGATCACTTATGTCCTAAAATAGTATAAAAACCATATTTTATAGAAGTAAATAATTCACAATAATCTAAAATAACTGTTAAATGCAAATTGTTTTTTACTGTTAAATAAATAGAAAGCGAATTGCAATAAGAATTATATAATAAAATATTAGGAATTGTAGAAATTGTATATCCAACGGGGGTTGGAGTTCCAACAGGTAGTAGGGTTACCATCAGCAACATTACTATCAAGATCAACTCTCTAGCGTCCACGAGTGGTCTCCTAGGCCCCGCGATCACTGACATTGCCATCAGTGTCATAGCAGATAGAGAGTGGGCGAATGGTGAGTTTACAGCGCCATAAAACTGGATAGAACCATCTAAGGGAAGGAAACCCCTACAGAAAACCCTGGTCCTCCTGGTAGGAGGTTACGAGACCTATAGGGGAACCTTGGCGAGCGATGCTGGAGGAAGCCAAGGCTCACAACGGGCTGTGGAGCTACTGATGATGATGAGAAATTGTATTCATTTTTAAGGCTTTTATTAAATGTAATGTTTATATTATATTTTCTAAATAAAAAAAAGTTAATATTGTATGACAAACTCACCGTTTGATCACTCAAATTAATACGAAGGATCCTGTGGCCTGAAATTTTAGCCAAAGCCATCACCAAACTAGTTTTACCAACTCCGGGACTTCCCTCCAGCAAAATGGCCTTCTTCAACTGCAGTCCGCGCAAAAGTCTCATTGAGTTTATGCCCGTCGTGGGGGCTGTGAAACTGAAATTGACAGCTTCTGCGCTCGAAATACTAGCTGTACTATTTTCCCCAACATTTCCATAGGGTATATAAAAGGGATCAATTCCAAATGAGTTTCCAAAACGTTTTGCAACGAACTTTAGATTTTTGCTCAAAAATAACTGTTCAAGTTTTTTCATTTTTTCTGAATCACACTTGTCAATGGTTTTTAACAAAAACATAGTTGCGGAAGTACGGCTTTCATTCAATGTTTCTATATTCTCTGAACCGGACAATCCAGTGCCAAAAGAATCCAGAAATATTAGATTAGCGCCATGAATGAAAGCTTCAGTAACTTCCATTCCATTATTTTGTACAGTTTCGTTGATGAAATGCACCCAAGATAGCAAATCTCTTATGCTACATGGAAATCTGCTGCCTACATTTGTATTCTTGAACCATTTGAAGAATTTCAAAATGTTTTCTCCGATTCCAGAAGATTTTCCCGAGCCAATTTTAATAGTAATATTCCTATTTACACTTTTCTCCAATACAGAAATAAGATCTTGGTCCGTATTGATATTGTCACACCAAATTTCCGTAAATCTATTTCTCAAAGCAGGTGACAATTCTTTTTTACCATAATCACCCCCAGGATTCATTGTGCCGATAAAATGGAATTCTTCGTGTGCCGTCACGATGCACGTTGAATTATCTTCCATATCCAGTCCCTTTTCAGCCAGTAGTAGCTGTCTTTCGGGTTCCAGCAACGAATTGAGACGTTCCAGTACACTATCGTCAGCCAGCGATATTTCATCAGCCAAAAACATCTGTCCATTTTTCATTGCATCGATCAAAGGTCCATCGACCCATTCGAATAACTTTCCATCGTCCTGATAACATCTGACGGGTCTCAACCCTCCCAAGAAATCGGCACTCTCAGAATGCATATGGCAATTGACTGATAGTAATTTGCAATTATTCAAAGCTGCCAAAACTTGGCAAATCGTCGTCTTGCCGCAACCCGTTTCCCCTACTAAGAGTACGGGTTCTTTAAATGTAAATGATTTAGCTATCAATACGGCCAACATTCTCATATTCATTGTCCACACGACGTGTTGGAATTCTTGAAGATCGGCACTGAGTATTTTGTGCAATATATCTTTAGTGACTGTTGAAGTTTTATCAGAAAGAGTAAACAAACATTCAGGATCCACTGTTCTCTTAAGATGCTTTTGCAAAACGTCTTGTATGATACTCTTTTCGTCGGAATGTCGGACTCTTCCAGCTAATACCAGATAACCTTCATCTGCTATGTGCTGGTCCCAATCGTAATACTTTCCGAGAGCGGAGTGCCCGTCCGCAGCAGCCTTGTATCTTTCTCCCCACCTGAAGAGGTCTCTCAATGTAATGAAACCTTCTTTTCCTTGTACGGCAGCAGATTTTCTTCTCCTAGCTTGTAGTTCCGCCATCACCGCGATGATTTTTTTACAATAAGACACTGGCAGATGACATCTTTGGTGTAAGATGGTCTCCAACTCGGGCCTGGGTATTTCGTCGAAATGAAGTTCGACAAATCGATTTCTGAAGGCACGAGACAAAAGCTTTCTGCCCCCGTACAAACCAGGAGGGTTTTGAGTGGCAAACAGCATGAAATTGGGGTCAGCCTTGACGACTTGTTGTGTCTCCGGTATGAACAGTTCCCTGTTGTCATCCAAGACTCTGTTCAGTGCTTCCAAAACATCGCTGGGTGCAAGATTCAATTCGTCTAGAATAATCCAATGCCCTTTACGCATGGCTTCAACGAGAACACCTTCTCTGAAGACTAATTTTCCATTAGAATCAGTTGCATATGCCCCAATGTATTCCTGCAAGTCTGTGTGTTGGTGGTTGTTGATTCTAACACAATGATTACCAGAAATTTTAGCAATATACGTAATAAGTGAAGTTTTTCCTACCGACGTATCGCCTTGCAAAAGAATAGGTAATTTACCCAATGAAATGATTCTCACTAAATCTCGAAGATTGTTTCGTACAGACGGTGTCAGAACATAATCGGAAGGAACGGTAGGTTTAAGTTTTCCTTGACAAATCCAGTAGCCTTCAATACACAAGAACTGTTCTTTGTCTGCCCTTGGTGCTGGTATGGGCTGGTTGAGAACACTTTTTAAATTCTTCTTACCAAGCACGGCACTAAAAATAAAAAATATTTTCATTCTAAAATGTACAAAATTACTAGGACCATTATAATTTATTTCAAGGAAATTTGTAAGCACGGATAAAAGAACGATCGTTCCTTGCCAGTGTCACAAACACTGTCTATGATTAAACAGAAATTTGCATATAAAAAAAAATACATTTTGATTAATAAAAAGTATTTACTTACATTCCAATCATTGTTGCCACTCTAGGATGTGAAGCACTATCTAACTGTGTTAGAAAACTTAGACACATTGTTTCATAAAGAGATCTAGTCACTGTACCACAGTGGGCTCCTACTGCTGATGATAAAGCACGACACAAAGTACGCAGTGAGAAGTGAGGGCATTGACCTAAAACAATAAAGTATCACAGTTTAATGTTGCGACATTCACATTTCTTGATTATAACCAATGACGGACGCTCCTTCAAATAAAATGAAAGGATAAATCAAATTATGTATCAACAAACATATTTAAAACAATACCAAATTACTTGTCACGTAAGTACAATAAAAAAGACAAAAACTTCGAGTATCGTATTACTGATATGAACACCTGAAATTATGCAACGGTGCGGGACCCACAGTGCTCTATCCCAAGCGCACAACAAATGAATGGAAATTAAGACATCGTACTGGCTCGTAAAATGGTAGATATCTCATACAAATGCTTTATGACTTTGGCGCACCGCACCGATAAGTTAGTTTGCCGATTCATGTTAGGCGGCGCGCATTTTGCTGTTGTTTAAATAAGTTTGTTTAATTATAACTCATTGGATATTGTACATTTCTTCTACATGATTATGTATTATTGTATTCTGCATGGATTTTTGTGTTATATTGAAAATAAACTTTCACAATCGCCCAATTCACAATCGTGATGTTTTTAGAGAGGCTGACAGCACTATTTCAATTTTACAACTATTTTTAAATAACGGTCTAGCCGAGTCATCTTCAGAAAACGTTAAACTTTTGAAACTAATAAGTACAATTTATTTCTACGACTGCCGTTGAGAGTGAACGTTATTTTTAATATTACACTTGCATTATCAAATATAAAAATTTAAGCACTTACCGGTGCCATCAGTCAGGTTAATCTTGGCTTCTTTTCTTATGTTCACATAAAATTTGTAAATAGATTCCATTATCGCATTCGGCACAGACAAGTCTTTGAGATAGTCGCTCACCAAGAGCAACAAGTCATTTCTCTCGGTCAACTCGTCAACGAAGAATTCAGTGAAACGATTCCTCAACCCAGCTGGTAGATCTCTCTTTCCGACGTCTGTGGCCGGATTCATGCAAGCGAACAAAATAAAATCCTTGTGTCTGTCAATACTTTGATCGTCTCCGCGTTCCAAGAGGCTGATTGAACTGTCTCCACCTTCCAGGAGACCGGACAGACATTCCAGAGTCTCGGCGGATGCCAAATTAATCTCATCCAACAAGACCCAATAGCCCTTCCTCAATGCTCTCACTAACGAACCTTCGATGAACGAAAACGCCAACGAAGTCTCCGATTTCAGCTGCAACTCGAGCTTTTTTAATTTGCCACCAAAATCGGTCCAGCTCTTGAATAATCTTGTTTTATCTGCTTCCGTATTCGGGTCGGTCGAGTTTTTTTTCCCAGATCTGATCATTTCACCAACGTCAGTGTTTGACAAGCGACGTATCGCAGCCCCTTGACTCTGCTTCATCAGAGCGAGAAGAGTCTTCCAATCACTGTTTTCAAAGGACACCGCTATATACTCTAAAAATTTGGCATTCTTCGAGACATCATAGTAGCTACGAAACAATGATTCAAATTCGTTTCGTATAGGAGATATGATGAACTTTAGATCGACGGGTTTGTATCCACCAAGCAGATCGGCAGAATCTGATTGCTGGTTCATATTTATGACTACTAATTTGTTTCCTGTTTCCTTTGCTAGATACTGAACGGAAGAAGTTTTGCCAGTACCTGTCTCACCAACAAGTAACACTGGTTCGTTGGCATTCACACAACAGGCTATTCTTTCCAAGAGACAAGTCGACTGTCTAGTAAACGAAAATGTGCATTTTTTACCTTGCAGGGTAATTGAAGAGATGGGAATTTCTTTTCTTTGAACGACCGCTCTTCCGATATTCATAGAATTAGGTTTTAGACTGATACATGGCTTGTATGTGCGACAGTAATATTCAGCTTTAGTATCAACTATACCCAAATATGCAGATATTGCTTTTGCCAATGGGATCCTAGATTCTCCTTCGGGAACTGAACATGCGAATATATCTATAGCATCTTGGAGTACCTTCAGAGCTGATTCATGACTAGAAACGTCAAAATTTATCACTGCTCTCGAACACCATTTAATCAAATCTCTCGTTGATGTTAACCTTCCACTCCTTAAAGACAATATGTCCGATGTTTCAGTTAAAAATGAATTGACAAAAGGTGTCACCACAACTTTTTCATTCTCAATATTGTGTAGCGATGACTGATGACTTCCGACTGAGAAAAGCATAAACACGTCTACCATACGAGAAGCAATTGTCTTCAGTTTTGGGAACAATATTTCGACGATAGTGACTAGTTCATTCTTTGCCAAAGGTTCGACGTTTATTTGGGACCAATGCTTTTGTAATAATGATGTTGCATTTGAATTTTGTTTCTGTTGGCCACTTGCAGTATTAAGAATTCTGTAAAATATCAAAACAAAATTAATCTCATTAAACAATACTATAAAAAGGGGGAAAAGAGTTTTGAGATTTCATTTGTCACACTCTTTCCTATTTCAATTTGTTGACTCCCCCCCAACATTGGCTGTTACTCTCGCATAGGCCTGTCCTAGCTAACCGGAACAGCTCCTCCACTTTATGACCTCTGGTAAATTCTCTGAAACTGCCATCTATTGACGAATAGTGTAATAACTAAATCCCATCGTTTTATATTTTGGTTTGTCTAGTAATTTATAGATGTCATCACTATATAGCACAGAAATATTATTTCATTTACAATTTCAATACTATGTCAATATCATATTTTTTGTCCTTTTTCTTTGTTATATTTGTTATGTTTAACATGCTATTATTAAGGTTTTTTTGGAGTGAATTTGAATTGTTTGACAGTATATTTAAACTTTAATTATTGTTTCTTTTAAATTTTTGTAGTATTTCTTCCTTTAAAATAACTTTTATATCTTAATGATTTGATATGTATTTCTTTTTTTCTTCTTGTTTTTTGTATGTATTTATCATGTTTTATTATGTATGTGTAAAAGGCTATTAAGCTGAAAACTATAATAAATATTTTAACTTGTATTGTTTCACATTATTGAGATATAATTAATTACAAAAGCTCAACCTAACTGGGATAAATATTCCGGTGATACTATAGCACAAAAAAACTTAATTAAAATAATACCGTTGTGTAACGAAAAGTTGAAATCCTGGTGCAACGGGGATGGCATCTCTATATCCAGGGACTGAGAGTACATTCCTCTCCAACAGTGAACTCAATACAGAAGCAACATCAATAGCTGCACAATCAACATCTTCAAGTAATAACCATTGGCCTTTTTGAACAGCCTGAAAACCAAAATTTAATATTTGTAATTTATACAAAGTTGATATCAATAATCAGTTAACCTTTTAAAGACGAGCGTCATGTATAGATGCCCACCGGCCACTTGCCTAAATGCCAAGCGTCATCTATACATGCCCTCATGCTATACACAATTGTAAACCTTCAGATCTCAGTAAATTCATACTTGATTGAGACGAAAATTGTATGAATATTACTCCCATATATTTTACTTCAAGACATCTATTGGTGTATCAGCAAAACAATAGTTAAATTATTTAAAAAATTAAGAACTCGTAACCATTATAATTCATCAAAAATCAGCGGCCAAATTTAAACCCTCCCGCACTTTGTAAGGATCTAATACACATGCGCGAAAGAAAGAGGGATAAAGCACTGATTCATTTTATTTTATTGCGCCGAACATTCTGCTTTGAATTTGATCCTTACCAATACACAATCAACGCATATTCCTTATCAACATCAAATGCCGCCATGTAATTTTTTTACATGGAGATAAACACAATAACATTATTCTTCGTTTATCTTATGTTTATGTTATGAAGTGTTCAATTTCTTTGAGTATATGTGATCTTTTTGTGATATAACTACATTGTTTGATTTTTTCCCGTTAGGTATTTATTATATTCAATGAAAACGAGATTTAAAAATTCTGTGTACATCGCGAAATACTGTCCGTCCGTAGATTATGCAAATACGTTTTCCTACTCGTCATAATTGAGTTAAATAACATTAATTTTCATACAAAATATAAATACAGTTTATACCAAATAACTTGACAAATCACGTGATCTGCGCAGAGCGCAATCTTAGGATTTCTGCTTAATTTGTATATGCGCACAATGAAAATTCTTAAGCTATTTGCTAGAAACTATGCCTAAGTACGATAACCATCAGATACCAAATTCAAAGCTATAGAAGAATCCGGATCTATCATTATTTTAATTCCATCCAGGTTACCGATATTCAGAATGTTCGGAGAATCATAAATAAATAATATGCATAAGAATATAAATATTATCAAAATATAGCAAATTTATTGCCAAATAACAATTCCTTCCTGACATCCAAATTACATCATATTAATTAAGAATAATACCTGTGTTAGTACTCCTGGCTGCCAAACAAACTCTCCCGGTACATCAGTACAGCGATAAGTTCCAAGTAGAGTGCGGGAATCTGTCTGATCACCCAACTGCACCTTCCTGAGGCCACAGTAACTGCTGCGTCCCGTGACGGCGGCCAGATGTTCGACCAGAGCGGTCTTACCGCAGCCTACGGGCCCAACGAGGCATGTTGCTTTACCTACAAATAAAGACAATATAATACTGCAATATTCACAACATCTATGAACAATTGATGTTAACAAGTACCATTAGCAAATTTGATTTTGAACCATTAAACCAATAATTGTTGGAGAGACACTTCATAGATGTCTCTGAATAGTCAGATTACATTTCATAGTAAGAATATCATTGGATCAAATGTAATTGGTCAGAATTATTTATTGTTAAAAGAAAAACATTCAGAATAAAGTATTGACTTATAGAAGTAAATAAAGAATAATGAAAATTCTGTTGTGTTGACATCTACAACATATAGACTGCTTTGCTACTTGTAAATTCAATTATAATATAATATACATATTATCTTGTACACAGTTTGTTTGGAAAGAGCGCCGAATTAACGGAATATTCGGATAACTGTAGAAAAATAAGTAAAAAACACTAAATATTTTTCTTATTAATAAAATAGAAATCAATGTTTTTTTTTAAATGATCCATAGTGCCAGATTTCTGAATGTGACGGTTTAGTGGAGTGCTGAATTAACGAAATTGAACTGTAAGCGAGATTTTGTAAGATGTGAACGTACAAAATTAGAATAATAGATAAAAAATATATGATGTGATACATGGATGTAAACGAGGCAAAAATGTATTTCAAGATAGAATTATGTGGCATTCAGTTCTCTCTACTTAGCCCAAATAGGAGAAAGAAGTGATGGTATGTATGTAAGTAAAGAACAAGATATACATGTAAATAAACAAACCTGTAGCGACCGCTAACGCTAAACATCTCAAATTGTCTTGTGTGGATTTAACAGGTACCAAATGTCCATCAGACCTTTGTTCAACATCGAAGACGGGCAATAAAATTCCCGCCACATTCACAACGTGTCTGTTTCCAGTGAAGAATTCCATATTTTGAGAACAGTATTCTTCGTCCAGTGAATTATCAACAACACAGGATTCCTCCTTTACTGATTCATATTTAAGCATACAACTTCTTAATTTTTTCATATCACCATTGAAAAGACTCTTTTCCAACTGATGCAGTTGAATTTCCGACATGCCAGACAATATAGCAATGCACTGACAAATCATCCTGAAAATTTAAATAAGGGATCAGTGTCCAACATATAAAAAAGATTAACCACTAATAAACTTTCATGCACCCGGCAGAGGTACCAGAGCGTAAAATATTGTTTTATTGTGACAATCCTCTTATACAAATGCACATCATAACTCAGCGTTTGTTTGCATGTAATTACTAAGGCTCGAATTATAGATTTGTTCTCCGGCTTGAGACTGATCTTAAGCACACATTCTCAACCCAGTCACTGAGCTTGATCTCAAGATCAGTCTCGAAATTTATAGAAGATTTGAGATTGTTTCGAGACAGATATCCCGCTGTCTTGAGCACGGTCTCAAAGAGAGAGGAGACTGCGCTTTACATGAAAAGAGATGCATATAGACACGGACGAATTTCTTACTATTTTAACGTTTACATTGTTAGCGGTACTAAAATGGATCGAGCATCTTATTTAGAACATTCCAGGAGTAATGTAAATACAATCATTCATAAAATAATTATGTGAATTAAAATTTGTAAGATTTCATAAAATTTCTTGTACATCCAATAAATATCATGATGATATTCTATGTATGTTGTATCATATTTTGAAATGGCTGCCTTTCCTGGAACTATTGACTGTAGGTACACACATTCCCATAATATGCTATATGACAGATAAACAAAGAAGTATTTATTTTCCTCTTCCGAATAAAATGGTTGACATTTTCACTATTTAATCAGTTATCATAATATTATGATGCATAAATGTCTCTACACTTCCGAAGATTACCAAGACAATGAATTGTCAAAATATCTATAATTAGCTATTCCAACTCAGTGCTACTAAAATAACAGAGCTTAAATTATAGCCATTCACGAGTAAAAGTACTTATTTATAGAGCTGCATCCACATTTTTTTTTTAGTACGCTTTCTCGAATGAGACGGCGGACATATTTTACTTTTAATACCGATTTTCGAGTATGATCTCAAGATGGTCTTGAGATGACACATTTGGAGAACGGTCTTGAGAATTATTCTATAATTTGGGCCTAAGTAATGAGAACAAGCTGCATAAAATCTTCTTGTCAGTATGTATGAAATTATGTGTTCTTGAGAGTATTTTAGTCATTTTTGGAAATTATATAGGTATTAATTTGTTTTTTTATATATATTAACATGTCTACGCAGGGGTCACCAGCTACTAGAAATTGGGTCCATTCTACTCTTTCAAAAAAGTGCACTACTATCGTTGAGTAGGGTTTGCAATCTACTTAAGGCGAATGGTAACCGTAAGAAGTTATCAATACAGCAAGTTTGTAGTAACCAAAAGGGATTACCAAATAATGATAGAAACCACAGTTGGGTTCTATGTCTAGACTACAGAAGGGAATTTTTAGTTTAGGTATCCAGAATGAACTCTTTGTTGTGACGTGTTGGAAGAGAGGTCACCAGAACAGAATACTGTTCACTAAATAGACTGTGAACTCTATTTAGTAATATTTTAGTTCCAACAAGTCACAAACAATTAGAGAGTGTATCTCACAGAGGGTGAAGTACCTATTATTGCTCTAAAAGGAATTAGGCAGGTGTATTGACAGAGAAGAGATAAGAAATAACAAACTGAATGAAAACTTTCTTCTTCTTCAGCCTGTTTTCATCCATTCTTGGACATAGGCCTCCCCCTTGATCCTCCACAACTCCCTGTCTTGGGCACACTGCATCCATCTCCCTCCGGCACATTTCTTGATGTCATCAGACCACCTTGCCTGGGGTCTGCCGACACCTCTTCGGCTTGTTCTCGGTCGCCATTCTAAGATCTTTTTGGTCCATCGTGAATCCTGGCATCTGGCAATATGCCTAGCCCAGCTCCACTTAAGGCTAGCGACCCTTTCCGCTACATCGGCTACTTTGGTTCTTTGTCTTATCATGACATTCTGAATTCTGTCCCTTATTGAAATACCCAGCAACTTTCTCTCCATAGCTCTCTGTGTCACTAACAGCTTGTGCATTATTCTTTTTGTTAGGACCGATGTTTCCATTCCATAAGTAAGCACTGGGAGAATACATGCATCAAATAGCTTCTTTTTCAAATAATGAAAACTTACAATTTGTATAATATATTATCACGAACACAGAGTTTGTATAAATGAATAATAATAATGACACACGCGAGTAGTACTTTATCGAGTCGATGTTTTCACGAGGAAGTTTGACAGGTAAAGAGATAATGGGTCATCTGATGTCTTGTTTATATACCCCTATTGTTTGGGTAAATAGGGGTCGTTGTACTGTCAAATCGTAAACAACCTTTAGGGGTATGTCAGTACGGAGACTTCATTATTGTTGTAAAGAAAAGTGAAAGTGTCATACTTGAAGTCATTACCCTTTCTAATTGTTTTGATTGATTTTTACTTGTGACAGAAATACCATATATTTGATGTAGGTATTCTACCACATGCTAAAAAATATATTTATTCGGATCTGAAAAAAGACCTGGGTTGTAAGAAGTTGAAAACACTGAATTTCAGAAGATCGTTCCACAGTCGGGCTGCTGTGTTAATAAAGGAGTTCGAGAAGCAATTGGTTCGTGTCAATTTGTTGTAAGAGGAATTTTATTTTGTAACGCACAGAATATTTTTTCTAAATACTTCTATTTTCAAAACTCTCACGAGCATGGGAATTAAATATATATATTCAATTCAAAACTATTGCTACGGCAAAAACATTTATTTTTAAACATGCCAAGTTTTCAAAACTCACCATTTGACCATTGTATCAACATTGAGGATAAACCTTTCAATAAACGATGACCACCTCCATTTGTATCTGAATATTTCCGGAGCAGCCCTAAGAAAATTATAACAGCATTCAACAACTTCCATGTCTTTGATTTCTCCATTCAACGAAGAATTTACAAATTTCCTCTTTTTAAAAGGTTGATCCAAATCCTCCAAAAATTCAAATGGAGAAGGATTCCATTTAAAGTATTGCAACGAATATCTGTAACAAAATTTTAAAAATAATACAAATTTTCTTTTCAAATACAGAGGGCCTTATAATTAATAAAATATACTGGCAAATATTCATAATAATTATTTTATGGATTTTTAGTTTTAGTATAATTTTTGTTTTACTTAGATTAACTTTTGAAAACTTACTGCAAAATGTCTGGATGTAAATTGATTAATTTTCCCAAAATAATACAAATTTCTACATGTATTCGCTTTCCACCAGCAACATTTGTTAACTTTGTTGAATCCATGACTTTCAAAGGCACTATATGGCTGAGTATTTGCAATAACATTTTTCGAAAACATTTTGCTACGACGATCACGTACTCTCGATGAAACAAAATTTCAGACACAGAAATAATTACATCTTCTGAGGAATCTTTATTTGACTTCAATTTTTCCTAGAATAAAATGTACATTTGATTATTATTATCTCCAAGTATTTACTTAATTTTATGTAATTTAATGTCACACAAAGAAAAAAATCCTAGCATACCTTTATTTCTTGACATGTTTTGAAAATAGTACTATCAGCTGGAATTTGATTTTCTAACAATAATAAGCTTGAAAGAAGACAATTGCGTACATTTTCTTCCATGATTATTTTTATTCACTCAATCAAATATAACAAAAACCAATGAATATCGGTTAATCAAAATTAACCGAACTACCACTACATTCAGAACCTCAGAACCTGGAACCACCTGGAACCCACGTGCAATTTCAAACTTCAAAACACCGCAGTGCACAATCGGCAAGCTGTCAAAAATTCATTTTTCCAATATCGATTCATCTTCTGAAAAATTGACATTCGATTGTATGTAAACTCTCAAAATAGTATAATATGAAACTGCAAAATGTATTTTCGTATTCATAGATATCTGACCACAGATAAAAACACGTATATAATATTTTATTTTTGCAGGGATAGATAACCATAAGTATAATAAAAAATATACGAGCCTTACAAAAACCTTACCAAAGTGTATTATCTTATTATGCCTTCATGAAACCAAACCTCTAGATTCGTTTTCATCTAACAGCAAAAAAAACAAATTCAAACGGTCCTGACTAAACGTACGTCCAAAGTGACTTGACCAAGTCCCTCTGAATATCGTAATCATTTTCATCTACAGAAAAGTTGAGCTTTGGAGAGGAACGGAGGAAGTGAAAAATGTTATGAGCTTACAGAGGTATTGATACCCTTCTCCCAAGTGCGTTGGAGGATGAGCTCACTTTTTGATAGTCGTCATTGTTTGTAAATAAAATTATTGTAATCCTCAATTACTCAATAAATAATGTTTTTAACCGTTCAATTTGTTTAAGGAGATATAAAAATATGCAATCAGACGTTGATCTATCAAAAAATACATTACTCATGCCTAAAGATGCAGCAAAAAGAAAATAGTTCGCATCGTCTTATATGCTTTGTCACCGCCAATGAGGCTGCCAGTTGACTTGCACTCTTATCTTAACTCATTATTTGTCTTCCGCCCATCCAACACCCTCTAGATTTGATGTTTAAATGAATCCAGAGCCTGATTCGCTAGCGTCTATAAAGTAAGTATTTGTAGTTGAACGTACAATGGATGTTGGATGTTGCATTGCGAACCTAAACATTTTTGTTATATTTAAGAGTCTAAAGAAATCAAAGATAAAATAAACGATTTTTTTTCTATTTACGATGAAAATACGGCGTCTCTTTTCTATGAATTATGAACACGGCCATTTTGTGATTTTCGCAACCGGCATCGAGTAAGCTTTTTGTTGGATTTTAATTTAATTTAATTTTGAAATCCAAATATATAATTAGCTTAGTTTCGATTGTTCGGCATTTGCCGAAAAATATTTCGTTTATTAAATCAAGTGTTTAAAATCTGTTATCATGTCAGTAGAATACTTACAAGTAGCCGAGGAGGAAAACGAAGAGGCGATTGAATTGCCTCTTGAAAAAGATGGCACCATGCTTTTAACCACTGTTAAAGGAGTTTTTCCTGGTGCTTGCGGCATGAAGTTTCGAAATCCTGAGACGAATGCCGTGCGGGGGGTGCGTCTCAGCGATGGAGGTGTTTTGCACCCACCTAGTGAAGGTTGGGATACAAAGAGCGTATACGTGTGCGTGTTTCCACTGAAAAGGAAGATGGACGATTCGGCAGACTCCGATCGATCGGTCAAAACGAAACGTTTGGAGAAGAAACTAGCTTGTTCCGATCTCATCTGCCTCGGCCTACCGTGGAAATCCACAGAAGAGTCAGTACGCCAATACTTCGAACAATTTGGAGAAGTGGTAATGGTACAGTTGAAAAAGGACGCCTCGGGTAGCTTCAAAGGATTTGGATTCATCAGGTTTGGAACTTATACATCACAAATGAGGGCGCTGGCTCAACGCCATAACATCGACGGGAGGTGGGTTGATGTGCGCATCCCCAACTCGAAGGAAGGCCTAGTGCCGCAGATGCCTTGCAAAGTATTTGTCGGACGTTGCACTGAAGATATTTCAGCTGATGACTTACGTGAATATTTCACTGAATTTGGCGAGGTAAGTTCACATACTTATTTACTTTTAGCTTTCATCCTATTGTTTTGAAAAAAAAAATAAGGTTAATTTTTACATAGATATTAGACATGGGTAACTCAACAAAATTCCTTGCGTCAACCCGCAGTGAGCCGCGCAGCTCGCTGCACCGGCTCACTGAGAACCCATAATTGCGTCATGACGCAACAAAATGAATACGCCGAGTGAGATGTGTACCGCGCACCATCTACATGACACATTCAACAACTCACAGGCCCTTCAACAACCCCTTCAGTAATCATTAAAAAATAAAAAATATGAACAAAAAACACATTTTTTTTTATGAATGAATAAAAAAAAATGTGCGTAAGTATCTATCACAAAAGCCATTTCAGGCTCAAAATGGGTCGGAAATTTGATATTATAGTGCATAGTGTGGGTCAAGAAATAAAAGAAATTCAGAAAAAAATATTAATTTTTACTTATCATAATTAATTAATAATACAAAAAAGTCTGAATCATCAAGGAAAAAAGTCTATAAAAACATCGACAAAGTATTATAGACGCAATCAATCGAAATTGAATCACGTAATTCAAATATAAAACACACGACCTAACTGCCCAAAACACTGGACGGTACTAAAAGTAATAACAGTACATCGCATAATGACAAGATGTACTTTGGGTATGCTAAATTGGGAGATAGGGGGGTGGTACATCGTTTGAATCATCGCAGCTGTCTTTTGTCTCGCTTCCACATACCATAAATCGTATTTATTTACGCCCGAGTATATTCGGGAGTGGTCTTTTCTGACGATAAAGTTTGCCCGAGTTATCTCGGGTGTGGGAATTTTTGCAAATAATAGCCGCCCGAGTATACTCGGGCGTAGTCCTTAAGCGGTTAAGTACCTACCTACATACAGCGCATGGATGAACTGCGTTGACTTGAGTCAGTAAGTGAGTTTAAATGAGAATAACGAATAATATGGTTATTTTTAAAAGTGACGTCAGTGTTTCACATATTACCATTTATTTAAAGTGTTTAAAGGTAATAAATAATAATTTATTTACTTTGCTGGTACAACACCTTTCCATGCAACTCAGTATCGGGGCAGCTCACAATTCACTGCACCGGGTCATTAAGCTAGTAAAAAATAATAATTAAAGTATAATATGTAGGTATTGTATTTTATATACGTAAAGATTATTATTATATTCATTTTATTTCATGTACATGTTTAAAAATATCTCAACTTTCCCGATTCTACTTTTAAAAGTAGAATCGGGAAAGTAAGTATGTCGGTTAAAAAGCAGGCAACTCAATATCCTAACACTGTTCGCATTCTCCCGGTCTAGCATTCACGACTCACTGCGCCTTGAGCCAATACATTTCGATGGAGTGGGTTAACCCACCCCGCGCAGTGACCTGTGTCGACACAATTGAGCGGCGCAACGCAGCGTTACACATGTCTAATAGATATACCTACCTAGTTTTATTTTGTTTCAACTGTTATATCAAAAGTTTTTTTTAAATGAATATAATATCATTGTTAAACAAGTAAATATACATCTTCCTACGTTCCCTAAAATAAGCATTAATGCTTCAATGTTATTAAAGTTACTTTGTACCTAATTAAAATTTATTGATAACTAGGAAACATTAAATATCTAATGAATACTGAATTGAAGTGAAAATTTCCATTCAATACCTCAATCCAGAAAAACATTTTTCTAAAGATTAAAATTGGAACTGAACTGGACAGAGGGGCAAGTCCTGTCAAGCGCTGAAATCAAAGCCCTCATTATTACTTATATCATAGATATAATTATATGGAGTTTTTATAATATCTTAAGGTATCTAACATATTATAGAACTCTATATGAAAATTATATCCATGAATTGGTTAATCGTGGAGGTTTTTTATTTCACCATTTGATGGGACTTGCCTTCCAGGGGGGCAAGTCTGGTCCAACCGGCGAAATCAAAACCCTCACGACTACCCATATCATGGATATAATTATTATATGGAGTTCTATAATATCCTTAGATGTTATAGAACTCCATATAATAATTATATCCATGATATGGGTAATAACGAGGGTCTTGATTTACCCGGTTGGACCAGATTTGCCCCCCTGGTGTATTTTTCAATACAGTATTAGAAAAACATGTTAAAAGACTATAGTAGGCTATATAGTATGTTTGAAAATAATGTAACTAAAAAACTACAAGATCAATGAAGTAGATTTTGACTTCAGTCATAAGAGAAAATGAAAATCTACCAGTTAAGTTTTTAATATTTTAATTATTATTCTTGCTATTTAAAAAAAAATCAATTTTTTTTCGTGTATCATACATTAGAAGGTAATTTAGTGTGCTTATTAGTGTACATCCGTATTCCCATGGTATACGAGAGCCTTAAAAGTGTATATATTATAATATATTCTTTGTGTTTCCCTTCATTTTGTCATTTGTATAAATTGAATTAAATAGAATGATTCATTTCAGGTTACTGATGTGTTTGTACCTCGTCCATTCCGCGCCTTCGCCTTTGTCACCTTCTTGGACCCCGAAGTTGCGCAGAGTCTCTGCGGTGAAGACCACGTCATCAAGGGTGTTTCGGTCTCCGTATCGAGCGCTGCCCCCAAGATAAAGGCCAAACCTGGCTACAGGGATGCCGGACCTTCTGGTCCCGGACCACAGGGTAACTGGTCTCGCAACGGCAACGCCAACAACCCCAACTTTGACTCACTCAATCTTCAAAACTTGGGCATCAACTCCAATGGCCCGCCCACCGCAAACGTCAATGTCCCGATCAGCCTCGTCGCGGCTGCGTTAAACGCAGGGCTCTTGGGTCCCGGTGGCGGTCAGCAGGGGGGTCCCGGCTGGAATGGAGGATGGCAGGGTGCCCCCCCTGGCCAGCAAGGTAAAGGTTGGGGCGGACAGGGGCAGGGTTGGGGCGGACAAGGCCAGGGATGGGGCGGGCAAGGTGGTAAGGGATGGAACCAGGGAGGAGGAGGAGGCGGCGGCAGTGGAGGCAACTCGTGGCCCCAGCAGCAGGCCCAGGGCTCCTGGACGCAGTCGGGCCCAGCCCCCCCACAGTGGAACAACAACAAGACGTGAAATCGGCCACCGGCCTTTCACCACATTTACACATTTGACAGATACATTGTCGTAGTGTTTTCTTAGTCAGATGTTTAATATTATTATATAGAAACTTCATCTGTAACTTTGACCTGTAACTGTATCATCTACATTTTTATTCATTAACAGAACATTTTCCTGTAAACTTTTTTTTGGGTGGCAGTTCTCAGAGAAGAACACATTTCAGCCAGTTGGCCCTTTATGGTACCACAAATGAATCCAGTCTTAGTTGATGAATATCAGAAATTCTCTTCAAAGATCTCCTTTTCTTCTCCTCAAAGATCGGTCGGCCTTCGTGGCTCAGTTGGTTGGGTATCTGACTGCTGATCCAAAGGTCCCGGGTTCAATTCCCGGTGGAGACACAGTTTTTAATTGTGTTTTCAGTCTGGATCTGTGAGGCGATTAATATCATAAGTCTCAAGAAAGTGGCAACTTGTTATTGGGTGCGTGTCAAATAAATATTTGACATAGTACCTGATAGTTGCCCGAGAAGCAATATTAAATAAATAAATACTAAGATTATATTATTTTACCAATCCTAAGTAACAATCAATTATTCTTGTTTTGATTTTTTTTATGGAAAATGCACTTGACGTTTATTTCATATTAATCTAAAATATGTGCACGTTTTCATCATACTCTGGGGGTTTTTTTTTTGTTCTCTAACTACTAATTAATGTTGGTGATACAGTTCTAGTTGTAGTTATCAATATTATACATTTTTTTTTCAATCACTGTATTATGGCAATGTGCCTGATACTTGTCATACAAAAAAAAATTAATCGACGATGTATTCATGATCAAGTATCGATGTATTCACTCATCATTTATTTTTTTGGAATTTAACTAAAAAAACGTACAATACTTAAAATGGTATGAATTAAAAGTAATGTATTAGTCACTAAGAATTCATTTTATTTGTGCTACCATTAGAAACACTTTAAGCTGTCGTTATTAACTTCAAATTAATACTTGATCAATATTCAAATTATGTTTATTTTTTTTTAATGATACATAGCTATATTTATACATATAAGTTGGTGTAATCAGTGAAGCTGATTAAATAGTTTAATGATAAAAGTATATAAATGTGCGTTATATGTATGGATCTATGTAACATGGACCATGTTGTCTGAAATGTATGGAAATACTTGGCATATTTGACTGTATGAGTTTTAATGTTTATTATTGTACACTCGATGCTAGTGTAATTGTAATAAAATGAATGTGTGTAACGGAAGAGGAATGGTTTTATTTTGTCATTTGAAACTGTATCCTTTGCGAGTTTATTGTAATTCTGATGGACTGCTGCAGATTGTAAATAATATAAATGAAGATCGCAGGATTTTTGGGCTTTGCAGAAGCGTGGAAGAATGATCGATGGATCAGTTCCTCTAACTATACGTGGAGCGTTATAGAATCATATATATGCCTTGAAGACGATTTGAAATTACATTTGGGAGAAATGTTCTTTTTTAAATGTGTAGAAATGTCCTCTGTATTTAAGATTCATTTAGCATTTCCTGTTTTATTTTAATTTAACAAGGTGCTTCTCAAATTTGAATATATTTTATGTTATTGAAAAACGTATTTCAGCTGACCGCCGTAACACGGTTGGTATGTCATTTGGTTTCTGTGCGGGCGTTCTGGGTTCGATCCCAAGCAGAAAAGAAATTTATTTTAATTAATTTCTTAAGCTAAAAATGCTTCTGACATGGCAATATACTCACCACTTGCGCAGGGTGCAAGGAAGTGTTTATTATTATTATTTATTTTTGATAAGTATTTATTATACATTATGAAAAAATGATAAAAAATATTGCTTTTTTGGATTTGGGTAGTTATTGTGACACTTTTTACTAATAATATTCTGTCAGTAAAATTATTATCACTATAGATAGGAGCGTCGAAAAAAAATAGTTTTATGTTATGGTACGTAACTTATCTAATATCCCAATGTGGGTATAGAGAAATTATGCACTACTGAAATAAAATAGGATGCGTGCCAACGGGTAAGCATAAGGGGTTTAGGAAGTCAAACTCTAGGTCCTTATCGCACAGGTAAAATGCTACTGCTGTTGTCTTGTGATTTTTTTTTTAAATATATATTTTTATTATGATTTGAGAAGCACCAGCTAAACACATATTATCATTCATATTGTAGTTCAATTTCTTGAATGAATGTTCCTATTGGTTGTCCCCATCGATTAAATTAGTAATAAAATAATTGACTTATTATAATCCCTCGGTGGATGACTGATAGGTGTGTTGGTTATTAAATTTAAAAAATATGTGCAGTTTTTGGTGGATAGTAATGCTGAAAAAATAAGATTGATGTCAAGTATATGTGATACACTGGCCTGTAGAAGATCAAACAGAAGACATTTGTTTGTAAGCTAAAGGATAATGGAACATTGTATTTGCAAATCCAATGTAAGTAGTAATGTTAATATGAAAAGTTTATTATGCAGCCGTGAAGATGGACTGAGTAAGTATTGTCGTTGCTGGTTGAATATCTATGGAGTAAACTACAATTATATATGGAGTATTTGGTTGTTTGATGTAAGGTACTTAGTAATCCGTGGTTCTTCACGAGTTTATTAGAAGAGATTTGAATTAATTACGACTGAGGAATCCTAATTGCGTGAAAATATGTTTTGTTGTAAGATTTGAAAAAATATTTCAAAAGTCGTGGTTCTTGAGGTGTGTGCATCACTTGGTAAATCCTTTTTTTACCATCAATTTATGATGATCAATTGTAATGATCTATTTGAAAAATGTATTGATCTAATTGTGAAACAATTTAATGTCAATTCCATGCTGTGATTAATCTGTGATATTTTATACTCTTGTGATATGTTAAATAATATATTTAAATAATTTCATATGGGTCCGTTTTTGGTTCCTGGAATAAATAATACCTATATTTTATTTTCCAGAATTTTCTTTATTGGCTTTGAGAGTTTATATACTTGACTATATAAAGTGATATATAGCTTGAATTCACATATATTAATTACAACATTGCATTTGTATCATATTTTCATTTATGAAATAAAGATTTGTGTGTCGTCACGGGCAAAAGATTATTATATCAAAGTACTACAAACTGATATAATGGTATAAAAAATATCTTTCTAAGACAGTCTAAGACTTTTCCAAGTATTAGGTATTCTTATACCATCGTCCCGGCTATTATTTTAGTTTTTATGGATTTCAATGGCTTCCCGGTAAATTCGGCACGTTTCGTTATTAATGTTCGCGAGAGTTGTAGCGCTATCAAAATCTATTGTGTGCCCTTCTGTGAGTACAGGGCCTCACTTGGATATTGACTTCTGAGTTGAACGGGTGTGCGCTCGCCGCCAATTCAAAACACAACTCAATATACAAGTCGAAACCCCCCTTGAAAATGGTCAGTGCTATCTGGCTGAAACGTTGGGAGTTAAACAACAGTCTTTCTCAAGACTATACGCGGGTTACCCTAGAAAACAATCCATCATATATATATATATATATATATATATATATATATATATGATGGATTGTTTTCTAGGATAACCCGCGTATAGTCTTGAGAAAGACTGTTGTTTAACTCCCAACTTTTCAGACAGATAGCACTGACCATTTTCAAGGGGGGTTTCTTGTATATTGAGTTGTGTTTTGAATTGGCGGCGAGCGCACACCCGTTCAACTCAGAAGTCAATATCCAAGTGAGGCCCTGTACTCACAGAAGGGCACACAATAGATTTTGATAGCGCTACAACTCTTGCGAACATTAATAACGAAACGTGCCGAATTTACCGGGAAGCCATTGAAATCCATAAAAACTAAAATAATATGAATAGCCGGGACGATGGTACCTAATACTTGGAAAAATGTACTTAACGACTGTAAATCATACCCTAAAATACCAACAAATAAACCGATTCCAAGTAATGACTATGTGAAAGTACGTATCAATACAACCATTACAGAGAACAATGAAATAAACCCTACCCCTAACAATAGAATCACCAGGTCACAGACAGTAACGATACAAACACAAAGTAAAATTAACAGTTAGCTTCGTACAGGGCCTCACTTGGATTCTGACTTCTGAGTTGAACGGGTGTGCGCTCGCCGCCAATTCAAAACACAACTCAATATACAAGTCGAAACCCCCCTTGAAAATGGTCAGTGCTATCTGTCTGAAACGTTGGGAGTTAAACAACAGTCTTTCTCAAGACTATATGCGGGTTACCCTAGAAATCAATCCATCATCTTTCACCCGCGAAAACCTTAATATATATATATATATATATATATATATATATATATATATATATATATATATACATTCAAAAACTACCTTCAAAAGGGTAGTTTACTCTGAAGTCACCCTATTTACAATTATATTTCTTTTATACTACCGGATGTAACAAAGCATGTAAACTGCCATGTTTGGTTAGTGAGAATAATACCTCCCTGATATGTGCATGCAGAGCTTGAGAGTAAATTCATTCAATAAATCACTTCTACGTAATTCAACAGTCGTGCACAATTACCTTGGAGTTATTCTTTGTCATCAACAACGCTATATAAATTCTTAATTTTACTGAATTTTCAGACCTTGATTTTACCATCTATTTTCACAATTTTTTTAAATTTTTGCTGTTAATGAGATTTCTGATTCCATTTCTGTATTTTATTGAAAAACCTTCCAAGAAAGAAGATAAACTGCTAAGCAAGCAGTTATTTTAGAAAGGCTCAATAGTTTTCTTTTTTTGTCACATGTTTCCAGATTTGCATGTAAAAATATTGTTTCATCCAAATACTGCACTTTTGCTTTGAATGATGAGCCAAAAGAAAATACGGTACAATATTTTATTTATCACAGAATTTTTGGAGCTAACTGGATTATCTACCGGTGATGGTGTTTGATATAGGTAAGTATTAAAATTTTTATTACATTTGTAAATAGTTTAGTATAGAAATTGTTGTTAGATAGGAGGTTGGTAGGTAGAGTTGGAGGCCAAGGCTCGATATGGACTATAGAGCCATCGGAAGAAAGACAGTTGTGTAATTGATTTTTATTCAATACCCATATAAGATAATAATCATGGGGGTATAATAGACATAATAATACTGCAAAAAAAATTATTTATTAGTTGATGGTCTACATAATTTATAAAACAATCTTGCATCCAGTGAAAATTCTATGCATTATTCAATTACAAATAGCTTGATAGATCACATGGGCTGCGTAGAATGCAAATTTGGGTTTTTTGAATGGTGTATATTATGCAAACTGTCCCCCTCCAAGACGAGAACTACTAGTTATTTTCTGGAAAGTATAAGTAGCAATTCATATATATATTCCACAATGTAGGATAACCAGCAGAGTGTGGATAATCTTATAAAAGGAAGCTCATTTTTTGAGTAAAGTATTACTTATATGACAATACTTCAGTGGTATAATTTACTTAAAGCTAAGTTTACTTCTATATTATCTGTGCTTAAAGCTGTTTACCAGTCAAGCTCCGTAAGACCGTATTTTGGTCACAAGTATATAGATGAAAAAAATACTCGATTGCGATCCTGATGAGCCCTCTTTCCGACCACGAGGAAACACCAAAGCCAATGTGAGGAAGAAAAGGAGACAAATGATGGTGACACTATGAAATTGTAGTAGTACGGCGCATTTATTCAATAATCATTATAGTTCGTCCATGGCAATTAAATAATAAAAACAAAACAAACACAACATCAGAGTACAAATAACAAAACAATAACGATCCAACTCTCAAACCCAACCGAGCACGAAGAGACGCCGACCAGAAGGTGCAGCCCCAGGGTACAGCGACATCCTTTCTCCAGGCATGTCACTGTCTTCCACGTGGTGGCTGAAAGTCCGGCGGGGCCCAGCCTCTGCGTCAGGCTGGCAGGTCCTTCTCGTGTCCGGCGTGGTTTCTTCTTCTCCTCCTGATCTCCTCCTCCAGACCATCACCCATGGCTGGCTCTGTGCCCCACGGCACGCTATGACGGCGCATCTCGACAGAGGTGACATACCAGCTGGGGCCTCACCGGAGGCGAACCGACGACACGGATTGCCCCTCGTCCAATCTGCGAGCCGCCGCGTTCCCTATGCGGTGGCCCCACACTGCGCTCTGCCTCCAACCTCCTGTCCTGTTGATGCCCTCATCTTGGTTCTGGGGCACCATCAGCGTCCATGCGCGTGACGTGTCCTGTCAAGCAGACCTCCTGCGCCGTCGAAAATATGGCCGCCATCGGGAGCACATGTCGACCGATGACGGCGTCACACCAAACCGTCCGTCTTCCACCAGAGTTGAACGCCAAGAGAGCGCGTGCTATAAGCTTCCTTGTCGTTCTCTCACGCCGTCAGAGGCGCTAGTAGTCTTCCCTCAAAATGTTGCCGCGGAAAAAATTAAAAATTATTGTTTTTCGACAACACTGTTTTTCGGCTATAACAATCCTTTAGTTTATCATAGAGAGGTCGACAAGAAGCAGTTATCCTGGCTCCGAAACATTCGGGAATGGACCAGAATGAGGGTTTTCGAGAACCTGTTCCGCACAGGACAGGAAGTTTCTCCCAAGTGATCGTCTACACCGGAGGACGCGACACCCATGAAAAAGAATTGCGATTTTTTCGTCAAACTGATTTCAAAATTCGCGGTCTATTACTATTGTTGCCACAAGCACAGATAAGTTATTTAGAAGAAGATAAAAACAAATAGAAGTTTTCTTTTGAAGCAAACCATAGATTTTTATTAATAATTAAGGGCCGCGTTCTAAATCAGAGTGAATCGCTC
Organism: Molanna angustata; assembly: GCA_963576475.1. NCBI lineage: Eukaryota > Metazoa > Arthropoda > Insecta > Trichoptera > Molannidae > Molanna > Molanna angustata. The sequence goes on along the minus strand of OY754978.1, from coordinate 27,550,567 downwards.
TACCGGTGCTACCTGCAGGCTGATTTTGTATAAACACTAGAGGAGAAGAAAGGAGTTAAGTACTATTTTATCTGTGGATTTAGCTCGTTAACACCAATGTATGTATATTTTTGGTATTTTGTAAGCGAATTTTCTTTCGTTGTCTTAACCCCAATAAAATACTCGGAGTTAAAATTATTTATTTATTTGTAGAATAAGAGTTATCTCCTGTCAAATCTCGCGACGAATTTACTTCTATATTTTCTATGCACGCGAGTTTGATATTGTAAAATTGACTAATTACAGTAATTAATTCATCCATAATCATTTACAAGGTGTGTATTATTCATCTTGTACAATATTCATACATATTATTGACCAAATTTATTATTTATTTTAGTATTTGACTTGTTTATACATTCGTTGTTAATATTTCGACTTAGGTCTTTGGAGGCTTAATATTTCATGAATTTGACGTTTCAAACAATGAAACATGACGTTTTTCTTTGAGTATAATAATATAAAATGAGGATATTAATCACGTTTTGTTTATTTGCAGCATGTCATACTTATTTTTGCGAGCGTTAAAAGACGATGAAAAGCGATAAAAAGACGATGGTCCGTTGGACATGCCGAAAGACTTCTTAAGACTGCCTTGTTTCGTAGAGCCAACAAATAAACTACAGCGCCCTTGGAGTGATCTTGTATCATTAAACGGCGCTTTGTAAATTCTATTTATTATATATCATATTATATTTATCATAGGGCAGAGAGAACATCTATTTACATTTTTTTAGATTTTATTAATATTCTGCTCCAATCAATTGTTTTTGCATAGCGACTAATGCTGATCCATGTTTTCGTGGCACCAAATACTTCTGTCAGTGCACGCATACATACTTTGCAATTTAATTTCCAGGCTGTAGCATCAACTAACATATTTTACATAAAAAAAAGTATTTATATAGTCATAGTGTCAGTGTGAAGTGAAGTCAAGATCATACTTACTCACCACAGTGCGACAACCAAAACAACATCAACAATCATTATGACTACTAGAAGCAGACAGTGTTCGGACAGCGAAGAAAAGGGAAAAAAAAACCCAAAAAATGATAAACAAGAATGGACTATCTTTGAATTAAAAGACTTACTGTTAACCAATGCGAATAAACAAGATAAGAAGTTCGAGGAAATTATAGAACAAAACAAAAATGTGTTAGACTCTATCAACTTCATGTCAAAACAGTATGAAGATATTTGTCTGAGGCTTAAAGAATTGGAATTGAAAAATAACCAACTTCAAAAAAAGAACGGCGACCTTGAACTTAGGATATCAATGCTAGAAAACAAGGAAGAACGACAGGACAGACTGAATAAACATAATGATATAATAGTGAAAGGAATACCGGACACAAAAAAGGATCTTAATGATGTCATCACAAAGATGGCTACGTTAATAGGATCTACTGCAACAACCAAAGACATTGATTGTACTTACCGAGCTGCTCTTCAGACAAAAAAAGATGCTTCTTCAATAAATGGCAATACACGTCATAGGCCAATTGTTATAAAGTTTATTTCTAATACTGTTAAATCTGAATTTCTATCTAAAGCAAAAATATACAATAGAAAGTGTAAAACAATCGAAAGTAGAATGAGTACAATGATGTTGGGTATTGATGGTATCAACTCACAAGTTTATATTGATGAACACCTGACCTTTCGTGCAAATCGTTTATATTATCTTGCTAGACAAGCGGCGAAATCTAAACAATATAAGTTTATTTGGACCAGAGCGGGACAAATATATATGCAGAAAGATATCGGATCTAATACTATACTTATCAACTCTGAGTCTAAAATTGAATCACTACCATAAGCTGATACACTTTCTATTAAAAAATATTAGAATATTGCTATATTTACCGAAATTATACTATTATATAAATGCCACAACTACATTTAAAGTCCCTATCTATATTATTGTTTATAACGCCGCACCTACTGAATCGTCCATAAAAGTTTTATTTAATTTAGAATGGATATTGAGTTTGTTTTTTGTTCATTATGCACTTACATGTCACTGTAATACTCAAGTATGCCTATTGTTTACTTTCTGCTTCAAACATACCAATAAGAAAATAAATAAACAAAAGTTGTATAAGTTAAATATGATAAATAATTATATATTTTGCTATCTCTCCTTTTCATTATGCATGTCAAGAAAGATATTTGTTTATTATGCATTTCTAGATGTTACTGTAACCTCCAAGTGCACCTATTATTTGTTATATATTTTTTTTTTGCCTCACTCGTAAAAACAGGAAATCTCTCGATTAATATCAAGTAAAAAATTATAATAATTAAATAGAATATTAATTTAAATTCAAGAAAATAATCATATACTTAATATATTGCAATCCCTTGCAATCATTATACACTACAAAAAAAAATATCTTATCTTATTATATATCATCTATAAAAGTTGTACCTAAATTATCGTCTATAATAAGTTTACTGTATAAATACTGTGTTTTTCTGAGTTATATTACAATCCCTTGCTATCATTATACACTACAAAAAAAAGTATCTTATATTATTATATTATCTATAAAAGCTGTACCTAAATTATCGTGTATAACAAGTTTACTGTATAAATATTGTGTTTTTTTTTTTCAGTTGTCACATGTATTTATTTGTCTTACATATACCAAAAAATTGTGCCTAAAGTTAGGAAAATATTTATATATTTTACAAGCCCTTGCATTCTGTATTCCTAACAAAAAACTTACGATATGGAATCTTTTTTTTTTATTTTTTTTATGCCCCTTCACCTCATGGAGGCGTTCTCAGGCAGTTACATATTCTATTACGCATCGACTTTATGCAGTTAGGTATTAAACGGACATTCACACAAAGATTTCATTATCGTTAATGAATTTTGAAAACAAACTTAAAGTTGCTTGGTTAATATTACATAGTAGAGTCTCCACTCTTGTTGGGAGAGGTTTAATTGAACCTATTTTATAGTAAAATTCTTTTGACGGGTATCTTTCACAGTTAAAAAATATGTGGTTGATTGTCTCCTCCTCCAACCCACAGTCGCAAGAGTCACTATCCACAACACCCAATCTGAACAAGTGACTCCTCGTACAACAGTGACCTATACGCAAACGGCAGATTGTCGATATCACATATTTGCTACATTTTATTTCCTTGAACCAGGGAATCTTGGGAATTTCAGTTTGGATTGCAGCGTAGTGTCTTCCCTTAAATTTAGATGAGTTATTCCAAAGTTTATGCCAATTAATATATAAATTCTGTTTTGGTATTAACAGTATATCTGAGGTCGGGATATAAAAATTATTGAGACTATTATGCTGCTCAGAAGCTATTTTTGCTAAAAGATCAGCCTTTTCATTTCCTTCTATTCCACAGTGGCTCGGAATCCAAGCCAAAATGATTTGTTTATCATCAGAATTCAGTTCATACAAATGTTTTCGAATATTCAAACAAATTTCGTTATCTGGTGAGGAAAAAGGTGATGAATGGATATTTTGTAGAATACTTAAACAATCCGAGAAGATTAAAGTTTTTTTAGTGTTTTTCAATTTAGTTAATGCTAATGCTTCTAATATTGCAATGGACTCTGCTGTGAAAACAGAGCATTCCTTGTGTAAGGAAATCCTATGTTCTATCGACAGTTTTGCATTGTATACGGCAGCACCTGTGAATGGAGAAGACGGAGACTTTGAACCATCCGTGAAAAATAGATCCCAATCATGCCAATTAGAATCAATCAAATTTTTAAAATGTGTATTTGCGTTGGGACTCTTTTCGATTCCAAAAGAGAACAATATATGGGGGTTAAATATACTAATTTTAAATTCAAAATTATACAGAGGCAAAATTTTATATTGATGACAATGTGGCAGTATTTCTTTTTGTGTTTGTAAACTATTCAATAACAGAGGTTTGTGTTTGTTATCAAGTTTATTTGTGATAATTAGTTCATCTGATAACTGATTCAAAAGTTTTATCAGAGGGTGATATTTGATTGAATAACATTTAATAAGAAATTTATCAGCACATAGCTGTCTTCTCAAATTCAATGGCGGGTCAACAGCTTCGAGCTGGAGTGCATTTATTGGCGACGACCTCATAGCTCCTGTTATTAGCCTAAGAGCTTGATTATGTATGCGGTCCATTCGGCCAATGTTCTTTTTCGAGGTAGGTTCAATTATGAAAGATGCATAGTCAAATTTACTTTTTATATATGCATTATAAAATTTTTTCTGTGTAATAGGATGACACCCCCACCAAACTCGAGAGACAGCCCTCATCATGTTAAGACCGCTCTGAGCTTTAGAAATCAGAAGTTCAACATAATGTCTCCATGTCATTTTTGAATCAAATACAACACCGAGTAACTTGATCGAATCGTAGAAATGGATGTCCTGATTTTTTATTTGAATTTTAATGTGTGGAACTGATCGTTTCTTTGTGAATACTATAGCTTTACTTTTGGATGGCGATAGTTCTAGACCCTGTAAAAATAACCAAGAATATACGTGATTTACAGCTTCTGATATTATTCTCACAGCGTGTTTTATATCGCGGTTAGAGACGTACAGAAATATATCATCGGCAAAACATAGCATTTTAACACCGGACGGAAAATTCGTGTAAATATCGCTAATTAATATATTAAAAAGTAGAGGACTTAGAGAAGACCCCTGTGGTAGTCCCCTATGAATTACTCTGGTAATAGGCGTGGTGTCGTATGACTCGACAAATATTTCCCTTTTGATCAGTAGATTTAATATAAAAGAAGAAAGTTTTGTTGGAACCCCTACATTCAGGAGTCTTTTTTTTAATGATGGGAGAAAGACATGATCGTATGCACCATGTATATCCAAGCTCACTCCTACCAAAAACTCTCTCCTTAGACTAGCCATACTTATTTCAGTTGCCAGAATGGCAATACTCTCCAGAGTAGAATGTTTTTTTCTGAAACCGAATTGAAATTTGGAAAGGATTTGTTCACTTTCAACATACCAATCTAATCTATTTTTGATCATTCGCTCCACAATTTTAAGGGGGGTTGACGACAATGTTATTGGACGATATGAAAGGCCAGAGTTTGGGTTGCATCCTGGCTTCAAGATGGGGATGATAAGTTGTTGCTTCCATTCATTCGGAATAAGGCCTGTACTGAAAAAAATATTGACCAATTCCAAAAAAAAAGTTTTAGAAAATTCACCCGATTTCTTAATGAAACTGTACGGTATATTATCTAGTCCTGGCGCTGTGTCCGACACAGACCCCAATGCTACGTTTAATTCTTCGGTTGTGAACGGGCTGTCTAGCCAATTGTCCTCCATCAAATTAAAACTAGGACTGTATTCATCAAAGGTTGGGACATACGAGGGAGATAGTTTATCAACAAATTCAGAAATACATGTATGAGAATCTAACTTAGAAAAAAATTGTTTGGAGTTGCATCGAAAACTTTTGATTGACTTCCAGACCTCCGTTGCGGGGGTTTCTGGTGATAGAGGATTACAAAATGTCTTCCAACCCTCTCGTTTTTTATTTCTTAGAGTTCTTTTGGTGATAGCTTGTGTTTTTTTAAAATTGAGAAAGTTTTCCATAGTCATATTAGCGTGATACTTTTTCATAGCTGCCTTTCTTAATCGAACCCATCTGTTGCACTCCTCATCCCACCAAGGTGCTGGCGCTGGTTTATTTTTATTAACTTTTTTACTTATTGGTATTGTTTCGTTGGCGGTTTCAATTATTTTTGTTGACCACTGTCTGTAACCATCTAAAACATTTTCACTAGAAGGTGGAGGAAGATGTTTCATTTTTTCTTCGTTGATAACCGCAAATTTATCCCAATTGGCCTTACCCGTAATGTAGTGCGTCTTAGTTATTGATTTGGGTCGTTTTGAAGAAGGAAATATATTATTAGATTTGATTATGATAGGGAAATGGTCACTTGAGTATGGATCGAGGCCAGCGGACCAAGTAAGAGATGAGACAAGTGATGGCGAGCATATGCTTAAATCAACTGCACTCTTGTTTTGACAAGGAGATGTAATACGTGTAGGGGAGCCGTCATTCAAAAAACATAAATTGTTATTATCTAAAAATTCTAATATATTTTTCCCTGATTGATTTGTAATGTCGCTACCCCAACTTGGAGAGTGACCATTGAAATCGCCTAACAAAATAATAGGTGGAGAAATTTGTTTTATAATGTTTGACCAAATGGTTTCGGAAAATAGAATATTCGGTGGAATATATATTGACAACACTGAGATAGTTTCAATGGATGCAGCCGTTATTTGAATGGAATCAGGTATGTTGGATATTTGTATAGGAGTGAACTTTAAGTTATTTTTAATGAGTAAAGCTGAACCTCCTCTACCATCAGCTCTATCATGTCGTATTATTTGAAAACCAGGTATGTGGAATGGGAGATCCTCTTTCAACCAAGTTTCTGAGATGGCTCCCACTGTTATTGATTCATTATTTAGAAGGTTTATTAATTCTGACTTGTTCGCCTGGATGCTTCGGACATTCCACTGAAGGAATAATATACTATTTTTGTTAGCCATTGTCGTTTTGTTAGATTATTAATTTTAATATTCATCAGTGGGTCTGTAAAATAAATACGAAATAAACCTACATTTTTGAATTTTCAGGATTGTTCAAAAGTAAGCGATTTAAGGGTTCTAATAGGTATGCAGCGTTTTGCGGTAACATGGGAATTTTAGATATCATTTCAATTAAAATATTAACTAGTGATTTCACAAATAAAGTATTATCATTATGTAAATTGTTCGACAAACTTGATACTGAGTTACAGTCTTCAGTACTCAACTGATGATTGATTGCACAACCATCTGGGAGAGAATGAGAATTTCCGTTCGGATAAAATACTAGGGAGTTGTGAGCATTTTTATCATACCCTGCTTTTTGAGTTGACCTAGGTTTAACATTTTTATAAACAGTTTTAGTATACGATTGAGGTGCTTCCGTGTTTGACTTTTGTGTTAGGTATTGACCCGTTGTTTCTGCATATGATTTTTTTGCTGGGGGGTAGAGTTTAGAGGCCTGGAAATACGAGAGACTTTCAGAAGCCATTGAGAATTTTATATTTTTTTGACGAATATATTCAGGGCAAGTAATACTCGATGCCATATGATCGCCTCTGCAGTTCGCACAAGTTGGTAGGTCTGGATCTTTTTTACATTCTACTGTTGAGTGGTGTTCTCCACAAATATTACAACGCGGTGATCCTTTACAGGCTATCTTGCGATGACCGTATCTGTAGCAGTTATAACACAGTGTCGTGGGATACGTATATAGCTCCACTTTAATGGCATTATAGAACATGTATATGAATTTGGGCAAAATTTGGCCCAAGAAAGTTATGACGACCGTGCGTGACGGGCGCCACTCCGGTTTCTCTCCAGATTTGTCTTTGTAGTTGAGTCGTCTAACCTTGATGGCCTTTATACCTTGACCCGAGGTAGAAATTAAATCTAATATTTCCTGTTCAGATAGTTCCGTGGGGATGCCTCTGACCAAACCGATTTTTGTTAGATTATAGGTAGGAATGAATGCCGTGTAGTTGTCGTTAGACAGTATGGAAATATTTTTAATAAAGTTGTTAGCGTCTTGAAAAGTTTGGAATTCAAGGGCAGCTCTATACCTACCCTCTTTTTTTAGTGAACCATTTATAATTTTACAGACATTTCTGGTGTATAGGACTTTGCCCAGCTCTAATGGATTTATGGTTTTTTTATCCACTCGTTGTATGTGAACTATATACGGGGCACGCGCATCTTTTTCGTAATACTTTTTTTCTATGGTGTTGGGAGGGGATAGGTCATCATTTTTTTGTATATCCTGAGACTTATCATCACACACATCATTCATAGAAATTGAGGGCGACGCATGTTCAGAAGAAAGTTTCGGTTTTTTTGATAGAAGAATTAATGATTCCGAAGAAGAAGAATCTGAGTCATTTTTTCTTAATTTTGTACCTCCTCTTTTATCTGGAGGTTCGTTTTCCTCCATGATACAGGTTTATAATTAACACATATATAAATAACAAAAGAAAATATTAAATATTTACAGTAATTAGTACCTTAACCTATAAAACAATAAACGTAATACGTAATATAAAAAATGAGAAAAAAAGAATATCTATATATTATTTAATACAAATAAAACGATCTAAATTCGCGAAAATAATACGAAAAAAAAACGAATAAGAAACTACATCAGCCCTGTGAGTAAACAAGAAAAAATATTAAATAAAAACAAACGCCGGATAATTATCCGAATACACAAACAAAAAGTAGGTAGATAAATATAATGAATCATCTGATGGCCGGGTATGGACACGGCCGATATCTCGCCCCGCGCTATGATGGGGGGGGGACTCTTCTGCCTCAACTCGTCTCTTGAATGCACTTAACAAAAAATAATACACGCTACACTATCGAAGACCACGTCTCGTCGCCGCGGCGTCAACAAGCGAACTGATATGGAATCTTCTTTAAATGTTTTATTAGATGTTAAGTCAACTTTTATTTCAAGCTGCCACTGTTACCTAGACATATTATTACTCGTAAATTTTTGTCTCACACATACAAAAATACATTTTTCGTATAATTTCATGAAAAATAATTATATATGTCGTAACTCCTTGCAATCATTATACATAACAAAAAGCACCTCATACTGGATATTGAAATTACTGTATCTATATATATTATGTACCTACTCGTTAATTGTCATCTCACAAGTACATCTAAATTACAAGAATCCTTTATTTAGCCTATCTGCTAATTTTAATATTTATAAGAAATCCAAACTTAAGTTTCTGAAATACAAAAGTGCTGCAACTAGTATGAATGACATGTACTGTGTGTGTTACAGAAATAAAAATGTCTTACAATAAAATAGATATTCTCGACAAATTACAATTCGACAAAAAGAACATTATTTTGGATGATTTAAACATTATTAAAAATATCAATTGGGACAATTGTCAATTTAAAATTATTCACCAAAATATTAGAAGCATAAATAATATTGATGACTTTTTGATTTTCTTAGACAAATTCAACAACCATTTTGACATTATAATACTAACAGAGTGCTGGCTGAACGAAAATTATGTTACAAAATCTCTACCAAACTATAAAGAATATCATACAAATAATATTTTAAATAAAAGCAGCGGAATTGTTATATATATTCATAATACTCTACTAGCACTTGTTACAGAAGTACACTTACCACAAGCTAACTGTCTTAAAATAACAATTAAGGATTTAGACATACTGGCTATGTATAGATCTCCTTCATTTCAGAATATAGAACCATTTCTCCAAGCTTTGCAACAGATCTTGATTGAAACAAAAAGTAATCGACAGATAATTATTGGTGATTTAAACATCAACACTCTGGCTACTAGGAATTCTAACTCTATAGACTATACCTGTTTATTAACAGAAAATGGTTTCCACCTAACGATAACTTCACCAACCAGAGAATTCAAAGGAAGTAATTCCTGCATTGATCATATAAATATTAAAAATATTTTGAACTTTGACTCGTATATTTTTAAAACCACTGTATCTGACCACTACGCAACAGCACTTTGCATAAAAGGTAAATCTAATATAACGAAACAAACATACTTCAAGGAAACTAATTATGTTGAGCTTATAAAAGAATTACATGATGAAAACTGGCAAACTATCCTAAACATACATGATACAGATACAGCCATGAATAAATTTATAAAAATATTAAAAATATATATTGATAAACATACATGTAATAAATTTATATCAAATGCTAAAATGAGATTTACTCCTTGGATAACAGACAGTATCGTTAAATGTATACATAAAAGAAATAAATTACATAGCAAAGCAAATAAAAACGCTGAAAATTTTTTATTACAACATGAATACAAAACATATAGAAATATATGCAAAGCTGTCCTGAATACGGCTAAAATAAATTACTACAAGAAAATATTATATGAGGATAATTCAAAATCACCCAAAACTATGTGGAACATAATGCGCGAAATAACTAAAACAAAAACAAATATATCATCTCAATTCCAACGAATAGTAATCGATAACATAACAATTGAAGATAAAAAAACAATTGCTAACCTTGCAAACAAACATTTCACCTCAGTTGGATCTAGATTAGCTAATGATATTCTAAAATATACTAATAAACAAACAGAAAATTCTATACAACAAAATATCAATGAAATATCAGTCCCCTATCAAATAACGGATATTAAAACTTCACCAACGGAAATTGTTAAGTTTATCGATGAATTGAAGAACACGCATGCGATGGGTCCAGATGACATTAGCTCAAAATTACTAAAAACACTAAAACATCAAGTATCTATTCCCCTAGCGCATATATTTAATTTAAGTTTTTCACAAGGAATATTCCCTAACCATTTAAAAGAATCCACTGTAATCCCGATTCACAAAAATGGCTCTAAAACCCAAATTGAAAATTACAGACCTATATCTTTACTTAATACAAGTGCGAAAATAATCGAAAAAATTGTTAAAAGTCGCCTAACAACATATTTTAATAAATACAATATTCTCTCACAGAATCAATTCGGCTTTCGAAACGATTTAGGAGCTGATGACGCAATTGCCAGACTTACTGATATTATTACGCATCAGGTCGACAATGGAAAAAAATGTATTGCTATATTCTTAGATTTAGCTAAAGCGTTTGACACTATCTCACACCAAATTCTAATCAAAAGACTATCTAATATTGGTATCAAAAATAACCTACTTAATTGGATGAAAAGCTATATTACAGGACGAACCCAAAAAGTAAAGTTGATGATACATTCAGTGAATGTGAAGAACTGCGATTTGGAGTGCCTCAAGGTAGTACACTGGGACCGATTCTATTTACAATCTACATCAACGAGCTATGCAATAGCAAAAGAACGGGACATATAATTACATTTGCGGATGACACAGTGTTATTATATGAAGATAGCAATTGGTCTAATGTACACGGGAAAGCTGAAAAGGATATCAACGAGGTTAAAGAATGGCTAAACTGTAATTTGCTAACATTAAATGTGGAAAAAACAAAAACGATATGTTTCAGTCCAACTGAAACCGGTCAACCAAAAAACCCACAACTGATAAAAATACACCAATGTATATCTCCAAGTACTTTAAATATATGCGATTGTAAAACTATTGTTTCAGTCGAAAGTGTGAAATATTTGGGCATATACATAGATAAATTTCTTAAATGGAATGTACATGTAGATTATATTTGCAAAAAGTTGAAAAAACTCATATTTATATTTGTCAACACCAAAAATATCCTTGAAATTCAGGATCTAAGACAAATTTACTATGCACTATGTAATTCAGTGATGCAGTATGGATGTATTGGATGGGGGGGATGTAGTATGACCGTTATGGATCCACTTTTAAAAGTTCAAAAATCAATAATACGAATAATACTTAATAAACCATTCAGATATCCCAGTAATCAATTATTTACTGATTTTAAAGTCCTAAATGTAAGACAACTATACATTAGAAAAATAATTCTACATACTCACAAACATAGACAGGAATATCCGATAGCTACCCACTCATACCCCACTCGTAATTCTCAAAAGTCCATTATTATAAAGAAAAAAACAAAAACCACATTCGCTCAACGTAATTTTAACTTTCTTGGCCCCAAAATGTTTAACATACTGCCTGATGATTGGAAAATGATGAAAAGAGTTGTGCTAAAAAAACAATAATTGCTTGGCTTATATCCATTGGTATAGAGGAGTCAAATAATATATTGACTGCACTCTAGTATATTCAGATTATTAACTTTGTAAAGCCTACATATTTTGTACCATTATGTATGTGCTGATACTGGTTATTGATACTAATTGACAAGTACTACTACTTATCAGACGTCCTAAAACAGGTTTACCTAGTTGGGCGTCCAATGAGACAATATATTTACTGCAGCGTAGTAGTTTGGAAAAATTACATTCCCTCTGTAAATTGTATTTTCATTATTAAAATGTATGATATACCTACTGTAAAATGTAATGTAATTTTGAAATTTTATATGTTCTAAAATTTTTCTTATTGTTGTCACTTGCGCTGTATGTATATTAAATATTTTTTATGTAAAAGTAAATGAATAAATGAAATGAAATGAAATGTGGCATAGTGGTAGTTTGTTTTAACTTCAGTTAATTCATGACTCAATAACACATTACTTTGTTATGATGTATATAATGAAATGTTTAAATTTAAATAAATGAAAAAAATATTGGAGTTGGTTTTGAAAGTAGATTTAAATCAATAAATAGTATTTAAAAGCACATTGTACTATAATATGAAGAACTAAACAACATATATACATAAAAGTACTAGTTTTACCTTTTTATACTGCTTCATATTAATATGCATGGTATTTATGTAGTGCGTTTGATAATTCACTCACATGTTAAGAGCAGATAATTCTGAAACTATATATTTTGTTGAAAAAAATAGGATATAAAGAAAACACAAGCATGAAATTTTTTGAACCATGATCATTATAGTGGTCAAAGTAAATTATTTTATTAACCTTGTTTATTATTTTTACAGATATGTAATTGAAATCTTGCAATCATCAGTGTGTCGCACATGTTTGGAAGCCATATTATGTAATTAAGTAAACTGCTGCAGGAATTCTTGAGCCAGACAGAGTTGAGCTGATACTGAAGATCATATACTATATATATATATATATATATATATATATATATATATATATATATATATATATATATATATATATATATATATATATATATATATATATATATATATATATATATATATATATATATATATATATATATATATATATATATATATATATATATATATATATATATATATATATATATATATATATATATATATATATATATATATATATATATATATATATATATATATATATATATATATATATATATATATATATATATATATATATATATATATATATATATATATATATATATATATATATATATATATATATATATATATATATATATATATATATATATATATATATATATATATATATATATATATATATATATATATATATATATATATATATATATATATATATATATATATATATATATATATATATATATACATATACATATACATATATATATATATATATATATATATATATATATATATATATATATATATATATATATATATATATATATATATATATATATATATATATATATATATATATATATATATATATATATATATATATATATATATATATATATATATATATATATATATATATATATATATATATATATATATATATATATATATATATATATATATATATATATATATATATATATATATATATATATATATATATATATATATATATATATATATATATATATATATATATATATATATATATATATATATATATATATATATATATATATATATATATATATATATAATATCTGCAATAAAGAAAAATCAATTTTACTACTATGTATGATATTTAATTATAAAAATAATAAAAGGAAGACTCAAAATTTCATGAAAAAAATTATTATGCTCTTTTTTTGTCCATTCTAAACAAGAAATTATTTATAAAAAAACGTTAACCCATGATATTACCCAAACAAACATGTTTGCGTGTCAATTTTATTAGAATAATCCCCTTGTATAACAAACAAATCGAATCGGTAATAGAAAATTGTTCAAAGTTGAGTCGTTTGACGTAACACCATTTCAATTAAAATTTTATTTAAAACATGTTATTTATAAAAAGCATCGAGTAAATAAGCTATGAAATACAAAACAATGAATGAAAATAGAGTATATACCTTGCTAAATATTTATAAAATAAACAAAAAACACACGATTAGCTGTCAAAATCTGATAAATGCGGGTAAATGTACGAGATTGCCATATGTAAATTAAACTGGACATAGAAATTTTATTTACATATGGCAAATTTGTACTAATGTTTGGGTCACGCCCCCTTCAGTTTTCTCACGGAGTTAACACCGGAAAACTCCATACAAAATACCAAATTCCGAGATTTCTCGGGAGTTAAGACAAGAGTTAAGACAACTCTTGGTGTTTCATACAAAATCACCCTGCTGAAGTTGCAAAGAGAGCGACATTTGGGCGATGTTTAATCCGAACAGCACTGAGCGATGTTGGGGTGACTTAAAATTACGCGGGCGCGGGAAATTTAAAATTACAAGGTTGGTGTTACTTTAGTTGTGTCATTTTGGTCAAAAATTATAATAAAATAGTGGTTGTATCATTTGTTTTGGTGTTTATCGGATGTTTTCATTATAATAACGAGAGAATGATTTATTAATTATTAATTTTAAAAGTATTAAACGTGTTGTGACAAGTGATTCGTATTATTCGTAAGTATTTACGATTTTTTCTTGTGTGTGCATAGTTTTCACGAGATTTTTGTGTTTTGGGCATTCAAAAATTGTTTATTTCCCTTAAAATGATAACCACTCATTTAAAAATGCATTATTTTCATAAAACAAAATACACTTACTGTTGATGTATTAAATAATGGCCTTCCACATTTCTTTGTGGCTGACCATTATAATCCATGATAAATTATGAATTCATATCCATTAAATTTACTTTTGTAAATTATAATAAATAAATAATTAAATCAATTAAATTATAAATACAAATAAAACCGACAAAAACCACACCAAACTAAAAGTGCTGACAACAATGTGAAAAATTATAAATTGCCGCCAAATAAAATGTCACTTTGACTATGTGAAAATTCATAAATCCCGCCAAAAAATTTGAAAATTTGACAGGAGCGACATTCACCCTACTATTTCATCGAGCGACTTGGGCGACATTGGTGCGAGTCAACCGTGATTCCGAACGGGCAGAGTGAATCGCCGCGCGAATCGCTCCATGAATTCCGAACGCTTAGGATGACGCTCTAACATCGCCGAGCGTCTTTCCGAACGCTACCAAAATCTATGAAGTAAACATAAACAAACAAATGTTGACAGTTGACATTTATGATTTATGTAATGGCGGGAAAGTGATTTGTGATGTACTGTATTGAAAGAAGACTAATTTAATGTATTTTATCATTTCTAAATGTTTATTCATTGACTAAAACATAATTGCAGTGATGGAAGAATTTCAAAGTATTAATTTTGACACGGAGTATTTAATACAGCAAGTAAAGAATACTTTTGGCTCACAAGATGTTGATCTGTCAACCATAAAAATATCCTTTTTATTTTATTTAAATAACGTGTCGATGATCATATTTCTCAACCTGTACTTTGTTAACGACAATTTCTCTTACAGGTGTTTCAATAGAAGTTAAATTTAAACATATCCTTTAAAGGTTGTTGTTACAATAATGCCTGATAAATGTTTAATAAATTTTGTTGTGTAAAGAATAAAAATATAAAATATTTCTACTCCAATAGAATTTATATTTGGATAGAAAAGTATGACCCATGGTCAGATCTATCTGGTCCACGAAGAACATAGAGAAATTGTATACTTGTATGAGTACAGTTCAAAAGTTACCATGTTCGTAATGGGAAAAGCAAGAGAGAACCATTTAGTTCTCCTTTAAAATTATTTATTTGTCATCATTCATTACTCATTCCTTCTTTCAATGTATCATTCACATTTTTATGTTACCTTTTACTTAATCCTTTTTTAATCAGTGTCGATTCACAACGACATGATCTTAATAATTTGTTTATTTGTAGTATTTGTGTGATTGGTAAAATTATATTTATATATAACTACATTTGTTTTAAATTTTCCTTAACATTTGATCAACAAGGCTCGACTGATGAAGAACTAAGCGTTGAATCTCGTACTCAGAATATTTGTAAATTATTTTCATACACATTACAATCTGAAAGTTGCAATGACAATCTCAAGAGAAAATATGTCATTGATGTGGGTTTGATAGCATCTTCCAAATGTTTAAACGAAGTAGGTAACTTTTATTTAACATTATTTATCACAAAATTTTTGCGTTTCTGAGCTGAAAACACTATATTCTTTTTGTTGAGAGTAAAACGACCAGACCATTCCATAGGACTGCCCATTTGACTCTATAAAAATCATTCTGAAGCAGCCTTCCATTAAAGAAGAAAAAAAATGGGGTAAAAATGTTTTTTTTTTTAACATGTCCACGTAGGGGACACCAGCTATTGGAATTTGGGTCCATTTTACTCTTCCGAAGAAGCGCACTACGTAGCGTTGGGAGGGGTTTGCAATCTAGAAAAGAGTTTATTAATTCGGATTTTAAAAAAACCCGGGTTGTACGAAGGTGGAAACACAGAATTCGGAAGATCGTTCGAAAGGAGTTCGAGAAGCGACTGGTTCGTATATGTTGAAGGTTTACTGTGAATGCGTGTTGTGATTGAGTAAAGCGAGTGACTCTGTTGCGAGTGGGTGGAGGAGGGACCAAAGATGCAAGTTCTTCTTCTGAGATTAAACAAGATTAAACAATTTTTTCAAGATCAAGAGTTTGTTGAATGCTTCTTGGGGTTATTACAAAGAGTTAGTATACAAAAGTGAATACAATTCAATTGAGGAATTAAGGCGAAAATTGGCTCAGGCACAAATAATGATTAGCGGAAATGAAGAAGCATTCAACAAACCCAAGAGTGACTTTTTGAGAAGATGTAGGCTATGCATAGCTAACAATGGTACACATTTCGAAAATTTATTATAAAAAATTAAATGAATGTTAAATTATGCATCATATGTAACATATTTGTAAAAGAAAACAATAAAAAAATCAAAAACAAAGTTTTATTTAGTAAACTTTTTATTCTTCGTAATCGCTTAACAAAATTACTTTTTAAGTAGTCTTTCGTGTATTTGTCTCAAGGAAAAATTATCGATTTTTGGTACTTGAAATGGTGAATGAAATTTGCAGGGATAGCTAATGAATAGCTATTTGATTGGTAGTGGTTTTTAACTTGTGGAAAAAAAAGTTATGCAAAATTATTGTTCCATGAGCCCTTGAAAAGTTACTGGAAAATTGAGGCTTGCAAAAATTTTAAATTTTTTTTACTAAAAAGTTTTTGGGTACTGACTCACAACGGTATTGTTTTCTATAAGCATCACTATTTAACTATTCCCAGAAAAAAAATCATGATCGTAGACCTAATAATTTAGCTACAATGATGTAGTTAAGTCTGAAATCCGGTTTTTATTAAAATTTCAAAGTGTACATAACTTGAATCACCCAATATCGCTAAACATACATGGGGGTTAAATCGATAGGTATTAAGGTCCCCTTCCTCCCTGCTTCGGTTGATCCACTCCTCATGATACACCGTGTATATAACAATATATAGCCTAATATATACTAACATATAAAAATTTCATATTTTCATAATATAGTTAACACATTTTTTCTTAAAAAGAAAACTTTTTTCCTCTTTTTATGTCCCTCGGCATGCTTTCATATACATAATTTAAGCCCATTATACATTAGAGAATTCTGCGTAGAGACTTTATAAAATAAAAAAAATAAGGTATTGTTGCTTGATCATGTTTCCGCAGTATATTATAACCTTGTTTTTAAATACATGTTTTTATTGTCTTCTTAAGTTTCATCATCTATGTGTCCTTTATTTCTTATTGTATTAAAAATTTTTTGGAGCTAAATAGTGGTAATTTCTTTGTCCAAATGTCGTGTTTGTCTTTGGAGTCATGAAAAGATGGCTGTGTGTCGTCTCGTAATTGTGTTGCGGTCTCGTAATTTGTAACAAATCATAAATGTTATTGTTTATATTTGAGCATTTTACATCTTTGTAAGAAATATCCTTTGTTCAATTTATAGATGCTGAAGTCGATTTCAAATATATTGGATGGATGTGATTTCCAAAAAAACTCTGTTAAAATTGAGAACCAGCTTTTGCAAAATTTACGTTTATGCTTGAATATCTTGGAGTCACTCGATAAATTATTGAATTTTGTCATAAAAGATTATCCCATTGAATTGGCCATAATCTACAATGTACCAAAACATGTTGCTTCCATATTGTTGGAAATATTTTCGCATTGCAAAAATAGGTAAGATATTTTGATGGACATTCAAATGTTAGTCGGCCTTCATGGCTTAGTTGGTTAGATATCTGACTGCTGATCCAAAGTTCCCAAGTTCGATTCCCGATGGTGACACAGTTTTTAAATGTGTTTTCAGTCTGGATCTGTGAGACAGTAAGTCTCCAGAATATGGCAACTTGTTATTGGGTGGGTGTTAAATTAATATTTGACATAGTACCTGTTTGTTTTCGAGAAGCAATACAAAATATGTTTAATCTCACATTAAGATAAAACATATGTTTTTAGTTTTTGCATTCAGAGCCGAGCAAATAAAATACTATAATAATAATAGGGGATTTAATATAGCGCCATTTAATGATTCAAGATCATTCCAAGGGCACTAATAGTTAATATATATATATATGTATATATATATATATATATATATATATATATATATATATATATATATATATATATATATATATATATATATATATATATATATATATATATATATATATATATATATATATATATATATATATATATATATATATATATATATATATATATATATATATATATATATATGAAATTATTATTATCTTTGGGGTTATCCCGCGTCAAAATCAGATCCTTGGAAGGATCTTTCGTCAACCGACGTTTCGCCTGGATCACACCAGGCATCTTCAGGGCCTTGTTGATAGATTCTCGCTTCGTGTGTCAGTGCAAGCACGTCCGTTCGAGCCGAGAACCTAGCACCAAGTGAAGATTGGAAAGTTAAAGTTTAAACTGTTGGGGTAGATGGGTTTTCCCCGCTTTTGTTCGCCTTAATGGCTTTTGACTGGCTTCTGGTGATTCGCCTCACGCTTAATGATGTATCTATTGTATTAATTTTATTTGTTTGGCGTTTAACATTTAATGGGTTTACTGTAATGGGATTTTTATTGCTGTCAATTTCTGAGGTATTTAATGAATGTTTTATAATGTTATTTTTATTTTTATTGTCGATTCTATTTTTATGTAAGATATTTTTCCAGGCCAGCGGGAGACGCACACCATCGTCTCGATTATTCACGACATTCTTCCTTTTGTAAATTTCGATTGCCTCTCTATAAATTCTTACTGTTTCTGTGTTAATACTTGCAACTACGCGTGCATTATCGAAATCGATTTGATGTCCTTCGTTCAGAGTATGTTGGACTAGTGAAGACGTTAATTTTCTATTGTTTGAATCCACTCTATGCTCCGCGACCCTGGCTGATATTTTTCTGTTACTTTTTCCCACGTATGTCTTGTCGCATGATTTACATGGTATTTCGTATATGCCATGAGACTCTAGAGGGATTTTGTCTTTTACATTTCGCAGAAGGGTTGATATTTTATTTTCTGTTCTAAAGACTGTTCTAATATTATGTTGATTTAGAAGGCGACTGATTTTATCTGTGGTTCCTTTTATGTATGGTAAAAAAGCTGTAGCTAACGGTTTTTCAGAAATAGTTTTATCAATTTTTGTGACGTTTTTATTAGTTTGACGTTTGACTGCTTTATTTATAACAAGATTGGAGAAGCCATTACATTGCAGGGTTTTTTTGAGGTTATTTAATTCATTTTGTTGGTGGTCGGAGTCGGTTATTTTTATAGCTCTGGAAACTAATGTATTAGCTACCGATGCAATTTGTGCCGGGTGATGGTTAGAGGATGCATGTAGATATCTATCTGTATGTGTGGCTTTCCGGTAAACCGTATGACCAAGGCTACCGTCATCCTTCTTAATAACTAGGACGTCTAAAAATGGTATTTGATTATTATTTTCTAATTCCATTGTAAATTTTATATCGCTGTGGAGCCCGTTTAAATAAATTAGAAATTTGTTTAGTTCCTCCAATCCGTGGGGCCATATTATGAACGTATCATCCACGTATCTAATCCAGAGTTTCGGTTTCAAATGTGATTTTTCTAAGGCGTCTATTTCAAATTTTGTCATAAAAAGATTTGCAACCGGCGGTGAAAGAGGCGAACCCATTGGTGCTCCTTTAATCTGTTTGTATATTTTATCGTCATAAATGAAAAATGTATTATTTAAGCAATGTTCTATCAATTCAGTTATGTCTTTTGATGGTTCACAAATTTATTTTACTGCGGAAAGTGCCTCATCGGTAGGTATGTTGGTAAAAAGTGACACAATATCAAAACTAACAAGAATATCTGTTTTTTCTAACTTTTGGTCTTCTATTATTTTAACGAAGTGTTCCGAGTTTTTTACGTAAGAGTTTGCTAGTTCTACATCCGGTTGTAAATATTTCGATAGGTATTTTGAAAGCGATTGGAGGGGCGATCCTACTGAACTCACTATGGGCCTAAGTGGAACATTGTCTTTATGGATTTTTGGTAAACCATACAATTTGGGGAAGCGGGATGATTTTTCGCGCGGTATCAATGATTTCTTTAAGTCTTCGTTTAGTTTTGATGCTATTATTTTAGATTTTGTTTTTGAAACTCTGGATTAGATACGTGGATGATACGTTCATAATATGGCCCCACGGATTGGAGGAACTAAACAAATTTCTAATTTATTTAAACGGGCTCCACAGCGATATAAAATTTACAATGGAATTAGAAAATAATAATCAAATACCATTTTTAGACGTCCTAGTTATTAAGAAGGATGACGGTAGCCTTGGTCATACGGTTTACCGGAAAGCCACACATACAGATAGATATCTACATGCATCCTCTAACCATCACCCGGCACAAATTGCATCGGTAGCTAATACATTAGTTTCCAGAGCTATAAAAATAACCGACTCCGACCACCAACAAAATGAATTAAATAACCTCAAAAAAACCCTGCAATGTAATGGCTTCTCCAATCTTGTTATAAATAAAGCAGTCAAACGTCAAACTAATAAAAACGTCACAAAAATTGATAAAACTATTTCTGAAAAACCGTTAGCTACAGCTTTTTTACCATACATAAAAGGAACCACAGATAAAATCAGTCGCCTTCTAAATCAACATAATATTAGAACAGTCTTTAGAACAGAAAATAAAATATCAACCCTTCTGCGAAATGTAAAAGACAAAATCCCTCTAGAGTCTCATGGCATATACGAAATACCATGTAAATCATGCGACAAGACATACGTGGGAAAAAGTAACAGATAAATATCAGCCAGGGTCGCGGAGCATAGAGTGGATTCAAACAATAGAAAATTAACGTCTTCACTAGTCCAACATACTCTGAACGAAGGACATCAAATCGATTTCGATAATGCACGCGTAGTTGCAAGTATTAACACAGAAACAGTAAGAATTTATAGAGAGGCAATCGAAATTTACAAAAGGAAGAATGTCGTGAATAATCGAGACGATGGTGTGCGTCTCCCGCTGGCCTGGAAAAATATCTTACATAAAAATAGAATCGACAATAAAAATAAAAATAACATTATAAAACATTCATTAAATACCTCAGAAATTGACAGCAATAAAAATCCCATTACAGTAAACCCATTAAATGTTAAACGCCAAACAAATAAAATTAATACAATAGATACATCATTAAGCGTGAGGCGAATCACCAGAAGCCAGTCAAAAGCCATTAAGGCGAACAAAAGCGGGGAAAACCCATCTACCCCAACAGTTTAAACTTTAACTTTCCAATCTTCACTTGGTGCTAGGTTCTCGGCTCGAACGGACGTGCTTGCACTGACACACGAAGCGAGAATCTATCAACAAGGCCCTGAAGATGCCTGATACCGAAACTCTGGATTAGATACGTGGATGATACGTTCATAATATGGCCCCACGGATTGGAGGAACTAAACAAATTTCTAATTTTTTTAAACGGGCTCCACAGCGATATAAAATTTACAATGGAATTAGAAAATAATAATCAAATACCATTTTTAGACGTCCTAGTTATTAAGAAGGATGACGGTAGCCTTGGTCATACGGTTTACCGGAAAGCCACACATACAGATAGATATCTACATGCATCCTCTAACCATCACCCGGCACAAATTGCATCGGTAGCTAATACATTAGTTTCCAGAGCTATAAAAATAACCGACTCCGACCACCAACAAAATGAATTAAATAACCTCAAAAAAACCCTGCAATGTAATGGCTTCTCCAATCTTGTTATAAATAAAGCAGTCAAACGTCAAACTAATAAAAACGTCACAAAAATTGATAAAACTATTTCTGAAAAACCGTTAGCTACAGCTTTTTTACCATACATAAAAGGAACCACAGATAAAATCAGTCGCCTTCTAAATCAACATAATATTAGAACAGTCTTTAGAACAGAAAATAAAATATCAACCCTTCTGCGAAATGTAAAAGACAAAATCCCTCTAGAGTCTCATGGCATATACGAAATACCATGTAAATCATGCGACAAGACATACGTGGGAAAAAGTAACAGATAAATATCAGCCAGGGTCGCGGAGCATAGAGTGGATTCAAACAATAGAAAATTAACGTCTTCACTAGTCCAACATACTCTGAACGAAGGACATCAAATCGATTTCGATAATGCACGCGTAGTTGCAAGTATTAACACAGAAACAGTAAGAATTTATAGAGAGGCAATCGAAATTTACAAAAGGAAGAATGTCGTGAATAATCGAGACGATGGTGTGCGTCTCCCGCTGGCCTGGAAAAATATCTTACATAAAAATAGAATCGACAATAAAAATAAAAATAACATTATAAAACATTCATTAAATACCTCAGAAATTGACAGCAATAAAAATCCCATTACAGTAAACCCATTAAATGTTAAACGCCAAACAAATAAAATTAATACAATAGATACATCATTAAGCGTGAGGCGAATCACCAGAAGCCAGTCAAAAGCCATTAAGGCGAACAAAAGCGGGGAAAACCCATCTACCCCAACAGTTTAAACTTTAACTTTCCAATCTTCACTTGGTGCTAGGTTCTCGGCTCGAACGGACGTGCTTGCACTGACACACGAAGCGAGAATCTATCAACAAGGCCCTGAAGATGCCTGATACCGAAACTCTGGATTAGATACGTGGATGATACGTTCATAATATGGCCCCACGGATTGGAGGAACTAAACAAATTTCTAATTTATTTAAACGGGCTCCACAGCGATATAAAATTTACAATGGAATTAGAAAATAATAATCAAATACCATTTTTAGACGTCCTAGTTATTAAGAAGGATGACGGTAGCCTTGGTCATACGGTTTACCGGAAAGCCACACATACAGATAGATATCTACATGCATCCTCTAACCATCACCCGGCACAAATTGCATCGGTAGCTAATACATTAGTTTCCAGAGCTATAAAAATAACCGACTCCGACCACCAACAAAATGAATTAAATAACCTCAAAAAAACCCTGCAATGTAATGGCTTCTCCAATCTTGTTATAAATAAAGCAGTCAAACGTCAAACTAATAAAAACGTCACAAAAATTGATAAAACTATTTCTGAAAAACCGTTAGCTACAGCTTTTTTACCATACATAAAAGGAACCACAGATAAAATCAGTCGCCTTCTAAATCAACATAATATTAGAACAGTCTTTAGAACAGAAAATAAAATATCAACCCTTCTGCGAAATGTAAAAGACAAAATCCCTCTAGAGTCTCATGGCATATACGAAATACCATGTAAATCATGCGACAAGACATACGTGGGAAAAAGTAACAGATAAATATCAGCCAGGGTCGCGGAGCATAGAGTGGATTCAAACAATAGAAAATTAACGTCTTCACTAGTCCAACATACTCTGAACGAAGGACATCAAATCGATTTCGATAATGCACGCGTAGTTGCAAGTATTAACACAGAAACAGTAAGAATTTATAGAGAGGCAATCGAAATTTACAAAAGGAAGAATGTCGTGAATAATCGAGACGATGGTGTGCGTCTCCCGCTGGCCTGGAAAAATATCTTACATAAAAATAGAATCGACAATAAAAATAAAAATAACATTATAAAACATTCATTAAATACCTCAGAAATTGACAGCAATAAAAATCCCATTACAGTAAACCCATTAAATGTTAAACGCCAAACAAATAAAATTAATACAATAGATACATCATTAAGCGTGAGGCGAATCACCAGAAGCCAGTCAAAAGCCATTAAGGCGAACAAAAGCGGGGAAAACCCATCTACCCCAACAGTTTAAACTTTAACTTTCCAATCTTCACTTGGTGCTAGGTTCTCGGCTCGAACGGACGTGCTTGCACTGACACACGAAGCGAGAATCTATCAACAAGGCCCTGAAGATGCCTGGTGTGATCCAGGCGAAACGTCGGTTGACGAAAGATCCTTCCAAGGATCTGATTTTGACGCGGGATAACCCCAAAGATAATAATAATTTCATATTTTCAAATACCCGTGAAAACCTTTCTAGTAACATATATATATATATATATATATATATATATATATATATATATATATATATATATATATATATATATATATATATATATATATATATATATATATATATATATATATATATATATATATATATATATATATATATATATATATATATATATATATATATATATATATATATATATATATATATATATATATATATATATATATATATATATATATATATATATATATATATATATATATATATATATATATATATATATATATATATATTCAATAAGGAAGCAAAAAATCAAAATACCAGCCTTTAAAAATGAATTTAGTCTATGAGTATGTATATATTCTTGTTATAAGGACATATTTTATTTTATGTAGCTTCTTGGGCAACTAACAGGTTCTATGTCAAATAATTATTTAACACGCACCCAATAACAAGTTGCAACATTATGGAGACTTGCGATATTTATCGTCTCACAGATCCAGACTGAAAACACAATTTTAAAAACTGTGTCTCCACCGGGAATCAAACCCGGGACCCTTGGATCAGCAGTCAGATACCTAACCAACTGAGCAACGAAGGCCGATAATTCTTTCTTAAAAAAAAATATTTTATAATAAGAACATAAAAAAATCTCACGAATATCTGATATTTTTACATGTGTACTCTTTTGATATAATTAAAAATATTTCTCCACATTTCATGTTTTGTCTTCATCTTTTTCAGTGAAACTCTTTATTCTACATATTTCCATCAAATAGGCCCTGATGTAATGGCTGTGTTTAAAAAATGTCACGAGCTACAGACAATTTATTTTGTTGTTATAAATCATATGGATTTTGATTTAAAC
Source organism: Molanna angustata (assembly GCA_963576475.1). Lineage (NCBI taxonomy): Eukaryota > Metazoa > Arthropoda > Insecta > Trichoptera > Molannidae > Molanna > Molanna angustata. Next base: position 27,525,111 of record OY754978.1, on the reverse strand, counting down.
CAACCAGAACAGTTGGAGATGCTAGTTGAAGGTACTACCTACCATGAAAAATAATCATTTTTTATGTCATGTCTTTTAGTTACTAAATTTAATATATTTTATTAGCATTGAATTAGGTCTTAGTAGTAACAAAGCAGGAACTCATTTTTCTATAAGAAAAACTGAAAAATAAAGCAGATATAGAGCTTCAATTAGGGATGGCGATTCTTCCTGAAAAAGATCATTTTGAATCAAAATATGAAGAATCAATTAAAAGATTAATCGATTTAACAATATTTTTTTTATTTTTATTAAATTCACAATACATATACAAAATATAAAACAATCAAACTATATAGAAAAGATGCACAGTAAGAAAGAACATATTTCCCTTTACCAGAGTGCAAGCACTCGTGTGTAAAGGAGACAATTTAATACAAAAGACACAAAATATTATATATACATAATTATTATCTATACAAAAAGAAGTTAATATAATTTACATATCAGTCAAATAATAAGTTTAATTCATTCTTTATTTTTCTTTTAAATTCATTATATTCAATTGCCAGTCTCAAATCTGTTTCAAGTCAAATCTGTTTCATTTTATCGTGTATTTTTTATTTTCTTATTGAACAACTTGATATTTTAGGGTCTGGCAATGGCAACTGGCGTAATGTATAGTATCTAAGTTGAAAATTAGATTTTTACCGAAACAGAAAAATTGAGTCTCAATTTTTAGGGATCTAAGATCCATCCTTAACGTCGATTAATAAAATTATATTTTTGTTTCAATCTCAGTTAGTCATCCTTAGCTTCAATCTTTGGATTTAACAACACAACATTTTATTTCCACGAAAAGTTTATTGATTGTCCTACTAATTTGCTTAGATATTGATGATTTGTCATATAAAATGATGAATTGTGACATCGTTATTTGATTGAATACATTGTGCATTTTTATAGTTTTAAATATTCACGCAAGAATCGGAAACGTAGTGAATTCTTTGGATGTCAAAACAATGGCGGAGGAATGGAAAGGTTATTCAAGAATATCTGAAAAGTACGCCGAATGGTTGAAGGATAAATATGTTCACCACACTGCAACATTGTTTTTGACCAGAGAAATACAAAATATTTTGACGTCCTTCGTTAATAAGGCGAGTTAAATTTACTATTGTTTGTATAATTTATTTTAAACTAGCTTTTATGTCCCGCCGTTGGCCAAGAATGTAAATTAGTGAAGGAATAAGCAATCGTTTATATACCTACATAATATTGTCACACATAATTTTTTTTAACCGTAGTATGAAAAGTAGTTTGAAATTTAATTGAGTTTAAGCGGTGTAAAATCTTAAAGTGATGGCCACAATCCATTTGCTTTTATATATAAGCACATACAATTTCTGCACATATGGACTATGGGAAATGATTTTAAATATGACTTATTATAAAAAGACAACGTCGTAAAGAGTTTGGATTTGGCCACAACCCCTATTTTTATATATTGTCATCGAACGCAAATAATGTGTTTTAAATATTTAGTAATTTTGGATGATGGGAAATGGTTTAAAAATTGATTAAACAAAAGTACTGAAAATATTCTAGTGTTGGTCCCATCCCATTCGTTTTTATATTTTTCGTCAAGTGTGCATATAGTTTATTATAGTTTTGCACAATAAAACTGATAGACTTAAAACTGACACATAAGTCTACATTACAGAAGAAGAAGACTTAAGCTATGTTAAATAGTTTTTAATATGAATATAAACGTTGTGAAGATCCAGCAATGGCCACAACCCCGATTTTTTATATATTGTCATCAAAATGAAATGTGTAGTTATTGAAAATTAAGCAATATATGATGATATAATAAATGGTGTAAATTTGATTGAACAAAAGTAATGAGAAGATTCTAGTGTTGGTCACATCCCATTCGTTTTTATGTATTTTCATCAAGTATGCATGTTGTTTATAATATTTCGTTACAATAGACTATTAGACATAAAACTAATCCAAAAGACTAAATAAAAAAAGAAGTAGAAGTATAAAACTATAACAAATAGTTTGTAATAAAAACTGACCCAATGGTCTACATAGAAGATGAAATAGAAGAATTACACATTAGGAAATGTATTATATAAAAAACTGACCAAAATGTCTTCATAAAAGAAGAAGAAGATGAATTGAACTATAGGAAATATTTTATATAAAATTCACCCAACATCTACATAAAATAAGAAAACGAAGAATTAGACTAAAGGATAGTTTGTTTAAAAATAGTTTGTTTAAAAACTAACCAAAAGGTCTACATAAAGGAAGAAGAAGACGAATTAGACTATAGGAAATAGTTTGTATAAAAACTCACCCAAGGTCTACATAAATTAAGAAAAAGAAAAATTAGACTATAGGAAATAGTTTATTTATGAACTGTCCCAAATGACTTCACAAAAGAAGAGGAAGAAGATTTAAACCCCAAGAAATAGTTTGTAGAAAAAATCACCCAAAGGTCTACATAAAAAAAAGAAGAATTTCACTATAGGAAATAGTTTGTAGGTATATTGAATGTGTATTGTAGTTAACCTAAAATAGTTTAATAATTTTCCTATAAAAAATCAGTATATTCTTGGTTTTTAAGTAGTAAGTATTAGTATGTAGGTACCTACCTACAATGATGTTCTAAATTAATTCGAATTCGATTTATAACAAATTTTATTTGAATATCAGAATGTGTCCGTTACCATAGTAACCATGTTCCAACATGTAAAGAATATCAAATGTTATGGAGACATTTTTTGAATATGTAGGTACCTACATTGGTTTGTTCGATGCCATAAAAATGAAAATTGTCAGAAAAATCAAATATTTTTAACAAATTATGCAATTTTATTACGCCTATATCTTTACTAATAATTAACAGACTTTTACAATATATGTCTTAAAACTTGCTGTAATGTCTTGTGTTTCATTTTATTATTTCATAATCACATTTATTTCAAAGATATTTAAAGAACATATTCATTCGGTAGGAAAATTAAATATCGTATGAAAAGATATTAAAATGGCGGGGTTATATGTACATTTGTACAAAACGCTTACTTTAAAAATAAGTTAAACATTATAATTAGACAAAATATTCACCATGTTTTTCACTTAAAAGCTAAGTTATACTTGAAAATATATTTTTTTTTGTGTAAATACGTACTTCTAAGTTTTAAACTAACAGATATTTGCGTGCAAAATGTACACTTTTTTGACAGATATGACTTGGAAAATTTTGTATGAAAAAAATAATTATTGAAATATCTTTAAAATTCAGCATTTTAATCGCATTATTTTTAGCGTGACACTGCATCAGGTATACTGGTACACGTTCGTACATAAATTAGATTTTTAGATGCTCTTGGTTTTTCAAAAGGCGTGAGACAAACACACACACACACACTAACATATTGATTGCTTTATTACTTTAGATTATATTATTTGAAATTGGTGTGAGACACCACTATTTTCTATTATCATTGTTTGAGACCCTATTCACATGGCTGGCGTTGAGCAAGCGAGTTTTTTCAAATTTATTTTTGAAAAAAAAAACCTTTATATGCTAATATGCGTTTAATTCAGTAGTAGTTTGAAGAAATTTTATGGTATTGTTAACGTGCATCAGCAAAATATGTGAATATACCCTTCACATATGGCTGAGATAGTAAGAGCTGAGTAATCAAAATACAACAGGCAAAATAACATTGCATATATTCTGAATTCCTGCTAAGAATGACCAACTAAGAACCGCTTTTAGACCACCTTTGCGCAGGTGCCGCCCACCGTAATGAACGGTCGACTAATCACAGGCATAAGTTTAAGTCAGTTGACGTCCCCAGTGTAGTTATTAACAGCGTAATAGCAACGTGGAAAATATGACCGCAAGTTTGTCACTTTTGTCAGTTAAGAGAAATAAAAAATGACAGGTAAAATATTCAACTTTTTATATTTATTTTTGTGTTTTTTTGCTTTCAGATAATATTTCTATAGCATCAAAAATAAATACATTTCTTTTCTTTATTTATTGTATTTTCTTTCACATAATTATTTTATGACATTCAAAATAAATTAAATTATTTTCCTTATTTATGTCATTATTTGTTTTTATCTACCTAATATTTGTAACAATTACAATGAAACAAGTTATTTGTCTTTATTGTTTAAAAATAAAAACACATTTTTTACCCCATTTATTTGCGCCGTTGTTTGAAGGTTGAATAGAAATGGTTGTAAAGCGGGAATAAGTACGCCTAATGGGCGGAGACATGTGCAAATCCCTGGTCATTCTTAGGAGAAATATAGAATAGTTCAGCTATGATGTCCCTTTTAGGTATGTGGTGATATACACATGTGACACTCTTCCTTTTATAAGGTGATTCACACCTGCACACCTGTCACTGGTTACCCCACACTGTGGGACTATGCCGTAATGGTATATTGTACAAAGTCTTTAGTTGAATATTTGTTTTTGTAGGATGTAACAGAAAGTAAAGCAGTAATGAGAAATTTGAAATCTGGTCATTTCATTCTGAAGATATTGATCAAATTGAGTGAATTATTCAATAGGTATTTGACTACCGACCAACACCATTTTATTTTATTCTTTTCTACTATTTATCAGTAAGTTTACTTTTTTTTTTATTGCAATAATCACATTTTATTTTTACTCCTCACTGCCCCAAGGAGATATAGTGGGCAGTTAAATATAGTGGGAAGTACTCATTCAATAGATGGGTCGATGGCAGAGCGGTTAGCGCGGTGGGTTAGTAATCCAGTGGTCACGAGTTTGAATCCTGCCTCGACCGATTTCGTTCACCTATAGCACAAGCATTTATTTGCTTATTTTAGGGAACGTAGGAAAATGTATATGTACTTGTTTAACAAGGACATGTTCATTTAACGGTGCCACTATTTTTACGACCGGAATTGGCGGGAAAAGCGTTTTCCCCCCAAAAAGTGTCTATTTACACGACAAATTTTCTGACGTCGTCTATGTTTTTAGGTTATTTATAACCATAGAGGGCGCAGATAGGTCAAAATACGGAAATATTTACCTTTGTCATTTTTTCAATGTTCATAAAAATGCATCATGGAAACCAACTTGAAGAAAAAATAAATAATATTGGCATCTTATTACATTTACTTAATTTTATAAATCATTTTTTCATCGAGATCTACAATTATAACAAAGTATAAACAAAGGTAAATGTTTTTGTGACTTGATTTGTCTGCGTTTTCTGTGGTTATTTTTGGTTTTCGTCTATGGTTGAGTCGTGTAAATAGTCGTAGCCTTCATTAAAAAAAAATATATTTTTTAATTTTGCAAATTTGTATACCTACTACTTGCATAAGCTGGGTTATTTCAACAAAAGAGTAATAGTATAGTCAAAATACTTTAATATCATTAAATTGATAAAAATTGAGTCATTTGATAGCATAAAGTTTCAATGAAACAAACCAAAAGTATTAAAAAGTAATTTAATTATAATTTTACTTCAATCTTTGTTTGAGGTTCGAGTCAAATATTTCAAAGTGAGCCCAAGCTCAGAAAACTTAAACATTTGATACTTTATTTTCAAATTGTTAAAAAGGCACATCACTTTCATAAAATGGCATTGAAGGAATATCAAGTTTTCATAATAAAATAATTAAATCAAAAATAATTTAACAAACTCATTGCATTGAAAATACTGAACATTTTCCATACAAACTTTTATTACTTTGTGGAGTAACTTGGTTGTAAGGAGTACAGTGTTGGCCACAATTCATTCGTTTTGGTTTGAGTCTTGGTATAAGATGATAAAATAATATTTCAAACACACACAACACAGCCACCCTTAGTTAAATAAAATATAAATACACACCTATGATGAGCATCACTATTACAATGAGATAAAATACATATATTTTTACATATATGTTTATATTTTTATCCCTCCCAAATTGCTTATACAGCTTTGTCTGGCATTCGATAATAGTAATAATATGTCCATTAACATAAATGCCACGATCATACCAACATTCAATATATTTTATGGGAATCGTCTTAATTATTTTGTTTATTTAAATGATTGACATCATCTACATTTTGAGATCGAACAATTTTTGTTTATTTGGCTTTGTAGTATCATCACTCCTATCATATGTCCATCAATACTTACTGCTTTTGAAAAATAAAATACCTTAAAACATCATTACATTATTTTCTTTTTAACATGGCTAGGTAGGGGACACCATCCATCAGGATTTGGGTCCATTATACTCTTTCGAAGAAGCCCACTACGTAGCGTTGGGGAAGTTTTACAATCTGCTCAGGAAAATACTAGTTCAAATCTTAATAAGACCCGGGTTGTAGGAAAGTGGAACCACATAATTGGGAAGATAGTTTTACAGTCAGGCTGCTGTGTTAATAAATTGTTTATCATTTATTCATTCCTCTATAGTTATACCAATCGGTTGACAATTTGCCATCAATTTTAAAGTTGATGAATATTAGGACACCTGATTTTTTTATAATACTCTTAAAATAAGCCACATTACGATGTAATGAGGACAGATATGATTTAATTTGTAGTATTTAATGAATTATATTTATATTTTTTAGATACCATCCAACTCAAATGAATTATTTGGGACTAAATCACGAAATTGTCGAAGGAATTAGATCACATATAACAGTCGGCGCAGAACCATTGATATTAAATTTGCTAAACGATGAGTACTTCAGAGAGGTAATACTTTTTTATTTACCCAATTTATAGAAATACTTCTTTTTAATTACATTTTCCTGCGACTTCAAATTTTATAATTTAAAGAAGCGGATAAACTAAAATGACAAACCTACATTTATTTTTTATTTGTGCCTGAGTTTTCAAAATTTTTTACTCTTTATTATAACAATGTTTTCAAGTATATCTAACATCTTTTCAAAATATTATATATAATTAAATAATAATAGCAAATGGTTGATTATCGGTGATTTAGACGCGGATTTAGAAGGTTTTATAATAGAGATTCAGGATAGAGTAATAAAAACTGAAAATTATCATAGAAACATAATATAATATCATTGTTGCAAAAAACAATTTAAAAATACAGGTATTTTTTTTTTCTATGAAAAATACAGTAATATAAGATTACAAAATATTTATATACCTACTTCTATCATGTCAGGTCTTGAATTTAATTAATGGAGTATTTTTCAAATGATGTCACAAAAGCGCCGAGTGCGTCCAAAAATATAAGTTTCCTTCCGGTGAGAATAGTATATCAAAATAATAAAAGGTCAACATGATTATAAAATAATGTATGCTGTGCATGTTATAACTTTAAAAGCACATTCGTTCTATATGGGCAAACCAAAGTTTGAATTAATAGAATTAACATAAATAAAAGCACATTCGTTCTATATGGGCAAACCAAAGTTTGAATTAATAGAACTAACATAAATAAACCAAATACTTAATTTAAAATAATTGAATAATTTGAAATGATTTAACTTAACGAAATGTTGAAGTATCACAATATAACTTAACTTACTAATTTTCATAACATAAGTTGGTACCGGCCTATTTATCGCGCAGCGGTAAAAGCTGGCTGCAAGCCTTATAAGTAAATGAAACGTAATAAAAAAATCTGTTATTGCTTGATCGTTGCTTTTGTTGCATACTCTCTTGAGGCCTCCTACCTCTTTTGAGGAAGTGCGTAATGGTAATGAAGTATTTGAGTTTTATTATTTGTAGTACTTCATTATTATTAAATGAAAATAAACGTAATGTAAAGATTAATAATAAGGCTGGGTTGTTTTTACAGCATCAAGGGTACTTATCAAGGGTATAAAATTAGATTTTAAATTTTTTATTTTTATGTTGAAACATTATAGAGCTATATGAGACACATCCATGAATTATATATCCATGACGAATCATTAATGCTTGGAGTTCTGCTGTTTTCTACAACTTTGATGAAACTACTGCTCCAAGTGGATGATGATGTAAGAGACGCATGGATAAACGAGGACCAAGAAAGTAATATTGTATTCCGCGTACTTGAAATGATTCATCTGAGTAAGTTTTTTTATATATTATATCTTTTGTACATCATATAAACAAATATATTGTACACTGGTGGGCTTATTGCCACTAGGCAATTTCTTCTAACCAACCAGATTACAAAGTATGACAATTGATAGTGAAAACAAAAAAAAGAAAAGATAAACATTACTTTATTTTATAAAAATAGGTTATGTCAATTCATATAATTAATTTATTAATGAATGAAACTTATTATAATTTTATTTTGTTAGGTCACTCGGAATTTAGTAAAGGTTTGAAATTTGAAAATGCAGATAAAGGAAACGTATCGTTGTATGATCATATTCTAATTCATGCAGCAGCTCTTAGTATATCATGTAAAAATATAAATCCAATCGAAAATATGCTCATTGAGATGTTACTGAAGACCAACATATGGAGTGCTTTATTTGCAACGGATTTATGGTTAATCATCGCAAGGTAAATTCAACTATTATTTTTTTATATTTTTGATTCTTTTTAGTATCATATCATGTTTTATGCAACATTGTCTTTGAAGTAACATTCCTAATAGAGTTAACATAAAATAAAGTTTTAGAAATATTATCATGTACAAAAAAATTTGATTTCATTACCGAAAAATTATGGAAAATAATATAAAAATTAGATTTTAATAAAAACTTATTCAAAATCATGATACGAGAATTCATAAAATCAAACATAAATAAAAATACTTTTTTTATTTTCAGACATGCTTCAGCGGAGTTTCGTTTGAATCAAATGAGATTTCTTCTCCAACTCTATAATGACTTAAGCAAATCTGGCATTGTCAAAGAAATGCCACAAAACTGTTACATTTCCAATTTGCTGTGCAGACTGTTTGCATTGTTACCGCAGAAAATGAAGACTGAAATCATAACGCTTTATCCACCATCTGTTCACTGTGAAATATGGAGTGCCATTGGAGTACATCAGTTGTCCAGTGAACAAGAATCAATAACAGAAAATATATTTTTCTCCACAATAGAGATTTTGAAAAATGCTTTTTGTGGTGCTAGTTTAACTGTGGAGGATTATAAAAAAATGGTTGGTGTCTCCCTAAATATAACAAAATATATCATATAATAAATTAATCTACATTAATTTAGAATGTATATTATATTATGTTCTTGTGAATAAAATCAGTTGAGGCAGGATTTAAACCTGCATCCACTAAATTATTAATCGCTCAATATCTAATACTAGTCACACTGCCACTGATTCTATTTATTTTATTTTATTTATTTTATTATTACATTGGAAAACCAACAGTACATACAAATGATAAAATACAAAGGAAAACAATAATTAAAGCATACACCAGTTAAAGGTTTTCACGTGTTAACAAATAATAGAAACAAGCTAATGGTCAAAAGTCGAATACAACATAAAAAATGGATAAAAATAAATGTATATATAAAAAGAGCAAAGAAGTATACAGGAGAAGCAATAAAAAAAAAGAAAAAGAAGAAAGACGTCTGCGAATTGAAGAAAGGGGGGGGGGGTGGGAGGTAACCTTTGGGAGAGGGACATTGGGAAAAAAGGAGCCGCTTTGACCTAATTGTACACATAGGGTTCCATCCTGACCTTCATCACTCATCACCACTACGTTATATTTCTGATAAGGAACGTATATGTAATTTAATAATATATTGTTTGTTGTACTATATATAAACCAAATGATTGATTAGAAAGTCGTTGATGTTACATGAGGTAGCAGCTTCCATGAAATATTTTTTTAACTCACCAATACCGCGATTACATAGTATTGGTAATGAACTATGTGATGTTGTAGGTATTTTCGGAGATAGTTTGCCGGTCTTCAAAAAAAATATTTATGGATCTTTTATATCGATATAGCTGTCAACTTATATACATAGCTGCAGTAGATCTATTGTCACATTACATTTTTTCCCTCTTATCATTATTTTTTTTTTTTTCTAATTCTCCGATTCTTTTTTGTCTATTTTTATCTTAATCTGTGTTTTTATCTAAATCTATATTTTATATTTCATCAATGTCTATATTTTTATTTGTTTCTATATTTCATCTTTGTGTGTAATTAATTATTGTAAGTGTATATTGTAACAAGTAACAAGTAAATGACATGCCGTATATTTTGTAAATAAATAAATAAATTAACTAATTATTATTTCTTGCTATTTCTCTACACATCTCATTCTAAAATTATTATTTTTTTTAGTTATGCCATCTCAATTTGATGTCGACAATATCTGAGAATATGTTAAGTTCCAAATGTAAAGAAAAATTGCCAAAGCTGGTGGAACTAACAACGGAAGGATGGCAAAGGGTCACTCTGAATGAAGATTTGGAGAAATTTTTCAGTGCAGAAGAGACGAGTTTAGAGGGATCACACTGGCTTAATAATTATGTCATCACTCTTTGTCAAGTCACATCAAACTTCCAGCAATACTTTTCCAATCAAAATTGGATTCAGGTAGAAAGCTTTTCTAAATCTATATTCATCTATTTAAACTTACAGTTTTACCCTTTTTTTGAGGGTGGCAGTACCCAAGGAGAACATACTTATGCCAATTGGCCCTTGTGATACCACAGTGAGGCTGTCCTCCCCCTTACTTATCCACCCTGAACCAGCCTGAGTGGCTAATGAATGTCATAACGTCTCCGGTTAGATCATCATAGAAGAACTTCCCAAGGAGCTGCTTGTGGTGTTTTCAAATTAGGCACAATGATCTTTAATTGTAGTTTATTTAAACACAAAAAAATGTAATTATTTCTAATATATATTTCAAATAATGCACACGTAAATATCTATATAGTAATGGGAGCACTGCGTGTTTATTGTATGGGTACCAATATTGGACAGACGTCAAACTGTTTGTTTCGTGAATAGATAATGTCTCTTCGGGAATATACAATATACATACCTATGTATATCTATGTGTATACGGTAAAGCCGTATACCACAGAGCTTCTTCTAGTTTTAGAGAGAGCAGAACAGTGACAGAGGAAGTGGACCAATGTGGTCAATTGAAAAGTTTACCTTTGCCACAGTGTATGTATTATTTTGTATTCAGAATATTCTTTCATCGAATGTGTATTTTTTTTCAGATTCTAAATATTCTCAGTTCAATTGTTGAAAAGTCTTCATCGAGCATAAAAATGGCTGCATTGATTCTACTTAGATCAATGGTTTTTCTGGAAATATCACAAAACAATTATCAGAACGAATTTGTCAACCAAATTGCCAATTTGTTTGGGACGTTACTCCAAGACAAGGAGGATATTGTACGAATTATGACCTTGGAAGTTTTTTCCCAATTCGCTATGAATACAACCAATGAAAGAATTATCATCAAAACACTAAATGGGAAAAAAGAACTCAAAGATAAGTTAACAAATTATCTTAAAAAGAAAATAACAAATAATTGTACAAAAAATGAATGTGATGAATTAAATAAAATGTCAAAGTTTGAACACAAATGTGAAAAGGGTCCAGTTGAAATTTTGTCTAATTCCACATTTGATTTTGGAGATATAGATGATATATTTGATAAAAGCGAAGAAATGGTACCCAAAAAGAAGTTGAAAGTCATGAATGATGAATGTGAAATTGAGAAGACCATTGAAGAATTAGATGGAAATGTTAAGAAATTATTAGCACTATGTAAATGTCAACCACTTACCTCTGAACATAATACTCGATTAATGTCGATAAAAAGTGATCTGAACAAGTTAAATTTATTCTAAACAGGCGCAATAAAATTTACTGCATTATTTATATTTTCTTTTTTAATGAGATATTTTTACTCCTCACTACCCCAAGGAGATATAGTGGGGAGTATGAATTCACAATTTTTAAGATAATTTTTTTTATTGCAGATTAATATTCTGAGATTGTATTCTGAAAGTTTCATCACAATTTGTCTGTCTGTGTGCTGTGTACTATGTAAGAGATGTAAGGCATGTTTATTCTGCTTTATCGATTATAGAGACTTAAGTAGGTACTCATTAGATTATTTTCAAATTTTGCAAATTTGTATATCTAATACTTGCTTAGACTGTGTTTCTCGAACAAATATTAAAGTAAAAGTATAGTTGAAATATTTTGATTTCATAAAATTATTCAAAAATTTAAGTTGTGTCATTCTAATCTAATGCCGTCAAACAATGCATTTTTGAACAATTTCATGAAATCAAAGTATTTTAACTAAACTATTTCCGTTATCGAATATTTTTTATTATTGCATATGCGCAAACACTGGATTTTTTTCCCTGTCGGGAGTCAAAGATATTTTTTAACAGATTTTTAATTATCTCAATAGAGACGAAGTTGGAATATTTACTGTAAGAAAAAAGGCATAATTGGTGAACGTTGCGCAAGCGCATAAAGTGATCAGGTAAACCAGCTGATGACAAGTCGTAAGCCCTGTAGGTGCCTTGATTTCCCGGTTCTCCTACAGTAAATATTCCAACTTCGTCTCTATTGAGATATTTAAAAATCTGTTAAAAAATATTTCCGTTACTTTTGTTGAAACAACCCAGCCTTAGACCACATTAGATTATGAAGGATATCTGATCAGTGCTTCTCGATTTAACTATACTATTACCGTTACTTTTGTTGAAACAACCCAGCCTTAGACCACATTAGATTATGAAGGATATCTGATCAGTGCTTCTCGATTTAACTATACTATTACCGTTACTTTTGTTGAAACAACCCAGCCTTAGACCACATTAGATTATGAAGGATATCTGATCAGTGCTTCTCGATTTAACTATACTATTACCGTTACTTTTGTTGAAACAACCCAGCCTTAGACCACATTAGATTATGAAGGATATCTGATCAGTGCTTCTCGATTTAACTATACTATTACCGTTACTTTTGTTGAAACAACCCAGCCTTAGACCACATTAGATTATGAAGGATATCTGATCAGTGCTTCTCGATTTAACTATACTATTACCGTTACTTTTGTTGAAACAACCCAGCCTTAGACCACATTAGATTATGAAGGATATCTGATCAGTGCTTCTCGATTTTTTCAACAGTCAAATATTTCAAAGTGTTGCCAAGCTCAGGATACCTTCTTATTTGATATTTCCAAATTGCTAAAAAGTCACATCAATTTCATAAAATGGCATTGAAGAATTATCAAGTTTTCATAATAAAATATTTGAATCAAAAATAATTTAACAAACTCATTTTTCCATACATAATTTGAATACTCTGTGGAGGGACTTGGTAGTGAGGAGTATAGCATTGGCCACAACTCACTCATTCTCTATTGTATAAAAACATCAAGCGTATTTATTTAGAATGTTTACAAACGTGTATCGTTTTATGGACAGATTTAAATTAAATAAAATACATGATATTTATTTTTAAATAGTTTCATTTATTCGAAGAAAAAAAAACCAGTATTTATACAATATGGATGATACCTTATATAAAATAGAAATAAAATAAAATTGACGGAAATATTATAATCTTATTTCGGAGGTAATAAAAACCAATACACATATTTAATGTAGAATCACCAAATTAAAATAATTTTTCGCAAATACAACTAAAATATAATATCAAAATAAAGATTTTTAACCTAATTGCGCCATGAATACACGGCATTATTTAAAGTGCTCAAAAAATTTTCAGCTACTTAATCAACCTTACATACTAAACGCCTCTTATATTGAAATATTAAATTAACTATTTCATTAATATGCAATGTCATTGTGAACACTATTATAATATTATATAGGAATTCTTTTAAACACAAACACACTATTGTCTTAGATTTATATTAAGAAAACGTCACATTCAACCCTTGCTTTTTACATTTTATCTATTCAATATTCTATTTGATCCAATTGGAGATTCTAAATATTTATATGTGTATGGAAACATTTGGAATGGTATCGAAGTAACTTTTGGTTTATTTTAGGTATAATAGGGATCTTAATAAGGGCGACTGTTAAGTTCCAAGGATTTGACATAATATTAATATTTATAAAAACATTCACTCAAAAGATCAAATAAAACGATTGCATTTTTATAGTTTAAATTTTTTATCAATAAAAAAGAAGGAAACATAAAAAACAAGGGTTTACGGTTTTATTAAGATAAATTGGATTACGCCACAGATTGGATGACAAAATAAATCATTAAAAGTATGGTTAAAATAACAAAAATATCAAAGATGTAAAATACACTATGAAAATATCAAGACAAAACTAGAAAATGGAGATATATATCTTTTATAGACAGTTTTACTGCTAATAGTCAATAAAGTGGACGAAGATTATTGTCATTCTAGAAAAATAATAAAGATTGTATAATTTTTGTTTTTTTATTAAATATATGTAATGCACATAAAAAAAGTAAAACTAGGCAACAAAAACATTAGATAAGTTTGTTTCTGTTCAACGGTACTTAAATGGTAAGTATCCTTATTGTCAAAATCATCAATGTCAGACATAGAAAGTACAGTTGTGATTTAAACAAAGAAAAATAAGCAATCCAAAATTATATCATCTTACACATTACTAAATTTGAATAGTTTGACTCACCTCTAATTGTAAGCATAATTAGATGTTACTTTATAATCTGATTTTGCAAAGAACATACAGTTAAAAAACTTCTCAATGTACCAATCTATTTCTTAATTTTAACGAAAATGACCTTATAATATATATATTTCCAAAATCATCTCTGGGTAGTAAAATATATCCAATATCATCGATGACATTCAAAGCCCGGCTCAACATTGTCCGAAATGTACAAACAGAAAAGGTATCTCATTTGTAGTAGAAAAATAAGAACTTAAAATAAGTAGTAAATAAATATGAGTATATATTTAGGCCATATGATTTAAAAGCAATCAATTTAAAATTGGAAAAGATGATAGTACTAATAAAATAAAGATGAAATACATAAAAAACAATATTTTATACAAAGAAATTGTGTAGACTTTAATAGTCAGTCAAAGATTACAATAGAATTATGCGTGGAATATATCGTCACATAATGATTACATAATTATATTCATTTTGGTTTAATGTTTTGTTTTATACTTACGATTATATTATATAATAATACATTTTCAAAATCTATTAAATATACACGAGACAAGATAGATATCAAGAATGTACATAATATAACACATTTTGTATTTTTGTTTTTAAAAGACGTTGCAATAACAAAAAATATAACTGACATAACGTAGATTGTTAAATGCAACAATGTAAAATATAATATGTGGGTTTATATATATATATATACATATATCATTTGATTTTTTTTTTTTAAATAGTTTGAAATATAAAAAAAAGTATTTAGGGTAAAAATCTCATCTTGGAATGAAATAAAAACTTTCAGCTTTGTGCAGAAACATACCTTAACGACATTCATTGTGTATAATAAAAAAATAATAGAAAAAAATCTCATATTTATATAATTAAAATATTCATTCGATTTATAAAATATATATACCATTGTAAAATTAGATAAAGACATCACACATTTTATTTTTACACAGAAAGTTAAATATTGCCTCTGATAGAAATTACATAGTGATATTAAGTATATATTTTGAAACTTATATACTATTACATAACATCTACATACCCTCACATCAGATAAATATACAAAATTCAGTTCTTTTACATTAATTTACCAATCAATGTTCGACTTCAAATTCCTTCCAATCTCTAGTTTTTTAGCACAGACTCGCAACTTGGGGGAATTTGAACTCGGTCATTTGTTTCTATTAATCTTATATACGAATAATTCAACAATACATTACAAAAGCCAACGAGACTAATATCGAATGCCATTCCCTACCAATGCCTGAATTTGCTATTTTTGCCCCCAATTTGCCTCTTAATCGCTTATCCATATTTGCCTTTCAAATATTTTTTTTACATACAAAATATTTCCGTTTTGTCTCAAGATACCAAATACTATATAGATTATGTATGTATGCATGATATTAAATACATACTTGTGTTATCCTCGTACCAAATAATGTCAACACATTTAATAATTCAAGTTAAGTATTTTCAACAAAAATATTCCAATACATTGAAATAAAAATGTCAGTTTACAAACGCTTGCGGAATATTTAAAAAAAATATGTATATGCGTGTCAAAAACTGCTATCAAACAGCACCATATTGCGTATTGTAATTTGCAGTACTATAAAAAATAAAATACTGATTCTAAAAGAGTTGTAAAAAAAAGTACATTTACTAAAAATGACAAAACTACATATTTATATGTACATACTATTTTGCAAACGATACTACTTTTTTTATTATGAAATCATTGGTTTGGCATGCTATTATTTAAAAATGGGATTTATAAACAATAACAAATGGAACCAGAAAATTGCCAATTTGATGTAAGAAATTATTAACATGTCATATTATTTATTCAAAGAAAAACAATTTAATAGTTAAAATGGTCAATTAATAATCTCTTTCACCAGACTGACAAATTCTATGTGCACATAATGTAGTGTATAGTATTTGTTGTTATTTCTGTGGAAGACTAAACCATATATTGTGCGTCTAGTAGCCAACGACTACTGCATAACTATGTCAGCTAATCATCAATCGAAATTATATAAATATTTTTATATCAAAAGACAATCTTATTACAATCCTAGATTGTTTATTTGGCAAATAAATTAGGGTGTCACCAATCAAACATTAGTGTCTAACTATAGACTCCTATTTCACGTTACCACGAATTATAAAATTGTATATGTGTACAAACATGATGATAATTACGTTATATTTTTAAAAATGACCAATGATTTGCAAACTTTATATGCACAAAAAAAATGCAACTCTATGATTCCATGGCGGTATATTTTATCACAACAAAACGTTTTGTTTTTTTTTTGACAAAAAATATTTTGGTAAGCTCTTTTTCCATATCATCATTTTAATGTTTGCAAAACATTGCATTCTTTTATAATAATTAAATGTAAACTAGTACGCATTTTACTACGGCTACTCCAGCGATCTTCACGATCGCAAAGTCATTCTATTTTTTAAACACCTATTTTCACAATAGATAAATGAGAAATATTCATTTGCAAATAAATAAATGATTACATAAGATGGATGGTAGAAAGGAGGTGGTACATTAATATAATGACAATTTATTGTGAAAATAGCGCATGTTAAATAATAGATAACGGTGATGTGATGATGATGTATAAAGAGTATAAAAAATGAATGTATAAAATATAATAAAGACCTTATTTAAATAAGACAATAACACTATCACACTTATGATGGGATGGGATATTTTGTCGTAATCCCAGCATTTGGCAGAATATACTTGGGTGGTAAAACACTATACTGGATAATGGATGTTGAAAAGGCTACGGTCACAAGTCTTTTTAAGAAGCAAATATTTAAGAGGTCCACACACACACACACACCAATTAGTTAGAAAAATTAGGCCATTAACCTGTAAGTAGGTATTTGCGCTTGTTGTTGAGGTTGCGCTTGTCCTTGTGCCTGGTTCTGTTGCTGTTGTTGTTGCTGTTGCGGTTGGTGTTGTTGCTGATGTCGCTGCACATGATGCACCTGGTGTTGCTGCATGATCTGTTGCTGTTGCTGCAGGTGTTGCTGTTGCAGATGCTGCTGCAGGTGTTGTTGCTGCAGATGCTGATGCTGTTGCAACTGTTGCTGCAGATGCTGGTGCTGCTGCAGGTGCTGTTGCTGCTGCAAGTGCTGTTGCTGCTGCAGGTGCTGGTGGTGTTGCAGCAGCTGTTGGTGCTGCTGCAGATGATGCTCCTGAGCGTACAGCTGATGCAGATGCGCAGCGTGGTGGTGGTGTATGGGCGGTCGCTGGTGTCGCGGCGCGGGGCACCGGCTCGGCAGGGAGGGCTTGTCTCAGTAGGCCGACGCCTCCTTGTACTCGCTGCCCTCCATGGTGAAGAAGTCCTCCAGCTTCCACTGGAGGGTCTCGAAGGTCGGCCGTTTGACTGGATCCTTGTGCCAGCACTCCAGCATTATGTCGTAGAGGGCGGGCGGGCACCCAGGAGGACACGGCATGCGGTAACCATGATCAACTTGATGAAGAACCTCAGCATTAGTCATACCTAACAAAACACACAATTCAAATATAATATTTCAAACATATTGTGACATAACTACAATTTTTATTCAACAAAATTACAATAATAATTAACTCAAAGAAACATATCATTTAAAAAAAATCCTTCAATTCTTCAATATTCATTACAAGGACACTATCAACAGGATTATCTTTTACACACACTCACCAAAACTTTGAAAATAATTAAAAGAAAATGTACAACTTTTTTAGAAAAAATCATACAAGGCTTGGTGAAAAAAGATGATATGAACAAAAAATAATAAATGAACACCTATCATCAACTATATTTATTTATTTATTTATACATCTTTTTGTACATAATATAAACAAATATAATTGTACACTGGCGGGCTTATTGCCATTAGGCAATTTCTTCCAACCAACCAGATTACAAAGTATGACAACATTGTGTATGTACAACAGCAAATAAAAAAGAGTAAAAGAAACTTAAATTTAAGTGAGTTTAATAATACATAAAAATAAAACAACAATAAAATTATTAAAAGCACAAACAATGAATGAATATATATCATTACAGCCAAAACTATAATAGGATACATTGAGGATGAAGACATACCTGGATATGGTATTCTGCCATAGGTGACAAGTTCTGTGAGAAGAATACCAAATGACCAGACATCAGATTTAATGGAGAACTTGCTGTAGTTGGCTGCTTCTGGGGCTGTCCACTTGATTGGGAATCTTGCACCGACACGGGCTTCATACTCATCCTCCTGTTTAGTAAATATCATCTTTTAATATCCCTATATAATTAAACAACAATAAAAAAGAAGAGGCACTCCCAGGTCAGTCAGGTTATTTGTACAATAGATAAAACAGTATTAGGGTTCTTTTAGACAGATTCAAAATAATTCATCAATGTAATTGTAAAAAAAGAAGAGGCACTCCCAGGTCAGTCAGGTTATTTGTACAATAGATAAAACAGTATTAGGGTTCTTTTAGACAGATTCAAAATAATTCATCAATGTAATTGTAAAAAAAGAAGAGGCACTCCCAGGTCAGTCAGGTTATTTGTACAATAGATCAAACAGTATTAGGGTTCTTTTAGACAGATTCAAAATAATTCATCAATGTAATTGTAAAAAAAAATATAGCCTAATGCTGGAATACAATATTTGTTTTTTTTTCATAAATTGAATGTTAGTTTCTCACGCGGTATTAAAAATTATTTCATATTTCCTGATATTTGCCTTCTATAACTGTAAAGCATTTCCATCAAAAAGTATTAAACCAAACCATTGGTTTCACTGGGACAATATTTTGTTATTTTATTTTATTTAATTCCAGGAACAGACAGTTATATGTATACAGCTTGTGGGAGTAAAAAAAACAATATAATATATACAAAACCAGTTAAGTTCCCTAATGCTTTTAAACAAAAAAAATGCAAGAGATGTGTATGAAATAATAAGTTACCTTAATTAATCTTGCAAGACCAAAGTCAGCAATCTTAACAATATTACTATCAGCGACCAGAACGTTCCTCGCTGCCAGATCTCTATGGATGTAATTTTGAGACTCCAGGTACGCCATGCCAGCAGCTATTTGGGCTGATATATCAATAAGCTGAGGCAGTTTTAAGCCGTGTCCTTTACCTGAAATAAAACATTGAAAAATTAAAGGTTAAAAGAATTAGATGGGTGGTGGCTGAGTAGCTAACGCTTTTGGTTTTATAATCCGGACAGTGACCGTGAGTTGGAATCCTGCTATGACCGATTTCGTTGACCTATAGCACAGGCATTTATGATTAGTTTATGGAATGGAAGAGGATGTATATGTACTTGTGACAATGGTACCAAATTTCTAGAAAAATAAATCTGAAAATATTTTGAGTTCCAGAACACGTTTTTTATATTTTGAGTTCCAAGTTTTTAAAGACACAATTTATAAATGACCTCGCAAATATTAAATTATTATTTGATTTCCAAGAAAAAATGAATCTGAAATTTTATTTTTATAAATCAACTTTTTATTTATAATTAGTATATTCTATTATGTAAGTTTAAATGAATTCATTTTGTATTTTTAAAAATGTTAGAGGGAATTTACATAATTTTTGCATGAGGACCTAAAAAACGTTAGAGGGCCTTTTTGTAATTTTTTCATGATAGCCCAAATTTTATTACTGAGATATTGCATATTACTGAGATTATTTGGAAAAGAGATATGAGAAATGCATAAGTTTAAGAATAATAATTCTTAAGGATTTAATTTATGCATATTCTAATATGCGAAAATATAAACATTCCTAGGAAAAATTTGTATGTAAAAACGATAACATTTGCAAGATTCAAGATGCAAGATTCTATGTTTGAAAAATCATGGATAATAATTGCATTGGTAAAAGAATTAAACATTCCTATTCCAAACAATTTATCAAAATATGCAATATAGATTATAATATGTATGGATGTGTTTCATGAAGAACAATAATTATTGGTATTTATTTAAAAAAAAAACTATGTGCTTAGTAAAGATTTACTATAGTATAAAAGAAAACCAAAATAATAAGTGCCTTTTCACACGTCCCGGTTGCCTGGTAGCCGGCGCCGGCTAGCCGGTTTCATGGTGAGCTTGCACACGACCCGGCTTGAAACAGACAGTAGCCCCTAGAACGTCGACGTGAGCAGTTGCATCTCGTGTTCATTAAAAATGGAACGCGATTTTATATCGAAGATACCGCCGACAGAAAAGGATGTCAAGAGATTTTTGGGTTCATCCAAATTGGGTTAACATGAAAAGAGAACAGTGTGGAGCATTCTTTATCTTATTCCCAGACCTAATAAAAGATGAAGAAAAGTTTCTCTCCAAACTTTGTAGTTTCATTTTTGCCTTTATATTTGATATAGGTTTTGTCCCATAAAACCAGCCTAGGTTCAACAAAACCAATTAATAACTCCATATCTCTCTCCATTTTTCAAAAATAGGTAATATTGGACAAAGTTGCACTGCAAAACAACGCGCACATGCTCTCTATGTAGATTTACCTGGGTGACTGACGGCTACACGCCGGTGTGTATGAAAGCTAGTTGCGTGATCCATATACTACTGTGAGTCTGGCCGCCGGCTAACCGGCATTCTGGTCTGTAGTGTGTCCGGCGTGTACCCGTCCATCGCCGGCCCGGAAAATTATGCCGGTGCGTGTGAAAGCTACCATGCATGCCCATACACTTCGCTGCCAGTATCCGGCGCTTACCCGGCGCCGGCTACCAGACAACCGGGACGTGTGAAAAGGCACTAAAGATTCATTCTGAATTAATTAACAAAGAGTAATATGTGTGTTGTAACCTAAATAAATATGCATATACTTCACTTCACTTCACTGAACATGCAAATACTAATATTACATAACTTTAAGTTGAATTAATTAGTTATCCATCAATCAATATGGTAATAATAGTAAAACAATGTTAATAATTCAATATTATAAATTGAACAAATTTAGATTAATGAGGAGGGTTCTGAGTAATTGAAATTATTTAAATAATTTGTTAAAAGTTTGGTGAAACTTCAGAAAAAATACATAGATAAAAACGAATTTTGTTTTTTTACGCTTATTAATGAAACTATCAGTATGGGTCAGTTGGTTAGATATCTGACCCTGAGCGAAAGGTGCCAGGTTTGATTCCCGGTGGAGAAACAATAGTTAGTTGGGTTTTCATTCTGGATTTGTGAGACGATAAATATCGCAAGTCTCCAAAATGTGGCAACTTGTTATTGGGTGCATGTTAAATAAATATAACATTCTGAATTGATAAGGTCAGAATCCAAAATTAATTTGAATACAAGGAGTATAATGATAAAAATGACAATCTCTGAATGTAGTTTTATCTAGTATATTTTTCATCATACAATTAAAAAAAAAACATAAATTAAATATGTATAATATTTATTGAACGTAAAATAGTTTATTAAAAATTTTGATAGACACATATTTTGCATTTTGATGGTGGTCTTCGATAAACCGATATCGATTAGTGTCTTTAAAAACTGGGGGGCAAGTCTGGTCAACAGGCGAAATCAAAACCATCCATGTTTACCCATATCATGGATATAATTATCTTATGGAGTTCTATAACATCTTAAGATATTATAGAACTCCATAAGATAATTATATCCATGATATGGGTAAACGTGGATGCTTTTGATTCTGCCGGTTGACCAGACTTGCCCCCCTGAAGTGTTTGATTGATGAGTTGACCTGATAATACAGTAGAAAACTCTGAAATCAATTGTTAATCAATGTATAATTATCTGCATCTTTAATGTCTTGTTTAATTGATTAGGAACAATGTAATAGAAAGAAAAATTACAAACCTTGCAAGAATTCAAGCAATGATCCATTCTTCATGAGTTCTGTGATGATATATATTGGTTCTTCTAGTGTGCACACGGCGTATAGCTGAATAAGTTTGGGATGTCTCAGTTTCTTCATTATCTGAGCCTCGGCCAGGAAGTCCTTGGGGTCCATTGTGCCAGACTTGAGGGTCTTGATGGCCACAGGAGTGGTGTTATTCCACAGCCCCTCCCACACCTCACCAAACTGGCCGTGTCCGAGCTTCCTGACAAACTTCAGTGAGGACCTGTCAATCTCCCACTTGTCTCTGGTCGTGTGGGACAGACCCTCCGTTACTGGCTTCTCAACCTGAAATTTAAAGATTGAGTATTAATATCATATTCATAAAATAAAATAATAGATTGCTACGTTGAAAGTAAATGGGCATAACTGAAAAAATTGCAATAAGCTTAATTCTTATGCAATAATCAAAACGAAATGCTAGTATATTATCATGTGGAAGAGTGTCACAAATATAATTATCATATCCATTCAATATAATGCAGTAATGTCAGTGTCATATTAACAAAAGCTACTCTAGTATTTGGAGACAGTGTCACATTGTCAGTAGTTCATATTTTCGAGTTGTGCCAGTTTTCTTCCCAAGTAGCAATATTATGTATTACCAGCAAGTACCTGACATTAATTCGTTAAAAATGTGTGTCTGTCTTTCTCGTCGTCCCTTCAGTCCCATTTTCATTCAAGGAAAATGGGAATAGTCTGTTGGAAGTTGCACATTCAATATGCCACTAGATCATTCAATGAATACCAAATACATATGTACATCATTTTTAATGAATTTATTTGTGAGATTAAATTAAAACTTTCCTAAGTATATCACCAAAGTTTGGCGTGTTCGGATGAATGGTATAGGAGTACATAAATCACAGTTCTTGGAGTGGTAGAGCTTAGCCAGACACGAAAAAGAAGATCACAGTTATACCAACATCCATTTTTATATAATACGTAGATAACTTAATGTAAGTACAATATTTCAATGACAAGTGCGAATTACTTTTAAAAAATTAAAACAACATGTGAAAACATTGTAAGTGACCCGTCTCAATAGGTTTTCCTAGTGAGATTGGGAATGAAATATTTGATTGTTATTATGATTATTGGAATAATAAACGCCGGGTTGCCGGTGTAACTGGAGGTTAGAATAACATAACATAATAATAGTTCATATATAAATGAGGCAGGTAATCCAATATTGAGTGATTTAGGCCAATACAGTATTAAAATTGTTAACTTTTAAAAATATGTACAATAAAGTAAAGATTTCTTCTAAGGGGTGGTAACTTCTTGATAGTATCATATATTTAAAAATATGAATATATAGTAATTAATTATAACTTTGTTATCTATTACAAATTTTAACAGTCTTAAACACAATAATTTAGTCAATCACAATTTTGTTGCATTATTTGACGAGATGCTCTGCACTTCCAGAGGAAGTGTAGAGCATTAATAGATAGCAAAGTTATGAATTATATTTTTATATAAAACACAGGTGCAAGTGCAACTTTTTCACTCAATTGTGTTCAAACATCTTATTTGAAACATATCAATGAATGATTTAAACAATAATGTAGGGATTGAAGTAAAAAGAAAACTCATAACTAGAAATTCATACTTACTAAATATACACTTAATTCAAGAGATATTATACATATATTAACACAGCTAAGGCAAACCAATACAAGGGGTAAACAATAAATTGTATTTAAGATAACTGAAAAATATATTTAAAAATTTATATTTAAAAAAGTAAATCTTTAACAATAAATAAATGGCCTTAATGTATAAATAAGATTATTGGTTTACTTCTCCTGACACAGGACATTTCTAGTTATTTTTTTTAAAAATAATGAATATGTCATTGTGAAAAGTACATATAAATCCTCATACATTCCATAAACAAAGCATAAATGATTGTGCTATAGGTGAACGAAAACACTGGATTACTAACCCAGCGCGCTCTGCCGCTTAACTGCTCTGCCACCACCCACCTAACAGTGGGAGAGGTTAACACTATTTTTTTGTAATAATTGTTTACTCAAATAAATTTAAAAAAGGTATTATATTCAAAATGTGTTAGGAACCTGATTGCTGAACTATGTAAGATGTTATTTTGCCTTGTATTTTTGATAACCCGGCTGATTCTTAATGGGACACAAAAAAAAAACAATAATAGAAAATAGTGGAAGCACTATTCTAATCCGGTACCTCACAGACAGGTCTAGTAAAAAAATGAATAGTCCTATACATTTTCTTCTATCAATGTATAATAAAAAAATATATAAAATCTAAAAAATACGTTTTTTTTTCAAGAAAAAAATGAAACAAAAAACAAGATCTTGCAAATGCATTACAAGCGAAATTTTCGTATTTGATTCGCCAAAATCGATTGTGACTGTAATGTGTCGCTATTTGAACTAGTTCGATTTTTCAGTGTCTGTTGAGGACAGGCCACTACCAATATATTTATTATTATAAAGACAAGTCATGAAAATTTCCTTGAACCGCTTTTGTTTTTACTTCTCACTAACCCAAGGGGATATAGTGGGGAGTTATGATTTCGCAATTTTTAAGGGTATTTTTTTAATTGCAGATTATCAACTAGTATCATGCTGAGATTGTATTCTGAAAGTTATATCACAATATATGTATGTGAGTGTGTGTGTGTGTGTGTGTGTGTGTGTGTGTGTGTGTGTGTGTGTGTGTGTGTGTGTGCGTGCGTGCGTGCGTGCGTGCGTGCGTGCGTGCGTGCGTGCGTGCGTGTGTGTGTGTGTGTGTGTGTGTGTGTGTGTGTGTGTGTGTGCTGTGAACTATGTACTTTATGGTATGTGCTGTGTATAGCATTATTATTTTACTTTATAGATTATAGACTAAAGCACTCATTCGATTCTTTTCAAATTTTGCTAATTTGTTTATCTAATACTAGCTTAGACCCCATTAGATTTTGAAGGATATCCAAATAGTGATTCTCAATTTTTTTAACTATCAAATATTTCAAAGTGAACCCAAGCTCGGGAAACTCTAAATTTGTATTTTATATTGGTAAAAAGGCACATCACATTCATGAAATGCCATTGAAGAATTATCAAATTTTCATAATAAAATATTTTTCAATAAAAAATATTTTACAAACTCATTTCATGAAAATGCTGAATATTTTCCATACAAAATTTAAATACTTTATAGAATAAAGTGAAGAGTTTAGCGTTGGCCACAACCCACTCGTTTATAGTTCAAGTTATTATTACACGCGCAGGAAAAACCTATTTTATGTAATATGCAATGATATTACAATATGGAAATCATATGCACAAATAGAAGATGATAATCATGCACAGTCCTTAGTACTTGTCAATAAATAGCTCGTTGCATATATACCTAAAACTATCATAATCATAAGTATAGTAAAACAAAGATTAATTTGCACATTGATCTATATAATATTCCAACTGTCGATTTGTTCAAGAGAATTTATTTCTCTTAACATATCGACAAAGTATCAAGCCAAGATACGCGAGATTTGTATGCAGGGTCTATATTTTTCACGGTTTTCCTAACTTTGAAGTCAAAAAACACCAACTTAGAGGCTTCACAGCATATATGTTACATATATTTATATGGATTTACTCAAAATTTGGATTAGAACATAAAGTGTGTCTGTGTGTCCCCTCCCCCCCTTATAACTTTTGATCTGCTCAATGCACAGAGCCCAAATTTTTAGAAAATATAGAAAGTCATAGGCCTACAAAACATTTATACTCTGAATTTTTATTTAATCAGGGGTTTCCAACTTTTGAATTTTTACTTTATTTTTCCATATATCTCAAAAACAAAAAAAAAAGTTCTAGAGTTTCGCAAACATTATTTATTAAGAAAAACATTTTTTTTAAATTTATGTATTTTACTTCCTATATTTACTATGTAGATATTTACTTCCTATAGGAAAAAAAGACTGACCTCCATACTATCCTATCTATGCATACATATCTATATGTGTTGGATAGAAAACAAAAATATTAAATAATTAGGATTTATAGTTTGTGTTGGTTATGGGAGAGCCAGCAATGAAAATACGAACGTTTGAACTATGTATTTATTACCTATTAATAATTGTATTAATAGCAATAACGCGCCGACATTGTTTTATTATATTCTTTTATTTTTTGACAGTTTGCATAGATATATTTTGGATGCATAGATAAATGATGAATGGTACGTAAATCTTGGGTGTCAATGGCAGGATGACATTTTAGCCTTTTCAACAGTTTGGTACGTATTCTTCAACTATACATGCTATCGATATTGTATCTCATGTGTTACATGTAACTAATTATAATAATAGTGGCGACTGTCGTTACTGTTTGCGTGGATAGTATAATGAAGAATATTTCCCGACTTTTTCTTTATTTAAAAAAAGGCTAAAGAATAAATATCTATCTGATAATACCTGATTTCTTTTTACTCTCCTTATCCTTTTGTTTTCCTATCATTGCAATCAACTGTTCTTATATTCAATCTTTTATTGTATATTTTTATTTTTTTTATTTTGTTGTTTTCAGTTATCTTAATTTAATTTAATTTTTTTATCATGTCATAACCTTATTGCTATATTATACATTGTATTGTATATTAACAATAACCCTGGATGGTTGTATGAAATTTCCGTTTGGCTATGTGTACAAATTATATGTACCTACAAAGATAAATACATTTATTTATCAACATAGTTTACGATGACGACAAAATCGTTTGTCGTCATCGTAAACTATGTAGATAAATTCGTAAATATTTACGAAAAAGTAAAAAAAAAAGTATGAAATATTTACGAAAAAAAAGTATAAAATAACGTGATAAATTGTATATATCTGCCTGGTACAATCTTTGTCAAAAAAGACCTAGTACATAATAATTGCAAAACAATTAAAAATATTTCATGTATGTCTACCATTAAATTTTATTTACTAAATAGGTCGATGAAAGGTTCCTGAAGTATGTAGGTACATTAGGTGTTGTCACCTTCTCCAAAGTGTCGACATTCAGGCGCAGCCCACCTATCAAACATTTCGCAAACAACATACCAAAATATTTTAATGTTCTCAAATGTAATTTAATCTAAAAAAAATATGGCTTCTCATGTTAAACCACAATGAAAAATACGTATTGTAGCACACGCAAAAACGAACACGACACGTTATAGCTATGTATGTGACAGAACTAAACTTGCATTGTGTTTTATTAGATATTCGACAACTATGCGCGTTACCGCGCGTTTCAGACGGAGGGTGGCCGATACAAAACTAAGTAAATTCATTTAAAATTATTAATTAAGATACGTTTAATAAACAACATGAGTCCTTAAGCGACTGAAATAAAACACCATTAACTAATATTAAATGTATTACTCAGTCTGGATTATTTGGCTCGTTGACAGTTTCCTATACGTTCTTTGAGCCATACAATTAAATGTATTAAATAAATTTTTTAATAGTATTTATTCACATATGCGATTTATTACGACCGAACGTTTTTGCCGAGGCATATCGGCATCGGCGTTATCAAGGTCTAAAATCAACTAATCTGAAAATAGATTGCCCTTTGTCAACACAAAACCTTTAGAATTAATCAATAAATATATTTGTTATGCAGTTACATATCAAAACAAAAAATGATTATAAAAAACATACATAATATGATACAGATATCGCAGATTGATTATCTCAGATAGAACACATGTCGAACAGTATGAGCAGGTCAATGAGGTTATCATAAACGTAATTACCTTCACAATATATAATGCTATCATTATATAAATATCTACACACATAGGACTATATTTGAAATATTAAAAATATGAGTATTATACAGTGGGAAATGAGGATTAATCATCAAAAATTACAACTGTAAAATTATTGGAGTGTGAAATTGCATGGTAACTATTAACTATTGTGGGTATAAACGGTGACAGGTCACAGTTGTGAGTTACCTTACTTCAAGGTATACCACAAGGGCGCATCTATAAACCAAATTCCCACACATAAAAATCAAATAGCTATGAACAATATATTATGTTAGTGCGTTTTTATAAACCCATGTTGTGGAAAAAAAGGGAAACGTTAAGTTTGAGAAGAAAGGAAATAAGTGCGTTCGATTACCGATTGTAATAGTCTCCATTCTCCGAGAACTGGGAATTTCAGAAAAGCTGTCATCAAAGTGTAGAAGAGAATTCTTAGATAGCGACAGCCGGATCAATTTAAGGAAAATGAGGAAAGAAACAATATACAATAAAGAATCCAGTTACCAACACTATTAGAACTTGACAAGTGATCGAAAGGAATTGAGAATTAACAAAGGAAGAGTTTACGTATTCAGAGAAAAGTAAAATGAATTGTGAGTTTAAACAACTAAAGATTATTTTTTAGAGAACCGATTCGATTTAAAAAATACAACACTAAGGATGGACTGAATAAAAAAAATTAAGCAAAATACCTCAAGAATTATAAAGATTTCATAACACTGTCCTATATTTTGGTCCTTTCATGGAAATATTGTTATAGTAAATGATAACATTTTCAGAACTTCTATAAAATTGAAGTACTTTAACTATACTTTTACTTTAATCTTTTGTGAAACGATCCTAGCTTCAGGAAGAAGAAGTTTACTATTTTTAATTGTAATTTTGCTGGTAATTATGTGAATTAAAATATTTTAACTGAACTTTTATTTCTTTTAGGTTTCTTCAGAATTTAATGTTTAAACAAGATACATTGATTGCTCTCTTAGTACTTACACTGATGTCTTGCGTTTAAATTAAATACCACATGTTGTGTATTTTTGGTTTACACACGATAGAATATATGAATACTTATGTTTGCAAGGTAATAAAATAGCATGCAAAATAAAATAAATGTGTGGAGTCTAAAAGGGACGATGTTTCTAATAAACAATACAATCAACTAAGGAAATTAACTAATGTCTAAATGGGGTGAGCATCGTGCCAGCAAATAAATACCATGAGAAGGTATATCATCGACACAATCGAAATAAGATCAAAAACTTTTTGTTATCGTGTAACGTGTTTGGAGATACGTCTAAAGCTGAGCAGCCAAACACGTCGATTGATCTAGAAACGATCGCGTCAATGATATGCCCACTGGTCTTCTCCACGTAACTAGTCTTCGATTGGTTAAATCACAAAGATAAGATACGCAGTGAAGATGAAGTGTATCTAAGAAAGGACATGCGCATGAAATAGCCAACATACCTCGTCACCAAATAGCTGAATGATTGGATGGTATCATGAAAAATAAACACATAACAATGAAAGCAAATAAAATAAGAGTAGATGAAATAGCAACAAATATGACTGAGCGAATAACTTTAAACCAAAATTAAAAGAGACCTTTATCAATCATCTTAATCATCGTATCAAATAAACATTTTTCGTGTTTTGAACATATCCTCAATGCCATCAAATACCATCTTGAACTGACTTAAGCAGAGGAAACGTTCCGTGATGTTAATAATGTTATTGTTATCCAGACTCAATTATAAAATGGAATAGTATGTAATGTATTGTGAAGTTCAATGTCAAGAGAATCAACACAAAATACGACAATATTATGTATGATACGCTTGGTACTGCAATTGTAACAATAAACCGAGATCCGTGAGATCTCCCGACAATAGGATATTTTCCGGGATCATATTTCAATATCCAATATGCTACATTTGTATTGTCACAGAAATATAATATCCAAGTGCGGGTATATATGATTGATCAAACAGAAGGTATAATGGAAAATTTTCTAGTAAAGAACTAGAAAAGAAACAACGGAATAACCCAAAATACCTACTATTGGTAATTTATTTGGTGCGTCGAAGAAAATAAATTGATGAAACTACGTAACATATAAATTAAGAGCCGGATATTATTTATATGGCTAACAGATGCTTCTTTGGTTTAAAAATACATCTTTATTCTCGGATAATGTCTAGAAAAAAGTCACAATTAAAAAAAAAACGAGTGCTGAGAAGACTTTTCTTTCTTTCTTCAATACTGTCATTCTTTTTATATTGAAAAGATATATTTTAGTTTAAGTTTCAAGTAGCTTGTAAGAGATTCCCGAATGGCAATAAACCCGACTTTGTATACTTGATAACATTGATAACATAGCGGTTGCTGATCGAAAGTTTATAGTTATTATAAATATATGTAGTTATTTGTGAACCAGATCCAATCAACGACTAAAGGCCCCCATTCACGATCGTGCCATCCTTCCAAATGGATTGCCATCATTCCAAAATGCGCTCGTGAATGTCAAATCCCGCACAGCCCAATTGTCCTGCCACACCAAAATAGAATTCCAAACTGTAGTACCGCGAAAACGGCGCGGCGCATCCTGTCGGCACGGCATGCTCGTGAGTGTGAAAACCAGCGGTACATTGCGCCATCTCATTGCGCCGAGCTGTTTGACACTCGTGAATGCGAAAATACAACATTTTCTCTTTGTTTTTTTCTATTTATATATAAACAAACCGCTAAATAGCAGTTGTATAAAACTCATCATCAGAATTATAACTCATTTTTACTTGAAAATTAAAAAAAAATAGAACTTATTAATGCGAAAGCGCCGACCGCTTGCGTATACTAATTTTGATGGCTCGATGGCGCGCCCGTGAGTGTGATGAAAATTTTACAATGCTCCAAATGGAGCCGGTCCATATGGAACGACGCCGAATGGCACGATCGTGAATGGGCTGCTTAAGACGTTATACCAATGCAAATATTAATATTTTATTGAAGACATAAATACTTGATGTAAATTAACAATTTCATGGAAATAATCAACTGTAAATGGAATAACCTCCGCGATGAAGGAGCTGACGATTGCATTTGGAGGTAATTTAGAGAATTAAATTTTAACGACGCTAACAATGAACGATACTTCGGCGACGTTAATCGTAGTTATTATGCATTTCAATAAATAATATTTTTTACTAAGAAATGACCAAGATGTAGAAAAAAAAGTAAAAACTATGATAAAAATAATTGAAGAAAGGATATATGAATAAATAAAATGCCTAACGAAACAATATTGTAAAATGTAGGAATAAAATTGAAAATTGATAAATACTTGGAAAATTTGTGATATTAAATATTAACGATTTCACATATTTAACACATCAAAAACACACTTTTCGCGAAATATATATAAATGCAAAAAACCAACAATTTTCTATGAAATTTGTTATAATGCGCAATTAGGCCGTTGAAGAGATGTCGAAAAAGAATAAATGATTCTGAAAAGATGCAGAAACAAGAGTGCCAGCAGAGAGGTGCATTGGATTACAGAGTGAATAGGGTAAAATAAAAAGTAAAACAATGCGAAGTAACAAACAATGCGAAATAAAATACCACTTGCAGATGATATAGGTCTTCTCAATGCAAGTAGTGGAGTGGAGGAGGCTAGTCAATTATTTCAAAACCGAGTCAGCGACACGCTATGGCCAAGTTCAATACTAACCGCCTTACAAGATCGGCTCGCAGATGATCGATTGCGCCTAATATGAACGATTCGCCTTGACAACGCTAATTGATATTCAGCTTCTGCAATCATCACCCATACAGACACACACATTACATTCTTGTCCTAGTGCAGTTTTATTGTCGATAGTTTTATGGCTACCATCGCCTACGAGATCGGCAGCATTTGAGGTTAAGGAGACCGCGAATATATCTCTACCACCCTTGACCGAAGTTGTTAAACTTAGAGACGAACGCGAATCGACTCCGAATGTGCAATCTTCTAACTGAACGGAGTTTCGCACATCTTTATTGGCAGCCGTGAATCTCAACTGTCATGAACCGATCGGCGGTACGGAATCTACCTTGGAAGAGAGCAATGGACTTAGGAAATGACAAATTCTAAGCGCACGCACGGCGGGAATTTCGAGGAAATAGAAAATGAACGAACGTGATGTTGTGCTAACAAGAAACAATACATTTGAACCTTTATCGCATTTCATAGTGTTTGATATACTCACGATATTTTTTTGTAAATCATATAACTTTCCACCATTTTCTTTAATTTCTGTCTTTATATTAACATAGTTCTTTATTATTTTATATGAATTTTTAGTTAGGGAGGCAGGCATATTAAGGTGACATAGGTGTATTCAATAATTATTTGTATTATCGTGTTGTTAAAATAAATACTAAGTTTAGTTTGTCGATCGACAATTCTTGATAGAACTCCATTGTACGTTGATATGTTATAAAAAAAAATATAAAAATACACAGGGGACCCCAACAGACCTAAGTGACACAGGGGACTACAACCAGTGACCCAACTACTTTCATTGTATTAAAACGTAGATTTGTATAGATTCATTTGCATTATATAACTTCTTTTCAACCGTTCAAAAACCAACATTTTTATACACCTGTCATGTAAATTTTGTGTATAACCACTAGTCTCAGTCTTGTAGAGCATTATTCTGACGATGTGCTTTGCACGAAACGCGTCA
Organism: Molanna angustata; assembly: GCA_963576475.1. Taxonomy (NCBI): domain Eukaryota; kingdom Metazoa; phylum Arthropoda; class Insecta; order Trichoptera; family Molannidae; genus Molanna; species Molanna angustata. Next base: position 27,491,990 of record OY754978.1, on the reverse strand, counting down.
ATAATCCAATAAATATAATAGAACCTTAACCAAGTATTTTTATATTTTTTTATAAAATATCAACGTTAAAATAAATGTTTTAAACAAAAACAGTACACACGATCTTACAAACATAGCAAGAGGCAAGGATATTGATATGCAATAGCAAATGCAAATGTAATCAGAATAGACTCATATAGTGAGTCAGTAAATTTACAAATAGGAAAACAACACAGTACATAGTATGTAAGTTTTTTTATAATATGTTTACTTTTTTATTGTAATATGCAAAAATAATGGAAAATATAACATTTCATTTCATTATATTGAACTGGGTCCTGAAATAATTCAGTCATATCTATATTTATGATTTTATACACATAATTTTCTTTAAAACTCTGGTTGGGTAAACAAAACTTTTGATTATAAACAGGCCGCACCAGCAGCATACAATAGTATACATGCACAACATTTATAAAAAATATTCAGATTTGAATGAATAAAATTGCATGTAAATATACATATCGATAAACATGGCAGAATTATGGCAAATGATCCAATAATTTAAAAATTAAATGACCTTTGAAAATAATAGAAAACGACGGAAAAACAATCAAATAATATATAAAACAATTTTATATAGAAATACTTTTCAGGAAACGAAATATTTTAAAAAGCACACCAATTATTATTATTATTATTATAACGTTGATCGTATTATATTACCAAAAGAGAATAAAAAAAACGATATACTTATGCAACAAGTGACTCTATAAAAAATAATGTCACTTCAATAAATTAATAAATATAACTCAAAAATTTGCGAGTCAAATTAAATTGTTACGGCATACTTCAATTTTATGTTAAAATATTTTTAAAAGATCTTTTGCAATTCGTCAACTTCTCTGGATTTTTTTTCTTAGAAATAACAGCTCAAACAAATATTTATTTGTTTTTTTTTTATTTGACTGATAATGGTAAACAAAAACAATAATATTATGAATTTCTCGTATTTTTATCGTGGATTATATTTTAATTAAAGTACACAATGTTTTACAAGGTACACGTCTGATTAGTATTTATTAGAAATATGAAAAAAAAACAACAGATAAGATGTCTTTATATTTATTATCATCTTCCATAACACAATGTACCAAAAAGGAATATGTATGCGTACCAGAGAGATACTTGCCACTTCTTAAAAAAAGATCTGACCATGAGAAACAGGGACAAATCGAGGACAAAGTATAGAAGACTAAAAACCAATGTTTTTTTTATTACAAATGCTGGGGATATGTCTCGTGGAAAAATACGGAATGATAAAAATAGACGCTGTACAATGACGCTGGACGCTGTTTGGACAGAGACGTTTTGGAGTCATTGCTCCTAGAAAAAAATAAGCAAATGGAAAATAGTCATGCTTTTAAAAATAAAGGAATGGCTCTTAGTATCAGGCAGGCACTATGCAGAGGAGACTTTTCACCCATAGCTTTCGACCCTATACTTTATTTTGCTCTAATTATATTAGGGCAATATTTTAATATTGTGTTTTTTTGTAAATTTATTATTTATTTCCATTTTTTTGTGATATTATCACTTCAATATACGATTGATGTTGGCATCAAGTAAAACAGTGTCACTGTCTCGAGATGCATTGGCCCCGGCACAGGTTAATTTGCCTATTGTAACAGATTCAATAATTATTGTAATGTCATTAATGTTTGTATGAATAATATAATAAATGAACATTATAGACCACATTACCAGTCTCAAATGGCAGTGGGCAGGTCATGTGGCAAGACATGAAGTTGACAGATGGGCACCGCAAATTTTAAAATGGAGACATTGAGAAGACAAAAGAGGAGTATGTAGGTCGAACTAAAAAGAGACAAGCTAATGACATAGTTAGTCACGCTAAAGGAGTGGTACAGGGACGGCCAGGATAGAGAAGGGTGACAAAACTCGAAGGAGGCCTACATCCAGCAGTGGAGAGATGTCTGTGAAGAAGAAGAAGATCTTGATTTATTTCGAAAGAGAGAGGGAAGGTTTTCGCAGATATAAACAAAAAAAAATAAATTGCCCACGGGATCTTTCGAGATGTTTTTGAATATTTTCAAAAGTTATTTTAGTGCCATGGCATGGTTAGTTTAAATATATATAAAAATACAAAAAACCATGCAAACATTATATGGCGAGTGATTCCAGTTTTGAGACGAAAGAATCCCATTAGAAATATTTTAAAATATCATTTCCTCGAATTAGAATAAATAATTAATTATTCAAATCGAGTCCAGGATGCATGCACAGAAGTGAACGACTCACAACTCTACCACAGCGGTTCAGTGAATCACTTGGAACTACTATTGTTGCGCAGAAGTAACAAATATACTCGAATGTCCATGAAATGATCCATATTGAACAATGCTATATAAATTCTTACTACATTTAACAACTGAAAACAAAGAGAAACATATTCGATAGAGATAAATGAAGGGAATGAGACAAGTCTTCAAGATTTGAAAACAAAAGAATCAAATGACTAATCAATAGTATGAATGGAGGGATTAATGCGAAGAAAATGTTCCGTTGACCCGCCAAATGGTGACTAAACCATAGAAAATGCATGAATGACTGATTCCAGAACCGATTCGAAGATAAAAGAAAAAAAAAAACGAATATATTTGAAGTAATACGTATTGCGCGTATTGATCCGCTTCTTGTTAAAAGCATCATATTTAGTATATATTAGACACAGCCATCGACGACATATCAGCCATTGTCTCAATTTATGGAAATATTCACGAAAAAACTTGAGAAATTATATTTATCCAATAAAAATTATTATACACGATGTTTCTTCAATCCCCCTTCTTTCCTCATTGCTGTGATCAGTCTCTTCATGGTATGTACATATATAATTGTATTTAATAATTTTGTCTGGCTGTTGTTTTCAAAAAGACAATATTCTGTTATACTGAATTTATTTGAAGCTCGGAGTTGGATGGAAGAGATTGGATTATGGGAATAAACCTGCCTTTGAACATAAATGTAATAAATCAATACATTCTGAGGAAACTTCATTGTTTGACCAAAAATTGGAATGAAAATTATCCCAAATTTGAGCATTACTCTGTTCGACACGGTTTTAATGGTCAACACAATTCGCAGTTTTTATTTAGTCATACCAACTATACAATATAAAGTTTTTCTAATGAGAGATAGCGTAAGACATTACTTATAAAAAAAGCCTTCATTATCTTTCGTTTACAGACAATAATAACAATATTACTATAGTTAAAACTGTTTCGGTTAGCTTAGGACAGAAATGCCTATACCAGAGTAAAAGCCGACGTCGTGGGTCGGGAGGACCTGACATGGTATGGAGAGAATATCAAAAATACTGACCACCCAAAGGTTAAATATGAATACATGAAGTTTATGTAGCTCACCTGTACGCAGGGTTTGTTCAGACTGACGCAGAGACCGTCGGCATCCTTGCTGTAGTGTTCGACTAGCTCTTGTAGAGTGCGGAAGGTAGTGCGGCGGGCTATGAAGAATCCACCTTCGTCCAGTTGTCTGATACGGTAGTGCTTCACCGTGTCACCATCACGGACTGAAATACAACAAACGATCATAAGTAATTGAAGCAAATTTCGATAGCATGTAGGTAGTCTATTTGGCGCATAAAGTGCAGTGTCTGCAAGGTTTAAGAATTCTCCAGACTCTTCATGTGTTTTTTCAGAGTTTTGCAAAGGGCCGTTATCAGCACAATGGGTGATGGTGGGGAAAGAACAGCAGTAAATTTCATCCGTTTTAATTCAAAATGACAGTTTTATTATTTTTATACACCTTTAAAATACAAATTGAATTATTTTTTCGTTTTTCCAATTTTGTATTTCATTTTAAATATTTAGCGCCCTAGCCCTAGAGCCAAGATGAAAAAATGCTCTTCGACATTGTATAGCGTTTTTATTCTCCACACTATGGAATAGTGGAGTCATGATTTCACAATTTTTAAGCATATTTTTTTACACACTATGAGTTTTGTCGTGATGTGTTTGTATGTATGACGTACGCCGTTCGGATTATCCTTTTTATGTCCTCTCTACAACCCAAACTATAATTCCGATCGACTTCATATTAAGAGGCTATAGTAGACTATATTAGTATATTTTGAAAATAATTTCCCTAAAACCCTCAAAAGATACGTCTTTGAAATAAGGAACAGTTTGTATGTACATCTTAATTCTATTGCATGAGTTTTTTGAATAAAGAATTTTTTTATTACTTGTCTTGTAAAATTAGTTTAAGTAAAACCCTTTTTTATTTTTTTACTGTACGTAACTAAAAAACTACAGGACCTATGAAGTATATTATTACTTCAATCGAAAGAGAATATGAAAATCTACCGGCTGAGTTTTTTATTATTATAATATTTTTATAACTATTCTTGATAACTATTTAAAAAAAACTCTAAATTGTACCTTTTTGCACGATAAAATGTGGTATATCACATATCAGATGATATACCTATGATCATATTTTATTTTTTTTTATTTTTTGCAAACTTGTATTATTTTATGTCAATCATAACGACAAAATGTAATAGGCCTTAATACTTGATGTTACTATTGTATTGTACTATGTCTTAACGCTGTTTTTTGTCCAACTTTAACATAAATAAATAAATATACAATATTTTATCGTGATTCATACATTAGAAGGTAATTTAGTGTGCATTTTTGCGTACATCCGTATACCCAGGGTATACAAGGGCCTTAACATCATAATATGTGTAAAGTGCATAGACCTAGAGCTGATTAGTTTTCCATAGACAACTTTTATTTTCTTCTCTATGAATTCATCATTTACGTTGTTTGTGTCCTCTCTGCAGCCCAAACTATAACTCCGATTGACTTCATATTGATATCATATGTGTTAAGTCCATAAACTTAGAGCTGATTAGTTTTCCATAGACATCCGTTAATTTCTTCTCTATAATTTCATCTGTCCAAATTTTCAAAATGCTCTCACGGTCTAGAAAATCTAGGTATTTGTATACTGTATGAAATTGTGATACAATAAAAATACACGCACCAAAAAATTATTCAAGGATTGTCAAAATTTAGAGAAAAATATCCATGGTCTGCCATATCAATGTGAAATAAATTTCATATTTGTATGAAAAAGGTATATAAGTAAAATAGCTTCTGTATGGGAAAATTGAGTGATCAACTTCAAATTGATATTGTATGTGTCTATATAGACACATACAGTGTATTTTTTACTCTCCACTTCTATCTTCCTCAAAGGGTAGGCAGTGAGAACCGAACACCGCATTCTTCTATCTTGACACATACATACATCACCTCATCAACATTGATACACTGTCTCATAAATGCTCATTTTGCTAGTAATGCAATTTTACTTAAAGTTTCTCAACAGGTATCATGTAGAAAATGCATACTATGAGTTTCGTGACAATGATTTTGTGTGTATGGTGTATTGTGAAAACTTTTGTCCTCTGGGATCTTATATTAGTTTGAATCTAATAGAAATGTACTTCATAAAAATGCATTTAGAGATTGTCAACCTTTCAAGAGGAAAAAATGAAAACTTACTATGGTGTGGAGAGTTTATTGTTGGCTACAACCAACTCGTTGTGTATAGGATTTAGCGTTAGTTGAAGAACGGTACTCAACACAAACTTTAAATCCCAAAAAAATAGCGCTTTGCAGTTACGAACAGCGTTTTGTCAATTTGTCTAGGGCCCCTTGAAATGTTCTTGTTATGATAAAACGGCGCAATACAAATTAGAGTTGTTATATTTGTAAGAGCACGTACCAAATATGTTTTTATATTTTAAATTTAACAGTTGAAAAGGCTTTTACGAAAAAACATAGAATCATCAACACGTTTGATATTGATACAACTGAGGAGTTCTACAATATAAACACAGTCTCAAAATTGATAATTTTAAAAATGTTTATAATAGAACTCTTGCATGTATGTATTGCGTGGTTAGTCTTGGTCTTAAATTGTATGCAAGTATATCAGTAAATAGTAGATTATAAGTAAATAAATGATGATTACCTGAAAGTGAGAAGTCATTGTGTCTGCTTTCAGAGTCTCTGATGAGGAAAGCACCATGTTCGTTCTCTGGAAGTAACAGTTTCTTTTCGGCTTCGATCCTTTTGATTTTTCGGAAATACCATCTGAAACAAGACACACAAAATCGTTAGTTACAATCACAAAGATTATTAAATGAATTCCAAATATAGTAAATATTCTAAATTCGTCCTATTGAAATATTAATTTGTCAAAAAATATCATTAACTCCCAATAAAGGTTGTACGAAAAAATAATTAGTAAAAAAACAGAATTTTGTTTAAAATGCTTTTAAAATGGAATTCTGTTTTTTTTATGAATATAGGTAATATATTTAGCAGTGTGTGAATTTGTCAAAGCTGATCAACCGAGTTCAACTACTGATGGAGACAGATTTCCACTGCGTTTTCAATCTGAATTTTTGAAGACGAAATAAGAATGGCTATAAAATGCTGCAACTTGAGTATGTTTGCTGCCCAATGTTTCAATATACGCTGTGAACACCATGGACTACTAGGAGAACCAATGATCGCATGTCAATAAGCTGCTTACAGGGAATCCATCAGTACTTTGGACATATTGCCAGAAGAGCTGCAGATAACCTCGACGTAATGAGAGGCGTGATTGCTAGATGATCTAGAGGTCGCTCTCCGACCTGATGGAGCGGTCTTGTCAAGTCCGCTACAAGATCTTCAATTACTGAAACCCTTCGATATGCGGGATATGCCCATGACCGTCCTACATGGGGGCGGACCATTTGCCGTCATCCCCAATAATGAGGCTCAGGTGGAGGAATTGTTGCCCAAAAGCCAATAAAAAGTAGTATTTATTATAAAACAACTAGAAATGTTCATAACGTTGTTAACGTTGAAATTAAATAACATTTCTATCACAAATTAATGGTCATTTTAATTCTAGATGCATTTTTTATAATAACAAATAAAACTGACGTTATAAAATATAATTAGTAATATCGTCATATTGCATGGAGCACAGATAATATTCGCGTTTCAGTATAATAATTGTCATCGTAGGGCGGATTCACGATACAATAAAGATAATAGTAATATATTTATAGGCATCTTCAGCTGCACATAACTTTATACCGGATAATAAATAACTATTCAGTATCGCATTAGAAAATCAATGTACGACCAATAAAAAGGATATAAACTATCATTAGGCAAAAAACAAAAGCTTCATAATTATAATTGCCCACTATAGAGAAGGTAATATTATATTGATCCGTAATCAATATTGACACACGCCTGTCTCAAAGAATTTAATGAAATTTTTTTCATTGCTTAGAATGAAAATAATAATAGATCTTTCGTTATTTATTTCAGTATTACATATTTAATGGTAAAACAACAATTGAGTTACTACAATAAAATAAACAGATAACCATTTTAAGACTGATGCGTTAAAAACGTTATTTTTAAACAATGCCCAGCGACCAATAAAACATAAATGACATCGCATCAGACTGATTTGGTTGTGCCATGATAAATACTCGTAATTGATCGATTGTTCGAGCTGTGAAGACGACATAGGAGGCTTCATAAGGGTCACATACTAAAGACCACCGCGAAGAGAGATGAGTCAATGTAACAAATGGTAACAAACGAGGTCAAATATTAATTATTCTTCAATTATTCATACTATTGCCATCAACGGTTGGCTCTCATGTGTTACATGCAACTATTGATCTAGAAACGAGGTGTGTGTTCGAAATTCGATGTAATGGAAAATGGTATTTTTTTCGATACACGATAGTAGACATATTTTTTTTCAATTGTCAATACTGACGGTATTTAAGGTGTAGAACTCCATAATACTAGGTATTTTTAAATTAAAATAATGGATTTTGGTACATTTATATTTTCCTTCAAAAAAAGAATATCAGCAGGCAATAAAACTTATTTCTCCTTATTACCAGTGTTCAGATCTCGCAATGTCCACAGGAAAACTAAATTGACATTATATAAAACAATCATTAGGACTGTGTTGACTTACGGATGCGAGGCTCTGACACTGACCGTGAAATCCGCTGAAGCATTAGATGTTTTCGAAAGGAGAGTCCTACGCCGAATATGTGGTCCTGTGAAGGAAGGAGATGAATGGCGCATAAAGAAAAATGAAGAACTGTACAAAATTTATGAATCCCCAAAGATCTCAACCCATATAAGACTGCTTAGGTTGAGATGGGCTGGCCATGTACAGAGAATGCCAAACACGCGACTACCCAAAAAAATCATGTTTGGTCACCCGGGAGGTAAACGGAAGATGGGGAGGCCAAGACTGAGATGGGAGGACGACATACGGAGATGCAGAAAAGCTCCTGCAGGTCCCTAACTGGAGAACGGCAGCTGAGGATAGAAGAGGTTGGAGGCGCTTGTTGAAGGAGGCCAAGGCTCGATTTGGGCTGTAGCGCCATCGAAGAAGAAGAAGAAGAATATTTTCCTTATATCAATCAGCCTTGAATCTAGTCAGCCGAAACGGTCGTCCTCATACAAGGAAAATATATTCATAGAAACTAAATCAAATTTGTTTGACTCAAAAATACCTGGTAGACAATGTTTAAACTCATCAGTCAACACGAATCTATGTATTATTAAGGTATTCTAAAAGATATGTGTTTTTCATAATTTATTAAATAAATTATATTTTTCGGTAAAATCATTAAAATGGGTTATTCTTTACATTAAACATCACTTACAAAATAAAACTAAAAACATATAGTTAATATGATAATCAAAAACACGTCTGAATTTATTTTATACGTATACGCTTAACTATTAATGTGTGTATAAATCTTTTTTTAAACAAAATTCTATACATATATTTGCAAAAAGCTAATTAAGTTGCTAACAAATGAATAAAAATACTATTCCTGTCATAAAAGACAATCAAGTTCAATCTCCTGTAGGTATACCAATAGGTAAATATAATATGCAATATAGATTTCCAAGTAGGTAATGAATCATAACGCATTACACCATTATAATAAATAAGTAATATTAAGTTTATTACGAAATGTTATGTATGTAGATGGGCGCCATCGGTAGCGATCATTATTAATTTAATCCGCAGATTATTGAGTTCTGTATATATATATCTAGTCGAACAATTAGCAAATCACTAGTAGAAAGATTACCAACAGATATTAACATAGTCGTTAAAGTTTAATCATCTTGCCGTGATTAAATAAATATTTGCGTTATAGAGATACATATACATACTTATCAAACAAATAACCAGTTAATTTAAAATAATACAAATACACTTATATTTAACAGTTTGTATAATTATTATGGTAGCCAATAAATACAACATATAAAATTTGCCTTTTTTGGAACATTTCAGCAGAAACCGAAATATACAAACACTTAAAAATATACGAATTTTTAACAAACTTACTCCACGCAATAATAAGAGATGCAAAAGTATACCTACATCCAATTATTAAATTAGAAAATTCTGTCATTTCTGTAGTCTGTCATTTACTGTTATTTCCATTGATCTTAATTTCATACTGTGTTATTTTATATTCTACTGTACTGATGGATATCCAAAATAAAAAAAAATAAAAATATATATTAATTGCCATTCTGCAAATATTTATTTGACCAATGCAATGTGGCAACACGAAATTATAATTGAATTATGTATTTATTTTATTTTATAAAAAGGATATATCGAAAGACATCCAGCTTACAATTTTCATAAAAAGAAAACAATATTGGTAATTATTATGCACACAAAATTACATGAGCTCATATTTAATCACACACGTAAGTTACATAAGTAAGAGTAACATAAATGAGAGAAAATTAAGTTACAAAATATAGTAAAAAAAAAAGAAAAATTAGTTACCTACATAAATTAAGCAAAAAAAATTATGTTACCTACATAAGTTATACAAGTTACATAAGTCGAAGTAAAAAAAGTTAGAGAAAAGACAATTTCAAACTGATTACAATCAAATAGCGTATATAAATAGCACTGAAACCTTTTTAAACCAACATGCGCGAATTAACTTTTTTCTTAAAAGCAGTGAGCGAATCCGCAAACAAGCCAAGATCAGTTATACCTACTGTCTACACATAAATATGGTATGGTACTCTAATACATACATAAATCTGGTCGGAAGTATATTAATATGAAAGGTATTGGCGACTCAACAAACTCTACAAAGGTGTCTGTAATCTGTATAGCTCGTATAGGCGAATTGTATGAAAGATAATATTTCTACATACATACATAAATACTTTACGCCATGTCACTCATGTGATAGGCAGAGAAAACCGAAGGCCATATTTTTTAAAATATAATCCTCTTTAACATAATGTACTTTACGCTTATATCAATATGTAGTCGATTGAATTGTTTGACACAAAATTTTATAGTAGGTACGACGTAATTAAATAAAAAAATAAATGATTTTTAGTGAACCTGGAACATTTGAGTGTTCTTATTTCCAAGATATAATAGAGTTTCACCAAGAAGTATCCGTTGACAAACTTAATGAATTAAGATAAAAATAGTCATAATACATACATACATACCATCACGCCATGTCCCTCACGGGGTAGGCAGAGAGAACCGAACGCCACATTTTTCTATCTTGACACACATTCATCGCCTCATCAACATTCATACATCGTCTTATACATGTTCGTCTGTTGTTCATGCTTCTTACATTTCCATCTTTCAAAATATCGTTTACATGGTCGTGCCATCCTTTTCTTGGGCGCCCGCGACCTCTTATTCCGTTCCTGTCAGCTTTGTATATTTTCTTCGTCAGGCGTTCTTCGTTCATTCTCCCCAAGTGGCCAAACCATCTCAATGTGTTAACTTTCATTCTGTTAATTACATCTTTCTTTATCTTACATTCTTTCCTTGTATCTTCATTCCGAACTCTATCATACATCGTTCTGTTACAAATTCTTCTAAGCGATCTCATTTCAACTGCATTTACTCTGCTTTCGTGCGACTTCTGCCATGTCCAGGTCTCACTTGCATACGTCAGGGTTGGCACTACGATTGCGTTATGAATGGCATTTTTAGCGTCTCTTGATATGTTGCGATCATTCATAACTGGTCTAAGTGCTCCATTCACTCTGTTTCCTGCCATAACTCTTCTTTCAATATCCTTATGAGGCCGTCCATTCCGTTGGAACATACTACCCAGATAGACATACTCGTGAAAAGTACCCGTAAATTATCCTGTCTCGGGTTGCCCGATAGATAACCTTCTCTCAAAGTGACATGCCCTGCTTAAGACAAAAAATGACTCTATCCAGGTAAAAGTGCTACGCAGTGAAGTGAGGAAGCGAAGCAAAGTGTGAAAGAGGAAGTACATAAAGAGGTGTAAACAGTGAAAAGACACGTGCGTACCAGAACTAGTAAATTTGTAGTAGGTACATAAAATAAGTGAAATAGTGAGTAAGATATAGGTAATAAGTGTAATCGTTATTTACCTACTTGTACCAATGTGTAAGTAATCGAATATTTTTATTATTGCATATGCGCAAACATTGGATTTTTTTCCTGTCGGGAGTCAAAGATATTTTTTAACAGATTTTTAATTATCTCAATAGAGACGAAGTTGGAATATTTATTGTAGGAGAACCGGGAAATCAAGGCACCTACAGGGCTTACGACCTGTCATCGGCTGGTTTACGTGATCGTAAACCAGCCGATGACAGTATGACCGATGACAGCCGCTGGTTTACGTTACGAGGTCGTAAGCCCTGTAGGTGCCTTGATTTCCCGGTTCTCCTACAATAAATATTCCAACTTCGTCTCTATTGAGATAATTAAAAATCTGTTAAAAAATATCTTTGACTCCCGACAGGGAAAAAAATCCAATGTTTGCGCATATGCAATAATAAAAATATTCGATTACTTACACATTGGTACAAGTAGGTAAATAAGACAAAAATGACCTTATAAGTCTGGCGCAATTCAGGGGTGACTTCTATGCGAAAAATGCATTGTCACCTCAGATATAAGAATTGTAGCTTTCATTATTTACAAAAATCAATTCTCTCAATAGATGGCGTTCCAACAAAATAAATAAAAATAATAAGATTGTTGTTCATAATTTCACCCATAGATGGCTGTAGTAAAAATTCCTTATTTTCAAGCGAAAAGAATTTCAGTACCTATTACAATATATAGAACTTTCAAAATTGAATTGATAGGGATCTCATTAAAAAGGCATAATTGGTGAACGTTGCGCAAGCGCATAAAGTGATCACGTAAACCAGCCGATGACAGGTCGTAAGCCCTGTAGGTGCCTTGATTTCCCGGTTCTCCTACAATAAATATTCCAACTTCGTCTCTATTGAGATAATTAAAAATCTGTTAAAAAATATCTTTGACTCCCGACAGGGAAAAAAATCCAATGTTTGCGCATATGCAATAGTGTAATCGTTAATTATATTAACTGAACTATTAAGCTAAGAATAAGAAATAACTAGTTGTATAAGTTACTTGGTAAGATAATATAAATGTAAGCGGTGAGAAAAGACAAAAGTTGGGACTTAAATAGTGTAATTTTATGGAAATAAGTGTTAAAATAATCTAAGGAAAAAATGTGTGTGTTATATCAGATGACGTATATGAAAGTGTGATGAATGGATAGCTGAATCAAGAAAAACCCCCTGGGCTCTGCCGGGAGAACATCGATGAAGCCCGCCACTCGTCATGTTACGGTCCAGGGGGTAGGCGAAAAGAGGAGAAAATAGTCATAAACACACACAAATCACGATGAAACCCAAGGTATGCATGCAGGCAAGCTAAATTTGAGCACACACCTGTATGCAATCATGCAAAAAATGCAAGGTATGCAAATTATTGCATATTTTATATCAAAATGAATGGCAGATAAATAACAGATAGTTTCATGACATTGTATAAAATAAAGAAATTAAAAATCATGGTCACCAAACGAGCCCTCTCAAACTTGTAGTTTGAACTGAAGAAAATGCACAGAACAGGGAATATATCCAGGGAAAAGATTCTATGTTCTGTGAGTAGCCGACCCCCGTGGTACAGTTGGTATACCGTTTGGCTCCTGTGCGGGCGTCCTGGGTTCGATCCCTAGCAGAGGAGAAATTTATATAAAACTCATTACTCACGCAAATATTGCTTCTCTAGGCTGGAAAGACTGGTTAGTTGGAAGAAATTGCCATGTGGAATAAACTCGCCACTTACGCAGGGTGCAAGGAAATGTTAATTTATTTTTATTTTTTTCATGTAAGTAAAAGAATTTGCGTGTTTTGAAATGATAATGTTATCTAAAATAATTCATAGATTCTGATAGAAGATAATACACAATCACGAATAGATGAATTTTATGAATGAATCGAGTTTTCAAATAAATGAAAACAAATTATAAAATGTGAATAAACATATAATTAGCTACTAAATATAATAAACATATAATTAGCTAGGTACTAAATATAATGCTGAAATAAATAGGTACAAATAATCTAGCATTCGTAGTTCGTAAATACATACAATAAAATACGAACAGGCTGAGAACAATCACTTATGAGAATAATTATCAGGTTATTTAAAAATATATGTTTTTGGGGAGTTTTGTTCTAAAACCTAAATTAAACTAATAATAATAATATGTATTTTTCCATAGTAAAATACATACAGGAACTTATAGTTTTTGAACATGTAATTCATAATTTATTATGTATAAAATAAAATAAAAATAGTTGTTGGAACGAATTAAATATATAATGAGTATAATGATACAAAATGTTAATAACACTATAAAAATAACAATAATTCAACGAACTACCTTCACCTTAACATTTTATTGAAACTTCAATACATACCATTGTACGATATTTATATTATGTATAAAAATACATAAATTAGAAAAAATACATAAGTTAGATGGAAGAAATTGCCATATGGCAATAAATTCGGCACTTGCGTAGGGTGCAAAGTGTTTACTATTATTATATTTAAATAGATTATTATCTTGGTCATGAACCGGTAACTGAGCGTACTCTAGTTGTTAGGCTGTTGATTTCTCTAGTTGTTAGGCTGTATATTTGTCTAGTTGTTAGGCTGTGGATTTGTCTAGTTGTTAGGCTGTATATTTGTCTAGTTGTTAGGCTGTGGATTTGTCTAGTTGTTAGGCTGTGGATTTGTCTAGTTGTTAGGCTGTGGATTTGTCTAGTTATGAAGCTGTGTGTATGTGTAGTTGTTTAGAGGGGTACCTGAACAAATTTGACTATTGTACATGTGTTGACTATTGCATGTTGCTGGTGACGTATGGGGGCAACTTTAGTATATCTAATTTTTTTGAGTGTTTTTGGTATGGTGCCTGTAGATGATAATATAATTGGGACTATTGTTACTTTGTCTTCGATTTTTTCCATATGTTTATTTTGTATACTTAATGTGTTTGGTATTGATATTTCTATTAAATAGGTGAGTCTATGTATTTTGTCAATTAAAATATTGTCTAGTCGGTTGTGCAGATTTATACTGTCTGTGATAATGTCTCTATTTCAGTATAATTTGAAATTGTCGTTTTCTGTTACTGCTGGGTGCGTGTGTATTGATACAACATTGGGTGTGTTTGTGGGCTAGTTCCAATAATATTATTATTCAGTGTATTCGCGGGGAAACTGGTGATAAAAACCAAACAACGGAGGAGTTCTCAAGTTGTTCAGTCACTATGTATACTATTTATGGTGGTGAGAATAAAAACTTACGAACTATCGAACATGTATTTATGGTCACACTCTTTTGAATATGTGTGACTATGAAATTGGGTAGGTCGAGTTTTTTTAATTATTATTATTATTAAAGAAATAAATTAAAATGGGAAAAATATACATTTTACTTTTGTTTAAAATGGGAAAAACAGACATTTTACTTTTGTTTAAAATGGGAAAAATATACATTTTACTTTTGTTTAAAATGGGAAAAATATACATTTTACTTTTGTTTAATACCGTTTTCAACAAATATGTACATAAACACCTCCTTATAAAGAATTTTGATAAAATATCTAGAATTACGTTTAAAAAGTCTAGAAATAAAGGTTTTTTCAGGCGGAAATCTGATTTTTATTTATTTTTTCTTCAAACCTAGGACACCGACAGCATCGCAAACCTTTTAAAGTATAATATATTTTTAAAAATAAACTTTATTTAACCAAATGAAATATTTTAAATTTATTTTTGTATTGTTCTAGGGCAACAAACAGTCAGCACAGTCAGGAGTCATGCGATATTTATCGTCTCAGACGGATATAGACTGAAATTATTTAAATTCATAACACATTTTCTCAAGATAGTGGAAAATGATTTGGCTAAAAATGTATTGATTAGGTAATAAACGCTCATCAACAGACCTATCTCTAAAACCATTATATTTGATCCATTTTGACTTATATCGAATCATACATAGATAAGAGATGCTTTGGAAATACCTGCACCATAAAAAATAAACTAACATATTCAGCAAAATATAATACAATAACACCTTTGTTATCTTGCAAATAAAAAGACGATAACTAATAAAACTACTAATAAACTGATAAGTAATTCATATAACGTTTAAAAAAGATGCTTTAACGTCAGTTACTTGATTGATCTTAAGACATATCGAAACAATTTTAGCAGTTAAATAGAAAATACAAAGAATAACAAATGCCTATGTCAAAAAAGCGAAAAGAACACATCGTTTATGTCAATGGTATGGAATAAGAGATCGGTACATAAAAAAGGCAGTTAATAGGTACGATTTGTACACGATGGTGATTCACCCGTAATGTCTGAAAGACTAAAATTCGTTTGTCATTCATCACCGTTTGCCATTCAGTTCCAAATTTTGGCACCTCAAGGAAACATCTGATGTCTGACATAGTGTTGATTAAAATGCGCACAGTGCCACCGTCATTATGCCAAATGACACCACCCACCAGATATGCGCAGATAGAATATTATAAAGACTGATGAAGAGGACCAATGCATGCATATAGGGACATATAATATATAATGACGAGGAAAGGTATTATTCTAATTATTATTTATAACAAGATACGGCGTTTCAAGATCATGTCGTTGAACTATAAACAAATTAAAACGAGTGGGTTGTGGCAGACACAACAATTTTCCACAACATAAGTTAGTGAACACATAAATTCTAAGGTCGGTTGGAAAAGATTGCCTCATGGCATAATTTTTTATTATTTTATTTTATTAGATTGTCAACAGCTATTTAAAAATAATATTTTACATAATTTAAACATACGAAATCAATATGCAACAGATCGAGTTTATACGTAGTTTGTTAGGTTGTGTTGTTCATAAAAATCGCACAGGAAATGTAGACATGCCATTAGATATATGTAATTCAAAAATAATATTGAATAAGGAAAAACCAGTGCTGAAATGAATAAATATACGTTCATTAACATTTGATACTTGAATACCAGGTTCGATTCCCGGTGGAGACATAGTTTTTAATTGTGTTTTCAGTCTGGATCTGTGAGACGATTAATATCATAAGTCTCCAGAATGTGGCAACTTGTTATTGGGTTGGTGTTAAATTAATATTTGACATTGTAACTGTTAGTTGCCCGAGAAGCATTATTAATACCTACTTGAATATGTTTCTCAAAAAATTGATAAGCCTATATAATGTAAAAGTCTCAGCAGTGTGAAATCTATGAATGCACAACTGAAATATCTGACATATTTCGGAGAAGAGTGGGACGGTTAGCGTAGATACCAACCAAACAAAAAAACAGCCCACGTGTTCTTTTATGTTATAATATATGCCAATACTTGCACAAAACTGGATTCGGCTCGTGTCTGTCTACTGCACAGTATTGCATAATATAATACAAAGACGCGCATGCGCACTTTAAACAATATACTATTTCAATGAATGAAGTTTTACACATAATATTATAACTATTTGCATAACACAGTATGTACATTATACGTCATCTAGTAAAAATAAAATGTTATTTTTCCTTATGTTATTAAAATGGTCGAAATAAGATGGGTCGGTGGCAAAGCGACTAGTTCGCTAGGTTATTTAAGCTAGTACCTAATGGTGATTGGAGTTCTGCCTCGACCGATTTCTCTTAGGCCCGATAATACAATAGCACGATTAAAGAGTAAGTAGGTAGATCTCTTCAATAATTCCTTTAACGGATTTAGATGCTTAATTTTAAGGTCGCTGCTCCGCATTTAGGTGGTGGTTCGCGTGTTTCCCCATTTTCCTATTTTTTAGGGTGTTTGCCCCCCTAGACAACGTGTCATTTAGCTCAAGAAAAGATAACTCAATATATGGAAGTGAAAGTTGCCTTTCACGTAACAACTGCTACATCCATACATTGAGTAATCTGTTCTTGTATCTTTTCTTGAGCTAAATGACACGTTATCTAGGGGGATTGCTCTCTTACTCAAAACCATTTCCTTTTGTGACATATTATATGTATATAATATGTCCTATTCTGCCCCCCTAGACAACGTGTCATTTAGCTCACGAAAAGAAACAAGAAAAGATAACTCAATGTATGGAAGTGATAGTTGCCAGTAACGTGACAACTGTCACTTCCATACATTGAATTATCTTTTGTTTCTTTTCTTGAGCTTAATGGCAGCTTGTCTAGGGGGGCTGATTCGTTTCAGAATACGAAAACGTCTATATCAACGAGCGTCCGTGGATAAAACGATTTAATCAACGCTTAGTGACGTAATGAGTCCCGTATAAATTCAGTCAACTTTTTGACATCTCTCATATACTAAAATTCAGACGGATAAATTTAGACGAATTAGAATAGGACATATTATTATGTATATTAGTAAAATAACAATTAATCGAAAAATAAAATAAATTAATTCTATAGTGTATCAATTATCCTTTGATCGTGATACATGTAGTAATATCGGGCCTTATGAGTTCTTGTGAAAATTAGTCGACATTAACTTTATTTTGATGTTTTGGTGATTTCATATTTTGGTTCACCATATTATAGGAATATCTATAAAGCTATCAATAATGATAATATATTAGCGTATTATAAATGTAAGTATGAAATGAATGTCCTTTGCATTAGGTACTTCCTTTAGTGTACATCATAACAACATATTATTATGTAGATATAGGTACGCATTATAATATTCTGTACACGCACAAACCATGTACCTATGTACTATGTACCTACATTTGTATAAAGTGATGCTACCGATTCATAATTCGATATAACTAAAGCGACTCGTAGTCTATTCTATGTTCTGCTAATTGTAACATATTCATTTTACAAATAATGATATTATTCAACAGAAATAGAACTATGTAATTCTACGCAAAAGAGATATGTGAATATTCTATTGTGGGCCTAGGTTGCGGCTCTAAGGGCCTAGGCAGTAAAGGCGGGGGTGGGCGGCCGACGCTGTTGTGCCCTCGTCAATTCTGTTCTTAGAGAAGAGCAGGACGGACGCCTCTAGTCTCGCTCGGCAGTTACTCGTCAAACTGTGGCGAATGTTGTTTGGTCCGGGCACACCGCCGGCGCAGACGTCGGGTCAGACATCCTGTGTTGACATCTGTGACGTCATATCTGACAGGTGATGATTGCGTCGGATGCCCCCGGTGTTAGCCCGCCAAGCTTTCGGACGCCAACACGAGGACCGAGGGGTGCGGGGGCAAGCCCTTCCGTTCGATCGGTTGTGCTAGGGGCTTGCCCCGGCTGCCGATCTTGAGCGGTTGCCCCGCCGTTTGAGGTTGGATTCTCGGGGGCAGTGGTTGAACCCGATGGATAGTGGATGGTTGTGTTGTCCGACGTTGCGGCCGCGTCCGGGGGTGAAAAGGACCATAGAGTCCTAGAGCATCACCGGCGTGGAAGTGGTATCGCGTACTCATCACCTGTTCTATTATGAATCAGTTCAATTGGTTATATTTTATTTTTAACGTCACTTGCGAAATAAACATTGTAATATTTTGATCAAATATTCCGTTATATTTAAGAAATTTTATTCCTAAAAATAATGCACAGTAATTTAAATAATAGACATTTAGACAGCCTGGAAACTTGAAAATCAGAAAAAATTTGTGGATTAAAACTATGGTTTATATTCGTAATAATTTCAGACAAGATTTACTTAAACAAAATGGCCCGTACTTACAATTTGTAACTTGGCTATAATTGTTCGCTCAGCCAGCTTCGAATTAAATCTAGAAATTGCCGTTTGGCAATAAACCCGCCATTTTACAAATTATGTGTACAAGAAGATAAATAAATAAATATATTGATGTTCAAAACCCATCACGAACACAACCAAGGTTGAAGGAATAAAGACGTTAATACTAAGTACATAGGTGTGTACAAGTAAAGGCAACAATTAACACGATAAACATTTTATTTAAATGCAAGACGCGAAATCGATAATTACGACACATATAACTATTTTGGCTTCCTGACATCGATCAATAGGAAATACAATAATGCAACAACAAGCTACAACAATTATTATTATTCTCTATCTATTACACGTAACATTTCGGATTTTATAAAATGTACTTTTAAATATCGGATCTCCGTATTTTGGTCGTTATATATTTAATTTTTATTCTTATTCTCTTCGTTACGCAACGTAAATTCAAAGTGAAAACTCATTTTGAAAATATCAAATAAAATTTTAAAAAAAAATCTTTACAGATACGATAAACGTCGTTGGTGAGAACGTTCCGTCGTTAAAATCAATTTTGTGGAGAAATACTTTTTGAATTTTATTTGACATTTTTTTATTTAATTTCATTTATTTAACTTCTCAGCGGACAATGATTCACAATTCTTGATAAAACCCGATTAAATTGATAAAAAAATGTATCAGGTATCATTTTTTTATTATTTTGGACCTTTGGACCTTTGGACTGTTGTATGGAACGATCATCTTAACAATGGGTTCTACCCATTTTTTGGTATTTAGACATTATAAGAGAATCATGGTTAATTTTACCATTCATATTATAAAAATGATTTTTAATATATATATATATATATATATATATATATATATATATATATATATATATATATATATATATATATATATATATATATATATATATATATATATATATATATATATATATATATATATATATATATATATATATATATATATATATATATATATATATATATATATATATATATATATATATATATATATATATATATATATATATATATATATATATATATATATATATATATATATATATATATATATATATATGTTATATTTGATGTTTTCACGGGTGAAATATGTTATAATATTTTTATCTCGGTTTTCCCGTGTCAGTAGGTCTTGACTAAGACCATTTGTCTTCCGACGTTTCGCCGTGTGTCGCGCGCGTGCTTTTCGTTAAGTCCTTGAAAATGCCTGGTGATATTCAGGCGAAACGTCGGAAGACAAATGGTCTTAGTCAAGACCTACTGACACGGGAAAACCGAGATAAAAATATTATAACATATATATATATATATATATATATATATATATATATATATATATATATATATATATATATATATATATATATATATATATATATATATATATATATATATATATATATATATATATATATATATATATATATATATATATATATATATATATATATATATATATATATATATATATATATATATATATATATATATATATATATATATATATATATATATATATATATATATTTAAAAAAAATGAATATGTCCTTGTTAAACAAGTACATATACATCTTCCTACGTTCCCTAAAATAAGCAAATAAATGCTTGTGCTATAGGTGAACGAAATCGGTCGAGGCAGGATTCGAACTCGCGATTACTGGATTACCAGCCCAGCGCGCTAACCGCTCTGCCATAGACCTATATAAAAAAAAATTACAAATAGCAAACACTACGTTTTATTGGTCAGGCCACATTCCAAACGACGTGGTACTGAGCATAGTCAGATAAACGAGACAACTCCTAAAGAGGGTTGTCCATCAACGATCCAAATGGATAGGTCATAACATAAGGCCATAACATCCGGGTCTGCTTATTACTATCGCCGAAGGAATGACGGAGCAGAAACTACAGAGTCGCCCTAGAGACCGTTATATGGACCAAGTGATCAGTAATGTGCGCTGTAGCAACTACAAAGAGATATAGAGGCTGACGGACAACAGAGATATGCGGAGAGATTGAGTGCTTGGTGCAAACTAATCCTAGGATTGAGACCACGAAGAACTACTTTCCTGTGTGCAATTTTTTAATTTTTTTTCGTCACTTTCCTATCCCAATATCCCTACCGATCTCCTAGTCATTATTTCTTTGCATTTTTTTCTCTATCTTTCTCTTCTTTTGTTAAATACAACTAACAGTGGATATGGTAAATAATTGGATGGCAAGCCTAACTATTTTTTTTATTTACAATTTTTTGGGAGACACATTCGGCATCTTTTTAAATAAGATCTTTTAATCCATCTTCCAATTTTTTGCATTGCCAGTTTTTACTCTAGTTATTTTATTTTTAAGATTTGTAATTATATAGATTTGTATGATTTTTAACTACAGTTTTTAATGTAGATTTTTAATTAGAGTTCTTAATTTTAGCTGTGTTCTATTTGTTTCATTACTTATTGTCTTGATTTTGATATTTTTAATGTTGTTTTACTTGTTAGTTTTATCAATTTGTAGTAGTGGTATTAATTTTTATAATTATAAAATAATAAAAAAAGAGTTCACTTGTTTACTAAAGAGGAAGCAAAATTTCAGTGTGAACACTTGCCTTTAGATTATTTAAATGTTTTATTTAGTTAAAATAAATCCTTGTCACTTTAATAAATAAAAGCAAGTGTATACGCCGGAATTCCTAATAAATGAAATAATTTCACAATCAGCTCATTTTGCAGTAAAATATCAATATCTATTTTTTTTACTGTAAAACATAGTAATTTTTAACACAAAGTAAAATATCAATAATTGCGCCAACTTTTGCAACAATTTGCCAGGTTGGCGTCATACATTTTTTTTTCAGTGTGAACAATCAAAGTTGGGTAATATTTTTTTTTAAAATTCATAACCCGGGCCATATTTTTTTTTCCGCAAAAAAAAAAAAAATATTATTATTTTGGATTGTGATCAACAGCTGAGTTATTCAAGATTGTAAAACATAAATTAGAATTCCAAAATATTGAAATTTGTAAATATGGTACTCGAAAAACCAATCTAAGTCGGAGATTTTCTGGCACTTTGTAAAAGTGGCAATATCTCGAAAACTAAGGCACTTTTGCTAAGGTCATATTTTGCATATTCTGGCGACTCATGAGTTGGTATACAGCCCTTAAAAGGAATACGTTGACTTATGGGACACCCTGTATATATAATGAATCTAACCTGTTCATCTGTGTAAAAAAATCAAATTAAATTAAATTGATAAACGTAATGCAATTCAATAAATATTTAGTACTTGCAATGCTAGTATAATTTTGGAGACAGATTTCGACTCAAATCACTTTGAAAATTTTTCACTTTAATATTATTTTGTTTACATAGTTGAATCAGCAGAATACACAAACATTAAAATCCAGAATATCAATTTGCAGAACCTACGTCTGTAATTATATACAATTAATAATGGAAATCATATGGAATATTGTGTATGTTTTCAACCAATTACCCCAAGTTATGGTGAGAATGTCGTTGAGTAATTTCTAAACAGCATCGAGATTCGCGTCGGTGTGGCGAACGTTAGTTGTGGCAAGTTGTGTTGGTTGGTACATCTCGTACTCAGGCATCCGGCCGATAACATGAGATTTACTCCGACCTATAAAATTCTAATGCATTCGCTTCGTACCGAGAGAGCTACTGACGAGCGTCCGGTGCGTGGCGTGTCAC
Organism: Molanna angustata; assembly: GCA_963576475.1. Lineage (NCBI taxonomy): Eukaryota > Metazoa > Arthropoda > Insecta > Trichoptera > Molannidae > Molanna > Molanna angustata. The sequence continues at coordinate 27,468,952 of OY754978.1, read as the reverse complement.
CTCACTATCGACGTAGGGTTGCCATAATAATATTATAGTCGAGGACCGATCGTATTCAAACATTTATAATTTATTTATTTTATAATATTTTTTTGTTCATTAAGATACAAATTGTTCACTGGCGGGCTTATTTCCATTTGTAAATTTATTCCGAACAACCAGATACACGATAGATAACCTTGAGGTGAGGTTATCACAAAAACGGCGCTATAAAAATCATCCTAATTTATTTTTATTTATTTATAACAAAATGTACCAGTACACGATAGATAACAAAATGTATGTAGGTACTACAGCTAACTGTTAGAAAACAAATGTATGAATTAAAATAGTAATGAAAATCAGTAAAAACTAAAAAAAAGCATACTTACCATTAAAATAAAAAAAAATTCATAACAATAGAATAAGGAAAAGTACACGAAATGACATTATGCAACACAGAAACATACAAAAGTATATGAAAGCATACAATTAATGTAAGAAGAAATAAAAAAAAATGGTAAAAATACAAAGAGGCAGGAAAAAAGGAATAACACAGTGTTCGTGCAGCAAAAGGAGAAACGATGGTTAAATTTCAAATGAAAACTATATAAACGATTTTTTTAAATATCATAATTTTCGCCAATTCTTCTGAAAATTTTATCTATAGGTACCGAAATTTGTTTGAAATAATTTACAATAATAAAAATAAAGTATTTTTATTGACACATTTTTTTAACATCTCAATAGAGACGAAGTTGGGATATTGTAGAAGAACCAGGAACCATGTTTGTCAATAAAAATATCATTTGACTCCCGAAAGGGAAAAAATCCAATGTTTGAGTATATGCAATCAAAAATATTCGAAAAATAAAGTAAGTAATTTATAAAATAAAAGTAACTTATAAAATCCTGGACAATGTCGAAATATTTGGACAGACGACAACCCTAATCATTTCACTTCTTCGATTTGCAATCTTTTTATATTACATTTTTTTTTTACATTTGATCCCAACATCATCGTATTACAGACAACGTTATGTAGTGAATCGCATATAAGTCGAGTAAATGATATATAAGTGTATAGATTAGGTACATACTATACCATGGCGTCTATTTGAAATTCAATTGAAGCGTTAGAGTTGGCTAGCGGTGTGAAGTGTCAGTGTTTTACGAGGTAAGAATGCAGTAATGCGTGTGAGCATCCGTCGCCTAGACCAATCTATGAGAACGGACAAGACCGCTGTTATAAGAGCGCTATGTTAGAAGAAATTGCCAAATAGCAATAAACCCGCCTTTGTACGATATTTATATGTATTTTGTGCAAAAAGACCAATAAAATATATAAATATTTGTGAGATAATTACCAAAAACCAACCAAAACATACGAATCGTTTTGTTCCAAATTATTTATTAAAACTTTTTTTATTAGGGGAAAAGCCACATAAAACAAAACTCAAAAGATACTAGGGTTTGATAAGGGCGTCAGTTGATAAGGACCTAATCAGCCGAAGCGAAGGTCCTCAGGTAGGAAATAAATCTTTGTGAAACATACATCAAATTTCTGATCTACCAAACTCCAAGAAGGAAATATTCAATATCGGAACCGTCATGTTTGACAAACTAAAAACATCTTACACATTTTTAATATAAACTCTTCCATTAAATATAATTAAGAGTACAAACTGCAACTTTGCTGAACAGCAATCCTTAGGATTGAAACTTTCCAAAGACTGAGAGGAGTAATACTATAAAATCTTCTTCTTCTTATACTAACTACTAAGGCTTTTTTGCGAGTTAGCTGCCTCTTGTGATTTGGACACCTAGATGCCTTTCCAATATATTTTTTAAAAGAATGTATATGTCCTTGTAACAATTACATATACATACATCCTCATACATTTCCTTAATTAAGCAATAATGCTTGTAATATAGGTGAACGAAATCGGTCGTGGCAGGATACGAATTCGCGACAGCTGGATTACTAACCGCCACCATCCATCTGTTGCCTCTTCCAGGTATCCTTCTTCCCTCTGGTTTTTCATGGAGGGGAAAATGTGGCAGTCTATTCTTTCAACATGAAATAGAAAACCACTGTTTATTGTTTCAAAATTTGGGCCATTGTCGTGGAAAAATGGCTACACAATTATTAATAGTCGATGAAGTTTTTATTTTGTAGAATTCCACTATAAATGATGTCTATAATTAAACACTTTATTGATTCTACATGAATTTATTTTAAGCGATAGGCCTATTTCGTCTTGTGAGGGCCTTTAAAAGTTTATAAGCTTGTAAATGTTTTGTTAAAAGTATTGTCCACAGTTAGCCACTTTTATCAAATTATAGATATCTTTAAAATTGGTGTTTTATTCTATGTAATTAATTGCAATATGTAATGATCTTTTTATTATTGGGATATGGCAAAGTCTACCTGACCCAAACGATGATAAAATTTCGACAGAAACAATCCATCCACACATTTTTTATTATACACACCGAATGAATATACATATATCTAATGTATTAGCAGCAGCTATCTACATATTGTAATGGCTATGGTTAACAATTGAGGACATTGGCTGTTAAAACTCAAGTTATTAAGAGGCTATAGTAGGCTATACATTATATTTTGAAAATAATTTCCCTAATACCCTCAAAAGATACGTCTTTGAAATAAGGAACAGTTTGTATGTACATCTTTAATCTATTGCATGATTTTTTTGAATTTTGAATTTGTTTAATACTTTTCTTGTAAAATTAGTTTTAGTAAAACCCTTTTTTATTTTTTTACTGTAAGTAACTAAAAAACTACAAGGCCTATGAAGTATATTTTTACTTTATTCGATAGAGAATATGAAAATCTACCGGCTGAATTTTTTATTATTATAAAATTTCAATGACTCTTCTTGCTATTTAAAAAAAACCTCTAAATTTTACCATTTTCGCACGATAAAATGTTGTATATCACATATCAGGTGATATACAATATTTTCTCGTGTTTCATACATTAGAAGCTAATTTAGTGTGCATTTTTGCGTATATCCGTATATCCAGGGTATAGTAGGGCCTTAAGACGATGCGTTGAGTGTTCAAAGCCGCACAGCCATTCACACACACAGAGAAAACACTGGCTGATTTCGAGGAAGACACCGTTTCTCGGAACATAAACAATACATAATCTGGTCGCGAATATGCGTGCGAATCCACAATGACAAGGCAGAGTTAACAAGTAAATAAAAATAAATAGAGAACACCCTTTTCAAGGTTTTATTCGCATATTAAATTTGTAATAGAATTTTAACTAGCATACCTATATTAACTTTTATTCTTTATATAATCATTTTTTTTAATAAATTTTCCTTAATTTTAATTAAGTTGACAGTTAAATCATGTTTAGAAATGTATATTATTACGATTTTAACTGTTTTTACATTGAAAACATGTAAAAACAATAAAATATAATTGTTGCATCTAACCGAATATAATTAACGCTCAGCCGGAAACGAATAGCTTTGTTTACTCTGTATGAAATACTAAAATTTTTCAATTTTGTCAAAATATCAAATGAATTATACCGTTTTTATAAACCGATTAAAAAATTATTAAAAAAACTCGATTGCAAAATTCCAATACAGACAGGTGAGTGAAGTTAAAGAAAAGGGTGTAAAAAGGGACTTGCTATCAAACTTAAATCGTCGTACAGGTCAACATGATGTATTATCTTCTACACGCTTGTTGGCCTTCGTGGCTTAGTTGGATTGATATCTGAATCCCGAGCGAAAGTAGAAGAACCGTTTTTAATTGTGTTTTTAGTTTGGATCTGTGAGACCATAAATATATCTTAGATCTCCAGAATGTTTCAACTTGTTATTGTGTACATACATAGAACCTGTTAGTTCATCTTCTTCTCTTTTTTATGTTACACGACATTTCATACAATCATTAGGATGACTTCTGCCAGTATTAAAATATAATAACTATTTTTTTATTAATTGAGATTGTTACACTATAGAATGAAATCATTGAGGCGAATAAATTTAGCTTTGTGGAAATAGATGTGCATGGAATTTAATAACAGAAAATATGACATATTGATTGGAAGTTTAGTATTAAGTGTATGCAATACAAAATACAAATAGAGCAATTCCTTTAGTTTATAGTCCACATATCGGTTCTTAGAGAATAATCGTCATTAGGATTGGATTTGACTGTCAATAATACGGCCGCTGGCGTATTCTACATATGTACCTATATTTAAAAGACAAACTAATTATATTCGATTAAGTAAAAAAATCATAATATATAAACCTGGCTAGGGCAACTCTTTCCCTTTCTTCCCATATTAAATTGACGTTCCACGGATCCGACTTGTCCAAGTCTCCGATTCTCATGGTCCAGAACAGAGAACTTGTCTATCATAATGAAACTGTACAACAGTCACATCTTCACTTTACTTATCAAGCGAAACCGCTCGTTGACATAAAATATAAAACACCACAAACAATTTATTTATTAAACAATTTATTAATCATCATTGCTATGGTCACTTTATTCAATTATTTTTTTAGACACTTGATAGAAGGTCACCGAGGGACTGGAAGGACACAGATGTCCTGGCTGCGTAATATTGGGAAAGAACGGGCTTCAGAACTGTGGAATATATATTCCGGGCATCACAGGACAGAGAGGGATTCGTCAGAGCCGGGGGTTCCTGACAGGGCACCAGAAGAAGAAAGTACTTTATGAAACTTCACAGAATTTACATGAAAATTAGAATTGATTGGGTAAGTTGTCTTTTGGCAATAAACGCGCTATTGTGTACGTTTCTGTACAAATCAAAGCATAAAGAACGACAAGTCACGTAAGAAAATTTCACAAAAATGATAAAGTATTCATTGTTATTTTATTAAACAGTATGCACTAATCTTACATGGATTTTATTAATAACAAAACAAAATTACAAATAACGCGATATCGACACATACCAAAATGAAACTAGATAATTAATGACAAGTTAAGACACAGGCGTCGTCTCAGAGTAAAGATAACAAAAGAACTGAGATAAGATAAAGAAAATGAACTAATAAATGTATTATTGAGATATCAATAATGTAAATCAAAATATCTGCCAACCGATCATATTCATCAATATATTGTTAAACAAGAACGGATAATTTCAATGTACAAGAGTAGGTAATATTCTTGAGAATGTCTTCATATTAGTATTACCCAAAGTATTAAAAAAAAAAGTTGGAAGAAATTTCCATACGGCAATAAACTCGCCACTTGCGCAGGGTGCAAGGAAGTGTTCATTATTATTATTGTTATTAATTGTATAAAAGAGCTTATTTAAAATGCTCCACAACGTTTACTCCGAAAATATTAAGAATGTAATTATGATAATGTATAATTAATAATTTATTATGTGCAATGCACACATGGCCGGTTAAATCATAGAACAATAAGGAACACGAAGTTAAGACGGTTGTCTTAAAAATGGCGCTTAAAATCCTAAAATGTTAATAACATAAATCAAAAATCCGCAAGCATGGCGCTCGGTTCTCTTTGCGTACTCGGAAAGAGGCTCGGTGTGGTGGTGTGTACGTAAAAAAATGTCAATGATTTGTCATTTTAGACCCGATGTAATTTTAAATTATTTTAAATTGTTGTACATTGAAAATTCCAGAAAATATGTTGGGTGGGGGGCGGTTTCAAATATATTGCTACGGGCGCAAAAACACGTTTATCCGGGCCTGAATGCACCTATAATCTCATATATTTGGCTCATAAATTGTTGCACAATTAATTTATAATTTACTTTTATTATTTACTTCGTTTTCTTTTACACTAATCTTGTTTGTTATCACGTAGTTGTTTTGGTGATAATTTCATTCAGCGATTTTTATAATTGATAAATTATGAGAGATAAGATGGATGTTTACATAAAAATATACTTAGATAATTAAAACAATGGTGAACTGTCCATAATATCTTGATGTGAAAAATGGTGAACTGTCCAAGGCATTGCAGAAAATCAGCTGCACTGTGGGTCTCCACGGGTGTACAGACTGTACAGATAAGCAATAGCCTATTTGTTGTAAAATAGTGCAAAAAATATATATAATTATTTGCTACAAATAAATTATTATTTATTTATTTATTATTTTTCTGAGATCTAGGTATAAATACAAATTGATTGTTCAATCCAGTAACAATAGTAAATAAGATGATAAATGAATTGATGTGGTAAAGAACAAATCGATTCATTATCATGAACCAATGGACAGTTGGATTATAAATATTAAACGAGTTAATTGATTTTTAAAGTTTTTGAATTGAAAAAAAAATCGTAAAATTCTAAATCTCATTAAAAAAATTTAAGCGCATAAAAAAATAGAAAGCTTTTTACTCGAAAAATCAATAAATAAACTTTCTTTTTTTCCCAAGGTCACATTTTATATAATTGACGGACGAATTTAAAAACGTACGCGTATCGATCAGTTGGAGCACTTTTCAATAATTTAACGAACCCGAACCTTGCGAAATTCATCTACAACTAACTAAACTACTTATAATAGATAGACGTACGAATTTAGAATTATTTGCACATCCGACTCGTGTTGAATATGATTACAGAAACGATTAAATTAGCGGTGGCTGACTGTTACATAACGAATAAATAATAATAATAATATTGCCAAGTGAAGAGATACATAGATACCAGACCGCAGTGTTTGAAGAAATGCCAATTATAATCGTTATTTTAATACTATACATCATATCAACTGTCGGCGGAGCAAAGACCAACATTTGATATTCATATCGAAATGAAAAGGATTCACCTACATTTATGATTTGGTCACAGTGCGAGCATAGAGTTGGTATTCAATACATTATTTGAGCAGTGAACTTTCTTCTGGGTCCGCCAGCGTCTCCATCTCTTGGTAGCAGCTACAGTGCACATCATTGATCACTTGAGATCAGGGGGGCAAGTTTGGTCAACCAGCGAAAGTGAAACCATCCATGTTTACCCATATTATGGATATAATTATATCCATAATATTATCATATGTAATTCTATAACATCTTCAGATATTATAGAACTCCACAATATACTGTGCCGACCGCTGTGGTACAGTTGGAAAGTCGTTTGGTTTCTGTGCGGGCGTCCTGGGTTCGATCCCCAGTAGAGGAGATTTTATTTTATTTATTTTATTTTTATTGGTCGATAGAGATTTATACAGTCTACACAATTTATAAAACAGACAATGTACATTGCTTTATTAGTGGACCAGTGAAAAATCCATGCATTATTCAATAGGATAATTAATATTGATACAAAAAATTACAAATAATGTATAATTGATTTTCTAATACCTACATTAAAAAAAACACTAAAATAAGGCCACTGATTAAATCAAAGTACGAGAAAATACAAGATATTTGTTTAAATTAATTTCTCACGCTAATATTGCTTCTCTGGGCTGGTTAGTTGGAAGAAATTGACATATGGCAATAAACTCGCCACTTGCGCAGGGTGCAAGGAAGTGTTTATTGTTATTATTATATCCATGATATGGGTAAACGTGGATGGTTTTGTTTTCGCCGGTTGACCAGACTTTCCCCCCTGATTTAAATTATCTACTACTTCTGTAAACATGAAGAAAGTCGTGGATAATTATTAGTACTAACCTATTTTTTTTAATATGGTAACACGGGACTTTGACCTCATATTATTTGATAATCTGAATGTATATATTTTTAAACATTTTTGCTACTGTAGTAGGTATATTTATTTATTTGGATCAGTACACAGTCAAATAAAAAAACTAAAAACTAAAAAAGATGTATACAATTACATACTTATCACAAGTTCTAAAAAAATATGACTAAAAACTAAAAAATATACCAAAAGAAGGAATATATTTTTTGTAAATAATGAAGTGTCGATGAGGAGGAATGAGGTTAGTATAAATTCATTTAATTACCATCGTATATGTAAATTTTTATTCAACCGATTTCTGTATACCGATTTATATTACCGGAAGTTTAGTGAAAATTACGACGATATTCTCTTTTCTGACGCAAGATCTTTTCACAAGAACAAAGCACAACAAGAGCTGAAACTGCGGTGATAAACACACCAGATCCGTGTCGGATATTTCCAGATCGAGTCCCAGATTCCAGCACGGAAAGTGTAACGCGAGCAAGAGGCTGTGTACTGTGTACCAGGTACCGGCCTCACAGCGGCAGCGTTCGGCAGAGATTACTCTACTCAATTATCATTATACATAAGTATATACCACCTACATACCCATTATCATTCAAATTTGGACGATACGAGATCATCTCCGTCAGCATGTTATTATTATATCGGCCCGGAAGCAGATACCGGACAGAATGGAAGACACTCGCAGGGGCCGATATCGAACCGACGACGATACACAGCAATGATGCAAAATGAAATGGTACTTGCGTCAGACAAGACAAGGAAAATTTAAATAAATCTGATAGAGGGTTAATTGATATGACAATGGGGGAAAATATTTATTTATTTTAACCATTTTGCACACATTACATAATAAGGGCATAAGTGCATAATAAGACCTAGGGCAAATTGAAGAGACATAGGCAGGCCCCAAAAAATACATACCGATAATATTGTCAGGACGGCTGGAAAAAAAAGAAGGCAGATGGCATCAAATAAACAAAGTTGGAAGGAAATGGAAGAGTCCTATCTCCAGCAGTGGAGGGAAGAAGGATGATAAATAAGAAGAAGACATAATAAGTGCACAATGGCGGGCTTATTACCACATGGCAATATGTTCCAATCAACCATATCCATTTGGTGAAGTAAATTGTGAGTATGATAATAATATAAATTAGAATGTATAAAGCGCCGTTTTGTTATAAAAGGTCACCCCAAGGGGGCTATAGCTTATTTATTTGTTGGCTCTACGAAACAAGGCAGTCATTAAAAGTCTACCGAAGGTGTCAATACTCTGAGCTCCACATATGTTAAGTTCATACTGAAACCGCGATCATAGTAAGCCGCCTTACTGACTGTTCAATTCTTTTGAGTTGATACTCGGTGATCCAGATGATCTCAACGAAAGCAGTCTTCCTGATGGAACATTTTTTTGACACAGTTCTTGAACGTAGTGTGGGGCTAAGTCGTTCAGGGCCTTAAACATCATCGGGCATACATATTGGTCTATTCGTTCTACACATTTCAACCAGTGTAGTTCGTTAAGAAATGGTTTTATGTGACATATTTTGTCAGCTCCGTACCTATATCAACCTCGCAGCTGAGTTGAAAACTATTTATAATAAGTCAAGCTGAAACTTGGGCAAACCATGATATGTACCAATTTATCTGAATAACATAATAGAAACAAAAAATCTAACTAAAATTACTAGTTGCATGTAACACATGAGATCCAAATGTCGATGGCGATAGTATGCATAATCAAAGAATACCTACCAAACTATAAACAACACAAATTAATAAATATTTGAAAATATTTTATTTTCTATATAAAACATGTAGGTATGTTTGTCAGGATAGGATAGTATGGAGGTCAGTCTGTTTTTCCTACACAGAATATGAAAACAGTATGATGTATGTTTGGAGATTTAAGTATCAAACTATTAAGTCTTCTTACATATTGTGTATAGGCGACTACCATACAAATTGTATGAAGTGATGTCGTCACTAAATTCAATTTTTATAAAAATTATTAAAAAAAATTTGAGATGTGCTAATACAATGTTTATATTTTTTATATAAAATTAAATTATCTAGTTGGATTGTTTCGGCTTTTTTCGATATTAAAAAAAAATGGAAATATAGGCAGTTAAACTCATAAATTTATCATAAAAAAAATATTTTTCTTAATATAAAATGTTTGAGAAATCCTGGAATTTTTTTACAAAAACTAATTTGAAATTTTCTATTTGTCTATCTGTTTACCAATTTTCAGCGTTCTAGCTTTTATGGTTTCTGAGATATATGGAAAAATAAACTAAAATTTCAAAAGTTGGTAACCCCTGACTGAAACAAAAATTTACAATTCTGAGTATAAAAGTTTAGTAGGCCTATAACTTTTTATATATACTGAAAATTTGGGCTCTGTAAATTGAGCGGATCAAAAGTTATAAGGGGGGGACCGACACACACACCCACACACACACCCACACACACACAAAACTCACATAAAATGTTCTACTCCGAATTATATATGCTGCGAGGCCTCTAGTTGGTGTTATTAGCATGCAAAAAGTCCACTACACCATACAAAATTTTCCTTCGTACACGCATCTTGGCTTAATAATGTCGATTAATTATGAGAATTGAATTCTCATGAACGAATCGACAGTTGGATTAAAAAATTACATTTAAATTTACGTTCTATCTAATTAAATAGAACGTAAAGTAAAATATAATTTTTTCATAATTTTAGTTGATTATGGAGTTCTATCATGAAGTGACAGTTTCAAATATTGAAAAAAAAATCTAACGATAAAAAGAGCGGAGAGGAATGAAGGACGAGGAACCTATGTATTGGATCGACGAGTAGGTATTTATTTAGCGTTTGGCCGCATATATCACAATTATTTAATAGAGTTAAAATATAAAATGAGGAGTACCTAGGTATAATGCAATATGTGTCTGATGACAAAATAATCATTACGATGAATATATCAAAGGTTCGTGTTCCAATAGAAGCTCTAGTAGCACAATATACCATTAATTACACAAAAGCAGGTCACACAATAAATATATAGGTAGGTATGTGTGAAATTAGATTCATTTTTAATACCAACAATAAATAGTGAAACTGGTTGCTGCGGTACTATTCAAAGAAAACACCACACCACATAACAACAGCTACCAAGAATAAAAAATAATAAATTGTTAAGTACCTATATGGATGAATGCACCTAGGGAAACAAGAAAAATGAATTATATATTTTTGTATAGCTTCCCGGGCAACTAACAGGTACTATGTCAAAACATTTACTGTCAAATACGACATTAATCGTCTCACAGATCCATACTGAAAACACAATTAAAAACTGTGTCTTCACCGGGAATCACAGTGGACCTTCAACATATACGAACAGGTCGCTTCTCGAACTCCTTTATTAATACAGCAGCCCGACTGTGGAACGATCTTCCGAATTCTGTGTTTCCATCTTCGAACAACCCGGGTCTTTTTAAAATCCGAATTAATAAACTCTTTTCTAGATTGCAAACCCCTCCCAACGCTACGTAGTGCGCTTCTTCGGAAGAGTAAAATGGACCCAAATCCTAATAGCTGGCGTCCCCTACGTAGTCATGTTAAAAAAAAAAATCGGTTATAAATTATATAACCAACAAACGCTAAACAATATGCATTCATATACCGAGCATCACACTTCTTCAATGAGCACTTAAACGAAATAGATTTATTCAACTCCTCAATAAATAATATAAAATCGAAACTTTTCTCACAATAATTATTCATATACATATATATATATATATATATATATATATATATATATATATATATATATATATATATATATATATATATATATATATATATATATATATATATATATATATATATATATATATATATATATATATATATATATATATATATATATATATATATATATATATATATATATATATATATATATATATATATATATATATATATATATATATATTATAATATTTTTATCTCGGTTTTCCCGTGTCAGTAGGTCTTGACTAAGACCATTTGTCTTCCGACGTTTCGCCTGAATATCACCAGGCATTTTCAAGGACTTAACGAAAAGCACGCGCGCGACACACGTCTACTCACACTGAAAGCCCACCGTCAAGTGACTCGTAGCGTACAAGATGGCCGCTTATGTCAAATATTGTTAGCGCGACGTGATTGGCTCCTTGTGACACGCCCACCTGCTGTCGTGTTCGTTGGTAATAATATTTTATCATTATTTTTGTGTTGTGATTTATTGTTAATTTTAGTTGTGAGTTTAGTTGTATTATAACATATTTCACCCGTGAAAACATCAAATATAACACATATATATATATATATATATATATATATATATATATATATATATATATATATATATATATATATATATATATATATATATATATATATATATATATATATATATATATATATATATATATATATATATATATATATATATATATATATATATATATATATATATATATATATATATATATATATATATATATATAAATTCATAACACTTATCCCTCTGTACTCCCTCCTACCTCATCCTGTATACATTACTCTTACAATATAATAAGTACTTACTTCTTATATAATATTTATTTTTACCTGTGTACTCTATTGTGGAAACACATTATTGGCATAGTTGTTAATATTTCATTATTATTACCTTATACTGTATTAAGCTGTTTGTTTCCTAAATATAAATAAATAAATAACTATTATTTTCTTTATTTATTGCACATTAAATAATTTTTGTATTTATATTGTATGTAAATATGTCATTCATATATTGTGCTATGACGCTCATAAACATATAATGGGTTAAATTCTGGAAACGTTCTAAAATTTTAATCAAAAGTCAAATTTATTCATTTTATGTACATAAAAAGTTTCATGACATTAAAATGACAAAAGAAGATCATTAGTGTCTATTAGTGTATTATAAAATGATGAATTCGATGATCATTCAAATTATAATTCGTCTTCGGAATTGAACCAAATACTGTAGATAAGTCTAAATACATAGGTAGGTACGTGATTTTCCTATACACTACATCGTCCGTGTATCATTCGATATCGAGTACTGCGAAAAAGGGTCGCGAGAACGTCTTCGAGACACAGAAAACGACACCCGAAGCGATATTACAGACGCGCATGCGCACGCCGACCTCTTACGGTATACACGCGCACACATCATGAAAGTCTTACGATATAATATTGAAATGCAGTGGCACTTGATTCACTTTTGCATAACATCGTTACATTTGCATAGCGCCACCTCCGCCGCCGCCGAAGATTCGAGTCTACACGAGAAATGGTAGATATGTAAGTAATTAGTGGTGGTGGTGGTGCTTGATGGCGCCTCAGAACGCCATTACAACGCGGACGAGAAAGAAGAAAGGCGACCGGTTCGGTTCGATCGACACTTTTCGCCAACGAATGTACCTACTCTTTCGACAGAGAGTATACAGAGGGTGTACCTATCATAACATAATCTTATTTTGTCAATTAACAAATAAATAAAAACAGAATGGAAGTAATCGAATATTTCTATTATTGCATATGCGCAAACATTGGATTTTTTCCCTATCGGGAGTCAAAGGTATTTTTTAACAGATTTTTAATTATCTCAATAGAGACGAAGTTGGAGTATTTACTGTAGGAGAACCGGGAAATCAAGGCACCTACAGGGCTTACGACCTGTCATCGGCTGGTTTACGTGATCACTTTATGCGCTTGCGCAACGTTCACCAATTATGCCTTTTTAATGAGATCCCTATCAATTCAATTTTGAACAATATATAGAACTTTCAATTTATTTAACTCAAACGAAAAAAGACAGAAAAAATTTTCTGATGCTAAAAATAGTTTCCGCACGGTGAATTGTCCATACGGTCAATTGTCCATACGATAAATTGTCCTCACGGTCAATTGTCTGTACGATCAACTGTCCCCACGGCCAATTGTCCTCACGGCCAACTGGATTACTAGCCCAGCGTGCTAACCGTACTGCCATCGACCCATCTAAATAATCATTATATTCGAACGCACTTAAGGTATTTAAAATTATTTTAAAAACGTCAAATTAAATCTGAAAATGAAGCAATTCATTTTGAAAAACTACCTTTAAATCGTGGTCGCCATATTGTTTTCTCATAATTTCAAAAGAAAACAAAGAAGTTCAAATTTCGAAATCTCCCCCTTTTAATTAGCATGAATCGATATCCATCTTGAAAAATCAAAAAAAGAACAAGAAGAAGTTTAAGAACAGACGTCTTCTTAAATATCAAAATGTAGCAAATCAAAACTCGATAAACCCAACATAATCATTCACTTTGAAAACTCATCCTTAAATCACGGCCGCCATATTGGTTTCTCATCATTTCAAAAGAAAACAAAGAAGTTTAAATTGTTTCGAAATCTACACCTTCTTATTAGTATAAATCGATATCCATCTCGAAAAATGAAAAAAAGAACAAGAAGAAATATAAAAACAGACGTCTTCTTATATCTCAAAATATAGCAAATTATAACTACATATAATTACCGCTTATTTTGTAAAATTTCGTTTTAATCACTGTCGACATATTGGATTTCTCCTAGTATCTTGAAATAAAAAAATAAGGCAATCGGTTCGTCGCCATAAACGAACATTTAACTCAATTTATTTAACTCAAACGAAAAAAGACAGAAAAAATTTTCTGATGCTAAAAATAGTTTCCGCACGGTGAATTGTCCATACGGTCAATTGTCCATACGATAAATTGTCCTCACGGTCAATTGTCTGTACGATCAACTGTCCCCACGGCCAACTGTCCCCACGGCCTATTGTCGTCACGGCCAACTGTCCTCACGATAAATTGTCCATACGGTAAAAAGGGCGTACGGCCAATTGTCCACGGCCAATCGGCTACGGCCAATTGTCCGGGAATCATGACTCATTAAGCACCCGGGTCTGCTCATAACCATCGCGGAGGGAATGGTAGAGGGCAGCAACTTTAGAGGCCGACCAAGAAAGAGCTACATGTTACAGGTGATCGACGACATGTGCTGTAATAGCTACGTGGAGATGAAGAGACTGACAGAGGACAGGGCGGAGTGGAGTAGAAGAAAGGCAGCCATAGCTGTTACAAAGCAATCCTAGGATTGCAACTGATAAGAGAGATCCCAACAATTAGAAAAAACAATAGATTACAGAATAACGTCCTCATGTAGGTGAAATCATTCGAATAGACCCTTACAAGGCGAAGCAATCGTCCTATGAAAAGAAATTAATTATTCATCTAGTTAGATTCATTAATAAAAAATCATTCGAATAGATCCTTATAAGGTGAAGCAATCGTCATATTAAAAGAGATTAATTATTCATCTAGTTAGATTCATTAATAAAAAATCATTCGAATATATCCTTACAAGGCGAAGCAATCGTCATATGAAAAGAGATTAATTATTCATCTAGTTAGATTCATTAATAAAAAATCATTCGAATAGATCCTTACAAGGCGAAGCAATCGTCATATTAAAAGAGATTAGTTATTCATCTAGTTGGATTCATTAGTAAAAAAACATTCGAACAGACCATTAGAAGGCGAAGCAAGAATAATTATTTATCTAGTTTAGATTTCATAACTCCGTAATCATAAATCGCAAGCGTTTGATTAAAAGTGTTGAATTATTTTAATTTTATATGAATAGTTATGTAGGTACATAAATGATGAATTTGAATGGTGCATTTGGCGCCGCTTAAGTGTTTATTTGTCTCAAGGGGTCAGAATACGTAAAAGTATTAATTAAAATAAAACAACACAGCCTGTATATAAGTCGACCACTGAAAATATTTGGTCGATAAAAGATGTATCGGTTTTAATTATCGTCAGTGAACTTGATGAGTAGCCCTTCGGGCGAGATTCTTGTTGGTCGGAATTCGGGGTGGGATCGAATGAGAGAATAAATCACACAGACACTGAACGGTGTATGTACATGTACGAAGCGAGTACCAAGAAAGTACCTAGCCTCGTTGTATCGATTCGAGTGCCAATGCCAACAGTAACTTCCTACAGAGTCTGGCCATAGTATTAGACTCACTGAAAAATTGGTACTTACCTTTGACAAAATATATGTAGGTATATATGTACATATATTTATGTATATAACTACTGATTTACCATATTTTTAACTATTTTAGGTATTTAGACATTTTCAACAATCTTCATGAAGAAAAATCTTTTTTGTTTCATATAGGTACATATATTTCTGTGTAAATTATAATATTATTGTTATTATCCTTTTTTGTTTCATATAGGTACATATATTTCTGTGTAAATTATAATATTATTGTTATTATACTTTTTTGTTTCATATAGGTACATATATTTCTGTGTAAATTATAATATTATTGTTATTATCCTTTTTTGTTTCATATAGGTACATATATTTCTGTGTAAATTATAATATTATTGTTATTATCCTTTTTTGTAAAAGCACGTTACTTTAGTTTTATAAACACTTCCTTGCACCCTACGCAAGTGGCGAGTTTACAATCTCCCAACTAACCAGCGTTACCAGCTCAAAGAAGCGATATTTGGGTGAGAAATTAATTTCAATAAATTTCTCCTCTGCTGGGGATCGAACCCAGGCTGCCCGCACAGGAACCAAACGGCTAATCAACTGTGCCACACGAAAATGTTTAAAAAACGAAATTTATAGTTTATTATCATAAAAATTCAACTGAAATTTATATTTTTTTTTCAAATGTGATAAAAAGTCTAAATGAATATGAAAAATCAGTGCTGATATTGATAAATATTGTAGGCTATATAGTATATTTTGATAATAATTTCCTCAGTTCCCACAAAAGATAGGTCTTTGAAGTAAATGAAAGTTTGTATTTACATCTTAATTCTATTGCATGAGTTTTTTGAAATTTGAATTTCTTTAATATTTTTCTTGTAAAAAAAGTTTTAATAAAACCCTTTTTTATTTTTTTACTGTACGTAACTAAAAAACTACAAGGTCTATGAGGTAGATTTTTATTTCAATCGAAAGAGAATATGAAAATCTACCGGCTGAGTTTTTTATTATTATAATATTTTAATTAACATTCTTGCTATTTCGAAAAAACCTCTAAATTTTGCCATTTTTTCACGAAAAAGTGTTGTATGTCACATATTAGGTGATATGCAATATTTTTTCGTGTTTCATACATAAGAAGGTAATTTAGTGTGCATTTTTGTGTACAAGAGCCTTAATGTAGTAAGCTCTGTCGATATAGGTATAGGTAACTACTTAATTCGATGGATGGAGTGTAGTATCAGGAAAACATAATATTATATGGTGTCAAATGGACAATGCCCGAAGATACGCACCTGAAGTCTAAGGCGAAACCCTTTTTACGCCAATTAAATTAGCGAAAAGATGTAACATCGTATGTAGGTAACTGCGATTCATCGAAATATCGTATATATATACGGAGATTTGGCATAATAGTGGAAGACTGTACAAAGCTAAAATTGGTAGATAATGTGTTAAAAATACATTAAATAAAATTAAATAATATTTAACAAAAAAAAAAAATTCAAACGCTTTTTCTTTACATTCAAATACAGAACATGTGAGCCGATTGATATCGTTAGTGTCCAGAATGTGGCAACTTGTTATTGGGTGCGTGACTTACACTTAGCAATGTGTAAAAATAAAACTTTGTATTTAATGTGAAAGTGATAATTTAATGTAAATCACGTATCAATATGTACTAACGATTAGGGTAATAAAGCCATTCCGCATTAGAGAACAGTTCTTGTTGTTGTCCCATCCCCAATCTCCAATGCGGATTAGTTTTACTACCCAAATCGTTAGTTCATATCATACAAGGTAATACCAGTAGGAACACGTTTAATACACACATAAAGAAAATTATAACTCATGTTAGATGTGTTCTTTTTAATATTTGAAGAAGCGAAAATCGACTTGGATTGAATCAATAAAAAGTAACAGAGTATAGATGCCGCCAAACTTCTTGACCCTTTTCGCCGTGGAGGGGTGGGCGGTTTGCATATTATAAACCAACGGGTTCAAGTTGTTTTCCGATAGCTTTAATATTATATAGATGAGTTTTCAATTTATTTCTTGACTATATAAAATTAAATAATATTATCTAAAACAAACTATTTAATATATAATCTATGTACAATTGTTAAGTTTATATTGTTTAGATACTTTATAAAAATGCAAATAGTTACTCCTGGGAAATATAATAATATGTACACTGCTAACCCTAGAACATTTATACCTAGTTGGGCAGCAGTTATCTATTTTTAATGAATATTATTTAAATGGTGTGATAAATAAGTAAATAAATAAAGCAAGAAATTATAAATTAACAGTTGGCAAATAACAAATTGATAAATATTTTCTACAATTTTTAGTTTGTATGTTTTACGAATGTAAATAATATTGTACATAGGTTAATTTGAAGCAATAATAATTCACAATATGTAGGTACATACCTACCTATGTATGTATATTAATATGAGATGGCCACTTATCTACTGCTTATGGCATTATTATGATTAGTAAGATGAAAATGATTATTGTTATTTACAAGAGCAGAGTTTCTCAACATTATCCCGTAGAAAGTAATGTAAGTATGGTACCTACTGAGGAAACATTGTCTCGTTTTGTGTTGGCATACAACACCATTTATAACAAATCTCATAATCATTTTTTTGTAAGCAAAATAACAGAAATGCAGACGTAAAAGCAGACAGTCGTATTTTGTACGTAAAGCTCTTTTAAAACAAGATTTTTTACAAATATGTAAAAAGGCTACACATTTTTTATTTCAGTTATACTACACATAAAAATGTACAATCATAAAATACAATAAAAGATACACCGTAGAAAAAACATGTTGCCCATTACCAGAATGTAAGCACTCGTGTGTGAAGGAGACATTTTAAAACAATTAAACAAAAATTGATACCTTTAGAATTATTAACAAAATGAAGTGAATACAATTTAAAAATCATTTAATATTATTTTATTTTATTTTTATTTTATATAGCTTCTCGGGCAACTAACAGGTACTATGTCAAATAATTATTTAACACGCACCCAATAACAAGTTGCCACATTCTGGAGACTTACGATATTAATCGTCTCACAGATCCAAACTGAAAACACAATTTTAAAAACTGTGTCTCCACCGGGAATCGAACCCGGGACCCTTGGATCAGAAGTCAGATATCCAACCAACTGAGCCACGAGGGCCGACAAATTATTATATTCTAAAGTCTATTTTTTAAAATAACTCAGTTGCCTGTCTCAAATCTGTTTCGAGTTGGTTGAACCACACCACCCCGTTGTGATCTTGTTTTGTTTATACATTCATATGCGTTACTATTTGTGTTAAACTAAAGTTATTTAGATTATGCCCTCCTTGAAATATTACATTGTTCTAAAAAAATGTGATTTATTATAATTATACATAATTAAGACAAATCACAAATTTAAAATGAACTTCAAATTTAACTTCATAAAAATATCGCGATTAAAAATAGGAAACACTGTTTTAGTGAATTCTCATTATCGTGTACCATTAGATGTATTCTGTTTTACCATATATATATATATATATATATATATATATATATATATATATATATATATATATATATATATATATATATATATATATATATATATATATATATATATATATATATATATATATATATATATATATATATATATATATATATATATATATATATATATATATATATATATATATATATATATATGTTATAATATTTTTATCTCGGTTTTCCCGTGTCAGTAGGTCTTGACTAAGACCATTTGTCTTCCGACGTTTCGCCTGAATATCACCAGGCATTTTCAAGGACTTAACGAAAAGTCGTCCTCGTTTCGTTAAGTCTAGTTTAAATAGTTTCGTTAAGTCCTTGAAAATGCCTGGTGATATTCAGGCGAAACGTCGGAAGACAAATGGTCTTAGTCAAGACCTACTGACACGGGAAAACCGAGATAAAAATATTATAACATATTTCACCCGTGAAAACATCAAATGTAACATATATATATATATGTATATATATATATATATATATATATATATATATATATATATATATATATATATATATATATATATATATATATATATATATATATATATATATATATATATATATATATATATATATATATATATATATATATATATATATATATATATATATATATATATATATATATATATATATATATATATATGGGTTTGTCATTGTCACCAGCAGTCGCCAACTTATTTATGACGAGGTTTGAAGAAGAAGTCTTAAAGAAAGTAATACTCAAACCAAAGAAATGGCTAAGATATGTGGATGACACATTCGTAGTATGGTCTCACGGAGAAGAAGAATTAAATAATTTTTTGAACACTATTAACAGCATTCATAAAGATATAAAGTTTACAATGGAGAAGGAAAATAACAGACAAATACCTTTCTTAGACGTTTTAGTGTTAAAAAAAGCAAACGGTAAACTGGGGCACACAGTATATAGAAAGCCCACACACACCGATAGATACCTACACGCAACGTCCAATCATCACCCCGCACAAATATGCTCAGTCGCAAAAACACTAATAACAAGATCAAAAAGAATTGCAGACCACGAGCATAAAAAACAAGAATTAGAATACACGAAAAATGCTCTACGTTGTAATGGTTTCTCAGACTATATAATAAACAAAGCATTAAAGAGTCCAAAAACAGTGAAAGAAAAATCCAATGAAACACCATTATCAACAGCCCGACTACCATATATCAAAGGCGTCACCGATAAAATCAGCCGTCTATTAAACAAAAATAACATACGTACCGTTTTCAGCACAACAAATAAAATATCAACCTTTCTAAGAAACCCGAAAGACATCATTCCACTTGAAGCTCATGGAGTATATGAAATACCGTGCGGATCGTGCAATAAGACTTATGTAGGAAGAACCAATCGAAAAGTTGAAGCACGAATAGCGGAGCACAGAGTCGACATGAGAAACAAAAAACTTACATCCTCACTTGTACAACACTCGCTCACAGAAGGACATACAATAGATTTTGACCATTCAAAAATAATAGCAAGTTTAAACAGTGAACCTCTCAGAATTTACAGGGAAGCTATAGAAATATATAAGAGAAGGGATATAATGAACAATCGGGACGACGGAGTTCGTTTGCCTAGTACCTGGAAGAACATTTTATATGACAAACAATACAATAATAATATTAATAATACCATAGCGAAAATAACCCCAAAACACAACAATAATAATATTAATGTCACAACTAAAATTAACAATAAATCACAACACAAAAATAATGATAAAATATTATTACCAACGAACACGACAGCAGGTGGGCGTGTCACAAGGAGCCAATCACGTCGCGCTAACAATATTTGACATAAGCGGCCATCTTGTACGCTACGAGTCACTTGACGGTGAGCTTTCAGTGTGAGTAGACGTGTGTCGCGCGCGTGCTTTTCGTTAAGTCCTTGAAAATGCCTGGTGATATTCAGGCGAAACGTCGGAAGACAAATGGTCTTAGTCAAGACCTACTGACACGGGAAAACCGAGATAAAAATATTATAATATATATATATATATATATATATATATATATATATATATATATATATATATATATATATATATATATATATATATATATATATATATATATATATATATATATATATATATATATATATATATATATATATATATATATATATATATATATATATATATATATATATATATATATATATATATATATATATATATATATATATATATATATATATATATATATATATATATATATATATATATATATATATATATATATATATAAATGATTTTTTTTATCTCGATAACAGCGCCACTTATCGAGTCCAAATTATCCTATATTTTAAGTTTGAAACAACCAAACACATTTACTAAATTTCATTGAAATTGGTTGGAAGGTTTCGGAGAGTAACGTGTACGTAACACATAAATATTATGCAACTTTAAAACTATTCGATAAAGATTATTACATATCTTAATGCCACAAAAATGATAATAGATAAAATAAATTAAGATATTTTAACAATTTTTATAACACAAAACAACAACATTATTCACAAAGCACTCTTTGCTGGGTGAATTTAAAAAAAATATTCTCAGTAATGTCAGTCTTTTGCGTAGTAAAAATTTTAGCAAAACTTGCAACACCAATAATTTTGAATCAATCATAATATAATTCAATTTTGTTGGTGGATTGAAGTTTTGAAATTGAAAATACTGTGAAAACATTTGTACTTGTAATACGTACAAAGCGGTGATTCATAAAAAAATACACGACACTAAAAGAAAGAATGTCACGTACATAGCAAATAAAATAAGTTATGATATCAAACTGATAAATCGATTATATCCATAGCAGGATAAAACATTGACAACAAAATATTATACTACTCATAGTTATCCTCAAACACGGAATTAATAAATAATATCTGAAAATAGTTTTTTTTTACATAATATTATGAATTCATTTTAACTATTACATAATATATAGATAAATGACGTGTTTTCTAAGATAATATATCCACTCATATACAGATATTTTTATAACACCCTCATACATCCTTTATTACACATACATACTCTCACATCGTCTTCTTACACATACAAACACACCCTCACATTTACACTTGTTTTTTTACGAGTTTAGTCTTTCATACTTTTTTATATTTTTTATAATTTTACACCTTGAAGTTTATTGAAAATGTATTGCGTATTACTTCTGAACAGGTTTCGCCTAGCGAGGAAGTTATGTTGTACTATGGAAACAAATAAAAACGAGTGGGTTGTGGCCAACGCTAAACTCCTCACTAATAAATCATTCTATAAATTATTCAAATTTCATATGGAAAATATTCAGCATTTTCATGAAATGAGTTTGATAAATTGTTTTTTATTTAAATATTTTATTATGAAAACTTGATAACTCTTCAATGCCGTTTTATAAAAATGATGTGCCTTTTTATCAATTTGAAAATAAAAATTTCAAATTTTAAATTTCCAGAGCTTGGGGTCACTTTGAAATATTTGACAGTTAAAAAAATTGAGAAGCACTATTCAGATAACCTTCAAAATCTAATGAGATCTAAGCGAGTATTAGATCTACATATTTGCAAAATTTGAAAAGAATCGAATGAGTACTTTAGTCTATAATCGATAAAGTAAAATGAACACGCCGTACATAGCACATAGCACACACACACAGATACATTGTGTTGAAACTTTCAGAATACAATCTCAGCATGATACTAGTTGATAATCTGCAATGAAAAAAATACCCTTAAAAATTGCGAAATCATAACTCCCCACTATATCCCCTTGGGTTAGTGAGGAGTAAAAATATTTCAATTCATTCTTAAAGCAACGGACCACTCACTGATGCAAAACGAATCGAGTTATTATAATTATTGAAAAACACGGATATCATACTTTTCATACTTAAAACCGTTTACTGTTTAGAGAGTGGACATTTTGTTGAATCATATGTAACGACACAGAAAAAAAAATCTGGAAAATTCGTTCAAACGAAGATGTTATAGATGGCGTTACTTTTTTGAGTGCACGTCGTGGTTGTGTTGGTGGTATGATTGCATTTGATGTTATGTGTTAAAAACACGATATTTCCTGAAATTAAGGATTTTTTTTAATACTTGTAAAAGTTATTTCTGATAAAACTGCACAAATCGGTCGCAAAATATGTTCGTTTTTTTAAATATGACATGTATCATTCCATCATATAAAACTCAGATTGTTTTGTTATAAAATTTCTAATTATTGAGTTTTAAATATGAGATAGGAACATAACTTAGGAATATGGCAATTCAGTTTGTCTGACTGACAGTCTTACCAAAATTTCCATGAAGTACACCTTTCAGTGAAAGGCAGAATAATAGATTGTGGACGAAGCTATATTTAATGCTCGGGGGCGCAACAAGTAAAGAATCAACTAACACTTATTAACTATGAACTAAAAATAATTCAAAAATCATAAAGACTAAGTCTAGTGAGGTGGATATGTAAAAAAACATAACGTTAATTATGATTAATAAATACGATTTATCATTTTTTCCTTAATCAAATCTCTTTTGGGGTCGAATTTCATTTTACGTAAGTTCGTTGGAAGGTAACAAATTACTGAATGTATGTGTATAAAATTGTGAGTTAGGGTATGTGTATGTGATAGTATGTAATATCATATATTCAAATCATATATATTTAAATGCTATTTCAAACGTATTTTTTATTTATTTTAGTTTCTTCATAGTGAAAATATCAGACATGTTATAGTAGGTTCCTATTCTCGAACGATCGACAATCAACAGGCGACTACTTATGTATAAAAATAATTGGGTTTTTCAAAACAAAATGTAATTTTCTCTATCAACATTCCAAAGGAATAACCCATAAGTAATTAAAAGAAGGATAAGGGCAGAAATAAATTAATAAGATTACAAATGACGTAAGGAATACGAACAATGTAATGTTTTTATTATACCAGCCAATGTATCATTAAAAGTTTTAAATGCTGACTGCTATTTTATGGGGCACGAAATCATTGATATTTGTTTTGAAATACGAAGTACAATTATCTCAAAATGTAACATGACAAAATAATGTAAAAGTCGGATATATTCACATATGGTTACCTAGTTCCTAAAATACAAAAGATGATACGAAAACAGGTAGCTGACTGATCACAACAAAAAAAAAAATAAAGGAAAAAATATCGTTCAAGAATTATAACTAAGTCTATAAAACAATTTCCATTTACAATATTAATCTAATCAATATAAATTGATAACGAGAATTCTTAAATAAGTAAATAAATTACGTAGGTATGACACGATGCATTATATAATATCGGAAATTGCTGCTCTCGGCGTTCGAATAATAAGACTTTGGTTATTTCTATGAAACTTCAGGCATGTACCAACTGGTACGACATGGAAGTATAATGTACATGGAAAATTCTTCAATAAAGAGATCAATAAATTTACGCAAATGACAAATGACTCATATCTTTGATCAATATACTGAAGTTATTTCAATATACATTACAAATAATGATGCAGCGCAAAGTTTGAAGTTTCGACGGTTAAAAAACTATTTGACTTTAACATACTGATAGATATTATTTTTTTCATGTTATTTTGCTTCACGGGCAACACAGGTACTATGTCAAATATTAATTACTTGCTTACTTTATGAGTCCGAGCACTTAACCACTAGGCCATCAAATATTAATTATACACGCATCCAATAACAAGTTGTCACATTCTGGATACTTATGATATTGATCGTCTCACAGATCCAGACTGAAAAAACAAGTAAAAACTGTGTCTCCACCGGAAAACGTACCCGGGACCCTTGGGTCAGGAGATACATATCTAATCAACTGAGCCACGAAAGCCGACTTATATTTTTTACTTACATTTTTTTTTTGTTTTTAAGCCGCGTCAATCGAACTAACTCTCGTGGCAACCGGATCGACTTTTTTTTTCATTTAGGTCAAAAAAAGTCACTTATAAAGGACACGGATTAGTAAAATCACCACGTATCTGAGAAACAAAAATATTTTTAGGTAATATTATTTTTTATTTTTTTTAAATGTTATCTGAATAAAAATTTGAATTTCACAATCCTATTGCTGACTTGCTGTTTTTAGTGTATATTTCAAGGAATCGCACAAAGATACATTTATTAAAAAAATAAGTTCAAAGCTAAAAAACGATTCTCGTAACATAACATCTAGCTGGGTGGGATTTTCCGAATGGCAGGAAAGCCCGCCAGTACCTACACAGCACGCATTTAAACTAGTTTTTAATCACAATATTTTCCTAATCAAAACATCAACAAATATAGATAAAGTGATATGTAAAGGGAGTGAACAGTTCTGATTATAAGGGTATAATAGAAGGACGCTGAGGAATAGGAAGACGTCAGATGTCCTGGCTTCTCAACATTCGTGAGTGGACTGCCAACAGATACGACTGCGAGAGACATGGATGCTTTTCTCGATAGTGGCGGGGATTCGATATGACACGAAAAGAAGAAGAAAGGGACTGATAATTTTTATTCAATTTTCCCCATAATGAAGTAGTGAATCCATCCTTCAATCAAAGATAGTCTTAAATATTTATTATTTATCTTAGTGATAATAATATTGCAATTGCATTAAAATATAAATTAGGACGATATGAACGAAATGATGTGCGTCCCAGTTGAAGAGTTGCTCAACGTCAGCTGCACCGAGACCGAGCTCTATTTGCAATAACAATATAACATATTCTAACTATTGCATAACACACAACCCATACACATCAAGGTACATAATACATACTGGTAGAAGTAATACATTATTGTAATAATGTTTATTGCAAATCATCATCAACAAAGCGGGGGTAATATTTATAAACAATCATCACAACATAAATATATATTACGATGATGTCTTTAAATAGTGCAATATATGTACAAACATCGGAAAACCCCAGATAGCGCTAAAAATACTTAAAAAAACTGTAAATTGGTTTAGTAAAAGTCAGTTTTCTTTATTTGACACTTTGCAAATACCGTCAAATGGTGAACTTTAACTATTAAAGCTGGGTTCAATTATTCGGAGTCGTAAAAAAACAGAATAAATCAATTCTCACATGTTGATTTATTCAAACAAAAAATATTAAGATCATTTTATTAGGAAAAGTCTGGGGCGGAGCAACTTAATCAGAATATTTTGAAGCGACCTCGCAGCCACTCATTGTTGTCATAAAATTTGTAGGCACTGTTTTAGAACGTTAACCGACGTTAATAATAATAATAATATGAACACTTCCTTGCACCCTGCGCAAGTGACGAGTTTATTGCCGTATGGCAATTTCTTCCAACTAACCAGTGTTTCCAGACGTTGTCATTATTTTTGAGTTAACAATCTTTTAATGCAATTCTATACATCATATTTTTATTACACAAATAATATATAAAACTCTATTATTTAAGTCAGTCTAACGTTAAGTTTGGATGTTTCAGAAGACAACTCAAAAAAGGATTTTTATTTTTCATGAATTTGCTTTGCGTTGATATTTATTACATTTGATGTCCATATGGCATGTCAATAATCAACAAGATAACTACTTATATGACAACGATATAAGGACAAAAAATGCAATAAAATGAATAATACACTTTTATATTGTTGAATAATTTATAAAATACCCAATATGTAACAAATAGGAATGCATGTATAAGTACATAATATTGCAAAAAAATAACCATCTAGTTGTGATTATGTCATGATAATTAAAATGTTCCAGATGCGATGGAACAAAAGTTGACCATGTGATTTTTATAAGAGACGGGACAAAAACAAAAAAAAAATGTACATATTGCCTGACTTCAGTGTAGCCGTCCTCTTGAAACTCGAGTCCGATCCCAATTTCAATTTTTCGTCTAGAACCTACCTACCTGTCCCCTGAGTACATTCAAATTAGCGACTATAACGATTAAAACATACCTACCTACCGCATTATTAAGGTAAGTTAGAATCGTGTTAGGATCGGCTTTGCCAACTAGCTATAAACTCGTCATTGGCGCAGAAAAGTATGAACAATACAAACCAGCAATAGCATATTATGTTTATATGAAAAACTATATCCTAGGTTGGAAAATATAGCTAAATATCTATACAATGTACATAGAAGAATGAACGATATAAACCAGCAATATCATATTATGTTTATATGAAAAATTATACACTTGATTGAAAAATATAGCTAAATATCTATACAAGGTGCAAAGAAGAATCAACGATACAAACCAGCAATATCATATTATTTTTATATAGCTAAATATCTATACAGGGTGTACAGAAGAATGGACGATACAAACCAGCAATAGCATATTAAGTTTATATGAAAAAAATATCCAAAATATAGCTAAATATCTTTACAAGGTACTGAGAAGATTGAACAATACAAAACAGCAAATATTATGTTTATATGAAAAAATATACTCTTGATTGTTTGACAAATATAGCTAAAACAGCTCAAATTTAACACACATTATTTAACCTGATTAAATTATTAAAATAACTACATATATGTTTTATTTTAATGTTTTTCACTAAAGATTTTAAAATGATTGTATAAAAACATCTTAATAAGATTATCACAAGAAAGTATGTCAAATAAATAGATGTAAGTATGCCAAAAAAATAATAATGCAAATAGTCCCTGCATAACAAACGAATCTGTTGTATGTATCGAGTAGAAATATGTTCGGAGCAAGATTGAGCCGAAAATGTAGGAAAATAATAATATGTAAGAGGAGAAAGTGCTCTGAATTCGTAGATCGATTACTGACCTCGATGGTCAGCTGATTGACCTTGCAACACAAGAGGTGCCACAACTCACAGGGGTACTCTACTGGACGACAAGATAACATTTTTAATGGCATGAAAAAGAAACCAACTATCGAACATCCACAAAATATTTAATAAAACTTTATGTTGCCAGAGATTTATTGCCATAATGTCAAAAAATAAGAAGCGAGCCAAAAATTGCACCGGTAAATAAAACTAGTGGATTGTGGCCAACGATATACTCTTCACTGCCAAGTCACTCCAGAATGAATTCAAATTGTGTACGGAAAATTTTCAGCATTTTCATGAAATGAGTTTGTTAAATTATTTTTACGAAAACTTGATAATTCTTCAATGCCGAAAGTGGTGTGCTTTTTCAGCAATTTGAAAATACAAATATCAATTATTGAGTATCCTGAGCTTAGAGTAACTTTAAATTTTAGACAGTTAAAAAAATTGAGAAACACTGATCAGATATTGTTCAAAATCTAATGGGGTCGAAGCGAGTATTAGATATACATATTTGCGAAATTCGAAAAGAATCGAAAGAGTATTTTAGTCTATAACCGATAGAGTGGAATAAATACGCCGTACATTGTACACAGCACACACACACAGATACATAGTGATGAAATTTCATAATACAATCTCAGTAAGACACTAGTTGATAATCTACAATAAAAAAATTAACCTTAAAAATTTAGAATTCATATCTCCCCACTATATCCCCTTGGGGTGGTGAGGAGTTCAAAACAGTAGAAATGGAACACGATTGTTTTATTATCATATTTTAGTCATCCAGTTAATGGTTTCGCTACAGGCTACCGACGTCTATAAAACTGCCAAGAAAATAATTTAATTTTTTTGAAATATTATACCGAAATCATCATTTTTAACTGGCGAAATATTTACGAAATATTTTTACTTAATAAATAGCAAGCAAATATAACTATCATTTCAAATACGAAAAAAAATATGTCCTCGGTAAGATATGCTGTAAAAATTGAAGCTCACCGTCTTTTTGGTCACCACAAGACGCTAATTTTATATATATATACCATCACGGCATATCCCACAATGTGTAGTAACGAGCGACAGACATGCGGGTGTGCCCACACACTAATCTCGTCTCACCTAAAAAGGCATTACATTCAGAATGTGTGTTGAACCTCATTGTTGAACTATGTCATATGTTATTTTGCCTGTTGTATTTTCGATTACTCGGATAGTACGGAACACCCGAAAACGGTGGAACCACTTATTTTATTTTTGTTAAATATCACACTAAAATCATTTAAATACTCGTGATAACATGTGATTTCTCAAAGCAGCCAGTAATAACATATTCATGTAGCCAATTCTAAGGGACCGGAAGCAGTATCAATTCGTCGGACGCAACAAGAGACGGCTGGTTAACGGTTCATTTAATGAAATCTAAATCTCGAGTCGTGCTACACAATAATAATAATAAATAACAAAAAGATTGAATCTATAAAAACATACAAAGACATGCAATTTGGCCGATAACTGCTACCATCGCTTTCAAATCGAACTATTTCATAGGGCGAAAATGAGAAATAAAATATTAACAAATATTAATAAGTATTCATTGAGGAAAGTCAAACTAAAATACAAGAAATTATTTAAATCCAGATTAAGGTCTGCATGAAGATGTATATGTAGATAATTGTTAAACAAGAATATTTATTGTTAATTCATTAAAAAAATATAATAATTGAATTTGGAAAAACGTTTCTGCCATTTTACGAAAAAAATCCACGAAATGTTTATTGACGGAACAGATTACCACAGATCAAAGAAAAAAATACTAGAGAATTCAATACAAATTTGTATGTACATATTGTACATACAAGCCAATCATTGTCATTATGTATGTTGAACACAATTATCCCACTAATATATTTACATCTCTGTGTGATATTTTTAATGTTTAAGTGATATTAATACAAACATTATTGTAATTATTTTATATACTATAGTAAATTGTAAACGATTACTTATAAATATATGTACATACATATTTTAGTGAAAAAAATCGTAATAAATTTTTATCTCCAATATGAGAATAATATCAACGCGCTGGGAAGCACAGAACCCTTCCGAGAAGGCGAGTGTAAATTTATTAATTTTCTATAGAACATTCATTTAAACATGTCTAAATTATTGCTGATATATGTGATTGTGAAATATTCCACCTCGGTACAGGCAAAGCCTAGTGAGGAGGATATATATATATATATATATATATATATATATATATATATATATATATATATATATATATATATATATATATATATATATATATATATATATATATATATATATATATATATATATATATATATATATATATATATATATATATATATATATATATATATATATATATATATATATATATATATATATATATATATATATATATATAATGAATGACATGTAAAAAATGATATCGATAACTTTTATTAATAAATAAATAAATTTTTGTTTACCTAAAAAAACCATGTCGAATTGATAACATCCTTATTCTTGAATTCGGTTGAAAAGAGAAACTTATGAAGTTTTTTAAAAGTGACAATTTCAAACACTGAAAAATAATAAAGAATATGACACAATAAACTATTCAAATTTCTTTCAAGAAAATAATCTTGAGGAACGCTTACAAATATAGTCAAGAAAAAAAAGTTCAACAAATAATAAACTAAATATAAAATAATAATATTTCGATTTATTAAAATAAAACAATATTAATTAACTAACCGGTCAATTCAACATAACAAACCCGATATAACAATACATGATAAAATAAAAAAAAACATACATTTGCAACGTGGCTATTTCAAATTCTAGTAATATTATAAAGTCATTTGATGAAAAAATTTGAAAATACACCGCATTGGGTTAGATTAAAAGACTGGCATTCTCGTAAAATAATAATTAAAGTTCATTATATCAGCTACTGGCATTATTCCAAAGTCATTAAGCCGTAATTTAGAAATTTTAGATTTATCGAAAAACTTAATAATAAAAATGCAAAAACGGTAATAATGAATACATGTAGAATCATTAAAGATTTTTTTACACGTTAATATTCGGGAATGAGTAGGTTTAATAGGTAGTATAGAGACCTCCTCAGAGCCTAATCCTTTGATATGTTAAGTATCTGGATGGGTGAACTATTCCCAATTGAAAGCTTGATGATGCGTTTGTTGCATTTTATTTTGTTATATTAAATAATTTACAATTTACGCATTGATCTGCTAATTGTTTTGAGGAAGTGTATAATGGTAATAATAATAATTGAGTGTTATTATTTGTAGTGCTTAATTGTTATTAATATCATTAGTAAATCGACCGACGCCGTAAAAAAATAGTGAAAAGCATCGAAATCAATGAAAAAGATCAAAGCATCAGTGAACAACATCGACTATTGCAATGTAAATAACTTGGTCCGATTTGCATTTTAAATGAACGGAATTTCATTGAGACTGTTACTAAGCAGTGTTGATTGTATGTACATTTGTACATAAGTAGATAGATCGTTCATTACACATTTGTATCTGACAATCATCTCGACTACAAAATATAATCATAATTGTAGACAACTTGCTGAATGAACCACGCACACCGTACCCATTCACTTTGCCGACTCGTCATACCTCTGAATAACTTGTACGATATAAAAAAATATGAATCGATAAAATCAATAAAATATCACAAGGGCAATATAGCTGAATTGAAAATTGGACTATCAGCCGCAGAGAATCAGGACGTCTGGTTGCCTTCGAAATGTGGTGCTATACAGGCGCATGTCTAGGATCCATTGGTCATACCACATTCCAAACGACGTGGTACCTACTGAGCATAGTCAGAGAAACGAGACAACTCCAAAAGATGGTTGTCCATCTACGATCCAAATGGATAGGTCATAACATCAGGCATTCGGGTCTGCTTGTTACTATCGCCGAAGAAACGATGGAGCAGAAACTAGAGAGTCGCCCTAGAGACAGATATATGGACCAAGTGATCAGTGATGTGCCCTGTAGCAGCTACAAAGAGATGAAGAGGTTGGCGGACAACAGAAATATTTGGAGATATAGAGAGCTTGGTGCAAACCAATCCTAGGATTGTGACTATGAAGAAGAATTTTCTCAAGAAAATATCAATGGTCTAAGCTCCATGTCAGGGGGCAATTTATTCCATTTTAAGACCCGCTTACACTGAAACTGCGATCATGAATAATCTCATTGTTTGCCACAAGAAAAACACTTCTGTGATCAAAAAGTGTTTTTTCTTATGGCAATACATATGTACATACTGCTTTAAACATTTGTCTATACATTAATACATTATTTCTGTATCAAGCGTATTTTGGTAGTACATCTGTTGCTATGTAAGAGTGCTTCCGAAACGAGTGCATTTGCGAATAAATCACGTAACAAATAATTAACCATTGTTTTTATTTCAATGCAATCGACCATTTAGAACTCCAATTAATAATATTTTATTGCATTTATTGTTTATGCGGTCATTTTCATGTATATTTTTAGTCATTGATAACTCATTAATACGTGATAACAAGCCGCATCTTTATTAATAAATCCATGATCGTTGTGCACGCAAGCGCATAAACACACGTAAATTAATCAATCAAATGATATCCTACATTTCCCATACTGGGCAACTTTTTCGTCTCCGTTGAAATGCTAATAAGGCAATAAAAAGAAACCCACTATTTATTATTTTTGACCCTGGTAAAAATCATTACAACAGGTATTAATTGTGTTCAGAACAGATTCTGTCAAATTCAACGCTATAATAATATAAAATTAAAATAAGTTTATTGATAAATAATTTTAAAAAATATAACCATAGAACAAGTGGTGCGATTTAAGTAATTGGGTGTCGAAGTGTTCAGCAGCAATATCCTCTTTGACGAAGTAAAAGAGCATATTGGGTGTCGAAGTGTTCAGCAGCAATATCCTCTTTGACGAAGTAAAAGAGCAAGCGAATAAGGCCGGCGTCGTGGCTGGATGCTTGAAATATGCTGTATGGAGAAACAGAGACATGCTGAAGGAGAGTAAGGTAAGGATCTATACGACCTGTGTAAGACCGATAATGACATGCGGCATAGAAACAAGAGCTGACACCGCCAGAATAAAAAGCCTCCTAAGAATCACTGATATGAAGACTCTACGACCCATCGCAGGCGTAACACTTCGTGAGAGAGTAAGGAACTCGGAAATAATGAGAATCTGTGATGTTAAAGATGTTGTGCGATGGGGAAGAACACGAAGACGATTCTGGAGAGATCATGTGGGGAGAGCAGGTTCGGATAGCAGCGGATGAGGAAATAACAAATAGCTGACCCCCTAGAAGACCACCCAAGCGATGGAGGGATAGTTGGACGTCCACCTCACAACAGCAGACTCCGAGAATAACAGGACACAGTCCTAATTAAAACGGAACAAGAAGAAGATAGATAATTTTTGAAAGAACGCCAAATTGATACTTAATTGAAATAAAATACTCGGTTTTGTTTATTATGATTACTGACACGTTTCATGCAAAGCACATTGACATAGTAATGCTCTACAAGACAAATATAATAATTTTATTTTATCTCAACTGTTCTTTGTTGGAAATACTAAAAAAAACTGACAGAATTAAATTTACAAATAAAGGGGGTTTTAATGATTTATATTTTATATATACTATAACTACTTTAGACTTCGTTATTTTACACTCTGATGATGGTCTTCAATATACCGATACCGGTCAGTGTCATTTATAATAAACATTGAAAATATCTATTTTTTGCTTTCAATCTGTTAATTGCAAACATTTGCCGTGACACGAATTTTCACTTGTTAAAATTTGGTATATTGCAAATGAAATCATTGAAGTACAACAAGTTAAATTAATCAATTCAAATTATATAAGTTATCTAATAAAGGATGAATATTAAATGTAAATTAATGTAATTAATAAATTAATCACATTCTAAGGATGAATAGAGAAAAGCGAGCTAGTAATTAAAGATAGTCATCATAATAAATAATAAATAAATAAAGAATCATAATAAATAAAGAATCGTATATTTATTATTTGCAGAGTGATGCTGAAATTATCCAAACTCGGAATCCACAAATTCTACAAACTATTTGAAAATACCAAACTGACACTTAACTTGCAAAAGTCGATCTGTTGTTACCTAAGAAGAAAACAACATTTCAACTCAACTGTAAACCATTCAATGGTTTTTAACTTATGCATCGTTTCACAACAAAATGTTGAAAACATTAAAGGCACCTACTGACGTACGACAAAATTACACTTATACTGCACTTTGAAAGATATAACATTACATACATTTGAAATATTTCGATAAAAGTTAAACAAGTGAACAAAAAAAATTGAGGACACCCTTCATAGTAAAATCATGTTAAAAATATTATTAAGGTTTACGGTTTTTACATTGAAACATGAAAAATCAGTAAAATATTATTGTTTTATCTAACCGAAAAAAAATCTAATTTTACTAACGCTCAGCCGGAAACTAGTAGCTTTTTTATATACCTATGACAATTTTAATATAAATATAGCCAACCATCGAAACCCCTTATAAGGACAATTATCTAACAACCACATCAGGGTTTATCTGAGGTTGACGAGTTCAGTAATCACTTACATACATACATACCATCACGCCATGTCCCTTACGGGGTAGGCAGAGAGAACCGAACGCCACTTACTTCTATCTTGACATACATTCATCGCCTCGACAACATTCATACATCGTCTTATACATGTTTGTCTGTTGTTCACGCTTCTAACATTTCCGTCTTTCAAAATACCGTTTATATGGACGTGCCATCCCTTCCTTGTATATGCTTTGTCATCGGGAAAAAAAATCTTAATGGTTCAGTGCTCTAACTCAGTGCTCCGCAACCGGTGTGCCGTAGCACATTGGTGTGCCGTGAGCCTGATACAGGTGTGCCGGAGTCAAATTCAATGTATTTGACATTTTACATATATGTATGTATACTTTTCAAATGAAAAACAAAAAATATTGTAAAATTTGTGTATCAATTTTATACCCATATATTTTAGATTTTGGTGTGCCGCGGAATTCTAAGAAGAAATTTGGTGTGTCGTAGGTGAGAAAAGGTTTCAGAGCACTGCTCTAACTGATCGGGAAGTTTGTTGAAAATCGATTGCGAAATTTCAGTACAGACAGACTGACAGACAGACAAGTGAAGTTAAAGAAAAAAAATTCATCCCACAGTTAAATATATCTTATTTTCCTTTTGAAATAACAGCTATGACACGTTGAGATTAAAATACATTATCCATGACAAAATAGTTTTCACTATGATGAGAGAAATAGGCATGGGGAGTGGAAAAAAGGTTTACAACAATAAAAAGCTCGAGTCAAGATCCAGAACCGAGAAAGCGAAGTGACACCGCTTCATCCTAACTATGGGGTCTGGAGTATTTCAACCTGCAACCGTGCATTACCTTCATAATGAGCGACACAAATGATAAGTCTAATAATATATACATATGTATGCATCGCAAAGTATAAATGATTGTGTTTACGGAAAACGCGTGGTATTAATAAGGTTCATTCTGATATCAGTTCAGCCATATAAATTTAACCAAAGTAATTCAGGGGAGTAGAGGTAGAGGAAAATCCCCGACTAGATGGACTGACCCAGATCAAAACGGTTACTGGCCTAACAGTAGTAGGTGCATTGCGAACTGCGGAGTGTCGGGAGAGATGGAGGAGTGCTATCCACCAGGTGATGATGGCGAAGAGAAGAGAGGATCACAACCCTCAGTGATGAGGAAAGCGACTCAGAAGAAGAGAATTCATACAAATTGCGAACTTTTGGGATTTTTCGTGTTTTGAATTGCTTCTCGGTCAACTAACAGGTCCCATGACACGTATTGATTTGACACTCGAAAACTTTTAAATATCAATATAATGTCTTATGGCCCTTGTTATGAACGTCATTGAACGTTATGGATATTGTTTTTGAACGTCTATGACTTTGGACATACGGGATGTCCACAAATATGCACATTTATTATCTTTGATGTATGATGCACGAACAAATATAGTATACCACCAAATCTGTGACGTACAAATTTTTTTATGATCAAGAGTTTTATTAGTAGCAAGAAAAGTAATTCAAAAATAGAACAAAATAACTTACGAAATAGGTTTTCATACTTTCGCTCGTTTAATCAAAATCAACTTTGTGGGCCCCGTAGCATATTAATTATTTAAAATAAAAATGGTTTTATTAAAACAAAAATTAAAGTATTAAAAGTCAGATAATATAGTGAAATGTGAATGTGGCGAATTATAAACAATGAAATAGGTAAATCTGTTGACCCATGTTCGGTTTACTCGTTCCGAAGAGTAGATGATATTATTTATGATAACTCGGGTATTACCTACACTGATATTTTCCAGCTTACCACAGAAACACAAAAATAATCTTAAAGAGTGCCAAGACAAAAAAGTCGAGATTTTAAATTTAAAATTGTCGCTATATAATTAAGCGTCGCTATCCGGTAGGTACGTGAATAGAAGATTTAATAAAATACGTAGGTACCCCCAGGAGGCACGACACCGAAGATCAATAGAATTAAAAACGAATTGTCCTGTTTGATATTCCAAGTAAGCACCATTGTGTGCGTACGATCATTTCCATAACAAGAAAACATTAAAGACCCGTTTATTCAGGTATTCAAAAAGTAAAACAAAAAATAAACCAAGGTTTCAACAGAAATAACTCAAAACCAATTTCAAGAATTGACAAATTTTCAATTTCATATATGAGCAAATCCATTTTTCCGATACGGTGGAGATAATTAAACTCTGTTCAGCACAAGCATTGATTACTTTTTGGGAAAGAGTTAAAAAAGTGGTTTATTGCACTCAATTTGTTACCATGTATTTAAATGTATCAAGATGAATAAATATAGGTATTATTTTTGTGATTTAGAATCGTTTTCACTTTTCAAAATAGCACATATTTATGTCGTTTTAACAATCAAATATGCAAAATATGCATGCATGTCTTAATAATCTACGTAGGTGTACTTAAGGTTCAATCAAAGTAAAAAAAAAGGACGAACTTAATAAAGATAGTATCATATTCGGCACAGTAATACATTTTTAAGAAGTACTTACAGTTATTATGATAGCACAAAGCACTAACTATATTACTCAAAAGATCAAAAAACACAACGAAAAAAAAAAATTAATTAAATATAAAGTATTTATTATGAACTTACGGCAGGGTTGTCAATTTGACGTAAGGATCCGACGACACGGACGTGCATTGATCGGAGGATACTGTAGAGGCCGTAGAGGTTCCTGATAATCTCCTGGCCGTTCTAGTGAGGACACTTCGCTGTTTCTTCAGCCTCTTGTCAGATTTCAGAGCCAGCAGGTGCCGTTTCACCAGACTGTGCCACTTGGAGCGAGCTGAGGGTGCCGTGTCGCTGGCAGCGTCTTCCTTGCAGCACGACAGACCGTCGCTGTGTCTTCGTGCAGCCTCCGACTCCAGATACCTCTCGTTGGCTTTCAACGGTAAGCTCTTCCTCCTCAACTCAGGCAAGATGTCTTCGTCCAAATTGGAATGGTCCGTGATCCACTTGGATACGAAATCAGCTTTATCACCACACCCTAGTCTGTCCGTGTTCACGTATTTGGGATTGTATTCGATGCGATCCAAACTTAACCACTGACTAGATTTAGGTTTTGACTTAAATATCACATCATTTTCTGGATCGTCATTGTCCAAGGATCCAATAGACGAAACGGATCGTTTTTTTCTTGGCATGTAAGGCCTTCGAACCGCAGGGCTCTTAACTGGATCGGGAGGAAGAGACGTCGGTGCATCCTCAAATCTCTCCTCTTCCACTTTATATTCTAATGTTTGTACGACATTTTCAATATTAGCATACATACTATCCGAACACATAGAGTCCATACTCAATCTTGGAGGCGAGAGAGCGAATGTGCTCATTTTCCTAATTCTATTATCACATTTACGCGTTTCAACCTCAGTAGAATTGAACGAATTGAAGGAATCTAACTCCTGCAGTTCCGCCGGCGCGTCGTTGGCGATGAGATCATTCTGTTTGGAAGAGTCACTGAGGAAGACACACGGCACCTCGAGCTGCTGCGAGATCTTCCGGGGCCTTTCCTCTCCGTCCTTCCCCTCTCCCTCAAAGCACTCCAGGTCTTGAGTGACTGTGCATGTCTCGGGTCCGGCAGGAAGCACGAGACGTCTGGTGGCAACGAGGCGTAGGAAGTCCGTCACGGCGGCCAGGTGTGCCCCCGTGACGGCTCCCTGTAGCCTCACGGCTGACACTTGGTGCGGCACTAGCTGGTTGTCCCTCATACACCACACCACGGGCAGGGCGCTTTTCGTTCCCTCGGAGACCATCTTCGACGGAAGTTTTGTCTCTAACGCCCGAAAGATAAATTTAATTACTTAAATAAATAATTATCTAATTGTCACACGAAAAAACGGTCATGGAACCGTGCGCTTGGCACTCAATTCGTAAATAATTTCGTCCATTCGAATATAACGACTTCGGCACATGGCACCTTCTCTAATGGAGACGGCACACTATAAAATCATATTCATCTTGTATTCTTGTGAAACAGAAAATATTATCGAAGACGTCACTCTGGAATCGTTCCGAGTCTAAACTGTGTTCCCGGCGCGGGAACGGTGACTCCGACTCGGCGGGCGTCTGGATCGAGCGAATACCGGACGGACGGGCGGACAAAGGGTCGCGCTAAAATCTATCCGAAGAATCGTCGGGAGAAACTTAAGAAACTTAGCTCAAGTAAATCCGACGATTATTTGATTGACTACAATAAAATAATAGATGAAAATGATAACAGAACAACCTGCACGAAATATGAATGAATGAATGAGTATGTATAAATGTATGACCGATATGTTGGTTGCGTGCGTGAGTAGTGACGCGAGTGTAAAGTTTAACAGGCGGTTGACTCGGCCGCGGCGATCGATAGACTGTCAATGGTGTGGTGTTGTGTTAGCGGAAGGGAAGGCACAGTGTATAGTGCATGGCATGGTATGGTTTGGACTGTGGTGTGGGAGGTACTGAGAGGTGAGGGGCGGTAATGAACTTTGCGTGGTCCAGCGCACCCGTTGCATCTCCTTGCTTGCGAAACTGCAATAGCTGGAAGAGACCAAGGATCACTGACTATTATTATTATCCAACATTTACAAAAAACCCCTTACGAATATATACACAAACAAACAATATTTTGATAATGATCACATTATTTCTACAAGTATTTTAATTCACGGCTACCATTTCGACTAATCGGGTCATCTACAACTGGTTACTAAAATATAAAGATTTTATAAGCGCTAATATTAATCAATTATTGAATTATTTAAATTACAAGCCGTCACAATCGAAAGATTGAAGACATCATATGTCAACTTTTTGTTTTATTTTTTCTGAATTGAACATAATCAACGAACTTGATTTGTTGTCATATATTTAAAAAAATCAAGAACTCTATTCCCTTTACAAGCCATTTCACTAATAGAGCAAGCAGTGACAACGAACTTCACATACCTTTATCCTTGCAATTTTTCTTATCTTGCACAACATTAGTTATTATGCTGAATCAATAGAATACCATAATTAAGTAACTCTGGCGAATCGCAGGTCCCTAATTTTAGCTTTCACTGTCCGAGCAGAACAACCAAATATAACACTTTTTTATATTCCTAAGTGTAATAACAACTACACTCAAAATGCTTTTGTGTACCGTGTATGCTCGCATGGTGTACAATGCTTTCTTTAGTACACTCGACATATCTGCGAGCTCTCTCAGTGCGTGTAAGATAGCTGTCTTCTCCTATCTTTTCTAGTACTTTTATTAAAAACATCTGTCTTATTTTAGTTTTTTTTATGTACTTACTAGTAAATTAAGTATGTATTGTTATTTTTTTGTAATAAATATTAATTATCCTATTGAATAATGCATAGAATTTTCACTGATTCGCTAATAAGGCAATGCAACATTGTCTGTTTTAAAAATTGTGTAGACTCTATCAACCAATAGATAAAATCAAATAAAACGTATAAAAAATCCGATAATATTTCCACATTTCTTATTTAATCACACATCGGTTCATTTTTATATTTTTCTTAATGATTTCACTTCGGGATTGTTGTTAAGGTTGTTTTGAAAAACAACATTCTATTGCAATGAATTCAATTGAGGATTCAGGTCGCTTGGAAAAGATTGCCAAAAAACGTTTGTTACACTTGTTTGCAAATAAACACAACCTGTTACGTACAATTTAATCAAAATTTAAATGTGTTCCACTATACAACGCATTCGCATCGACATTATCAAAACTAAGAAAATCAGTGAATCCATCAATAACATGAAGGAAAATATCATGTGACCGGTGACAATCAAACCAGCAAACAAACATTCAAGTAAGTTATCATCATCCTCATAAAATTATAGCCAGACATTAAAGGAAAAACTCTTTAAACTGAAGCTACCTAACACAACCAATACGTTTTATATACCTATGTGTCAAACGATAACATCGTCTTTTTATGATTTAAAATCAAGTGTATGATACAGTTGATTTTATGATTTAAAATCATAATCAAGGGTATGATACAGTTGAAGAATGTAAAAGAAATGAAGAGTGACAGAGTAGTGTATGGTGGGCAGGTAACTATCAGTATGTACCTAATTGATAAATCGCTCGTATCGGAAGACATAAAATGTGGCCACAAGTGGTGGAGATCAACCTCAAATTAAATTTAACAGTTAAGGCAAAAATGAAATCGGTTATTAAAATACGGAACAGGTTTGTAAATTAACAACGCTAGTCGCTGGTCGCAGACAATAATAATATAATATATATCGAGGGTAATCAGGGCGCCGCACTGAATCACGCGTCGTATGAGACGGAACCTCAACTACATACATGTAGTAGGTAGGTACCACTCATTTTGACCCTTCGATTTGGTCTGCGGAAGCCCGTGGCCATGAGGGCCATGAGTAGGCTCAGTTCAACTCGTATCTGGACCAGTCGTACGTCACGAGATGAAAGAACCAATACTTTAAAAAAAGAACTCATAAATTAATAAAAATAACTAAACCTTTGGATTAATAATACTGCGCGCAAGTTTATCCACCACCGACCTATCTAATCTAAAATGTATAATAATAAACACTTCCTTGCACCCTGCACAAGTTGCGAATTTATTCCCATAATGGCAATTTCTTTCAACTAACCAGTGTTTCCAGCCCAGAGAAGCAATATTACCGTGAGAAATTAATTTAAATAATTTCTCTCACAAATATTTAGTACCTACTATTAAAAATACATCCACAAATTAAAAAAAACTGAATTTTCCAGAACTTGAGATTAGAAAAAAAAATCATCCACAAATTTGAGAGAAGAAATCTACAATAGTTTATGTTAAACTGATTAGCTCTAAATTTAAATAATTTGGGATGCGCTAGACATTTATTTTAGGTTTGAGAATGTCCAATGCCCTGTTTCCACAGTTTACCTTCTTGGGCTGAACTCTCCTCAAGTTCATGGTTTAATATTTAAATCGATTATAAAAAATCTGACTATTATTTAATACTTTTTTTTTATTGACTTAATCTTTGTTAACTAATGTTTCTGATTAATAACGGCTGCAACATCCTTTTATGGGTGAAAAGCCTTAAGAGAAAAAAAAAATTAAATAATTTATTCACACATATGTACGTATTATATAAATATGATGTCGATCGAAATAAGAGTTGAGACTGCACATAGTGTACATTATTACGACATAAAATTTTAAAATATCAGTGAGCAAAGCAGAATAATATAAACGATATAAGGAAATTCAATCATTGTTTCAGAGTATTCAACTCCATGGAAACAGTCATGAACAATACGCACAAATTTGAATACAGCATTATAATTTATCCAAAAGAGTAACTATCTATATGAATATTATAATAATTGATATGTCTGAATTGATAGTAATATTATGCGAAACGTGAATAAATAATATAATATGGTTGACTCATACTTCTTCTGTAGTTGTCAGTGCAAGAATAGAGCAGTGTATATGCCCAAATCAAAAACCTACATATAGGTATAACCAGCAGCAACTAAGTATTCATTGATCAACGTTACAATACAGAGGTATTCAATTTGTTTTACGTATGGGGTAACCTATAGATTTATTAATTATTTATTTACAGTAATACCATAAACGTAAAGTAATAGTAATGCTCGGGTTCCATGACGTCACTGACATAAATGTTTCCCAGCTCAAGTGTACTAGACACTGTCAATATCCTGTCTATACGAAAGCGACACAGAAACTACAATTGCAACTCGGCGTCACGACGATGTACACACGTGGACACTCGATGTACACATGTAGACACTCGATGTACACACATAGACACTCGATGTACACACATGGACACTCGATGTACACACGTGGACACTCTATGTACACACGTAGACACTCGATGTACACACGTGGACACTCGATGTACACACGTGGACACGCGATGTATACACTCGACGTCTAAGTATATTGATATATAGAATGCTATGTATATCTATAAGTGAGGGAAAAATATAAGAAAAAGAAAAAAATAAACATAGAAATATATAAAATATGTAAAACAAAAAAACTCAACTCTTTACACATATCCTCAGCATACATACCCTCATATACATTTTTTTATAATTTAATTTTTGATAGTTGAATATTATTACTGTGTTAATTTATTTCTTATTCATTTGTTACACAAAATAAATATTACATATATAAGCTGACTAACAACGCCCCACTAGGCAAAAACCTGTTCTGGAACTGTTATTTTTACACAGTTGGGTACGTTTATTCAGATATATTTATTTTTTATATTGGTATTTTTTTTTATTTTATTACTAAAAACATTACACATATTAAAATCCAATTACAGAGATGTCTAAATTATTTTTAAAATGAACGCTTAAATTGATAGTTGAAAATGAATTTGGTAAGTAGAACGGAATAAGAGGTCGGGGACGCCCAAGAGGATGGCACGACCATGTAAACGATATTAAGAAAGACGGAAATGTAAGAAGCCTGAACAACAGACGAACATATACAAAACGATATATGAATTTTGACGAGGCGATGAATGTGTGTCAAGATAGAAAAATGTCGCGTTCGGTTCACTCTGCCTACCCCGCGAAGGACATGGCGTGATGATTTGTATGTATGGTATTCAATATACATATTTATTTATTTTATTTTTATAATCCATTCAATTAAAAAAACATTGGTTACGAGTAACAATAATCAAAAGAATACCTACATAAATAAAAACCAATAAAATGCTAATAAGAGTCATTGGATTCACATGGATGTATCCATTTTACTAGCCCATGGGCATGTTCTATAGTGTACATTATTATGTAATTATAAATAGATTTTGACTACTTTAAATAGAACATATAAATAGTTATTCTTACTTCTAACGTCTCCATCTTTCAAAATTTCATTTATGTGATCGTGCCAAATTT
The DNA here is from genome assembly GCA_963576475.1 of Molanna angustata. Lineage (NCBI taxonomy): Eukaryota > Metazoa > Arthropoda > Insecta > Trichoptera > Molannidae > Molanna > Molanna angustata. The sequence goes on along the minus strand of OY754978.1, from coordinate 27,425,035 downwards.
TCCTTGGCCGACCTCTACTTTTCGTTCCTCTTTTATCAGCCTTATATACTTTTTTTGTCAGACGGTCATCAGTCATTCTTTCTATGTGGTCAAACTTCCTAAGGGTATTTATTTTCATCTTACTAACGACATCTCTTTAAATCATACATTCTCGTTTAATATCCTCATTTCTTATTCTATCATACACCGTTTTACCACACATTCGTCTTAGGCTGGGTTGTTTCAACAAAAGTATCAGTAAAATATAGTTAAAATACTTTGATTTCATAAAATTGTTCAAAATTGTGCCGTTTGACGGCATTAGATTTCAATGAAACAACCAAAATATTGCACAATTTTATGAAATCAAAGTATTTTAACTATACTTTTACTTTAATCTTTGTTCCAGAAACACAATCTAAGTAACATTGTTTAAACTAGTATTGTAGAAATAAACAAAGTTAAATAAATATATATTATTTTATTTATTAAAATAGACGATTCTATGTTTCCCTGCAAGGAAAAAATAGCCGCTGGAGAAATCAAAAGAATGGCCTTCCACAGGGTAGTGTTCTGGCCCCAGTTATGTATAACATTTACACAAATGATCAACCAATACTCTATGACGTAAAGCAATTTGTCTACGCTGATGACACGGCAATCGTGGCACAAGATGATAACTTTATAAACGTAGAGATCAAATTGTCAAGAGCCTTGAATGAATTGTCCAAATACTACAAAAACAATAATCTCAAACCCAATCCAGCAAAGACACAACTATGTACCTTTCACCTGAGAAATCGGGATGCAAAGAGGAAACTTAACATCACATGGGAGGGAAAGAATCTAGAAAATTGCGAAAACCCAAAGTACCTCGGCGTAGTGCTAGACAGGACACTCTCTTTTAAGCAACACTGTCTAAACACCAGGGGAAAAATTGGTACTCGGAACAATATCATCCGAAAGCTCGTCGGAACAAAATGGGGGGCACAACCATCCATTCTTAGAACTTCGGGACTTGCTCTCTGCTACTCGGCAGGGGAATATGCGGCTCCAGTCTGGTTCCAATCTCCCCATGCCAGAAACGTAGATGTTGCTTTGAATGAAACCAACAGACTAATTACGGGGTGTCTTAAACCTACTAATGTGGAAAAAATACAATTACTAACTGGAATAGCACCACCACATATAAGAAGAGTTGTAGCCTCTGAAGAGGAAAAGATGAAACAGCAGAATGACTCTCGACATCCGCTATATGGTCACATCCTCCCGCCCTCAAGACTCAAATCTAGAAACAGCTTCCTCAGGAATACAATATCTTTAAACTCAACCAGCGAAAAGAGAAGAGTTGAGCTGTGGAAGGAACGGATAGAAGGTGAGAGCTTTCGTGAACCAGCAGAGGTACTCCCGGCGGGTCACCTACTGCCTTATACAGCCTGGAAATCCCTAAACAGGCTGAGGACGGGTGTAGGAAGGTGCAAGGTGAACCTGGATAGATGGGGAATGCTGGAGGCGGACCAGGACACGGCATGTGAGTGTGGAGAGACGCAGAGTATGTCGCACCTGCTGAGCTGCCCGCTTATGGAGGGAGGGTGCTCTGAAGAGGATTTGTGGCAGGCCAATGAAAATGGAATTATGGCTGCAAATTACTGGAGGGACACAGTGTAGGCGGATGACCTTGGACACGGAAATGAATGAATGATTTATTTTTTAAAAAGGTACAAAATAAAAATAAAAAGAAGGAAATTGAAATCCGTAGAATTATTTTTTTAAATAATTGCAAGGATCGAGATAATCATTTAGGCCATTCCACAGTCTATTTATTATTCGTGTATTTTAATTGTTTGTTACATCCTTACACATGTCTTATAGTGTGTTTTCCGTAGGAAATAAATGTAAAATAATCAGAAAAACTATGTAGAACAGCGTTTAACAATATAATATTCAGTTGTTTGAACACCTCTGATGTGCATCGCATACACACGTTGTATTATGACGACTTCAAGGTTGACCGAAAACAACGGTGCACGTAAAATAAAGCCAGCTTCACACATTCTGTGTATTGACTGCTGTAATTATTTTCCAATACAATGTAACAGTATATAGGTATTTTCATAAATTAATTGAAGTACCTACATAGGTAGGTACATACTTACCATCACGGCGTATACCACAATGTTCGGACCAGCGATAGGTGTGCGGGTGTAAACTGTTTTATAAAAGGAAACACGATATGTTTTTCCACTTCCCACACACGAGTGTCATTTCTCTCTCCCTTTCAAAATGGGTCATGAACCTCATTGTTGAACTACGCGAGATGTTATTTTGCCTCTTTAATTTTCAAGTACCCGGTTCAAACGAATTATCTCTTTTATTATAGCGGATCAAAGGTTATAAGGGGGGGGGGACACAGACACACAATGTGTTCTATTTCAAATTCTGAATTCATCCATATATAGAACTATATGCTACGAGGCCTCTAAGTTGGTGTTTTTGGCATGCAAAAAGTCCACTTCACCATACAAAATGTTCATTCATACACGCGTCTTGGCTTAATACTGTCGAATCGTAAAATCTCTTAAAAGAATCGACAGTTGGATTATACATATATTATGCACTTAACAACACTATCAAGCCATTCATTCGTCTCCAAGCAGACAAATATTAATTCGTATACATCCATAAATCTTGTCATACACACTCTCCTTATATTTATCTAACTTATTCAATATTTCATTAAATAACGCGTCATACATTTTTCCATTTTATTTCAACCCTTTCCTCCTATTTACTTGACGGTCAATAAATTCACCACTTTTGTAACTCACTGAAAGTTTTATTGCGTAAGAACCAATTGTATTTTTGTCCCATCGATGAATTGTTCCGATTCAATCGCGCGTACCAGTGTGCGGTATGTGTGGATCTGGCACTATTGAAATAATCACATACCTAAACATAACTTGTCGTGACATTTCAATAGGTTAGTTAAGATTGCAAATATCAACGGCATTTCGAACACATTGTTGTATAGCTATGTTGGATGATTCATGCAGTTTTAATGATATTTTGAAGAAAACAGTTAAAAAGTCGGCCGTGACTTGAAAATATCGCGACAGCGATAAGAAATATGACAAGAGTATCTCATTGTCATTATAATAGGATTCCGGGAAACCGATCACTAAGTTTTAAACATCGAACATTGTTTTATTTTTTTTCGTATCTATTTTGAAAATTCGTAAATTAACATACAAACATTTATGAGCAGATAGATTCATATAGGATGTCCAAGTTATGGAAATATTTCATATACCTATGTACGATGCCCGAGTGATGGGGAATATTTCATATACATTGTTTATTGTATTTTATATCCCATAGGTTCTTTACAGAACACTGGGGTTATCGTTACAGAAAAGGTACATAGTTCATAATACTATAGTCACAAATAATCGATATAAAATAATATATTTAAATTAAAAAACATATTAAAGAATGAATAAAGAGAAAAAACTACATAATAAGCAATTCAGAATAGAATAAATTCAGTATTAGAAGGATGTAAAGGGTCTTACTAGCACCATGTCCAACTAACAATTTTACAAGATAAGTGGAAGGTACATGGCATTGAAAGAGCAGAAAACAAGAACAAAGCCAGGAACGACAAACTGTCAGAGTAATGTGGAATATAGGGAATATTTCATATACGTTGTCCGAGTGATAATGAATATTTCATATACATTGTCCGAGTTCGAGTGAAAGAGAATTCTTCATATACGTTATCAGAGTAATAAGGAATATTTCATATACATTGTCCGAGTTCAAGTGAAAGAGAATTCTTCATATACGTTATCTGAGTAATAAGGAATATTTCATATACATTGTCCGAGTTCGAGTGAAAGAGAATTCTTCATATACGTTATCAGAGTAATAAGGAATATTTCATATACATTGTCCGAGTTCGAGTGAAAGAGAATTCTTCATATACGTTATCAGAGTAATAAGGAATATTTCATATACATTGTCCGAGTTCAAGTGAAAGAGAATTCTTCATATACGTTATCTGAGTAATAAGGAATATTTCATATACATTGTCCGAGTTCGAGTGAAAGAGAATTCTTCATATACGTTATCAGAGTAATAAGGAATATTTCATATACATTGTCCGAGTTCGAGTGAAAGAGAATTCTTCATATACGTTATCAGAGTAATAAGGAATATTTCATATACATTGTCCGAGTTCGAGTGAAAGAGAATTCTTCATATACGTTATCAGAGTAATAAGGAATATTTCATATACATTGTCCGAGTTCGAGTGAAAGAGAATTCTTCATATACGTTATCAGAGGAAAAAGGAATATTTCATATACATTGTCCGAGTTCAAGTGAAAGAGAATTCTTCATATACGTTATCTGAGTAATAAGGAATATTTCATATACATTGTCCGAGTTCGAGTGAAAAAGAATTCTTCATATACGTTATCAGAGTAATAAGGAATATTTCATATACATTGTCCGAGTTCGAGTGAAAGAGAATTCTTCATATACGTTATCAGAGTAATAAGGAATATTTCATATACATTGTCCGAGTTCGAGTGAAAGAGAATTCTTCATATACGTTATCAGAGTAATAAGGAATATTTTATAAACATTAGAATCGCAAAAAAACTACTTTAAAATGTTATTCTGAATAGAAATAGAATTTATTATTAATGTATAATCTGTAAATATCACATATGTAGTGTATAAATAAATGTAGGTATTATCTGTAAATATCACATAGGTAACGAATAAATAAAATAAATGTATTAGATGTTAATATCACAAAGGTATCGTAAAAATAAACGTATTATATGTAAATATCACATAGGTAATGTATAAATAAATTAATTCCCAGCATGTTTATATCATAATTCGTTTAAATATAAATGTATAATTCGCAAATAATATTTTAATAATTTATCTTTATGTAGGAACATAATAGAAACAAATATAATGTACACTGGGGGCATATTGCCATTTGGCAATTTCTTCCAACCAATCAGATTACAAAGAATGAAACAAAATTATGTTCATCCACAAAAGAATGAAAAGTGAAAAGACAAAGAATTGGGAAAGGACAAGGAGAGGAAATCGGGATCAGGTGTTTATATATCTTAAACTTAAAATACAAATAAACGTACCTATACCAACTTAGCAAATATCTCATAATTTGCCTATAAATAAATATGTTGTTAGTACCTACTTACGTAAGTACCTATATCATAAATCACTTATCTATAAATAAATTTATACTTATCGCATATATAATAGGTACCTACTCAACAAATATAAACTAGACACACACACACACAATGAATACAATAATATTGTGTCAAAAAGCTAGTTGTGTTTAAGATAATATATTGAGGTGAGCATGTGCGGTTATCTATACTTGGGTTGAAGATGATTGACGTTCCTACAAACAGGTCAACAGTTCATTCACAATAGATGATATGTATAATAATATAAACTCGCCTAGACAAGAACCAAATGTGCATCATCTAACAGTTGTCCGAGTGACATTAATACTGTGGTCTATAAAATACTAGTATTGTCTATACTGTACCCTCCTACTGGTGTACCTATAGGTAGTTATTGCAGTACCGGAGGCTGGCCTGAGTGTATGGTATGTATGTATAGCGACAAGTACATTTCAGTAAAATAACACAAGAATACTTTGACTTTAATCAAACAACAATCTATAAATTAATATGTGAAGCGAAAACTTCGGATCCCGAAACTACGCGCTCGGAGAAGTGTTAGATTTGGCATATAAATTGAATTAAGTTCAGCGTCTAATTTTACATGGAAAATATTCTTAGTGTTTATTCAGTTTACAAGTTCATTTGATGAACTGTAAATTATGATAATTTTGAATGTGTAAAAAAGGAGCCCTAGAACAAATAACACCCAGTATTGTAGGTACATTATTTGTTTACGCTGTAGGATGTATTGCACTATGATATTCTCATGAAATAATTCAATGAATAATTAAGGTTAAACCTCTTAAATATAACACTATCCTCATCGAAGGTTGTTCCGAAAACTTAGCACAATTTAGAGGAAAAAGTATATTTCATACAAAACCCAAATATTCTAACAACTATTAAATTATTAATCACGCACTGATAGTAAAAACAGCTGGCGTAAATTGTATTTAGCGAGAAATCAGTTTCTAAACAAGTATAATGAGATAATATATTGCAAAAAATTCTTGAAAGTAGATAGATACCCGTCGATTCGGGGAAAAATCGACTAGTTTGTATTGATAATGATAATAACGTCGAACTTAAATAGCAAGGAAAAGTTTGCAAGAAATATTAAGAATTATTGAGGTGCGCCTGCAGCTGAGAGGTTATTAAGCTGGACTAGTATTTCGATGGACCTAATTACAACAACAAAGTGGAGGAACTTTTTTGTATTGCCAAGCATCTCTCCGAGAAACGAGAATCTTTTTCTCAACGACGGGAAACCTGACATGGCACACGAAAAATAAGAAGTTTTAGATACATGGAATGTACCAATAGCCATAGGGCAATTCAAACGAAGCAAGCAAAGAAACACAATACTGTAAATTGTAATAATTGTATACAATTTTCATTTTTTACAATCTAGGTAGCTATGTAGTTTTTAAAAATACATTAAAAAATAGTACCTACTTAATACAATCTTACCAATTGCAAAATGAATTCTTCTTGACATTAGCACTCACCAAAAATGAAATTGAAACCATGCTCCTTCACATACTGGACTTCTCATTTACCCACTTAACATAGATACATAGAGCTCTCTTGGATGCATCTCACACTCAGGCCTACTGGATTAAAGAGTAACAACTGCCTAAAGGAGTTGGGCAGAGTCAAATAAGCTGTTTTCTATGACCGATGCTTTGGTGTGAGCGGTCCTATTAAGTTGAATCACTACCTCCAGATGTCCGCAGTGCTCAAAGAAAGAGCACTTTCACTGAAGGACTAAAAACAGCTTTGTTTTGTAGAGCAGCACAAAACAAAGCTGTTTCAAGAATGATCTTGAATCATTAAACGGCAGCGTTATAAAAATCCCCACTATTATTATAATCAACAATTTCTCTTCGAGTGCAATAAGCGATGATATAGAATCATACGATTTAAAAAAATGTCAAGATAAGACAGCGCTACATATTTTATTCGATACGCTGTAAATAATGATTGCGGGGTAAGTATATTAGATACAAGTAAAATATAATATATAAGATTATCAATCAAACAGAAGGAAATGGTAAGGAATTACACATTAATCATAGGCAACGAATTCATGCAAATCTTAGTTGTATCAACAGACAGACAAACAAAACACCTGACGCCCGTCGTCACTCGATGTTATTGGCGCCTTCGAGTTCTCTTTATTATCTAAATTGCAAGCCAATGATCTGGAAGTTAAGATGGATATTTTAATTGCTGCTAAATTTCTAGTATTGATTCAATCGATCAAATCAGAAGCACGATCAACATTAAAATTACTTTATTTTAACGCAATTGAAACTTATTTTACACGCCCTTTTCGAGAACCAATTATTGTCAAAATATTTAATCATATTAATCGCTGAAGCGACTACCAAAAAATCCATAAATTACTATTTGTCAAAATTATCAGCTATCTACACTCGCCGAATGCGGCTTTTTTTTAAATGCGTTTAAAAATTGTGAAATCATGACTCTCCATTATTCTATAGTAGTGGAGAATAAAAAACATTATATAAATACATGATGCAAGCACATGCATAACATATCCTTACCACTCGTTCCCCATTTCCGTTTCCATGTCCCAAATCTTCTCTTTTCTAGAATCAACATCTTCATCTCAATCTTCAATAATGTTTTTCAATTATTATTGGATCACTTTCACCCAATTATTTATACAAAATTTACTCCAAGGATGGACAGTATGATCCTTAATGTGTACGGAACGGGTAGGATAAGAAATGTTTCACCTATTGCTGAAAAAATATTTTGTGGTAAATCATAAGTGTATGACAAGAGACAGGATTACTTAATATTTCCTAATACATATTTTGTACCTACCTATTTACCTATTACCAATCGGGATCCGTTGTCGAACAGTAGTATCATAGATCGATATTATTTAGCATTTGTTTGTAAATGCGTGTCATGAAAGCTTGCCAATATATCTAAAGTAATAAAGCAATCAAAATGTTAGTGTTTGTGTGTGTGTATGTGTGTGTGTGTGTGTGTGTTTGTCTCACGCCTTCTGAAAAACCAAGAGCATCTAAAAATCTAATTTATGTGCGAACGTGTACCTGTATACCTGATGCAGTGTCACGCTAAAAATAATGCGATAAAAATGCTGAATTTTAAAAATATTTCAATAATTATTTTTTTCATACAAAATTTTCCAAGTCGTATCTGTCAAAAAAGTGTACATTTTGCACGCAAATATCTGTTAGTTTAAAAGTTAGAAGTACGTATTTACACGAAGAAAATATATTTTCAAATATAACTTAGCGTTTAAGTGAAAAACATGGTGAATATTTTGTATAATTATAATGTTAAACTTATTTTTAAAGTAAGCGTTTTGTACATAAACGCCGCCATTTTAATATCTTTTCATACAATATTTCATTTTCCCACCGAATGAATATGTTCTTGAAAATAATAAACCTTTGAAATAAATGTAATTATGAAATAATAAAATGAAACACAAGACATTACGGCAAGTTTTAAGACATATATTGTAAAAATGTGTTTATTATTAGTTAAGATGTAGGCATAATAAAATTGCATAATTTGTAAATAATATTTGATTTTTCTGACAATTTTCATTTTTATGGCATCGAACAAACCAATGTAGGTACCTACATATTCAAAAAAGTCTCAAACCATTTGATATTTTTAAAGTATTGGAATGGTTACTATGGTAACGGAAAGATTCTGATATTCAAATTAAATTTGTTATGAATAGAATTTCTTTAGAATATTGTTGTAGGTAGGTACCTACCTATTACTATTTACTTACAAATCAACAATATACTGATTTCCTATCGGAAAATTGTATGCGATGTGCTCCTAAACCGTTTGTCCGATTACAATGAAACTTTGGTGAATTGTCGAGCGTGTGCCCGGGATGGTTTCTGGATTTAAACTTTTTTCTTATTCTTCTTTTTCTTCGTGTATTTGGTCATTTAACCTATGAAGGGGGAGTATCCTGGGAGAAGAAGGTCCAACTGTCCTTCCATCTCTTCGCAGGTCTTCCAAGACGGTTTCTGGATATAAACTTTTTTCTTCTTCTTTTTCTTCATCGTGCATTTGGTCATTTTACCTATGAAGGTGGACTATCCTGGGAGAAGAAAGTCCAATTTTCCTTCCATATCTTCGCAGGTATCTGGATTTGAACTATTTTCTTCTTCTTCTTCGTGTATTTAGTCATTTTACCTATGAAGGTGGAGTATCCTGGGAAAAGAATGTCTTTTCATCTCTTCGCGGTTCTTCCAGGATGGTTTCTGGAATGAAACTTTTCTTAACCGGCTGAAGAGACGGGATGTAATGAAGGGAAGGGACGTAATGAGGAATTGAAGGGACGGGAGGTACTGAAGGGCCTGAAGGGACGGGAGGTACTTAAGGGAACGTGTACCTGTATACCTGATGCAGTGTCAGGCTAAAAATAATGCGATTAAAATGCTGAATTTTAAAAATATTTCAATAATTATTTTTTTCATACAAAATTTTCCAAGTCGTATCTGTCAAGAAGTGTACATTTTGCACGCAAATATCTGTTAGTTTAAAAGTTAGAAGTACGTATTTACACGAAAAAATTTTACTTTCAAGTATAACTTAGCGTTTAAGTGAAAAACATGGTGAATATTTTGTATAATTATAATGTTTAACTTATTTTTAAAGTAAGCGTTTTGTACATAAATGCCGCCATTTTAATATCTTTTCATACAATATTTCATTTTCCTACCGAATGAATATGTTCTTGAAAATAATAAACCTTTGAAATAAATAAAATTATGAAATAATAAAATGAAACACAAGACATTACAGCAAGTTTTAAGACGTATATTGTAAAAGTCTGTTAATTATTAGTAAAGATATAGGCATAATAAAATTGCATAATTTGTATATAATATTTGATATTCCGGACAATTTTTATTTTTATGGCATCGAACAAACCAATGTAGGTACCTACATACATATTATTCAAAAAATGTCTACAAACCATTTGATATTTTTTACATGTTCTATGGTTACTATGGTAACGGACACATTCTGATATTCAAATAAAATTTGTTATAAATCGAATTCGAATTAATTTAGAACATCATTGTAGGTAGGTACCTACATACCTAATACTACTTGAAAACCAACAATATACTAAGTTCGTATAGGAAAATTATTAAACTATCTTAGGTTAACTACAATACACATGTCATTCAATCTACAAACTATTTCCTATAGTGAAATTCTTCTTTTATTTAAGTAGACCTTTGGGTGATTTTTTATACAAACTATTTCTTGGAGTTTAATTCTTCTTCCTCTTCTTTTGTGAAGTCATTTGGGACAGTTCATAAATAAACTATTTCCTATAGTCTAATTTTTCTTTTTCTTAATTTATGTAGACCTTGGGTGAGTTTTTATACAAACTATTTCCTATAGTCTAATTCATCTTCTTCCTCTTCTTTTATGTAGCCCTTTGGGTGAGTTTTTATACAAACTTATTCCTATTATCTAATTCTTTTTCTTCTTATTTTATGTAGACCTCTGGGCCAGTTTTGATACCAACTATTTCTTTTAACGTATTTCTTCTTTTTCTAATTTTATGTAGACCTTTGTTGAATTTTGTATAAACTAACTTCCTATAGTCTTATTTTTCCTCTTTTATGTAGACCAAGGGAGAGTTTTCATGCAAACTTTTCCTTTAGTCTAATTCTTCTTCGTCTTATTTTATGTAGACCTCTGGGCCAGTTTTGATACCAACTATTTCTTTTAACGTATTTCTTCTTTTTCTAATTTTATGTAGACCTTTGTTGAATTTTGTATAAACTAACTTCCTATAGTCTTATTTTTCCTCTTTTATGTAGACCAAGGGAGAGTTTTCATGCAAACTTTTCCTTAAGTCTAATTCTTCTTCGTCTTCTTTTATGTTTTACCTTTGCGTTAGTTTTTATACAATCTATTTCCTGCGTTAGTTTTTATACAATCTATTTCCTGCGTTAGTTTTTATACAATCTATTTCCTGACGTATAATTATTCTTCTAATATGTAGACCTTTGGGTCAGTTTTTATATTAACTACTTTCTATAGTCTAATTCTTCTTTTTCTTATTTTTTGTAGATCTTTTGGTTAGTTTTTATACAAACTATTTCCTTTAGTCTAATTCTTCGTTTTCTTATTTAATGTAGACGTTGGGTGAATTTTATATAAAATATTTCCAATATTTCAATTCATCTTCTTCTTCTTTTATGAAGACCATTTGGTCAGTTTTTTATATAATACATTTACTATTGTGTAATTCTTCTATTGGATCTTTTATGTAGACCATTGGGTCAGTTTTTATTACAAACTATTTGTTATAGTCTTATACTTATTCTTTTTTTTTCATTTAGTCTTTTGGGTTAGTTTTAAGTCTTATAGTCTATTGTATAGAAATATTATAAACAACATGCACACTTGACGAAAATACATAAAACGAATGGGATGTGACCATCACTAGAATCTTCTCAATACTTTTTTTCAATCGAAATTTACACCATTTATTATATCATCATATATTGCTTAATTTTCAATAACTACATATTTGATTTTGATGACAATATAATAAAAAATCGGGGTTGTGGCCATTACTGGACTCTTCACAACGTTTATATTCAAATTAAAAACTATTTAAGTCTTCTTCTGTAATGTAGATCAGTTTTATTGTGCAAAAATATAATAATCTATAGGTATGCACACTTGACGAAAAATATAAAAACGAATGGGATGTGACCAACACTAGAATCTTTTCAGTACTTTTGTTTATTTAATTTTTAAGCCATTTCTCATCATCCAAAATTACTAAATATTTAAAACACATTTGCGTTCGATGACAATATATAAAAATAGGGGTTGTGGCCAAATCCAAACTCTTTACAACGTTGTCTCTATATGATGTCATATTTAAAACCATTGACCATAGTCCATGCGTGCAGAAATTGTATGTACCTACTTATATATAAAAACAAATGGGTTGTGGCCATCACTTGAACATTTTACATCGCTTAAACTCAATTAAATTTCAAACAACTTTTTCATACTACGAATTAGCAAATATTTTTTATGACAATATTATATAAACGAATGCTTATTCCTTCACTAATTTACATTCTTGGCCAACGGCGGGACATAAAAGCTAGTTATAAATAACACAATAAAAGTTAAAAAGACAATTTTTGATAACCGAACAAACAAAATATAAACGAAGGGTGGATCATCCGAAGCAGCGAGGTAGGGGATCTCAATTCCTATCGATTTAACCCCCCACGTCCTTCAGTTTTTTGAACGTCTTTAAAAGCTAGTTGTCGTTGGTGGGGTTGAAGGTAGAAGGGAAAACCCCACAAGATGTACGGATCAGATTAGGGCTGCCACTGGTACATCGGGTTGTAGCTATGAGGACGGCGGCGGTGTGACGGAAGAAATGGAGGACTACAATACACAACATCATGATGTGGATAGAGACTGGTCACAACCGGTAGAAATGAGGAAAAAGACACTGATGATGATGTTCAGCGATATTGGGTGGTTCAAACATTGTTCAGACTTTTGTGAAAAAAATCGCAATTCAGATTAAACTACATCACTTTAAGTAAACTATTAGGATCATGACTACCATCATGATTTTTTTTCTGAGAATAGTAAATCAATACCGCTGAGTATCAGCACCCAATAGCTTAAAAAAAAGATCTTCTTGAAACTTTTTGCAAGCCTCAATTTTCCACTGCTTTCAAGGGCTCTAGGAAAAATAATTTCACGTTTCAGTTTTTTTCCCACAAGTTATCTATAACTATTACCGGTCATAGAGTGTTAGCCCTGTAAATTTCATTCGACTTGTGTTAGAAGATCATGTTGAATATTTCACTTATGTAAATTGTACGAGTAGGTACTAGAGTCATACTAAAATATATATTTTTTAAGACGGAAACTTATTAAATAGGTGATAATGATTATTTTTAAATGATGTGTTGTATTTAATTCATGTATTGTTGTACGTTTTTAATTTTATTTCTATCATTTCCCAATCGTTCACTTTCTTTACCTACATACGTTATGTTCTACATTATATATTTTTTATCACACCATTGTTTAAAATGATACAAAAAAGTAAATTACTGCTGCTCAACTAGGAAATCGTGTTCTCTATTTTATGATTTATTTTTATTATTTTTTTATGTTACTTCTTGGGAAACTAACAGGTACTATATCAAATATTATTTTACCACGCACCCAATAACAAGTTGCCACATTCTTGAGACATGATATTCATCTTCCCATCAACAGACCCCGACTGAAAACACAATTAGAATCGCAGTCAGACACCTAACTGAATGAGCCACGAAGGCAGACATCTAAAGACGATGTCCTTAATAAATATACATACATATTAGTATGAGGATAGATGGGTCGGTAGCAGAGCGGCTGGATCAGTTTAGGGAATGTATCAGGATGTATGTTTACTTACATATATTATGTTCTTGTTACAAGGACGTATAGGTATTCATTTTTATATAAAAAAATATTCTCACTATCAGTTGGTCGTTTCCAGGTAGTTTAGTTGGGTATGAAGTTGCATTATTTATGCCTCAATACCTGAATTAGTATTCTTGGTATTCTCGCTGTCTTGTACATTTCCGAATTATGTAATATTGTAGGTAGGTACCTACCTAGTTACCGTGGCGCTAGTCTCTATGATACAATTTTCTATCTCAGCCCGTTTTGTATAATGTACATAGGTACATATTATATATTATGCACCTAACCTAACCTAACCTAACCTAACCTAACCTAACCTAACCTAACCACTGCCAATACATATATGGTTGGTTGTGTCCAATAACAGAACGCAATAGTCATTTTGTGTCAGCAGTGATGAAAATTTATCAATACATGTTATACCTACGAGTATGTAGATACGAAAGCTACGAAATTTCAGTATGTATAAGTAAATACTACGCGAAACGTTCAACTTAGGATGAATTGCCACAAAATACAGAAAAATAAATAAGTAGGCACAATGTATTGAATATAACAGACAATATAAAAATAAAATTTGATTTGAAGGCGACAGTTACACGTAAAGTATTTACTGTGATCCGCCAATAAATACTGATGTATCCTGGTATTTACTGTTACGTGTAGTCTAGTGTATTGCTGGATGTCAATATTTATTTATGGATTTAATTATTAATTTATTATAGGTATCTTCATACGTAGCTATGACTTGTGGCACATTTTAAAAGATTTCTAATAAAAAACTTTTAGTACAAATTAATTTTGTTTTAACCACTTTGAGTTTAACCATTTAAAGTGGTTAAAACAAAATTAATTTGTACTAAAAGTTTTTTATTAGAAAAAAAATAATTTATTAATCCATCAATAAATACTGACGTCCATCAATATAAACTGATTTGATGGATCACAGTAAATACTTTACGTGTAACTGTCGCCTTATCTAGACTTTTTAATCCAAGTATTTTAGAGATTTTTTTTAACCTTTAGGTATTATTTTATACTTACTAACATTTGTTAAAAACATTTTACTATCATACTTTACTTCCACATACTATACATTTTTATATATTTTCGTCGGCCTTCGTTCCTCAGTTAGTTAAGTATCTGACTGCTGATCCAAAAGTCCCGCGCTCGATTCCCGGTGGAGACACAGTTTTTAATTATGTTCTCAGTCTGGATCTGTGAGACGATTAATATAGGTAAACTTCAGAATATAGCAACTTGTAAGTAATTGGGTGCGTGTTAAATTAATATTTGACATAGAACCTGTTAGTTCCTAAAAAAAAAATATAAAACCTAATGAAGCGGGAACACTGACACCATATAAGAAAAATATATACCTATGCATAAAACGGGATTGATGTAAATTTACTAGAAATTAAAATGCACGCTGTTTAAACACTAATAAATGCAGGAAAGGTAGGAACTTCTTTGAACGGCTACCACATTCATTTAGTCTCAGGGGGTTAAAATAAATTGGACGACAATGCGGAGGCTGGTTAAATAGTTTGGAGGGCACAGTGGGTATGTTAAAATGTCTCATTAGGCTAAGGTTAGTCCGCAAGTATCACGCTAACACATGGCTTAATTAAAGAAAGGAGATAGGAAGGCGCCACTCCCCGCCATTGCAATACCTCACCTTACCACACCTGGACACTGGACACTGACAGTGCTGAACAGGCCAAACAAATAGCGGAGCTCAGTTCGAATCTGCACAAGTAAAATGCTACAAGTCAAATAATGTCGTTTTTATTTGTTAATTTTGTACATCTTTTTGTTTTGCTATAATTTTTAATTTGACTGTATAAATAATAATAATAATATAATAATAAACACTTCCTTGCACCCAGCGCAAGTAGCGAGTCAAAGTTTATTTACAAATAAAATTCATAAAATATATTTGAAAACAGTAGCGTGAGTTGTGCAGCCGAACACAACATCGAAACTTTAAAATGGATATTTAAAAACATATTTTCGAAATATTTTTTTTACTTGTGTCGCTATACTGTTCATTCGCGCTAGTCGCAGATTATAATCACTAATCAGGCGAAACTTTGGCGACAGAAACTATCGATACAATTACTCAAGAATGTATATTAACTATATAATATACCTATACTCACTTAACTCAATAGACTCAATATTAACTATCTGCATGTGTAATTACATTATTTACCAAGACAAAGTTAACGACATATTTATAACAGGCACCTAACTACATATAACTAGACATAGCATACCTATTGTGAACAATTAAACTAATTATTACATACTATTTTTATATCACTACACAACATTTCTCTACTTCATATAAAAATTATGACGAAAAAAATATTTGACTCCCGATCACCGGTATCGCTCAATGCCAAGAATCGTCAGAATAGTAGATCTTAGGTGATTATGAAGTTCTATCGTGAAGTGAAAATTTCAAAAACTAATTGAAATCAATAATTGAAAGTACAGAAAATTGCGATACATTTTAATGGCCAATAATTTTGATTTTACTGACATTAAAATCAAACTGCTACTAGAATGTAAACAAAGCGTTATTCACAAAATTTCATTAAAAATCTAACAAAAAATTTAAATAGAAAATTAGTTTTTATGAAAATCCAATTATTTTGTTATTAAAAATGCAGACTAAACGATTTGATGCATAGATTTTTTACGGTGTAAATATGTATTTTTAGTTATTATATGAAATTCATTCCGATACTAAATACTTTTATTTTTATTTTATTATAACTCAACAGCTATTTCATACATTAATAAACTAACTTTTACATTAAAGCCAATCAAAGCTCAGCGGTAAGGAAGTCGCCTCACATGCGTGAGGTCGACGGTTCGAATCCGGGCGGGGCACGCACCTCTGAATTTTCAAAAAATCTATGTGCGGATTTAAATCACTAGCTATGTGTAGCCATGATCCAATTTGTCTGGTTCCCCTTTCTAAGGGTTACGATGCGAATACCGTAGACCCGCGCCATACTATAAAATGTTAATAAAATACTTATATTCTGCAAAAAAAAAATAACATGGCCGGACATTCAGATAATTTCTGCCCGTCAACCAATAGTTTTTCTTTATTTCAGAATTACCAGGTATGTACACAATAAAATCTGTATTCAAATAAAAACTATGTGGAGCTTATGCCTATCAAAATAGCCGTAGAAGTACTTAATCTAAAAGTAATTAGATACATAACAAAATAATATCCTTTTCAATGTCTCCTAAATAGAACAATGTCTAATGAACCATTAAAGTCATGTCATCGAGTGCCAATAATAAAACTTGACAATATACCACCGATACATCACGTGTATGATACCTGACCACGTGTCCAAAATATCCGAAGGATTGTTTGTTGTTAATATATCCTCGATTGAAACGTGTTGAGAAAAGTAATCAACCAATCATTCATTAACTGGGGAACAAAATATATTAACACGATTTTTTCATTTTATAATATTTTGACAAATTAATAAGGTACCACTTTCGAGAGAGAAGGGTAGGATAAAAAAATGATAAGTGCTAATATATAAAAAAATACATAATATGCAGAAGATTTATTTATTTATTGATAATAAAATTAGCCAACCGAATTGGTTAGTGAACTGCTGCCCCCCGCTAGACAACGTGTCATTTAGCTCAAGATAAGAAACAAGAAAAGATAACTCAATGTATGGAAGTGACAGTTATCACGTGACTGGCAAATGTCACTTCCATACATTGAGTTATCTTTTCTTGAGCTAAATGACACGTTGTCTATGGGACTGGTTAGAAGAAATTGCCTTATGGCAATGAACTTGACGCTTGCACAGCGTGCAAGGTGTAAGAAAGTGTTTATTATTATTAACATATTCAACATCAAAAGGCATACAAGCACTCATGAGTAAAGGAGACATATACATAAATAGAAAAGAAATAATATTTTATGACTACAGAATTATAGTTACACAAAATGGAGTGTGAATACCTATTAGGTACTACAATCGGTCAATATTTGAAATGTCTATTTTATTTTTCTTTTGAAATTATTTAATTGAACTACCAGTCTTAAATTTGTTTCAAGTTGATTGAACCACACCACCCAATTGTACGTAGTAGTTGCGCAAAACTAGTGTGTTGAGATATTCAATGTTAGTGATGAATACATATCTAATATTTTTAAATTTGTTTTAAATGACGAAGACAAAGTATATACGGTAAAACTGCATAAATAAATAGTTAAAAAACAAAACAGATTAATAGTTCTACTACTTTTATTCCTATTCGTCCTGATAATAATATTATTCATATTATGATACACGCATTTATAATGTAATGCACACCTGTCGCTGGTTACCCCCGAATGAATGAATAATCTGAATAAATAAACTATTTCAATGGAGTCAAACTTTAAAAATGTTATTTGAATTATTATTAAAATACGATAAATATTGACGCTTGATATTATTACATAATAAAAAAATCATTCTTATGACGTATGTTACCGAATAATTTAGTAACCTCAAAGCTGACTCATTCACGCATACTTACTCTGACGGATTCTGTTGGACATTTCATTCACTTTTGGCGTCATCCGCAAGATTTATTATGATTATAATTGCAACCTTTACAGCATAACTTATTGCATATTATAATTACCTATCGTCAATTTGTTCAATGTGTGTGAGTGAAACTTGAATATTGAAAAAAAAGCGTGAAATTCGAATAAAAAAAAACAAGACAAATAAACAAAACCATTGACACTAACAGGCTATTGTTTTACTTAGGCTCAATACTGTGAATTTTACAGAAGATCCATTTTTTTTAATTGCAAAATACTTTTTTGTATTGAAATAAAATCGAAAATATTAATAACTCTATAGTTCTTGTGTTAGTGGCAATTCATCGTTTTCACCGAGGTGTCTCGGCATTATCAAGGAGAATAAATCAAATCTATGGAAAAATACTTGTTTTTTTTTATTTGCTAATTTCGTAATATAAATTCATCTTTTCTCTATACATGTAAATAAACCTTACCTTAAAACATCATTTTTCTAAACACGTGTCAATTTTTCAAATCCTATATACCTAATATATCATGTGTTTTGACTAAAAATGATAAAAAGTTTATCCGGTCGCCATGAGCTCAAACTATGCGGCTTCAAAAAAAATGAAAATTCTTAAAAGTGTATTATCTGAAAGTTTTGGAAGCAATGCTTTTTTTTTAATTTTCAGGACACGCATGAGACTATAACGATCTAAGAAGTGACGATATATCAATAAACATATTCCTGAAAGATCGATGATGATATATCAATAAAAATATTCCTGAAAGATCGATGATGACGATATATCAATAAACATATTCCTGAAAGATCGATGATGACGATATATCAATAAACATATTCCTGAAAGATCAATGACAAAAAGTTGACTTGAATCTCCGATTTGATAACAAATGCTTCGGTTATATTCGCTCTTACCCTCACGAATAAAATGAAATGAGTGAAATCGTATCATTTATGACAATTTATATTGATGATTGAATGTTACATATATATGTATGTACATATGGTATGTATGTATGAAGCTACGGTGCAAATACCTATATAACCGGACGTAACAGTGTTTTGAAAATTTCCAGATGTGGCGCTAATTGCCTGTTATTGTGTTAAATTGAAGGCTTTCTCGTTTATCTCAGTTGCAGGCTGCCAACCAGCCGAGAGAAGCGAGGTACACTGAGCCATATTCCTCGTATCGCTTATGCAATTCAACATCTCTCGAGGCTGTTTGTTTTGCTTCTACAGCTACAATATAAGTATGTAATAATATTTACCTACCTAACTAGCTGCCTAGCTACGACCTCACTGTATAACATATTTGAGGTCTCCATTAAAATTAAATCTGAAGAGAATTATAACTACATTAGCGGTGGTGTGTGGTGCACCTGTCCCAAGCGGAGTCGTTCCATTTTTGGGTGAAAGAAAGTTTGCTAATTGAATTACTTTTGAACATAATATGCAACACAAACAATATTTGATATAATATGCTTCTGAAGCAACATAACAAAAATGCTAGATGTATTATATTAAGGCTGTGTTTCTGCAACAAAGATTAAAGTAAAAGTATAGTTTAAATACTTTGATTTCATAAAATTGTTCAATACTTTTGGTTGTTTCATTGAAATCTAAAGCCGTCAAACGACTCAATTTTGAACAATTTTATGAAATCAAAAAGTTTTTAAGCTATATTATTACCGATGCTTTTGTTGAAACAAACCCAACCTAAGTAGTACCTACATAAATGAGTGAAGTTATAATGTTTATTTGGGTGTTTCTCTGTAAACTGGGCAAGTTGTTCTAAGAAAGTTGTCTAGGCCACTTTTTTGCTTATATATTGTACAAATCTTATTAAAAGAATAGATATCTACTAGGTTAATAATAAATAGCAGATGAACCAAAAATATTTCCAATAGGTTAGGAAATATTGAGCATTTTCTGAAAAATCGATACAGGGGACTGTTGATTTTGACAGGGGACTGATAATTTAAATGAAAAATGTTGTTTTAGTAGCAAAATAAGTCTTTTTATATTTTCTTAAACTCTATAATTTAAGAATGAAATAATTGAACAATAAAGTTATAAAAAATTAACAGTATTTTTTATAATATTTTATTATTTCTGATGACTATTATAATTTTTTAACAGATTTTTAATTATCTCAATAGAGACGAAGTTGGAATATTTATTGTAGGAGAACCGGGAAATCAAGGCACCTACAGGGCTTACGACCTGTCATCGGCTGATTTACGTGATCACTTTATGCGCTTGCGCAACGTTCACCAAATTCTCATTAAAAAGGCATAATTGGGGATCTCATTAAAAAGGCATAATTGGTGAACGTTGCGCAAGCGCATAAAGTGATCACGTAAACCAGCCGATGACAGGTCGTAAGCCCTGTAGGTGCCTTGATTTCCCGGTTCTCCTACAATAAATATTCCAACTTCGTCTCTATTGAGATAATTAAAAATCTGTTAAAAAATATCTTTGACTCCCGACGGGGAAAAAAATCCAATGTTTGCGCATATGCAATAATAAAAATATTCGACTATTATAATTTAGAATCCTTCCATTGTATAAAGCTGATAATTTCTTCCAAATCTGGCATATTTTCTCTCAATCGAGCTTGTTGCATTTCTTGACACTTTTTTCTTATTGCGATAATTGTTGCAATGCTCTCTCCACTACTTCTTTGCTTCTGGTGGAGTCATATCCTTAACTAGCTTCTTACTTCCATTTTCTTTTTTCTTGAGATATTTTAAATGTTCTTTCTCTCTTCTTCCTTTTTCTGTGGGTCGTTTTTGTTACGCTCATATCTCTTTCACTCGACTTCTCTTTTCCATTGTAAAATCTCTTCCTTAAAAAGTTTTTTTTTAGGACCATTCTCAAAAGATATGTGTATCTAAAAAGAACTAAAAAGGTATATAAATTAATATATAAACTAAAATATTGTTTAAAATAATGTAAAAAGTTGGTTCTATATATTAATAAAATAAATAAAACAATGATAAACATATTAAAAGACCATCCCCTGGAGGCAGAAATAGTCCCCTGCCTTTTTATAGTGCAGGGGACTGTTGCCAGGGGACTGTTTAATTTGACTTCATTGAATGATAGCACAAAATACAAATAAGTTTTGTTATTTTGCTATAAATAGGGAATATTTATACAATACAAGAAATATTTTTTAAATTGTATAAATATAATAGATATAAAAGAGATAAAAATAATTCTTACCAGAGGACTGTTGACTGGCCGGTTGTCACACGGATTTCTCGGAGCGAAGTTCGTGCAGCTCTAAATAAATTGGCGTATACGCGCTTTTGGTGACAAGCATGCAAACTTCAGGTTGTTTTCGCATGGTTACATGTATAAACGCAATAATTTAAGTTGTAGACTACGAGGTGTGCAATTTGAAATATAGACAGGGGGACTGTCCACAAAATGCTGAGACAAACTTTAATTTCCTTTTTTAGCTTTATAAACATATATTAAGAAAAAATAACCAGGTCTAATTAAAAATCATGTAATATTGTTCAAATAATTAAATAACTCAATTGATTCTTAAATTTATTTTTAAAATAAATTGAATCTAAAGGAACTAAATTGGTGTTGTGACACACCAGGGGACTGTTTTTTGAGCATTATAAACACATTTTTTATGTATTAAAGTTAAATTAAATGGATGCAGTATGCTGATCACATGTAGATTAGGTAATTATCTTTTATAATTAACTATGAAATATATAATAATCAAATTTTTTTGTATAATATAGGCCTGAGACAACGAGTTGCCCAGTTTACAGAGAAACACCCATTTATGATTAGGGACATCGGCATTTATGAACCATCATTTCATGAATAAAATACACCATATATAAAGAGTAAGGCCTACTGTCCACGTAAACCGCACGTCATGCGCAGGCTTTTGTCAATTGACGAATGCAAGACGAATGCTTGCATCTTGCATAGAAACAATCAAAACTGTGTCCACGGAGCGGCAACGTCGCGTCAGCCGCACGTCATGCATTCGTCATGCGGTACGTGCAGCAGCGTGGACACAGTTTTGATTGTTTCTATGCAAGATGAAAGCATTCGTCTTGCATTCGTCAATTGACGAAAGCGTGCGCATGACGTGCGGTTTACGTGGACAGTAGGCCTAAGATTTATTTATTTTATTTTATTTATTTATATAATTTATGTACATGTGTACAAATGCAGGTTTATTGCCATAAGGCAATTTCTTCCAACATTTATATAAAACAAATCGGAAATCTAATAAGAAATAAATAATAGCCCATGAATACTTCGTCTGTTTTCTGTCAATTATTCAGTCCTTTTGCCGAGAAAGAGTTGGCATGATCATATAAATAAGATTTTGAAAGATGGGAACATACGAAGGCGTAATAATAAGAGCATGTATGACACTATACGTGGATTTAAATGAGTCAAAACATGTATGTCAAGAGAGAGGAGTCGCGTTCGGTTCTCTGTGCCTACCCCAATATATGTTTTTCATCAAACATCGAAAAAAAAACGTCATTTTGACGTCAATTCACAAACTTGAATCACACAAACTTACGAAATGTGTAAAATTCGTAGAAGGAAACCTTCACCCTAGCCGCTGACGATTGAGATAAATTATATAAAATCTTGAGTAGCGAAGGTTGCGTACAATTACGAAAACGCAAAGTTTTCTCGGAAATATGCGAATTAAGATGTCAGGAATTTCCTTTGTATGACATAACAGAAAATATTTCATAAAATTGTGACGTAAATAATTAATTACGGAGCAAATATTCTGCCTCACAGCCGAGTTCTGAGTTTCATCTCGTACATTGTCGAGAAATTGTTGTATCAACTGGGGTATTCGAGATATAATGGAGAACATGGCACATGCTACAGGAGAACCCTTACTTTTAAAGTTATTAAGACAGTAGATGTCAGTGTTCATCTA
The DNA here is from genome assembly GCA_963576475.1 of Molanna angustata. NCBI lineage: Eukaryota > Metazoa > Arthropoda > Insecta > Trichoptera > Molannidae > Molanna > Molanna angustata. The sequence goes on along the minus strand of OY754978.1, from coordinate 27,401,753 downwards.
GAATTCATATTAATTTATTGTGAAGAGTTCAATTTTTTATACGCTACGTTTTAAACATAATTTAATAAACACGGATTATTAACTATGAATTCATAAAATACACTATGTAATTATCGAAATATGGTATGCTTAAATTTTATCTCAGTTTGATTTTATTATGATACATAAATTTGTGCGCCCGATTGAGCACACACAAAATTTGCCTTAAGAAATATAATATTATAATTTTATGTTGATTTTAACTGTTATAATTTTAATTACAAAATGTATTATAACAAAACAAGTATGAATAATAATAAACCTACGCGCTTTCTCTAGACAATGAAAGAAATGCTCAGTTGCAATAATTATTATACGTCAATAGAGTACCTACTATAAAGAATGTTATATGTTTCTAGAGAAAAGGGTTACACTTTAGATATATTTCGTTTATCAAATAACAATATGAATTTCCACCTACACACGAAAAAAACTTTGAAATGTTTGTACATAATAATAAAAATAATTAAGAAAGTAACGTCCGTCAAATGACGGGCTGTCTCATCGATCTGCTGAAATAGTGAACTTGCTATTCTAATTCGCTCTACAGAAGTAATTAAATGATCTGCTGAAATAGTGAACTTGCTATTCTAATTCGCTCTACAGAAGTAATTAAATGATCTGCTGAAATAGTGAACTTGCTATTCTAATTCGCTCTACAGAAGTAATTAAATGATCTGCTGAAATAGTGAACTTGCTATTCTAATTCGCTCTACAGAAGTAATTAAATGATCTGCTGAAATAGTGAACTTGCTATTCTAATTCGCTCTACAGAAGTAATTAAATGATCTGCTGAAATAGTGAACTTGCTATTCTAATTCGCTCTACAGAAGTAATTAAATGATCTGCTGAAATAGTGAACTTGCTATTCTAATTCGCTCTACAGAAGTAATTAAATGATCTGCTGAAATAGTGAACTTGCTATTCTAATTCGCTCTACAGAAGTAATTAAATGATCTGCTGAAATAGTGAACTTGCTATTCTAATTCGCTCTACAGAAGTAATTAAATGATCTGCTGAAATAGTGAACTTGCTATTCTAATTCGCTCTACAGAAGTAATTAAATGATCTGCTGAAATAGTGAACTTGCTATTCTAATTCGCTCTACAGAAGTAATTAAATGATCTGCTGAAATAGTGAACTTGCTATTCTAATTCGCTCTACAGAAGTAATTAAATGATCTGCTGAAATAGTGAACTTGCTATTCTAATTCGCTCTACAGAAGTAATTAAATGATCTGCTGAAATAGTGAACTTGCTATTCTAATTCGCTCTACAGAAGTAATTAAATGATCTGCTGAAATAGTGAACTTGCTATTCTAATTCGCTCTACAGAAGTAATTAAATGATCTGCTGAAATAGTGAACTTGCTATTCTAATTCGCTCTACAGAAGTAATTAAATGATCTGCTGAAATAGTGAACTTGCTATTCTAATTCGCTCTACAGAAGTAATTAAATGATCTGCTGAAATAGTGAACTTGCTATTCTAATTCGCTCTACAGAAGTAATTAAATGATTTTTGATGATATTCCTTCTGCGTCATTCAATCCCCTCCTTCTTTTCCCCCGTCATATGATCAATCTGTATATTGTTGTGTTATATTTTCTTTTAAGGTAGTATTAACTTCTTGTTCTTATTCAGCCAGACCTCCACTGCTTGATATACACAATTTTCTATGATCGGGATTTGTTACAATTTTCTTCTTCGGGTTTTTCGTACCTATCCATACTCACGACGGAGACAACACCATCAGCCCACTTTTTCTAAGGCCGACCTTATCACCTTTTCATAACCCATGGTTTCCACCGCAGAACTGCGCCCATCTGTCAATTAACTATTTGGCAACATGACCGGCCCATTCGCTATATTCTACTGAACCAAATTTATTTAAAGCTTCGCGTTGTTGAGTTATTTAGAAAAGATTGCCTTGTGGTAATAAATTCACCTTTGTGCACTTTCTGTACACAAATTCAAGAAATAAATAATACCTTACGACTAGATTTGCCTTTAAATAAAGAAAATAATTTATTGAGCGAATTCTATTGACCATCAAGATGAAGATTTTGCTCAGGTATAAATATATAGTGCAATAATATAATGACAGGTCACCAGTGACTACATCTACATCACAGTCGTGTTGTGGATGTATGTAATGTAATGACTAGTTGAGAAAACTGCTTGTTTCTAAGTTTGATGAACTTTGCTTGCGAGTCGGTTGACTGATTGAAAAGAAAGAAAAAATATACAACTGTGAATGGTCCGAGTTATACAACGATCTAAACAAGAGTGTCTGTCATAGAATACCGAGTTAATAAATATAGATTAACTTTTAACGTTAGTTAAAAGAAATTGCCCTTAAAACGATAAACTCACATGAGTACCTCTTAAAAATATAGTCAAAACGGATCGATACTTAGGGCGCATGACAACTCATTCGTGTCATCCATCCAGAAACGGTCACTTCTAAACCGGTCGTATCAAATAACTCATTCGTGGTTTAAACAAAAAAGAATTATTTAATACTCGATTTATTGAAACGATTGGTTTCGAATCGACCGATTCGCCGTGTGTTCAATTTCATTCAATTGAAATGCATTTTACGTTCCTCGTTTCTTACTCAAAAAACAGAATATCTAGTCTTGCATCTCATTGGCGTGTCTTTTTCTTGTCGTTCATCGTTCATCAAAATGAAAAAAAATGTTTATACGAGAATTTAGGAATGCTTCGGTGAAACTCGTTTGTTAATATGTATGTTGTAACTGCAAAATATAATGTTGAAGAGAAAAAAGGAAAACTGCACGCGAATCCCAAGTATCTGAGTTGCTAGGTTCGTACTATGAGCTGAGTCATACGGCCAGTTGGAGGTGCAACAGGCAAACATAGCTGGTTCAAAGTTAGAACTGATCTATGTACACAGCCTGCCATATTAGGAGGCGACCGCTCACACCGATTAGATAGGTTCTTATAAGATATAAATAAATCAGATGGTCAGGTATCACAAGCATACGAGTGTTATGCGATCTATAAATACTTTAAAATTCGTTGATTAATCAAAATATTTTATCTTATCAATAAAGAGAGTTGTTTGTGGCCAACTACTTATCCAATACAAACATTGATCACTTTTTCCTTCAATGGTTGATAATCCATGAATCCATTTTAGTGGAGCCCAATCACATAGTAATGATAAAATTGGCACCCCACGTTGGGCGCCAATGATTTGAGAATATACTACACTAGTAAGATAATATGTAAAAGTGTACATCATCTGGTAGCTATTATGTAATTGAATATATTTTGAATATAATATTTTGCATTTAAATTTTTTGTTACTAGATATAAGGAAAAAATGTATTATAAATAAATAAAAATAATAAATATTAATATGTACCTACATTATTTAAAAAATAATAATAATTCAATTCCAAATTACACCATTGTTTTTTAAGATCACAGAGTAGAAAAGCATTTTGCACAATATGATAACAAAATAAATTCGATCAAACTTATACAGCCCAAATACTAAACAATACAGGACAGATTAGGAGCTTACCTAAAGTAGGGCTAAAAATAAGAAGAAAAAGTGTATTGTATTATCTATAATTGTATTATTTAAACGTTTAGAATTCAACTTATCAAACCTGCTCGGTATTTTGCGAACCACGATTTAACCTGCGTGGAAGACTGTAAGAGAGGAATTAAAAATAGCATTAAAAGTACCTACCTATGTATGTAACATGATGTTGAGTATGCACCGCTGCAAAAGAGGCTGGCAGGCAAGCAGATAAATAATAGTGAAGGAGAATGATGATATAAGTATATATATTATACCGTTGGGTGAGTTTCGTAACGTCCAAGTAAGGCATCCAGCCCCTTACGGTAACACTGCGTGGCGTTGCATCATAATGCATTATACACATCGCTCACAATGCCTCCAGTACAGAGAGTCACGGCCGGACTTGTCTGCACTAGGAAGAGGGTATGTTATTCACCCTCGTGATGTAGCGGGCGAGCTGTGTTCAACGCTACACTGCATTACAGAATATACATTTTTAAAACATATATTTTCACAACTGAATTTTACAAAACAAAACACTATTTTCTTGTCAGGGAGTCTTTTCATAGTCCCAATGATCACGTTGATTTAATTATAGAAAATTCAAAAATTTCCCAACAACTTTAGCTTCAAATCTTGATTTTCTCCTGATCATTAATTCGAAATAATATGAGTCAATCCATCGCCATAATTTGGTATTTTTGGAAAACTGCAGGACTCAGGTAGATATTCCATACTTATTAAGGTACGTTATTATTGGAAAAAAGTCATTGTTCAACTAGAAAGGTTACCCTGCACATTTCATATTCTTACCTGTCATAACAATTGTACCTAAAACTCAATTGCGTATAGAGCTTGTAGAGTTTTTTATTTCAATTTACTCGCGATCCAACAACGAATCTACTTATAAGTATGGTAGACACATGAAACTATAATTAAATATATTTGTATTATGATAATTTAACCCCGTTTCAAATTTAATGGAATACATTCACTATATCATTCACCATTGAAACGTTACTATGACTGTATAACTCCCGAAATTCCTAGTATACATTCTATTAACTCGATTAAAAGCCTTAAAAAAAGCAAAATCACAACTCTCCACTATTAGAGATTAAAAAACAAATTTCATAATAACAATAATAATTAATAACATCGAATACCAAGACCCCTCCTAAATTATTATATTGATCACGATAACACAAACACAACACGGACCTTAATTTTAAAATTGAGTTTACATGATATAATACCCTTGCAAACAAAAACGATACATGAGCAAAAAAAAAACGCAGCTACAGGGAAAAACATTATTCATAATCGGGCGCCACGAGAAAAACGACCATCACAAATTTGAGAAGAGGTGCGCTTATTTGTTAATTCCGAGAAGACGATACCCCGAGATGATCGAGAGGCTGCGTGTTTATACGTAACAGGAATTAAAATCAAAGGCCGAGATTCATCGGCCGACCTTGGCCAAGGACGTTCAACAACCGAGATCGAGACATTATTATTATTACGGGTCTACGAATCAACTCGCATCGCTCTTCTATAGAAGAGGTGGTACTGCAAAAAAACCGATGCGATAAAGGATAAAATGCACAAAGTCCAGAGAGTCGTTCGCTTCTTTGTGTATCGGGGCTCGAAAGTTTTATTTACGAACAGTCGATGGAATCTGTAGTTTTAGATTGAAATATGAATTATTTTGTATCTCGGGAAAATACATAGCTAGTATAAAACATAAGAAACATTACAACTAATTCAATAGGTAGAAAATACAATTTATTAGTTTGATAGATTGGTAATTATATTTTTAACGTAACTGCGAGGTTGATAGATGTAGCGAAAAAAAAAACATCACATAACACATCTTTTTAACAAACTATAGAGATTGAAGTGTCCAGAACATGTAGAATTTATTTATTTATATAATTTACAGGTGTACAAAGGCGGGTTTATTGCCTTAAGGCAATTTCTTTCAACCAACCCAAGCAACGTGAACTCTCTAAAGTTAAATTAGAATTCAAGTTCTTTAAGGATCTGAATAACTTGGCTCCACATAACAATCAAGACCTTGCTCCAACAAATATGCCACCAGGAGGACATCTCACATTAAGATCGTCTAGATCACCGAGTACCAATTAATTTAAGGTATTGGACAGAACCAAGAAGGCGGAAAATGAGTATGATCCCAATTTTCGTGTAAACGGGTTTTATTAAGTAGAATAAATTGTCCCCAGATATAATTGGAGCTCAAAGCATTGTTTCACACAGTTTTAATGTGTTTGTTTTAGTTGTTTGGAAGATAATACTGAGAAGCAAGGATACCGCAATTAAAGAAATAATTAAAAAAACAAGCTAAAACTATTTTTGTTTATCAGAATGCAGCAACAGTTCTTAGAAAACCGGAATGTCGAAATATTCGCTTTTTGCGATACGAGCCCTGTCTCTGATTCGGAGCTTCTCGTCTGAATCCGTGATTTACAACGGCGGCTATGCAGTTTATATCCGATAACAATGCTCTGCTCTCGTTGGCGTAGAGACACATTCAAATCGTGAGCGACGAACGATGCGGATGCTGCTTTGCGATCGGATTGTGAGCGTAACTCCACATCAGCGTACTCACAGTGCAAAATACCCCGCATTGTGTATTGCGAGAGTGAGGGGAGAGACTTGGAAGAATGCGTTGACCCGATACGCGAGATCCTCGCCCAAATTGAATAAGAAAATCGACAATACAAAAGCCACGTGAACGTACTTTATAAATTCAAACGACAGCATATAAATGATAATTCGTCGAATATGGAAGGCAGTCCACAAATTATTTCTGATAATGAAAGGAAAAAAAACAAAGGTTTTAAACATGACTCACAATATGCGAATTCCTACGATAAACGACAGAATAAAATAGCCCGATAAATACACATTCAAATGATATCCACATATAGATATGCTATCGACTATTGGTGACCGCCATGGCACAGTGGTAAGTCGTTTGATTTATTTCCGGAATCCTAAGATTAATTCTCAGATAAGATACCTATAGATAAAAATGTCACGGTGCAAAAAACAGATTTCATATTTTTATATTATGCATGGTCACTGAAATGGATGCGTTCGGTGCAATTATAAATACTAGTGATCGCGAAGCGGTCAAAATTCGACCATATTAACTGGTTGCATGTAACGAAGGCGATAGTACGTTAAGTTGAAGAATACGTCCCAAACTATAAACGCTTAAATTCAATTATTAAATATTTTAAGATATATTTTTTTCTATAAAAAACATGTATGTCAGTTATTGTGGAGGTCAATCCTTTTTCCTACCCCGAGTGTGAAAACAGCTTGATGGACACACAAAAGTTTCTACTCCGAATTATCCATGTATAACGTACATACTGCAAAGCCTCTAAGTTGGTTTTGTTAGACTTTAAAGTTTTTTTTTTAAAGTAAAAAGTCCACTACTCCATACAATTCTCTCACACGCAACTAAAGTTAATAATGTCGATTTATTGACAGAAATAAATTCTCTAGAACAAATCGACAGTCGGATTAAATTTTTAAGTTTGGAAAGTCATCATGTCAAATGTCAATTTTCTTTTCACACATTGGAAAATGTAATTGTTTAAGTATCATATAATATTGTTTCACAGTAGATGATGTATTTTTTAACATGATCTGTATTTGATTGAACAACTGCGTTTGACATTGGCAGTATGAAATTAAACAGTCTATGGTTTGAAATGAAGTATTTTTTTTTAATTAATGTAATGTTTATGTAATATTTGTAAAACATATTTATTTATTTATTTATATTCGGAAAACAAACAGCTTAATACAATATAAGGGATTAACAATAAAATAATAACAACTATGCCAATAACATGTTTCCACAAGTATACAGGTAAAAATATATTATTTATTTATTTATTTATTTAAAGGACAACATACAGCATATAATAAATTATAAAACAAAGATAATTTGATTAATAATAAAGCCAATTACAGGTTGTCGCTGAAGTTATTGTAGTATATTAAGATATATTAGGAATGGTTACATATTATGGTGAGATATTGTGTGAATGATGTGTGAAATTGCATATATAAATGTGTCAGTATAATTAAGTGTTAAATTTGATTATGACGACGAAATTTTAAGTTTGATATATTTTTTTAAATGTGGGGGCGCTAAGTAAGAATATGTCAGATAGAATATAATTATGTAAGAAGTAGGAAGTAAGTATTATTGATGTAGGAGGGAGTTAAGAGGGAATAGGGAGGGAAGAGAGGGAGTACAGAAAGAGAGGGATTAGTATATTAGTATTATTATGTATAAGTTTTAGCTTTCTGCACTCCTCCTTTATATGAACTTAACTATGCCAAATCTCGCACCCCCTCTAGCGCGTATTTTGCTTTAAAAGGGGTCCCAAGCTTTCGGTTCATAAATGACAGATTTGTTCAAAAACTAGAAAATCTAAGTAAGCAATGGGGCTTTATAAGCGAAAGAAATCGATCCAAGCAGGATTTGAACCCGGGTCCACAGGATAGGAAACTCGCCATTCTACATAAGGAAAAGATCGTTATTAATATTGACATTCTGGATTTAGGAGTATAGCTCGGAGGACCTGTTATTATTAATATACATAAAAGTGCGATCGTCGTTGGGACTGGACGGTACGGGAAGTACGTTGCACATTTTCGTGCAGCGATTCTCCAATGTGCGATGTGACGGGGTTTAATCACCTCCACCGTTGGAAGAGAAGGATAAATATTTCCCTATGTCAGTACAAATAGGTAGGTTCTGGGGAATGCAGCGTCCCTAACACCGAACGTTACTGCGGGTGGACCTGATTTATCGCGTCTGCGACTCCGTACTTTATCCGATGTGATTTATCGCATTGTGTGAACGGGAGTCAATGTGACAGTTTTATTTTTATGTCTCGTACATCTCTAACTTCAGTTGGATACAGAGTGTGTATCATTTTACAGTATTCTTTACAAGTTATATTTTTTCTCGTTTGACAAGTTCAATATTTATATCAATACCGATTTTTGTTTCGCAAATATAAATATTATAGAAACTTGAAAATATAATTCAATTAACTATAATGGCTTGGTCACATGAAGCGAATAGAAGACGAGGAGCTGGCAAAAAGAGAGATCACTGTTAAAACGGTGGGAAGAAAAGTAGGAAGGCCAAAACTTTATGGAGTTAGAGCCGATTTCTGAGAAGGTATTCGGTGTAACTAGAGGATTTCTGTTATAGATAGGAGAAGATGGCGACAGATCTTGGAGGTAACAAAAACCCAACAAGGGTACAAACGCTACTGAAAAGAAGAAACAAAACTATTGGGTTGTGGCCAACGTATATTTCTCCCTACGTCACTATACTAAGTAGTCAAATTTTGAATGAATAATGTTCAGCATTTTCATGAAATGAGTTTTTAAATTATTTTTGTTTGAAATATTTTATTACTATTCAGATATCCTTCAATATATGTATATTGGATCTAAGCGAGTGTTGGATATACAAATTTGCAATAATTGAAAATGATTAAATGAGTACTTTAGTCTTTAATCGATAAAGTAGAATAAACAACGCCGTACATAATACTTAACACACGCATAGATATATTGTGATGAAACTTTCACAATACAATCACAGGATGATGCTTCTTGAGAATCTGCAATAAAAAACATAACCTTAAAATTTGCGAAATCATAACTCCCCACTATATCCCCTCAGGATAGTGATGTGTAAAAATTAGTGGCATCACATGGTTTTTTCCACTCATCATGTCGGAAAGCATTTGTTAGATTTTTCTCAATATTGTATTGTTTAGTTTTACAATACAACATAATGAAATATCTAAATATTTTCAGTAGTTTGTGTACATAGCATTGTTGCCAAATCAATACTGTTATTTCGCTAGAAGCCATATAAAGCAACTGTTGAAAAAGAGATGACATTAATAATTCTAAGGAATACAAAACCACCATTTTAACGATAGAAACACACGTCCATTAGGTACCACGAAAAAAATAAAATAACCAAAAGAAAAAAATACTATTAAAATTGCGTTCATAAATAAAAAAAATATTTTTGACCAAAAATATTTTTTTCAGAAATTACATATTTTACTGTAATTTCTGAAAAATTAAATGTTGAAGTAATGTTTTTATTACTTTAATAAATAATTAGTTTTAAACGAAAACCTTTGTGCATAAATGGAAAAATTATTTCAATTTAGCATTTTTTCCAGCTAAGCTAAATAAATTTCTCCTCTGCATAGGCATGCCGGGAATCGTACCAGCACAAAAGCCATACGCCTTACAATTTATGCTACGACGATCGAGTGATAATCTCACTAAAAATGTATATTACTAACAATGATGACGTGAATTTGAATAGTCATTTGTATATTTAGATGGGTCGATGGCAGAGCGGTTAGCGCGCTGGGCTAGTAATCCAGTGGCCGCGAGTTCGAATCCTGCCTCGACCGATTTCGTTCACCTATAGCACAAGCATTTATTTGCTTATTTTAGGGAACGTAGGAAGATGTATATGTACTTGTTTAACAAGGGCATATTCATTTTTTATTTTTAAAAAATATATATATATTTTCTAAATAGGACAGTCAAAATATGACCCACTAATATATTTAGAATTGCTCACATTAAAACATGTTGGTTGATAAGTGAAATAAATTGAGTGAGTAGATGCATCAAGTCCCTAATCGATAGTACCTAAACCTATTCACGAGTTATACATTTAAACCAGTTTAAACGGTATTTTTAACTTAACAAAATACAACAATATATATATTGATAGGTAATATTAATGATGACTACGGTACTCTTGTACATATATGTCAGGTGCCAGCAATATTATACATTATGTTTGAATATATAAACCCATTAAAAACATATTGAGAGTAAAAAATTGTAAAGGACATAAGAATTAAACAAATAATGGACTTTTTATTTTAGCGATGAGACAGCGTTCAGTCAGTACAACTTTGTATTAGGAAAAATAATTATAAAGGTAAAATAATTCTTATCAAATTATTGATTTTATATAAAAAAAAAAATGTTTTCTTAAAACTTCATGACGAATGACCAACAAGTAGACAGTATCAATTTGTATTTTTTTAGGTATTCGAAAGATAATTTGAATAACTGTCATGTTGGACGTTGTCCAAAAGGTTGCCAATCAGAAGTGACAAGCTGGGCAGGGCATGCCTCCGAACCACATACTCCAGATGGTCCAAGAAAGTGTTAGAATGGCGACCTAGAACGGGCAAAAGATGTGTCCGAAGGCCTAAAACAAGGTGGTCTGATGATATTAGACGAGTGGCTGGAGGCGGATGGATGCGGTCTGCCCAAGATAGGGAGCCGTGGAGGTCCCGGGGGGAGGCATATGTGGAGGCATATGTCCATTACTGGACGAAGGAGGGTTGGATAAGAAGAATTTGAATAAAATCGTATTATTTACCTGATTACCCATCGAATATTACATTTAAATAAAAATAACACAAAATATTACATGAATACGATACGAATCATAAAAAGAGAATAAATATAAGAATAAGATACAAACTAAGAATAAATATTACAAAAAAAGAATTAATAATAAATTAAACAAAAAATATATCTAATAACGATTTAAAATTAGGTTTCGATAATAGACCAATAATACAGATTCGTTAAAAATTGAATGAAATCAGGGGGGCAAGTCTGGTTCAATCGGCGAAATCAAAACCCTCATGATTACCCATATCATGGATATAATTATTATACGGAGTTCTACAATATCTTTAGATGTCATAGAACTCCATACGATAATTATATCCATGATATGGTTAATCACTAGGGATATGATTTCACCGGTCGAACCAGACTTGCCCCCCACAACGGAAAAAAAACGGACAAAAATATCGATATCATAAACAGAATTGTACAAAAATGCACAGTACGATGTTAAGATAGGTGACCAGTTAAAATTTCATACAATTAATTGACATAAAAATTAATAAATTATTGAATAAAATAATTTGAATATAAAATTAAAGTTTGACTATAAATTCATAAAGCTTTAATAACGGAAATAAAAAATCTCACATTAAATAATACCAACTATTTCCCTACTGGGGTCAACAGACTAAAATGTAATCAACAAATTATTTTGTATTTCATTCATAGTCAATAAGTTAGGTGGTTGCTTTATCAATGATTAATAAAAAAATAATCTAAATGCAAATCAAAATGGATAATGTATAACCGGTACTTGAATTTTTACGCGATTAAAACGAGTATATAAACAAAACTATAAACATTTTTATTTGAATAACAATGATGGTCTCGTTAATTGTTCTCGGGTGGGTTCAACGGAACTACGTACCTACCTTCCTTCCGCTTTCCTTGAAGAATGGGAAATTCGCGACAAATTAGCATGCAAATGTGGCAGCTTGTGCGACGTAGTGAACGACGATGCAAACAGGAAGGAATTTCACCAGAATTCGACCTTGCCGAAGAATAATAATGAATAGACCGAATAGCACCAAAGACTCGTGTCGTTACGTGTTCTGCATAATCTGCATACCTGCGTAGATAGAACGTTTGAAAAACGAGTAGGTTGTGGCCAACACTAAAACCTCAACTGCATGGTAAAAATACATTTTTTATTCATGACAGGGGGGTAAAATTAAACATACAATAACAATATGAAGTCATTAACTCGTAAGCGTCATACGTGTCAAGATAAAAGAATGTAAGTTCGTTTTCTTCTGCTTACCACATGAGGGACATGTAGATAAATATGAATACTATCTTAAAGCAATTGTAAATATTTTCTATTTTTTTTATTTTTTTTTATTTAGGTAGATATAAAAATATATTTTTCTAATATATTGTATACCCACACACAGGCATTGCCTTTGTGGGAATTTTGGACATTCGTAATTATACTTTGTAATTTTTTTGTTATATCTTTAATTTTTGTAACATGTGCCAAAATCACAATAAATAAATACATAGTAGTGTAGAGTAATAAAATAAATTTGTACATGTCTATAGAAATATGTACATACAATGGTTGTAATTCTGAAACGATAAATTTAATACTGGTTGACTTTTGACACTATCACAATTCAAAATGGCGGCGATCGTCATTTTAGAATTTCCTGAACGCATTTAATTGGAATGGTCTATTGAAAAGGTTATTGGAATTATAACAAGCGGTCGAAGCGTGTTGTTAAAATAACAGATTGACGGTTTGTTGGATTAAATATTTAAAGTTAAATAAAACATGATACATGTTAAAATATTGACGCAAAAAATATGCTAAAAATTATGTAATCGTAACTCTCCATTATTCAATAGTAGTGTAGAGTAAAAAAAAAACACTTCCAGTTTTGCGGCAATGACTCGACACCAAGCGGTTGTATTTGAAGAGAGAAAAAAACGGCCAATTCGTGTCGATTATTTAATATTATGTATACCTATTATTATGACGCAAATATTATGCAAAACCTTGCCCATTCCTTCAGATGATAATTATGAAATAGCAAATATTAAATTATTTAATGAAAAATTACCGATTACAGCTTCGTTATATTCCAAAAATGAACTAATAGAACAATTATTCTAATATGTATATGATAATATCGCTATGGAGACTGAAATCGACCCCTTCACAGAGCGCTAAGTGAGCGACAAATAAATTGCACGACACGAGGAGTAGCTCATGGCGCCCTCTAAATTAACAATCTCTGCACCATAGTGCAAAAAAGAACAATCGACGAATGTGAAAAGAAGAGTCACATTCGCGGACTATAATTGACTTCAGAACTATTTACATTTAGACCATCCGAGGTGTGGCCAGGATCTGTCCTTCCTGTCAATTAACTTAATGGGAATATTTCAATAGCATGGTTGGCAGTATCGATGGCGAGAATTCTTAAAGGCTTGACCCCATGACAAAAGGGACCTTAAACAATCCCAAGGGTATACTATAATAATACGAATGTCATCCGTATAAAGTTATACAAATTAAATTGATAATTCAAAAAAACAAAATCTAAATATCAATAAGAAAAAAAATAAAAACACTGTTAGTTGTTTCAGTTGCACATAATCAGGGAGAGTAAAAATTTACTTTAAAATCAAACGTATAGTAATATAAATGGACATTCTTGTAACAAGATTTAATCTTTCATCTCTATGTTTACTTACTGACAGATCAATAAATGCGATGTACATATAAGTTCCACTTACCTGAAACAAAAAGAAATATTATAATTAGACAAATGTTGTAAAAAGTACAGTATGCAAGAGTAACACATAGGAAATGTAGGTACATATTCAATAAAAACACAAAATAATTATTTAGTCATTAATTTCAACTATTATAATATTTATAACAAATCGGACGGGAGGGACTTAGGGGACTGATTTTGTTAAAATTTATGTTGATATTTATTTTTTGTATTGGATAGTTTTTACTCATTCTGAATTTATTTATTTATCATAAGAAATAAATAATTCAAAAATTACAAAAACGATTTTCTTCGTGAGTAAGCTTATTGCTTCACGTTACGTTGTTTTGTACCGGAATTATGAATGTATAAATTCACAGTGTACCAAAACTAAAATAAATAAACAATAAATGATATTTAAATTATTTGTGACGAGAATTATTTTATTTGTGTACAAATAAATGATTAAAGATATAAATACTTAAACCAGAATACAAACTAGCAAATCTAATGACATGTTTCGATATCATATAATCCGATGATATTTATTGATAAAGGTTCTTGATATTCTTTGCAAAAAACTATCAGATATATTTCATAACATTCTAGGTCTATAAATATACAAACGTTAGTTATGCGAGGAAAATGAGTCATCAATCATTCATAGTGCAAAACTGGAAGACACTTCTTTAGGAGCAAAACAAGTTACTGGGCGCCGCACCACACCTTGTAGGCGACATACACAACTATCTAATACTTGTAGACTTGGACATGAAAGATCCAACAAACTAGGTAGTTAGTTATTCAAAAATATTGTAAAAATAATAAAATGAAACATTGAAAAAAAAACAAACTGAAAATGTATTTTTTCCGATGAAATTATATAAAAAAAAACAATGTTTGTGGCCAACACTACGTACGTTACTATGCTTATATTCAATCTAATATCAAACCACTTCCAAAAGTCCACTTATTATTAAAGGGACAGGAATGACTGAAGAAATGGTATGAAGGCACAGACGAAAGGGGCTTATTTTTGAAAAATGTATGTATGTGATTTTTTTTTATATATTGTATTGGATATTTTTTACTCATTTTGAATTTATCATAAATAAGAAGTTCAAAAATTACAAAAACGAATTTCTTGATGAGTTGACTTATTGTTTCACATTTACGTCGAGAATAAAATACTAGAAAAATAACAAAAGGCCATAAAAAAATCACTTTCTTGTCTAATTATATTGACATTTCCTATCTATTTTTGATTTGACAGTTCTATTATAGAGGAAAAGCCAACGTATAAAAATTACCTTTGATCGGGGATAAACTTCGAGAATCATACACAAAATTGAGAATGTAACGTGACAAATACATGTCTATGACAGTGACATGTTTCAGGTAATAAAATAAACGCGGCAAAAAAGACATCATGTCTGAATTCAATCAGAGAATATAAGAAATGCAAACGAACTACCATTACAACTATAGTACATCATCAGATGGTTCAGGATTCAAAACTACGTTAGTTCCGAACAACATTATTTATTTATTTATTTACTCATTAACGGCATAAATTACCTTTTACAAATATACATTAAAATATACATACTGAGAACAATCATAGAAAAGAAAACAATTATATGCATAATAAAAAAGAAAATATAACAAAAAAGTCAATATGCGAAGCAACTAAACATAGAAAAATATATAAAAAATACTTTGGACACAAATCAGCAGCAGAAACAGTGCAACTTAAGAATATATCATACATTACATTATAATCATTTAATTATATGTAACAACAAACTCTTGTTCGCACCATAACACAATGTAAAGACATCGATCTTGTCGTGCTTCCTTTAATGAGGCAATTAATGCACACCTGTCGCTGGTTACCCCGCATTGTGGGATATGCCGTAATGGTATAAATAACGTAAAGCAATGTTGTTTTTTTTTGACAAAATGAAATAATAATTATCTATCGATATTTAGCGTCCAAATATTCATCGTTCACAAAAGTATCGGCTCGCTTAAACGACTCGTTTAAAAGCTATTTCTACATAATGTAAGTGTTCGTTGGTGTTATGATATGACCTATTACGTGAAGTTCGGCCAACCTTGAGCTCGGCCCTTATTACAATTATTATTACGGTTAAACTACAATAATAACCGGTTATCTCAATTAAAATGGCATTGCTGCGTAAAGGGGGTTCATTGAACCATTTCATTTAATCAAAACATTTTAATTTCAACGATAAATGAAGAGATATGTCTAAATAACCATTTAAAACAAAATATATTCAATAGTTATTCAGTACCTATCTATTTCGTTTTTTTATTTTTTATTGCGAACACTTTCTTTCTTAATTGTCAAACAAATATCGAATTGTGATTACAGATTGATATATTCACGGGGGCATGCAAAGGGGAGTGCCCGGGTAACGCCATGCGGGGTGTGCTAGTATAAAACATAATAGACTCGTAAGTCCCTGAATAATTTTGCAGGTTAATAATTCTATACCCTTAAGCGGCTATAGTACGCAATATAGTATATTTTGAAAAAAAAATTCTCTAATACCCTCAAAAGATAAGTCTTTGAAATAAGGAACAGTTTGTTTATACATCTTTATTGCATGAGTTTTTTGAATTTGTTTAATACTTTTCTTGTAAAATTAGTTTTGGAAAAACCCTTTTTTATTTTTTTATTAAAGTAACTTAAAAAAACTACAAGGTCTATGAAGTAAATTTTTACTTCAATCGAAAGTGAATATGAAAATCTACCGGTTGAGTTTTTTATTATTATAATATTTTAATAAATATTCTTGCTATTTAAAAAAAACCTCTAAATTTTACCTTTTCGCACGATAAAATGTATATTAATAAAAATAATATATTTACTTCCCTACAACACTGCAGATGTAATAATTTCCAATAGAAAAGTTGCAAAGCCATATATATCATTCAAGACACCGAAAGATGTTTTAGTTTAATAAATTATTGTTATTTGTTAGGAAAAACAGGAAACAGACGATGAGCTGAAAATGTGTTATTGAAATAATATTGTATCTTTCTGATGTTGTACATAACATAATAAGAATTAGGTTCGTGGACATATTCTGCATGTACAGGACCCTTTTCAGGATCCACATTAGATAGGAATAATTCATTGTTTTACTACCAGCAGTGAAAACATATAACATGAAATAAAAGGTGGGCTGATTAGGTTACAATACTTGTGTTATTCTTATTTATTATATTGTTAAATTTTTATTTTTGTACAACGCCCATTTCTTCAAATAAATAAAAACATATCATAATAGTAAATCCTGAAAACTAGGGATCTTAACAAGATCTTAGGGTTCTTAACAAGATATTAGGGATTTTAAAATATTTCATCCTATGCAGAATGTTAAATCAGTTTCTAAATTACGGGAAAACAAATTATTATTATTACTTAGATGGCTCTTGTAACTTCAAAAGGAAAACAGATGAACTTTGTATTTTTTTGACAAGGATACGTAGCGGACACCAGCTATTAGGTCTGGTTAGCTCTGGTTGTTTGGAAGAAATTGCCTAATGGCAATAAGCCAGCCAGTGTGCATTTTATTTGTTTATATTATGTACAAAATATTAATTAATATTAGGATTTGAGTCCATTATACTCATCCGAAGAAGCGCACAGCGTCTACGATGTTGAGGTTTTGCAATCTGCTCAAGAAAATATGCGTTTGAATCTTAAAAATACACGGATTGTAAGAAGGTGGAAATATATGTAGAATTCGGAAGATCGCCCATTCGGAAGTCGGGCTCATGTGTTAATAAAGCAGTTCGAGAAAAGACGTTCATGTACGTTTTAGGTTCACAAAAATGTCATCAAAAACACGAACAATCAATATTAATTAAATATAATTAATTATTAATTTAAATAAAATATTAATTAGCTGTGAATATTTGACAGGTTAGAATAAATAAACATAGACTATGTACAAGAGCGACACAAAGTTAGCCAGAGTTATTTAAGACGAACATTGATAGAGAAGCACGAATCCAAAAAACAGTTTTTATTTAAAACTAGAATAACTTAATTTGTCTATTGATAAGAGAACTTTTTAAACGTGGCCATACTTGTTACCATAGACATACATATTTCACAACATACGTAGGTGTAAGTAAATAAAAACAACGCTACTAAAGGATAAACCTATCCTTTATACTGGTATATTCAAAAATGAGCGTCCTGTGGCCGAAACTAAACCCTCCAGTTCATAGTTAGTGTTCACATAATATTTTCTTTCTAAAATTGGTTGGTTGAAAAAGGATGTTCCTTCTGGCTTTACAAAATTTTGGTTGTTAAGTGGACACACTATTAATACTTCATTATTATATTAATACGACGAAACTCATAGTATACACTCTCTGTATGATATTCATTCATACCATCACGGCATATCCCACAATGTGGGGTAACCAGCGAAAGGTGTGCGGGTGTGCATTGCCTTATAAAAGGGAGCACAACATATCTGTGTATACCCACACACCAGTCTCGTCTCACCTAAAAAGGCACTATATTCAGAATGGGTGGTGAACCTCATTGCTGAACTATGTGAGATGTTATTGTTGCCTGTTGTATTTTCGATTACCCGGCTCTTACGGGACACTCGAAAACAATAATAGAAAAGAGTGGAAGCACTACTCTAAGCATAAGTTAAGTAAATTAAACAATCGATTAAAATTATAATGGGCGTGTTTATTTTGAATAAATTACATATTATAAATAATCAACTTACAAGAGTCACAGGTCACTGTTACCTTAGGGTTGCTGGCATCAAGACATGTTTTTACTTCTCAGTAACCCAAGGGGATATAGTGGGGAGTTATGATTTCGCAATCATTCGGGGTATTTTTTTATTGCAGATTAACAACTAGTATCATGCTGAGATTGTATTCTGAAAGCTTTATCACAATGTATCTGTGTGTGTGCTATGTGCTGAGTGTACATATGTACGTGTTTATTTTACTTTATCAATTATTATAGTACTCATTCGATTCTTTTCAAATTTTTCGTATTTGTATATCTGGTACTCACTTAGACCCCATTACATTTTGAACGATATCTGAATAGTGTTTCTCATTTTTTTAACTATCAAATATTTCAAAGTGACCCCAAGCTCAATAAACTTAAAATTTGAAATTTTTATTTTCAAATTGGTAAAAAGGCACATCACTTTCATAAAATGGCATTGAAGAATTATAAAATTTTCATAATAAAATATTTAAATAAAAAATAATGTAACAAACTCATTTCATGAAAATGCTGAATATTTTCCATACAAAATTTGAATACTTTAAAGAATGACTTATGTTTAGAAATTCATGTAAAATATATGCTAAAAAAATGTGATGTGACACGACGAAACGTCGTGTGTTATAATAAATTTCCACTATTGCATATACGTGGATTATGTCGTTCAATACATAAAAATACTTAGAAAAAACCTATATTTTTCAGATAATCCTTGAGCGATATACTTATTTCTTGCGTGCGCCGATATAATTCCTTTCATCATTACTATGGTATGCCTATATATGTTGATTTTTTTCTTAGTATGTATGAACTAACACTATGGCACAAAAAATATTTGAAGCACGTTGTGTCGGATGGAAGAGATTTCCTTACGGCAATAAACTCGCTTTTTGCACATTGTTTTACACGAACAAAATAAATATAATATAATACTTCAATTCAAATACTTATTATTGTAGGTATGATATATTAAAATACTGTCTGAACATTGTATCTATGGCACGAATGTATGTATGTAGTGTAAGGTAGATGATGATGGTCATGTTTGAGACAAGACAAGGTCATAGTAACGGCAGTTAAGGCATTGGTTAGTCCCATGGTCAGACAAGGGCACGTGGCTACCTTTGTTTTCTCTAACTCAAATTATACATCAGATCGCATACCTTCATTACATTACTTACCTGACAATTATATGACAATCATAATCCTCTCATTAATTTATGCATCTATGTCAGCGAGCTGACATACCTACTGTTTTTTGTGCTTGTAATGTTAGACATACTACATTATGTACATCATGTAACTACTTGTCTTGATCGTTTAAGCGTACATATCAATATTTGATTGAACAGCGTGAGCTTGCACAGATCTGTTCTTCGTAGTTAATACGAAATTTGATATGACGTTTACATATTTATTTCATTTATATACATTCCATTAGGCAATATATATCAATTTCAACATGAAATTTCAAGTAAATTCGGTACAGTAAAATGTGTATTTCCAAAACAACAGTGAAAATATTTTAACATTTTACGTTTTAACATTTTACGCCCTTTGATTTGTAGTTGACCTTTGAAGTCGGTGTTTTTTGAATTCAAAGTTGGAAAAACCATGCAAAAAGTCCACTACTGCATACAATTCTTTCACAAGAGAGATAAATTCTCTTGAACAAATCGATAGTTGGATATGTGTGTACATGTTTGACGTGTAATTGTTTTTTTCTTTTAATAAATAAAATAAATTGTAATAATTCTCTGTTTTAAATCACGACTGAGATATATGATACGACGGCGAAGGTGTCGTTGCGATAGCTTATTTTTCAGGACCGATGATTTGTAGTACAGTAAGTAAAATTGTTTAAAAAAGTTTCATAAATTTATCAACAAAAATATTTTTATATTAACATTGTGTAAACTAGGAATGAGAACAGTTTAGAAGGTTTCGTGGAAAAAAAAACGTTTTTAAAAACCTGAATTTACTTTGATTATAGTTAATTTGTTTCCTAAATCATTATTTATTGCAATCGTAATATACAAATTTGCAACAATTAAATCAAAAACAAATGCTAGGAAATAGCTTGACAGACAAAGTAAGAAATTTAATCATCCGAAAAAGACAAAAATCGGCGACATTGTTGAAGTTTCTAAGTTAAATTGTTAATGGGCTGGAGATATAGCAAGGCGAGAGGATGACAGATGGACTTCTAGGATTTTTGGATGGAGGCCGTGGGGGGACAAAAGAAGCGTGGGAAGACCCCAGAGATGGTCTGACGATATTATCCAAATGATGGGAAAACAGCGGGTTCGTATCGCAGAGCGTGGAAGAGTTTTAAAGAAGCCCTGTATCGAGCAATGTAGAGAAGAGGGCTAAGTTAGTAGGTATATAAAAAAAACTGTAAGAAATACGATGAAAATATTGTATATAGATGTATTATGTGAATGTGAAATATTCTACCAAGGTTCATGCAAAGCCTAGTGAGGTGGATATATAATGATATCTATGTAAAAATGATATAGTCAATTTATATCAATAAATAAATAAATAATTATCTCAATTAATAAATTTTCTTTTATTTAATTTTTTCAACAGATAAATCGTGTAAAGATATGTATATTACGATTTTAACTGTGTTTACACTGAAAACATGTAAAACGGTTAAATATTACCTACTGTTGCATAAAACCGAATAAAATTCAAATCGTATAAACGCTCAATCGGAAACGCATAGCCTTGTTAATTTTGTATGAAATACTATGCTATGCAAGGTATGCTAGGTGTTTTAAAAAACCAGAGAAGCTGACATTATACTCACCGATATTGCAATGAGACTCCATAAAATTTTTCAAGAAAATATAATGCAAATATCTCAGAGCGTAGTACTTATTGATTTCAAGACAAATATAATAAATTTTATATTAAATTTGAGAATAAGAAAATTTGTAAATTTAATTAGTTAGCATTATACAAGTAGCTAAGTTAGATGTTGGGCAGACTGAATTATGAGAGAAACGCAGAATACAAGAAAAGTTATAATTTATTTAGGTATATCATGGTTTTGAGACTGGATACAGAACATGATATTTTATGAACATCATATTATTTAAACTAAATATTTCAAAATTGCATCAGAGTCCTAATTCCAAATTTGCAGCGTTAATTCTTGAAACAATAGTGAATTATGTGCTGTAGAGAAAATAATTGAAAATAAAATAGTTTAGATTAACAGATGGAAAATAGTTTAGATAGAAACAGAAAAGTGAAGTTAAAGAAAATGGTGTATTAATAATTTCACTGACAGGAACCGTGAGCATTTTTTCAAAATAAACCTTCCGCACATACATGGCAGAAGGCCTGCAAAACCGGAATCTGCTCGAAACCGAGAAACGCGAGTGAAAAAATGGCGAGCAGCATAGCCCAGAGGCACAAGCCGCAAACTTCCGGTGCAAAAATAGAAATGCAAGCCGGGCTGCACCGCCACCGGTCCACTCCTTCCAGAGAACTGCATTCAATAGCATCTGGGGCCAGATATCGTAGGGATGGAAATACGCATCCATACAAAATATTGAGAAGTGATTCGTTGAACCACATTTTTTTAAACACAGTCTTTCTTTATTGCATAATGCATTTTACGAAAGTAATATACATATATAAAACAAAACTAAAAAGGATATATAAAAAATTAAAATATACATTACTGATAAACAGAAAACAAATAGAAGAAAAACAAAAAATGTCTAATAAATAAAGGTTTAATAATAGAAACTTGCTTGCACCTTACGCAAATGACGAGTTTATTGCCACTTGTCAATTTCTTCCAACAAACCAGTATTTCCAAAACAGAGAAGCAAGAATTTCGGAAAAAATAATTTTCTTCTCTGCTGTGGATCGAATCCAGGACGCCCAAACAGAAGTCGAACGGCAAGTTATCTTTAGTTGTTGGTTTGAGTAAAGAAACTATTGCGACTCGCGTGAACGAGTTGGATTATAAAGAAAGATTGATATACATTTTTCATAAATGTTCACAATAATAATCATTCGTGGAAATTACAAAATTCGTCACCAAACTACTAATCACAGTCAGATGTTTTGTGCGCCTGCGCATTTCCGTCTTTACCGCATCTGTCACGAGACGCTAGTAAAGTTCTGGCAGGTTCCCACGGGCGTCCGTGAGTAAAAAGACGTTTGGGATATTCCGGACGGAACGAATTCGTACGATTGTCGTTTTCGTTGTTAAATCAAACGGCTCTTTAATAAATTTGACGTGTAATATATCGCCGGCGCGGCGACCAGGAGTAACCAGCTTCGGAAAAAATATCGACTCACGGACTAAAATGGATTTTTGATATATAAAAGTTGCGCACGAGTATAGATACGATAAATTAATATTCAATAAGTTAACTCTACACTACAATTGGATATTTATACAACAAATAAAAACATAAGACAATCCTCAAATTTTACTGAATCACAAGTTATAAGTTTCTAGAAAGAAGTGTTGCGAAGAAAGAAGATTCTAGTAATAGGACATGAAAATGGAGCCTAGAAATGAATGGGGAAGATTAACGTGTACACAAAATGTTGTACCTACATATTCATATATTACTAGTAAAACCCGGCAGACGTTGTCCTTTCTGTATTATTATTTATCTCTAAATATATAAAAATAGTTGATCTGCATGTTTTCTTTTATTTTTTTTTAAGATTCTTATCTACAAACACTAATTGTAATTACATTTTCATACCCTGCCATCCCTACAGTCATAAAAATAAGATTTATTATGCAGGGAAAATTTAACACATAGTTCCCTACTTAATATTTTCAAACCTAATAATGCATATTATGTAAGATATCATTTCAAAGTGTATTTTCTCTTATACGTTAAGTAAGTAGGTACCTAGATAATTAAAAAGAGGGTGTATTCCACAGGTGAATATTCCCCACAGCTGCAACATTTAAATCTAATTTTAAAAAAGAATAAATTTAATGTTGTTTTTGTATAATGTTGATTTTATAACAAATAACAATTATCTATATGTATGCCGCCATAGTGCCGTTATAACTCTGAAGACGATTACATAACATACCCTACAATACCAATCATCACATACCTACGACGAATTCCAGATATTACGGTGAAGTATTCTCAAGACATTCCACATGGACTTCTCTATATTATGAGAGAGGGACGCGAACAGAAGAATTTCTTAAGTTGATTGCACCACTAGGACGTTCTTTAAATATTTTATGAGAAAACTTGGGATCATAGGGATAAACATAAAACATGGCCTACAAACATGTATATTTAGATGTTAAAAATGAGTTAAAAGTTTTGTTTTAACAAGTTAAAACAAAAACAAATTTTCATAGTAATATGCAAAAAAAAACAACTAACGAGAAAATATTCCAATATCCATCAAAGACACAAAAAACAAAGGAAGCACACAATTTATAAACATAACTTTTCCTTTATGTATTCAATAACCTAAGCGAAGAATTGCGGCTAGATCATTTTGCTTCCCTCGCACATTCTGGCATATCATTATACAATTGAAAACTTTTGTAATACACACTAGCCAGGTTAGTTTGAGGCAGTATAAAGTCCCGCCGACCTATCGTCGGGTAGGTGTGAACTTCAAAATTATAAAGAACATTTTTTTTGCAAATAATGAGGTAACAGTCTTTTTTTAATTTACAAATAAAAATTATCCCATTAAAATTCTTTGCTGTTTTATTGTCAACACCTTCAACTGCTCAAGCATATAAAATTTAATTTGGGTGAATCTGTTGCATTTTAACACTGTCCGCATTACTCTATTTTGTATAATTTGTAACTTTTAATTATTTATTTATTCATCTTTCAGTACATAATATAAACAAATATATTGTACACTGGCGGGCTTATTGCCATTAGGCAATTTCTTCCAATCAACCTGCGTTCGTATTATCCGTTGAATTGCTCATAAATAGTACACTTGAGCATTAGTGTATGTGAGGAATAACAATACTATTGCACACTAATAATATAGTTGTCTGTTATGACGGACATTTTGATCTGATTGATTTGTTTAATTTAATTTATTTTACATTTGTTGGTAAATTCACAGAATAAATTACATTATCTTTTAATGAATTCCAATTACGTATTTACACGTGAAATATTACATAGTTAATGCTTGGTACAAAAAGTATTAGCAAATAAAATAAAATAAAATGCCGACCGCCGTAGCACAGTTGGTAAGCCGTTAGGCTTCTGTGCGAACGTCCTGGGTTCGATCCCCAGCACGGGAGTATTTAATTTAAATTCATTCCTCACGCAAATATTGCTTCTCTGGGCTGGAAACACAGGTTAGTTGGAAGAAATTGCTATTTGGCAATAAACTCGCCAATTGCGCAGGGTGCAAAGAAGGGTTTATTATTATTATTAGTATAGAGAAAGTAACAAGAAATGAATCAAACAATATAGTAAGTGAGATGGAGATGGTAAATATATCAATTGAAAGTAGTCGTTAATAAGTTATTTTGACTGTGTGCCTACCTAATGTAGAGCATCATCATCATCATCCAGTTCATAAGTATTTTGTCACAGTAAAATTGTAAATGGGTTTTCTAGAAAGGGCAGTAGAAATCTACTTGTTTGTATCATTGTAAAATATAGTGTGACAGAATGAAATAAAAAAGAATAGGAACTATACTATAATTCAAATTTATAGTCAATCTTCAAAAATAAAATGTCGTCATTATGCAAATCATTACTTGAACAAAATGTCGTCATTACTTGAACACCTCCGACATACTAGCGAACCCTGATTCATAACATCGACGGTTTCTTTTAAACGTTGAGATGGATTCGCGTCATCGGGCGGATGGGGTTTTTTTCAATCGGAAACAGGAAGAATCAAGACGAGAGTTACCATAGTGAGTAGTTGATGCAAACGTACAAAGACAATAATAAAAGATTGCCATACCTCGGCGTGATGAAAAGTAGGTAGCTACTTACTTACTGATATGTACAGTACATACATACATAGGTAGGTACATTCTAAGAAGTCAGCCCAGATAAAATAATATGGCGACCGGCGCCCTCCAGCCGCATCCGTGTCGTCGAAGTAATTTATATATTATTTATATTATGTTAGTTATAACCCGTCAAAAATGACGGAATTTAATGTTATCTATGAATATTACTTTACATGTAACACGAAATCAACAATTTTGTTTCTAATTTTATTCAGGTATACTCACAAACGGGCTGCCTTGTGGGATTCTTGGTGTGTGTGTGCGTGTGTTAGGGTGTGTTTATGTGTGAGAGGGTGTGTGTATTTATGTAAGTATGTATATGTATGTTACAGTAAATATGTATAATATACTCTGTACCAAAAATTAATAAAAAATAAATATATGCACTCTATGTTTACCCGGTAGATGGAACTTATTCTATGCGCCCCTGATCTTATCATTCTTATTTTTAAGAGACGAAGAGATAGCTGGAGCTCGGCGTCACAGATGGGTTGGCGGGAGGGGCACACATCCTAAAAAAGGACAGGTTTCCAAAACCTATTAAGAGAAGAAGATTCTTGTTTTTATTGCAATAATAATGAACTTTTACTGTATTTTGGTTCTTTTTAATAAACAAAAATATATCTATTAGACCGCGTACCTTGCATTATTCAATTCAAAGAAACACATTTCTGTCATGTTCTCCTGATATTTGAATCAGCAGCATTACACGAATTACACCCCTTGTAATATAATATTCTACCTACATCTTGATATTGTGCCCCTGATACGTAAATAGTAATAGTATTAAAATTATTATAATGAAACCAATATATAATTATTCAACTTATTTATTTTGTTGACTACGACTAGTTTCGTGCAAAGCACACTCGTGTCTACTCGTAAATGTGTTTTGCACGAAACTAGTCGTAGTCGACAAAATAAATAAGTGGAATAATTATATATTGGTTTTAATAAATTAAATATAAGTACCTAATAGTAATAATAGTAATATTCCCACTTGTCGTGTGTCGGGCACGATAAAATGTCGTGTGATCTAGTGGTAATACATTTTTACACGTGTGTTACAATTGGCTCCGTTTAAAATTTATTGCCACTAGATCACACAACATTTTATCGTGGCCGACCCACGACAAGTGGAAACGTACAGTTACGTGGACAATGAAACATACAGACATAGGAAATTATGTAAGTTGATAAATATATATAAAGGCAGGCAGGCATGCGGTGGTTGATTCGTCTGATGTTGAGAAGTAAATTATGTTTCATAAAAAGTTCTGTGTCAATCAA
This sequence comes from Molanna angustata, assembly GCA_963576475.1. Classification (NCBI taxonomy): domain Eukaryota; kingdom Metazoa; phylum Arthropoda; class Insecta; order Trichoptera; family Molannidae; genus Molanna; species Molanna angustata. The sequence continues at coordinate 27,374,784 of OY754978.1, read as the reverse complement.
ACGGGCGCAGAATGTCCGATGCACCACATCAAAGTGCTGAGCTGTGCTGTACTATTGAATACCCCCTCGTGATCGATCAGACATGAAAGTAATGATCCATTGTACAATGTACATGTAATGTACACGGGAGAGTGTACACTGTACGCAACCTGAACTTGACTCCTCATACATACCAATATATATAATATTATGCACTAGTGTAAGGGTTACCATTGTCGTCTTGTATCAATTAACGAATTCTTTAGCAGGTTCTGTTATTTAAAATTATTTTTTTGTGAAATAATTTGTGTTGAATACAAAACATTTTTTTCTATACATAAATTTTGGAGGATTGGAAAACAATAAGGATTGGGTATAAACCCAATAATTTACTATGTACATATATAAATGATCAAAAAACTAGTGGATTGTGGCCAACGCCATACTCTATCTACCAAGTAACTCTTCGAAGAAAAAAGAAAATTTTTAAGTATTTTCATGAAATGAGTTTGTTAAATTATTTTTGATGAATTGTTCATTATTAAAACTTATAATTCTTCAATGCCATTTTATGGAAGTGATGTGCCTTTTTAGCAATTAGAAAATAATAATATCAAATTTTAAGTCACATTTAAATATTTAATAGTTGAGAAGCACTGATCAGATATCCTTCAAAATGTAATGGAGTCTAAGCGAGTTTTAGATATACATGCATAAATGCAAAATTTGGAAATAATCGGATGAGTACTTTATTCTAATAATCGATAAGTAGAATAAACACGCCGTACATAGTACACAGCACACACGCATAGAGATACATTGTACAACTTTCAGAATACAATCTCAGCATGATACTAGTTCCATCCCAGCGAATTCATAACTACCCACTATTTTCCCTTGGGGTAATGAGGAGTAACAACAGATTTAATATATATTTAAATCGAGAGCGTGGCTAAAAATAAACGGTATTTTTTTAATTTAGAAAGAATGAATATATCCTTTTAGCAAGTACATATTATACACCCTCATACTAAGCATCTTGTGGTACATGTGAACGAAATCGATAGTGGCAGGATTCGAACTCGCATACGAGGAACATCGTTAGAATAGTGATCTCGGCCGTAACCCTACCAGATTTTTTTTACTATTCACTTTTGAAACTATGTTTTGAAAAAAATAAAACCTTTCCATTTCCCGACCATTCAACTATTTAAAGACTTTAACGTACTAACTACAGAACAACTCTATATTAAACAAATTCTTATTCACTTTAAAAATGATAAGAAAAACCATATCACTGCTCAACATTCTCACGATAAATGACACAGACATCAACTAATCACTCCGAAGACAAACACTACATACGGACAAAGACATTATCAATACTTGGCTCCAAAGATCCTAAATTAAGCTGCAAAAGATATAAAGAACACATAAAAAACATACAATATAAACATGGTTATATAACAAAGGGATCAAATATTGTCAGAAAATTCTCAATTCATAACAACATACACGACAAAACTACTAACATAGGACTCAATAAGTGGACCATGGGCTACACAATCATTCTATATAACAGCTTAGAATGAATTAGTAATTAATATTATGTAACTAGTCTACCACCTCGGAACAGGCCTGGCCTAGTGAGGTGGTCCAAACCAACCCAATTTATTTATGTTGCTTATATAAAATATAATTTTTGGAATATGTAATAAAAAAACCATTCGAATATAATTTATTTATAATAATTAAGTTCGATTAAACCACGAATACGTTATTTTATTCGAACAGTTTTTTTTTATTGCGTTATACAAAAAAATATTAATAAAAACGTGTTTTCCTTCTTAGTCACAATCCTAGGATTGGTTCGCACCGCACACTCCATCTCTCCACACATCTCTGTTGTCCGGCAGCCTCTTCATCTCTTGGTAGCTGCTACAGGGCACATCACTGATCGCCTGGTCCTTGAGTGATCAACGATATAGAACGTGGAAAGCTACCACAAGGGAAACTACCACATTAAAGGCCAGACCAAGCATGGACAGATCTTTAGTAAAATATTTCGGAGCAAAAATAGTACCCCGTTTGGATCTCCGGGTGAGGACTGCTAAAGATACTGCCCCAAAAGGAACATATTATTTATGTAGGTAGCGTCTTAACAGACGGAACGGACATAGCGCATCAGACGGATTTTAGTATTCTTTGTATAGGAATTCATACAGTGCGTCCACTGATAGATCGGCATCATACGGAGCGCGCGCATTATTGCGACCAGTCCGCTGCGCCTATGTGTACGCTATCCTTGATACCGAATTTTTATAAATAAATTGAATTTTGACAACCCTGCTCGCATAAATATTTACCTCCGTACCAGTTAAATATTTTTTGTGCAATTATGATAAGTGATAAGAAGTAATTAAATATTAAACTAGTTGTTGGAATTATTTATTATATTAAATCCGGATATATCACCATTGGAAACGGATTCTCAGAAACCATAATTATTATTGTCCGAGAATATGATATTTATAAATATCTTCAAACAAACGGCATATTGTTTGTCCGATTAAATCTCGTATGCATACATAGGTATATCGAATATTATTGATATTTTCAAATTTATTTATTTATTTATTATACGGCATTAGGCTATCACAAAAAAATCATAGTTATACAATGCATTTACGACCTAAGCCTATTACAAAGAATCAAGGTTATACAGTGCATAAAAATAAAATTTGTATAGGTATAAAAAATAAGATAAATATAGATTATCCTGACTTGATGCGTGGCTTTCGACTGCACTCCTTGGCCGATCGAAGATTTCTCGATGTCTCATTTTTATATAAGTTAGTCAACGGATAGATGGACTGCATCGAACTTGTGAGTGCGGTTAAATTCCACGTCCCCAATAGACGGACAAGACAGTCGGTGATGTTTCACGAGGAATCAGCATTTTTTTAACTCACCAATACCGCGATTACATAGGATTGGTAATGAACTGTGTGATGTTGTAGATATTTTGCTAGTATTCAAAAAAAAAAAATATTTATGGATCTTTTATATCGATATAGCTGTCAACTTATATAGCTGCAGTAGATCTATTGTCACATTCCATTTTTTTCCCTCTTATTATTTTTTTTTTTTTCTAATTCTCTGATTCTTTTGTGTCTATTTTTATCTTAATCTGTGTTTTTATCTTAATCTATATATTTATATTTTATCTAAATTTATTATTTATGTTTCTATATTTCATCAATGTCTATATTTATATTTTATCTAAATTTATTATTTATGTTTCTATATTTCATCAATGTCTATATTTATATTTTATCTAAATTTATTATTTATGTTTCTATATTTCATCAATGTCTATATTTATATTTTATCTAAATTTATTATTTATGTTTCTATATTTCATCAATGTCTATATTTATATTTTATCTAAATTTATTATTTATGTTTCTATATTTCATCAATGTCTATATTTATATTTTATCTAAATTTATTATTTATGTTTCTATATTTCATCAATGTCTATATTTATATTTTATCTAAATTTATTATTTATGTTTCTATATTTCATCAATGTCTATATTTTTATTTTTTTCTATATTTCATCTTTGTGTGTAATTAATTATTGTAATTGTATATTGTAAAAAGTAAATGGCTTATGCCGTATATTTTGTAAATAAATAAATAAATAAAACAAGGAAAGACGAGTTATACAAAAAATAAAGAATACACATTTGAAATGAAATTAAGATATAAAAATTAATCTTTAAACATGTAAGAGTTTACAGCAGTAAATAATGTACAACTTTCATAAAAAATTAGGTAACTATGTATATTTTAAATTTATTTTTACATACCATTTTGAGTAATTAACATGAACTAATATATTTTTTTTATAAAATAATGAATAAGTTCTTGTAACAATTACATATACATCCTCATACATTCCCTAAATAAAGCATAAATGCTTGTGCCATAGGTGAACGAAACCGGTGGTGGCTGGATTCGAACTCGCGACCACTGGATTACTAATCCAGCGCGCTAACCGCTCTGCCACCACCCATCTTAAATATCCACCCATCACCCATACTGAATTAATGAATTAACATGAGCTAGAATCGAATATATTTTTTTTAATTGCATATACGCAAACATTGGATTTATTTCCCTGTCGGGAGTCAAATGATATTTTTACTGACAATAACATCTCAATAGAGACGAAGTTGGGATATTATAGAAGAACCAGGAACTCAGGCACCTACAGGGCTTACGACCTGTCATCGGCTGGTTTACGTGATCACTTTATGCGCTTGGGCAATGTTCAACGTCCTGGGTTCCTGGTTCTTCTATAATATCCCAACTTCGTCTCTATTGAGATGTTATTGTCAATAAAAATATGAGCTAGAATAGTGCTTCCACCCTTTTCTGTTTTCGTCGATTTCGGGTGTCCCGTATGAGTCGGGTAATCGAAAATAAGAGGCTAAAAACATCTCACACGGATCAACAATGAGAATACGGATCACGTGAGACGAGACAGCCGTTTGGGAATAGGAATAGACGCACATGTACGTGCATATGGTTACCCCATTTTGTGGGATGTCATGATGGTATGAATGAATAGTAGAAAATAATATTTCTTAATAAACATAATATTACCTATAATGTTCGTCTATTTGGTTTTGGTAGACCGACTAAAAACAATATATAAAATCGAGAGTATCTCCACTAGGTATATACGAGTAGGAACACTGCTGGTTAGTGGAGATATAACCATTACCATTTCTCATAATCGCTGCTGTTGACCATAATTGATCTAATAATAATGCGGTTCGCATTAAATATAACATAGGTAGGTACCTACCTAACAGTGCAAGTCCTAATGATATCACTGCAACACCTCAACTCACTGCCACATTATCTACCTACATACCTACCTCAACACAAAGGTATGCCATCATATTATTAGACTCACTGGAGAAGGCTTAAATCTTTTGAAATGTGGTATTGGCGATGAATGCAGTAGATACCATGGACGGACTAATAATCCCTTCCTAAACCAGCTGGGGGCGACATACGGAGTATTGCGGCACAGATCCTGCAAGTTCCTAACTGGAGAGAGGCAACTGAAGAAAGAAGAATTGGAGGCAGAAGTTGAAGGAGGCCAAGGCTCGATTTGCGCTGTAGTGACATTAAAGAAGAAGTAGAGGAGAGAGGAGTAGAAACCAGACTGTCAATCACCAATTCTTAAATATTTTGATCACATAGCGAAGCCTGTAAATTATGAAAGATTGATCGTTGTCAGGAAAGTGTAAGGAAAGGACAGCGACCTCGGGGACGAGCCCCTTCTCGGCGGAGTGACCAAATAATTATCAGATTTTCTTCTGCTCGATGTTATATATAAACACCGAGAGATCTCCCAAAATAGATATGTCAAAGGAAATTCGCTTGTAAAATACCAGAAATATACACATATTGCGTTTATGAGCGTAAACAACAGATAAAATAGTACTTAAACACCAAAGATATCATGGTGTTTATACAAAATTGACTTGCCGGTATCAAAACTGAAAATCCAAAAATAATGTACAATCAGTGAAAATCGGTGGTGATGTTTCTTAAAGATTTGTAGGTACAATTTTTTTAGCGCGTCTAATAAAATGGCTAGCCTCTGTTTGTATGTACATAGGTACCTACCTTATGTCGACTTCTGCATCTTTTACTATTTTCGTGTCGCGGCTGACTTTCTACACCGGCCATGTCACGATTGAGTGAGTGAACTAATTGCCACTAGTTTTGCCTCAAAACTATTAAAATCGGCGACACGTTTCTGCATCGATCTATTTATAGCCGGCACTCTACTCTCTTACGAACAACTTCTATTGCCATAGAAAGGAATCCGACCGAGTACGGTGCGCCTCACCACTCCTCGTCTCTTCTAGTCTCGTCAACAGAGATGGTTCACCAAAGATAAATGGTGGACTATGCTAATCGGTTTTAGATGCAAACTAATACATAAATTGTGACACAAATAAAATACCGACGAATAAAATAATGATATTACAAATCTGGGAAATGTAAAGGATCCGGAGAATGAATTTAAAATATTCAAAAGTTCACATTATGTGTACAATATTGTAGAATTTTAAAATATTTGTAATATTGCCGGCCTTCGTGGCTCAATTGGTTGGGTATCGGCTGCTAATCGAAGGGTCCCGGGTTCGATTCCCGGTGGAGACACAGTTTTTAATTGTGTTTTCAGTCTGGATCTCCACAATGTGGCAACTTGTTATTGGGTGCGTGTAAAATAATTATTTGACATAGTACCTGTTAGTTGCCCGAGAAGCTACATAAACTAAATAAATATTAAAACGATGGCAGATGGCAGAGCGGTTAGCGCGCTGGGCTAGTAATCCAGTGGTCGCGAGTTCGAATCCTGCCTCGACCGATTTCGTTCACCTATAGCACAAGCATTTATTTGCTTATTTTAGGGAACGTAGGAAGATGTATATGTACTTGTTTAACAAGGACATACCTATTCATTTTTTTTATTTAAATTTTCCCTTTTGTCCCTCAAAGCCACAGCTTCTTCCTCAGGAAGGATAAACACTTACGACAACATACATACATAGGTACCATCACGCCATGTTCCTCGCGGGGTAAGCAGAGAGAACCGAACGCCACTTTTTTCTATCCTGGCACGCATCCCTCGCCTCGTCCACATTCAAACATCGTTTGTTGTTCACGCTTTTAACATTTCCGTCTATGAGAATATCGTTCACATGGTCGTGCCATCCCTTGCTCGGGCGTCCCCGACCTCTCATTCCATTCCTGTCCGCACTGTATATTTTCTTTGTCAGGCGTCACCCCACCAATATTATATAAATACACGTGTATATATCAAGGTCAAATTCATCTTAACTCGGAATACCATCGGTATAATACGCGAGGTGCAAACAACATTAGACCTGCAAAGTGCAGACTGGCAAATGTCGCAAATAGCGTTGTGGGACAGAGTATTAAGACAGAGTATAATAAACTGCCACCTCACATACGGTCTTTGAAAGAAGGTAGTTTTGAGAGAGAGACGAAGAAGTATCTCGTCGATAAATCATTTTATACAATTGACGAAATGCTAAATGAAAGAGATTTCAATTAACATAGAGTATTTTGTCTTTGTTTATTAATAATAATTTGTTTGTTTGTTTATAATCAATGACAACTCCGAGTGCTCTGTTTGGGAGTCTATGGAGGATAAACCAATACAAATACAAATACATCATCGAATTGAAAAGTCATCAACTTCGAGATCACGATTATACTTTTAAAATCAAAAATACACAATTTAATGTGCAAATGGGAATAAAATAATAATTACATACGTCTCACTTAAATATCGATGGTATATTTAAGTCGAGACTGGGTTTAACTACTTTCGTGATATTTTCATCACTTGTGGTCAATGTCGATTATCTCTGATGCATTATTACAAACATCATTAACAATATATTCATGACATCTTAAGATGAACGATGGATGTGGGTTTAGTGTCATCGTGGCCTTAATTCAAACATTTAACGAGATATTATTGTTAACAAAATAATAAAGATCTTTAAACTAACTGTATGAATACATTACCTACATGATGCAGAACAACGAATTAGCCATAAGAATATAAATATTATAGAAGGGAAATATTCCATAACTTCCATCAACATGCATTTGCTATAACAACTTTGCTATAGCAATAATCATAGGGCCAAATTTATAAACAATTCTCAATTCTTTGAGAATTCTCAAGCAAGCACTACTCAAGCGGATCTGAAAACTGCTAACAATATCATTATTATTAATAAAAAATACTCCGAGTTTACTCAGTAGTACGTTTGTCTATGAGTTGTATTTTTTTCTTGATAATACCATCACATTTAGGGCGTTCCGACTACTTGTTTCATAGACACGTGCGCACTTAGGTACCTACTTACTATAAAAATGATATTAAAATCAATCAAAATATTGGATGGCGAATTTACAAACTGGGTGGGTTAAAGTATTTTGAAATATGTAAGTAAAAAGTGAATTCCGAATATCAAAAATATAAAGAAACTTACAAATATAGGTACAAACATAAATATAATTTTAAAATACCTATGTACTTATGATCACATGCTATGTATGGTCGGTCCTGCTCTACGGTGTTGAGGCATGGACTCTCAAGGTTGGTACCATAAACCGCCTGGAAGTGTTCGAAATGTGGATTCATCGTAGAATGCTAAGGATATCTTGGACCGACATGGTGAGCAACGTCTTGCATAGAGCTAATACTGATAGACAGTTATTCACGACAGTCAAGCTCCGTAAGACTTCATATTTTGGTCACATAATGAGAGGCGAAAAATACTCGATCTTACAGTTGATCATAAAAGGAAAGATTGAGGGCCGTAGAGGGGTCGGCAGGAAGCAGCTATCCTGGCTCCGTAACATTCGGGAGTGGACCGGAATAAGGCGTGTGGAGGACTTGTTCCACACCGCATAGGACAGGGAAAGTTTCTCCCGAGTGATCGTCAACGTCGGGGGGACCCGACAGGACATATAGAGAAGAAGAAATGTACTAATATTTTTACTAAGACGTAACAAGGAAAAAATCTCACAAGTAAAGAGTGAAGAGTAGCAAGTGAAGTTAAAGAAAGGGTGTAAAAAAAGCGAAGAGATAACTAACAAGTATCAATAAATGTAACTTATCTCATAGTACCTTTAATATTAACAAGACATTGGCAGTTGATAATGATAATACACTCAAATCAATAGACAAAGCAATGATTGTTTACGCATTAACGAACAATAGATTTTGAAAGGTATTTATTTAAAAAAAACAATAAACAATAATAATACCTAATTGAATGTAAAATATGAATGTGTGTACACTACACAAAAACAAGAGAAACCAGAACTATTCAATAATATGCAGGTATTATAAAAAAATATGACAAATTATACATACGAAGTCAAATTATACACTAGCAGTCAACTGTTGTCATGAAATTATCTGCATTCCATATTATTATGCTATGTTTGAAAAATAAATTATATCATAAAGAACAAAAGGCTTTGCGAACAAATTTTTAAGTTTGCTCAAATGATCATCTCCGATAATGTTAAGCGATAGATATAACTTTTCTTATGCCATTACTGTAAAAAAAACACCAAAAATATAGGTAAATCGAAAGATATTTTAAATAGCCCGCCGCCGTTTAAAGAATCAGAATTATTCCAAGGGAACACAGGCACTGCATTTAAATTGCTAAAGAGAGCTTATTATAAGGTAAGAGTAGGCTCGTCGTTCGCTGAAAGTGAGGTTAAGAGTACACCGTATTTTTGTCAAAAGGGCGCAGAGGCGCTGTGCAAAATGTATGTTGCTCCTGAAACAAAGCTGATTTCAGTCCCTCAGAGAAAGAACTCTAGAGACATCTGGAGACAATCCATTTCCACTCACTCCAAAGCATTGATAAGCCGCCTTGTTCAGTCATTCAAAACTCTCTTGAGGAGTCCTTACTCTGTGATCCTGACGGCCAGTTTAAGATGTCCCAGATATTTTTATCTCAGTGAATCAGTCAATACGATACATACCGTAATAAGCGTCTAGATATATTTTTAATAAACGGATGCTCCAATGATTGGGTTTGATTAGGATTTAGCGAAAAAGTTCAATACCGTTAGCGCATTAGACAATTTATTATTATGTTAATACATAAATGTTACGGTATGATGTAAACAAATAACTCTCGCTTTTGCTTACAATTAGAAACGGTACCTATTATACTACACTATTAGCGAAACAAATGAATATTACGTTTGTTGTATAATATTCGATGGCCTTATGAATATATTTAAATTTTAAGAATGCCTTCAAACGTACAGAGACAGCGCCATTTATTCACCATCATCATATTAGTCCTAAAAATCTAAAAGACATCTTAAAAAATAATAAAACATATATTTCCATTATGTATAAACAAAATATCAAAGTTTCTAGAATATGGCAACTTGTTATTGGTGCGTATTAAATTAATATTCAACATTAAATTAAGATTTAGATGGGTCGATGGCAGAGCGGTTAGTGCGCTGGCTATTAGGAATTGGGTCTATTTTACTCTTCACAGTCAGTGATGGATCATCAATCAGACGTAATGGTCGTGAGTTCGAATCCTGCCTCGAACGATTTTGTTCACCTATAGGACAAGCTTTTATGCTTAATTTAGGGAATGTAGGAAGATTTATATATGTATATGTAGGTACATGTTTAACAATGATAGACTTATTTAAATAAATAGTACATATTGGTTGCCCGGGAAACAATATAAATAAACCAATAAATAAAATGACAAGTAATACTTAATTAATAATTAAAAATATGGGTTAATTTAACAGTATGAAGCTGATTGGAGTTGAAATCAGCGCTAACCACTGTGTCACCTAACAATATGTTTTTATCACAAGTTGGTTTTAAATAATCAAGTGTCAAATATCCCCCCCCCAATATAAAGTCACTCATCTGCTTAACTACAGGTTTGCCGTAAAATACAATATACACAATAATTAGAAAATCGCTTAATAATAATAATGCAACAATAATAATTGGAGGGTAATTTTATCGTATTGTTATAAATCTGTAGAGGAAACAATAAGATTATTCAGAAGGTGTAATCGAATCATGAATATATTAACACCGTTCACTTCCTACTTATGTAGATATAGGATCGGCTCAACTCGGCTGATTGATTGCCATCATAATCATTTGATTGTCAACATTGATCAAATGTAATAGCGATTAATTTTTCACGGGGCTTCTGCGGCAGATGTGTACAATATAGCGGATAAAATTCAGATCAGTGTCTGGAATTTTGTGTGATCCAATAATGCCTATAAAATTAAAAGGAAAAATTAACCAAATAATAAAACTATCAGGCCTGCAATTATGTATGGCTTCAATTGCTGGACAATGTAAAAGTCATACGCAAGGCATCTTGAGACCACGGAAATTCGAATGCTTAGGTGGTCGGTAGGAGTATCATTAAAAGATAAAATAAAGATTTCACGTGTCTGTGGTAATAACTGTGTGGCACCGGCTTAGAATAGTGCTTCCACTCTTTTCTATTATTGTTTTCGAGTGTCCCGTAAGAGCCGGGTAATCGAAAATACAACAGGCAACAATAACATCTCACATAGTTTAGCAATGAGGTTCACCACCCATTCTGAATATAGTGCCTTTTTAGGTGAGACGAGACTGGTGTGTGGGTATACACAGATATGTTGTGCTCCCTTTTATAAGGCAATGCACACCCGCACACCTTTCGCTGGTTACCCCACATTGTGGGATATGCCGTGATGGTATGAATGAATGAATGAATGATTAACATAAAACAGCAAGCTAGAAGAGCGTAAGCTTGGATGATATATGAGCATGTAAAAAGGAGACCACAAGACCATACCGTATATAAGTGAATAAATATTAATCTTCCTCTTTTGTCATCCAGAGGAAGACCAAAGAACACCTGGATAAACAAATGCTCCAAGATCCCGACGGCTTGCATGAAAGCGATACAGCCTGAGAACAAGAAGAGACGACCCCAATAGCAAGTCATTGGGACAGTACCAGGGAGAAGATTACCTATAAGTTATATTTTTAGGTATGACTTTAATGGCTCTCTCCACCACTACGGATTACGTTATCACAATGTAAGTATATTTTTAGGTATGACTTTAATGGCTCTCTCCACCACTACGGATTACGTTATCACAATGTAAGTATATTTTTAGGTATGACTTTAATGGCTCTCTCCACCATTACGGATTACGTTATCACAATGTAAGCATATTTTTCTTATCATTTTCTCAACTATCATGAAGCACGATATTTTAATTTGTATTTCTGTTAAGGCCTTCTCGGGCTACTAACAGGTACTATGCCAAATATGAATTAAACACTAAAACAATAACAAGTTGCATCATCCTGAGAGACTTGTGATATTCATCGTCTCACAGATCCAGACTAAAATCACAATTAAAATCTGTGTCTACACCGGGAATCGATCCCGGAACCTTACCCTCAGAAATCAGATATCTAACCAAATGAGCCACGAAGGTGTTGACAAATAGTCGATCAATCGACAGTATAATAAACAAAAAAATACGTTTCTAGAACGAATTATTGTATGTTTTTACACGCTTTTATTTGACTTCACCTGTCTGTCCGTACTGGAATGTTGCAATTGATTAATTAGCTTCCCGACCAGTTACATCTCTGAATGTTGAAAAAATTGAACAATTTTGTATTTCACGTATGCTCTATATTTGAATTTGTTTGCTGTTCAAAACAACTGCGTTTGACAATTTGTGATTGACATTGGTAGTATGAATGTTAACAATCTACAGACTGACGTGAAATATTTTTTCTTCATTTCAACGAGAAGAAAACATTGCGAAGTATATTCTCATTTTTTTTTTACTTGGACGGGTATATTTTCAAAACTAATCAGCTCTAAGTTAATGTAGGTACTCTACCCAAAATATGATTTCAACATTTTCGATTGGACATAAAGTTTTGGATGAAGAGAAGATGAAAAAATGCACTGCAGTGTACCATACGTCATCCCCACAAAATAAAATCGTGTCGAAACATATTAGTAGGAACTCTACATGATACCTATTGAGAAATTGTATTTATGTATATTTTAATTGGATTTAAAAAATAAATGCATTTTCTAACATCTACATAGTATAAACAAAAGACTATTAACAAGTTAAAAAAATAACAAATTTTCACAGTATAAATTATATAAAAACAACAAAAAACAATAAAATATTCCAATTTACACAAAAATACAAAAGAAGCACACAATGTCTTAAAAAAACTTTTTTTTTAAATGAATATGTCCTTTTAAACAAGTACATATACATATTTCTACAACTCCTAAATTAAGCATAAATGCTTGTGCTATAGGTGAACGAAATCGGTCGTGGCAGAATTCGAACTCGCGACTACTAGATTACTAGCCCAGCGCGCTAACCGCTCTGCCATCGACCCATCTATGTATTTCCTTTATATATTCAACACCTAGGCGATGAAAAGCGGCAAGACCAGATGCTTCCTTCACATAATCCGGCAAATCATTAAAGAGTTGAAAACCTTTGTAATACTTACACATTATTTTGTATATGAGGCAGTCTAAAGTCCCGCCGACTTCTCGTCGGGTTAGTGTGAACTTATAAAGGACGAAATTATAAAGAACATTTTTTTACAAATATCGCAGTAATTGTCCATTTTTTAATTTATACCTATATGAAAAAAACACATTTAAAATTAGTTGCTGTTTTATTGACAACAACTTCAATTGGGGTAAATAAAAAGCTTAAAATATTTTGGGAGTAAAAATAACTTCGGATACGGTCAATAAATAATATTTAGTTACTCAGAGGCACCAAAATTCCAGTGAAAATGTACAATACAATAAAATACGGAAGCTATAGGTATCAGGAAACCCCCCTCCTTGAGGCCACAACAAAGAACAAGTCATTATAAACATCCAAAACGTTGTCAATATGTGAGACGATAATACTATATATATTGATATGTAACAATTCATATATTATTTTATTTTTATATATTTCAATTTCTTAACGGCTATATTCAATGTGCGATAGATGAAATAAGAGAAGTGATGGAACATAGAAGAGGCATCAGAATCCATGGACAAAAGGTAGATATGATCAGATTTGCAGACGACATCGCTCTGATAACGGATAGTGAAGAAGAACTAAAAGAAACCTTAGAAACTATGGAGTTAGTCCTAAACGAAAAGTACAACATGAAAATAAATAAAGATAACACAAAGGTACTAACTGTAGGCAGGGATGAACGTCAAATGAATCTACTAATGTCTGGAGCAGCTCTCAAGAATGTCAAAGAATTTGTTTATCTAGGGGGTAGAATCACATGGGATGGCCGTTCCAGCAGGCAAAACTCGCCTTCAACAAAAAATCCAAGATGTTCGAGTCCAACAACATGGACCTTAAACTCCGAAAGGATCTAGTGAAGGCTGTGAGACATGGTGCATAGGTGAAAGAGAACGCAAAAGATTGGAGGCCTTCGAGATATGGACCTATCGCCGAATTCTTGGCATATCATGGAGGGACCATATAACAAATGATGAGGTTCTCAGCAGAATTGAGGAAGCCAGGCACCTGTGAAACACCATATCGAAAAGGCGTGCAAATTGGATAGGCCATGTGTTGCGACACGAGGATCTCCTTTTTATCATCTTGGAGGGAATGGTTGAGGGTACAACTGGCAGAGGGCGTCCCCGCCGAGAGTATTTAGAACAGGTGTGCCGTGACATGCAGTGTACCTCTTACACGGAGATGAAAAAGAGTCGCTGAAGACCGAGCGGAGTGGAGGAGGAGATACATCAATTTAATACTGCCAACCAATCTTCAGGATTGAAACAAAAGAAGAAGATATTACAATTATTTTATTTATAAAACAATCTGTTTAACACCTCCATGCAGACGTAGTAGGAATATTATGGACTAACGACCTGCCATCGACTGGTTTACGTGATCACTTTATGCGCTTGGGCAACGTTCACCTACAAATCCAATTTTTTAAAGTTCCTCGTGTTATTCATCAAAATTCTTTCGTTTGAGAACAAGCTGAAACACCAAAGCCATCTATGAAATGACGAATAAACTTTTTTGTAACGCAATGTATTGAGAAATTGGTTTGTAAACAATGAAAGCAATCAGTCATTATACATTAGGTGACAATGGTTTCGTATAGATGTCACCCCTGAACCGGGCGAAAATTATAATTCATTTTTGGCTTGTTTGCTTGATTTTTTTATAGTTGCATATACGCAAATATTGGATTTTATCCCTGTCGGGAGTCAATGTCGATGACAATATTATGTTTGTTTTTCAAAAATAGATCAAGGGGGCAAATCTGGTTCGACCGGCGAAATCAAAACCCTAGTGATTACCCATATCATGGATATAATTATCGTATGGAGTTCTATGACATCTAAAGATATTGTAGAACTCCATATAATAATTATTATATCCATGATATGGGTAATCGTGAGGGTTTTGATTTCGCCGGTCGGACCAGACTTGGCCCCCCAGTGGCTGTTTTCATGTATTTATGAACCATTGATGATGAGTATAGGACCAAGGTACAGATTTTATTTATTATTCAATTTCTATAGCTTTTCGAGCAACCAACAAGTACGACGGGTTAAAAAATGTTCAATAAATTTTGAAAATCTTTTCCAAAGTACCCTCAAAAGATACGTATTTGAAATAAATAACAGTTTATTCTTACATCTTTATTAGTTTTATTAAATTTGTATATGATTAATAAATTTCTTGGAAAATTAATTCAAATATACCCTTTTTTTGTTTTATTGTAATGTAAATAAAAAACAACAAGGCCTATGAAGTAGATTTTTACGTCAGTCAAAAGAGAATCTACCGGCTGTGTTTTTTAATAATTTAATGCTATTTAAATACTCTTAATTTTACCTTTTTTCACGAAAAAAAATTGTATTGATTTGGCGATATACAATATTTTTGGTATTTCATGGATTAGAAGGTATGAAACGTCTATTCGCGTCTCACGTCTTTTTCCCTTTGTCCCTCTATCCTTTCCCCTCTCCTATCCCCCATCCAATAAACATAGTGTCTCTATCTGGTGTATTATTATTTTTTATTTTATTTTATTTTCATTTTTGTTTTTATATTTATTTTGTATTTTTAATTTCATATCATTTTTTTATTTTGTATTCTCTTGTTAATTATTCCTGTAACTGATTGAATTTCCTATGGTGGTTGACTGATAGAAATTTCCTGCGGGCAATAAGCCCGCCACATTGTTTTTTCACAATAAAAGTTTTTAATTAATATTATTTTTATTATTATCAAGGTATTTTAGTGTGCATATTTGTATACATTTGTATGCCCAAAGTATACAAGGGCATTAACTCTGATATTATTATGTGAAATAAAATATTCTTTTCGATCCAAATTTGTCGTCTATAAAGAAAACTTAATGCTGGGTGAGACGTGAAACTCGACATATCAGTCAATAATAAAACCAAGCAATTTCTTGAAAAATTATATTACCAGAGCTTGAGTGAAATCGGTACAATGGTGTAGTCTTTTCATCAAATAACAACAAAACTAAGAGAAAATATGACTTCTGAATGATGGTTATTGATATGTTATTTAATTATTATGGATGGCAACACAGTTTGAGGTTACATAAAATAATTGGCAAATGATTTAACAGAATGCACCAGAACAGAACCTTGGTGAAAATAATTAGTATTCAAAGTGAATTGTCACTTTACTATTGTCATTATAAATACCCTATTGAGTGTTAGTTGATTCTGTTTTACTTACATTACATACATACATACATACATACATACATACAGTATGTGTAACTTAATTTTAATTTCTTATCAATTTTCACATAAAAAGTCACATTTGCCATTTCAATAAATAATATTAATATTATAATACTTCTTCCACCAGTTTCCAGTCTAGAAAAAACAAGCATTACGTGAGAAATAAGTAGGTATAAAATAAATTTCTTCTCTGCTGGGGATCGAACACATGACGACCACACAAAAGCTAAACGACTAACCACTATGCTTTGGCAGTAATTCGACGCTCTTTCCGAAAAACCGAAAAGATCCGAAAAATCTCGAAATACCCAAAAGTTACGGTGAGGTTTAAGGTTGGTTTAGGTTAGGTTAGGTTAAGTTGTAAGGCCTTATTTTTAAGTAGGTACACTTAGCTGGACTATGAAATAACTAATTAAAAAAATATATTTAACTTATGGCGTCCACTTAATCTATACAAATATTTAAATAATATACATTTATTTCTACTTATCCTGTTTTCCAATGAATAATTTCAACGTGGGACATATTATTTTTGGGAATGGTTTAAGAGGTCGGGGTCGTCAAAAAAAAGATGGATGACCCGACTGCGATCGACATTCTAAGAGGCAAATGTAAGAAGCTTGAACAACAGACAAACATGTGAATGTACGTTTGGCTTCTGTGCGGACGCCCTGGGTTCGATCCCCAGCAGAGGAGAAATTTATTTAAATTCATTAATATGAATGTTGATGAGGCGATTGATGCGTGGCATGATGAAAAAATATGGTAAGCACGTATTTTTATTACTTGTATATATTTTTAGCTTAAACTGACAAATTGCTAAATAAAAAAAGAGATTTCAATTAGCATGGATTATTTTGCTTTTTATTTATAACTACTCGGGCAACTAACAGGTACTTACTATGTCAAATATTATTTTGACATGCGCCCAATAATAAGTTGTCACATTCTTGAGACTTTATCGTATCGCGATATTTATCGTATCACTGACTGAAAACACAATTAAAAACTGTGTCTCCACCGGGAATCGAACTCGGGACCTTTGGATCAGCAGTTAGATATCTAAACAACCACGATTGCCCACTTTTTATGTATAATCATTGACGATTCCGAGTGCTCTGTTTGAAAGCCTATGGAGGATAAACCAATTCAAATACAAAATACATGTTCAGTTTCTCAACTGTTAGCTGTAATACAGTACACACACTTTGTATATGGTGGGACGGAAGAAATTGCAGAATGTACAATACGTAAATAAATAAATCAATGCAAAAAATATACTATAGCAAAGAATCGACCATCCCGCAGCGCTAGCTAATTAGCAACATGACACTTGGCCTTGCGCATAATTCAAAGCGTACAAACGCGTCTTTCAAAAATATATGTAAATAATAAATTGTGGTCAGTTTCATCGAGGAGGGTTTACTCAGAGGTCCTTAACACCCAAAGTTACATAATATGACCCGAGGGAAGCTGAAGAAACAGCACATCGAGGCATGTCGAATAACGCCACATAAGAAAATCTGTAATCATTATAATTTAAGACCAGTCCGGTGGAATGAACGTGGCTTCAGTACGAAGTACAAAATCTTTAGCGTGTCCAAAAAGGAGAACAATGCTTATGAATTATGTACATATTGTGGGGCATTGAAGTTTAGTCACGTTTTTAAATGATTATACATATATGTTTGTATTTTAAAACTATTTATATACAAAAATTAAGATAATCTTAATAAAAAAATATTACGTACATTCCAGCATATGCCATCGGGCTAGGGGAGTAGAAACATCTAGAGTAGAAGACTCCGCTAACTTTTTAATACAGCTAACTATATTATATAAAATCTTTCTGTCAAGAAAAGCAAAGCCGCATACTTTGCCCTCATTCGGTGATAAGTATGCCCTGTAAGATTTTACATAAATCAGCATATAATGGCTGGGGGTGATAATTTAGGTTAGGTTAAGTTACGCAGGGTAAGCATACACTGGGTTGAGCAGAGTAAGGTTTAATTAGAATAGGCAGGTGAAATATATACATTGAACGGTATGAATTTAAAATAAATAAAGAGGAAAAAAATGTTACAAAAATGGAAACCGGATACTGTTAATAAACCAAACAAATAACTATGAATTACGCATCTTTGTAAAAGATTTGATATCGCGTGAAATGTTTAATATTATGGCGTTACAGCGGATT
The DNA here is from genome assembly GCA_963576475.1 of Molanna angustata. Classification (NCBI taxonomy): domain Eukaryota; kingdom Metazoa; phylum Arthropoda; class Insecta; order Trichoptera; family Molannidae; genus Molanna; species Molanna angustata. The sequence continues at coordinate 27,356,130 of OY754978.1, read as the reverse complement.
CCGAGATGAGTCGATAAACAACGGACAGGTTGGTACGAAAATTACAATTGTAAAAATTGCTTTGAGTGCCCAATCAAAACAATTTACAGGTGTATGTGAATATGTAGTGGTAGTTAGGTAGGTAGAGGTAGGTATGTGTCGATCAGATCAAGAGTCATTATTATTATTATATTGTGGAGAGACTTCCTGGAGCGAGGCGAGGCGCCTGCCGCTGCACACACATATCTCCGAGAGCCGGCGCCACGCCGAAGAAAGTTACATACCGCTGCCTGACTGATTGCCTCCAATGGCCCGCTTGCAGATCGCGTCAGTCGCCGCAGTACCACCGCAGCGAGAGGAAAACACAACATGAGAGTGATGCATCAAAACTACGACTGCCTAATTGGACGGGAGCGTTCTTTGGAAATTCACGTGCAAGAGATCTATAAAGGCCACGATTCATTTATTTATTAAGTATACAGAATCAAGTGTACAGAGGGTTTATTGACATAAGGTACCTTCCAAAGCGATGTGATGCTATAAATAAATTGGAAACTATAAAAAAAGATTTGAGTTTTCAGTCTTCGAAGATTTTTTTCTTTATTATTTATTTTATCGATATATAGAACCAACGGTTTATAATAGTATTAACAGGGGTATATTAAATTACAAATTATGGTTTAAACCTTTTTAAGGCTATTTTAGTAGATAAAATTCTTTAGGTAATATTAAGAAATTGCTGGAGGGAGAAAATCAAATTGTTTCAAGGAAAAGAAGAAGCAAAAAAAAGCAAAAATTTCATTATCAATCCATTTGTATCCGCACGACAACTATAATAATTTCAAACATTACCTATACCAATCGCATTTGTATTAAATTCATAAAATTATGCATAATCAATATCGTTTTTAAAATCGATTTTTTAGTAATATTCTCTTTTTATCTTTTTAATTATATTACTTACATTCACTGCATATTTTTGTTTAAGTCCTAAAATAACAAACTATTTTATGTAAAATCCAACGGAATCATGGTATCAGCGTAGCCAGTACTTAACCTAACCATACGTCACCAAACCTTAGAAAATTGACCAATCTAAGGATTATATCCTAACATTCATGGTACTATTAAAGACAGGGATGCTCTCTATCTCCAGTGCTTTTCAATGTGTATGTTCATGTGTGCAATAGATGAAGTCAGAGATAAAATGAGTCATAGAGAAGGGGTGAAAATACATGGGAAGAAGATTGACATGATTAGATTTTCTGACGACATCGCACTGGTTGCTGCAAATGAAGATGAACTCACAGAAGCTTTGATAGTCATGGAGAATGTCTTTAACAAGGATTATAATATGAAAATTAACAAAAATAAGACTAAAGTGATGACTGTAGGCCGTGAGGAACATCAAATTAATGTGTTAATGTTCGGAGAAACACTGAAAAAAACAAAAGAGTTCGTGTACCTCGGAAATAGGATCTCTTGGGATGGGAAAACAAGGAAAGAAGTTGACAGCCGAATACGTCAGGCAAGGCTGGCTTTCAACAAGAAGTCGAAGATCCTTGAGTCAAACAACCTAGACTTAAAGCTCCGTAAGAGACTTACAAAAACATATGTGTGGAGCATACCGATGTATGGCTGTGAGACATGGTGTCTTACCGAAAAAGACAGAAAAAGACCAGAGTCTTTCGAGATGTGGAGTTACAGAAGAATACTGGGAATTTCCTGGAGGGACCACATCACGAATGCCGAGGTTCTCAACAGAGTTGAAGAAGGCAGGCACCTACTCAAAACCATCTCCGAGAGATGTGCTCGCTGGATTGGTCACATCTTGCGCCACGAGGGTCTCCTACATGACCTAATGGAGGGAATGGTTGAGGGGACAAACCACAGGGGGTGCCCCCGACGGGAGTATTTGGCCCAGATGTATTACGAGGACATGAACTGCGCCACATATGTTGAAATGAAGAGGGCTGAAGATAATAGAGAGAAGTGGAAAGCGAGATGTAGACTTCTTCTGCAAACCAATCCGCAGGATTGAGACTTTTGATGATGGTTAAAGAATTGAGTAAGGAACAGTCGTATGATACACATATATACGCTTCGGCACCCCTTAATTTTTCCAGTATTTCAAGTAAAAATAAAAATTACAAATAATATATTTATGCAGATGTAGGTAACTAATATGTGCACGTTGGGTGTAGACCACAAGATCATATTGCCAACCATGGATATTTCCCGACTTAAATCCAGCGGAAGACTTAAAAATTCTCGGATAGTGCAAAGGCGCAACAAATCCAACAGTCTGCATAGACAATCTGCATCCGTCCCTCTTCCACCCATTGACAATAGTCACTCGTTTTACTCAATCTCAACACCCGTTCAATTCACATTAACCAATCACTTCTTGAAGTCTCTTATTAACACAACAGCGCGACTGTGGACCGATCTTCCGAATTCTGTGTTTCCACCGATCGTTTATTTTTTTAAGATCTGAATTAATATTTTCCTGAACAGATTGCGAACCCTCGCCAACCCTACGTAGTGGGGTTCTTCCTAATAGCCGGTGTCCCCTATGTAGCCATGATAGTCATTCTATAAAGTATTCAAATTTTGTATGGAATATTTTCAGCATTTTCATGATATGAGTTTGTTAAATTATTTTTTATTTAAATACTTAATTATTTATTTATTTATTTATTTATTTAATTTGAAAAATTTGAAACGAATCGAATGAGTTCTTTAGTTTATAATCGATAAAGTAGAATAAACACGCCGTACCTACATAGATTACTTAGTACACACACGCACGCACGCACGCACGCACGCACGCACGCACGCACGCACGCACGCACGCACGCACACACACACACACACACACACACACAGATACATTTTGATGAAACTTTCAGAATACAATCTCAGCATGGTACTTGTTGATAATCTGCAATAAAAAAATACCTTTAAAAATTGCGAAATCATAACTCCCCACTATATCCCCTTGGGTTAGTGAGGAGTAAAAAGACAGTATGTTGGGATATAGCCAGGGAGAAGAAGAAGGTACCTACAGCGGGATAGTCGACTAAGCGCGAAAGTCTAATTAAGGATGTGGAATGTGGACCACGTGAATTATATGAATCTCGTGAAATTAGTCATCCGATCGCACTACGGCCTTGAAAGTAATTTTTATGTTAAGTCAAACTAAACATCCAATTAGTATTAATAAATATTATCAAAATCGATTTTGGTGACACCTTTATTTATTACAACATTCTTTTCCGTCGATTGCCATCCTCTAGTGAAGGTTGAAGATATTTTTTTTACAATATTGACCTTGTGCAAAGCATCAATCTTAAATAATACATACATACCTTATTTTACTATTAAATATAAACAATAGTACATAGTAGTTTTTTTAATAAAATAATTATTTTATTAACTTGTATAAACCACGTTATTTAAATTAAAATTGCGACCGGATTCACAACTAATCTTTCCATCTTCCCTCCTTTCCCTTTTAGTTCTACCAATCAAAGCCACTCCACACGAAATCCGCCATAATGACCTACCACCTACCTCAAATTCCATAATCTTATTTTAAGCACATCGTCACATTCTGTGTTAGTTGAAAATCTGCCTGAGGAGGAAACGGTTAAAAACGAAACCGGTCGCAATTTCAATATCGTGGTTTATACATGTAGTAATAAAATAAAGTTTATAAATAAAATGTTATAAATTGCCACAAAGTAAATATTTCAATATTTGAGAATAAAATTAAAGCAATTTATTTATTACTAGTGATCACGCAGAGGTCAAAATTCGATCATAATGAATTAAAAAAAACAACTACGTTTGACAAAAGAGATTGACATTGGCAGTATGAAAGTAAAGACTATATGGTTTCACGTGTTTTTTTTATTTAATTTAATGTACTTTATTTATTTCTTTATTTATATAAACAGTCAACAGCTATGTACATTTTTTTATAAAAACAATTACATATAAATACAGCCAATTATAGACTATTATATATTAGGTAATTTATATTAAACACATGAAAAAAAATAACTGCGATAGTACAAAAGAATAAGAATATAAGGTAAAGCCACATCATCACTGAAGAGGTCACATAAAAATTAATAGAGCGTTAGTAGGTACAACGGCACTGCATTTACGACCGTGCAATAATTCATTATTGTCAACATTAATGTGCGGGTGACCTATCACCAGCAATGAGTGGTTTACAAAACAAAAAAAAGTCAAGTATAAATTTAAACAAAGACATTTCACAAATTAATATAGCGTGTGCATGTGTGTATGTATGTGTGAGTGAGTGTGTGAGTGAGTGAGTGAGTGAGTGAGTGAGTGAGTGAGTGAGTGAATGAGTGTGTGTGTGTGTGTGTGTGTGTGTGTGTGTGTGTGTGTGTGTGTGTGTGTGTGTGTTTGTGTGTGTGTATGCGTGCGTGCGTGTGTGTGTGTGTGTGTGAGAGAGAGAAGATTGTGTTATAGTAAATTAGGGAGCCGGTAAGGGGTAATATAGTACTACTCGGTTTATAAATGAATTTTTGTGAAAGTTGGTTTTACACGTGGTGATTTTGAAACTTAGACACAAGCAATTATTGCCTTCCAGTGGAAGAGGTCGATCACTATATATACCTTGAACATAAGATGACCCTAGGCAGAGACAATCAAACCATAGAAATTGAGAGAAGAATAAGTCTCGCATGGGCGGCCTTTGGGAAACTCGATAACACCTTTGGTAGCCCCATACCGAATTCCCTGAAGTCAAGGGTGTTTGAGCAGTGCATTCTGCCAGTATTCACTTATGTCATGGAAACAACGACCTTAACCAAATTGTCTGCCAACAAGCTGCGTGTAGCACAAAGGAAAATGGAAAGAATAATGTTGGCAATAAAACTAGAAGACAGGAAGAGGAATGACTGGATACGCAGTCAGACCAAACTGTCTGATGTGGTTGAGAGAATAGCCATGCAGAAGTGGAGATGGGCAGGACACCTATCAAGAATGACCGATAATAGATGGACTAAAAGACTGGTGGAGTGGAGACTGAGAGGCGACAAGAGACCACAAGGGCGACCACCTAACAGATGGATGGACGACATAAAAAGATTTGTTAGACCACAGTGGATGGGAGTCGCACAGGAACGGGAGGAATGGAGAAGGAGAGGGGAGGCCTATGTCCTGCAGTGGGCAAACACAGGCTGATGATGATGATGATTTTGAAAAGTTCGTTCTGTAGGGTTATTTGTAACACATATTATTTATAAATTTTGTCTTTCTGCACTATTTCTCCGTATGAACTATCCCAAATCTCAAACTCCTCCGTGCGCGCACTTTGCTTAATAAGGGGTCCGAAGTTTTCACTACACGTATTATAGATAATTGATGACGCAACGCCTAATCGCTGCCATCGAAAATGAAAATGAGCAATGAAGTCACATTAATTTATTTGTCAAGGAACAATGAAGTATTTTAGTTCACCATCTACGAAAAATTACACTGATATATATGAAAAAGATGATTCAAATGGATATAAAGAATAAAATACCCCCGAGAAATATAAAGAATTCGCAAATACATTCGACTGCAACAAAACACGCTTCCAATGATATAATCGAGTTTAAATTGCACTCGCTGGAATAAAACAACTTGCGTATAATTAAAACCGTAGAAATGCGCTGTAGGTAGGTAATATAGAAAATTATAGGCATGCAAACACAGACGAAACAAAAACCGTAGAAAAGTCGTAGGAATTTAAAATGAGAAATAAAGTAAACAGGATTGACCAGACTTGTACCCCAGATTAAACTGTAAGGAATGAAATTTAGCCAGTTTTAACTGTTTTTAGTGGCTGATGGGAACACTTCGGTTACTGAAAAAAATTTCGTCTCTTCCAGAAGGTGGTCGAAGCCGAATATTTGGTCGGACACGTTCTTCTTTATTTAGTTGTTCCAATTACCTATGATTTATTCAGCCCTGAGACAAGACGGTGATAATTATTAATCTAAACATCATTAATGTCTGATTCATGTTTTCATTTAATAAAATTTGAAAATGTTATAATATTATAATATTATGTATGTATGTATGTGTATATTTTATTTAGATGTAAAAAATAAATGCATTTTCATACATCTAGTATAAACAAAAGGACTATTAAAAAGTTGAAAAAATAACAAATTCACACAGTATGAATTATATAAAAACAACAAAAAACAGAAAATATTACAATTCACAAAAAAATATAAAGGAAGCACACAATATCTTAAAGGAACTTTTCTTGATGAATTCAATATCTAGGCGACGAAAAGCGGCAAGACCAGATGCTTCCTTCACACATTCTGGCAAATCATTAAATAGTTGAAAACCTTTGGAATACACATTCTTTTGTGTACCTGCCAGGTTAGTCTGAAGCAGTCTAAAGTCCCGCCGACTTCTCGTCGGGTAGGCGTGAACTTCGGAATTATAAAGAACTTTTTTTTGCAAATATCGCGGTAATAATCAATTTTTTAATTTATATATGAAAATTAACACATTTAAAATAATTATTAAATTGAAGATAAATGACAACTTCAACTGCTCAAGTATATATTTGATATTCGGGTAAATATGCAATTATACAGCTATACGAAATTCCAAACTGAGTCAGAATTAAAGATAATGTATGTAGGTATAATGTTTTTATCTGAAGAGATCTCGTTCACATGGCCATGGAATGCATCCGCAAAAAGACATCGGACAATCAATATTTATTGAGACATAATTCAAGAGTGGCAAGTACAAGAACATTAGTCTTGTCGGATTCAGAGCGCAGAAGAGACGCGGCAGTCAGATTTTGGTCTGAGATATGTATCTACCAAATAATGACATGGTTTAGTGATGTACATGTACACATAATCAGACCTGTCTAATTGGTCTCGAGTACATACTCAGTTTTGGTCTTGAACTCTACTGGCTCTTCACACCAGCCCCTAATTACCTCCCCCAAATTCCAAACTGTCATTTTATTACATCGGAAAAGCTTGTCGTTAACGCACTTGTAGTCAGCTTTGTAACCAGTAATAATAATAATAGTAGGTAATAATAATGATTTTGGGAAAATGATATAGCACCGTTTCAGTGAATATCTCACCTCAAGGGCGCTGAGAATTTATTAAGTTCATCATTTTGGCTTCGTAGCAAGATTTACAATAAAGTCATAAGACATTATTATTCAATCAACGTTGATGACACTGATATTGTAGAAATCCATCTACGAGTTTCGTAAATTCAAATTAATGATTTTGATTCCACAATAATGTATTTCCTTTCACAGGACGATTGTTTTGGCCAGTTTTAAGCTGCCGAAACGATCGCCTAATAAAAACGAAATAAATCTTTGATCAACCAAAATCAGCAATTTCATTTTATAAAATCTAAAGTTGTAAGAAATATGTAATTTAATTATGTTCTTCTTCGTGGTTACAATCCTAGGATTGGTTTGCACCAAGCACTCCATCTCTCCACATATCTCATTCCTTCCGCAATAGTAACAAGCATACCCGGATGACTGATGTTATTTATTTATTTGTATAGTTTCAAAGCTCATCTGAGCATTTAAAAAAATTAATTTAAGATCAATTACATATATTAAAGTTAAATTGTATTAATGAAAAAGAAAGAAACCAAGCTGGTATAAAGCAAGTCAAGGTCTAATGTACAATATGTTGCAATGTTTATTATACCATATTTGATGAGTTATTTTATTGATATTTACTGAACAAAGGACATACAAGGACATCCACAGGGCGACCCCAGAGGCGGTGCCAAAGCTTTAACCTACTTATGTGACGCAACCCACACACGGACGAAGAAGTTTTAGAAGTTTTTAGAGAGAAGAAGGCCAAACGAAAAGTAACTAAAGTAAGTACTGAACAAAATTCAGAAATATCCCAAAAAAGTCTATAACTCAAGACCAAAAATGGTCTCCCTTTTCACGAATATGGTTTCAGCAACCGTTCATGGCGCCCTGTCACATCGCACAACGGCCACTGCCAATTAATCGAAGAAATTGACAATAATCGTTCAGTGAGTTGAGGCAATGTGGAATGTCAACTATTTTTCCACATGTTGCACATTCGATATCGAAATGCGACAGCAGAAAGTTATGACGATTCTTGGCAAAAGCATTATTAAATAAAATTAATTAAAAAAACATACTAAATTTAATGCCACTGTCTTCTTCCTCCTTGGCCTCATGTCCTGAGGATGGCGGCTATACTCAATCACCCGCTCTGGAGCCCTTCTGACAATATGTCCAAAATACTGAAGAATTCGCTGTAGGCAGATAGTTGACAGGAGATCCTTTATCTGCGGTTCATTTAGTATGGACACATTGCTTCGTCCAGCAGTCATACGTTAGTAAAATATTAAGTATATGATATATGACGAAACAGTAAAATTTGCTATACTTTACCTTTGACATCATTTACGAAACGATTTTTCTACGTGAAAGGGATATTTTCATAAAATGAATCAGTCGTACAAAATTACTTATTATAACACCATAAACTACTCCCATCTAGCGACCATCCCGGGAATCAATATTCCATCGAGAACAAAGTTTTGTTACATACAAAAGAAACATGGTAGCGTAATAAAACGAGTTATGCGGATGCTATACAAATTGTATTCAATCAGGCAATATCAAAATATCAAAACAAAGGGTAGATGTTTGCTCAAAAACACATTAGTTTTGCCTATAATGAATTTTATAATTCTAAAAACATATATAGGTATATTACTTATCGGACAATAAACAGGTAAGTACTATGTCAAATATTAATTTAACACGCACCCAATAACAAGTTGCCACATTCTGGAGACATACGATATTAATTGTCTCACAGATCCAGGCTGAAAACTCAATTAAAACTGTGCCTCCACCGGGAATCGAACCCGGGACTTTCGGATCAGCAGTCAGATACCTAACCAACTGAGCCACGAAGGACGACAACATATGCTAGTTTGACAATGTATTAGCTTAAAAGGTTCGTATATCCAAATTTGATAATCACAATTACTTTCATACGAGCAATCATAAGATCGTTGCAATATTGGAAAAACTCCTGCAGATATGCAAAAATGTATAAAGATGAGTTATACAGATTGCAACTGTCAGGCGTTGTGGAGAACATCATGAGAGACACGATGGTCAATTTCAAGCTAATAAACGAAGTTATTTTAACTCGCATCGATAGTGTTATAGAAAATATATTTGACGCATAACAACTAAAATAAATCAAGAAGCTAATGTTTCCATCACATCAATAGAAGTTATTACGCGTATCGTAAAATTAGAATTCAGCGTCAGAGATTAAAATATTTGAATGAATATAAATAATAATACTTTGTAATGTAGTCCAAACTATAATGTTAGTAGTTTACAAAGAACACACTCCACCCACAATAAATCATTGGAGATTTACTAAAAAATATTTTCATTATATCTTAATAAAGATGAAAACATAATTTTACATACTAGAAACCGGCAGAAACTGGTATCTACACAGCTTTGAATCGTCTACTGGTTATCATCATTCTATGTGCATACATATACGATAGCAAATATTTCCTTTCATTGAATTATCTTATTTTTTGAAAATTCTATTATATTATGAACCACTATGCAATTTAATTACCTAAACCTCATTTATTATTAAAAACAAATATCTCTTTCGTTGGATAATATCCAATGCTTATTTGTACCCAAAATATGCAATATCGATAAAATAATGATTAATGAAATTGTTATGATATATTTTTAGTAGATTTATTTATTTACTTTATGTACATAATATAAACAAATATAATGCACACTGGCGGGCTTATTGCCATTAGGCAATTTCTTCCATCCAACCAGATTATAGAGTGACAGAATTATATATGTACATCAACAAAAAATGAAAGCTTTCTAATAATATGCACAGAAATATCTGCCAGGATAGGAATAAACACCTCCAAGAACTCGACGTATAAAACTACTGGAAGTTTATATTTTCGAAAAGAACAATTATTTTTGAAACGAACATTTGCATAATGATTATAATTAATTCAATCAATGGTGTATAATAATTCTCACAACAGTTGAATATATCCTAATATACGTCCTCGAAATAGGTTCTGCAAAAGAGAAAGTTAACGTTTCTGCCTAGTAACGATATAATAAAACGTGTAGTCGTAGGTATATTCAAATACTCCTTGTTGCGTTATTTATAATTAACGAATATAGTCGGAAATTTCCAAGGTATAAATGCTAAAATATATCTTGGGGTATTTCTTGGTCAAATAACATAACAAAGGTATTGATAAAAAGAAAGGTGTGTCAAACAATGTAGATTTCTACACAATTGACAATTATTGAGAAGTTATGTCAATGAGAATAGCAAGTAAATCTGTCAGAAAATGACGATTGATTAAATAATTGTATATTTTAGAAGGTATATTAGTAATAATTAACGATGTGTATAATACAACGATTATATATTTTTATTGACAAACATTTTTTCGACATCTCAATAGAGACGAAGTAGGGATATTGTAAAAGAACCAGGAACTCGAGGCACCTACAGGGCTTACGACCTGTCATCGGCTGGTTTACGTGATCACTTTATGCGCTTGCGCAACGTTCACCAATTATGCCTTCTTATTGAGTTCCCTTATCGATGTAGGTGCCTCGAGTTCCTGGTTCTTCTACAATATCCCTACTTCGTCTTTATTGAGATGTTGAAAAAATCTTTGTCAATAAAAATATCATTTGACTCCCGAAAGGGAAAAAAATCCAATGTTTGCGTATATGCAATTAAAAAAGAATATTCGATTATATATTGTTCCGTGATAAGTTGGTGTAAAATATATTATTACACGTAAGGAACTTGAGAAACGTTTGCTACGCAGGGAAGAAAAAACCTTTCTTATCAAGTTCTAAATTACTTAGTTTATTTTTTTTACTTTGTGAGGCACCGGCTTAGAACAGTGCTTCTATTCTTTTCTACTAGCATCGTTATCGGGTGTCATGTAAGAGCCTGGTAATCGAAAATATGGCAAATAAGGAAGGCAAAATAACACTCACATAGTTCAGTAATGAAGTTCACCAATATTTCTTAATTAAGGGCCTTTATAGGTGAGCCTGGTGTATGCGGACGCACGCACGAGACGAGCTTCCGTTTAAGAGGTAATGCACATCCAAACTCTTGTCGCTGGTTACCCCACATTATGGTAGATGCCGTGATGGTATGCATGCATGAGTAATACCTATTCATCTACAAAACATTGTTTTATTATACACAATTATTTAAAGGAAACATACATGACAACAGGAACATATGAATATCAATATTAATGTTATTTCTAGTACATTAATAAGTATTTCAATTAATAGAAGATTTCCGAAGAGAACTTTGTTACATTATTTTTAAAAACACTCGTAATCTAATCATTTCAATGTTCATATTAAAACAATTTGTCAAAAATCACAATCATCTAATTATTGCACAATATTCAAACGCGTTGTTTGCTCAATACCAGATAAGAGAGAAGGATTGAATTATTTAAGTGATGATGTTAGATTATCTCAATCTGTACCTACTAATATTTGAACAATATTCCTTATGGGTTCTTCATTTTTATGTGATCAGTCAGTTTTTTAAATTTGTATCGCTGTTGTTTTGAAAAGTAACATTTTACTGTACCGAATTTACTTGAGGTTTCACGTTACTCCAGGTTGGTTGGAAGGGGTTGCTTGATGGAAATTAACCCACAATTGTACATAAATTTAAGCATTGACAAAATAATAAAAGTTATTCATATTTTCGGGTTTAATTTTGTGGCACAGTTAGGATAATTTTATCTAGGTATTATAATTCACAGTGAATAGACATATTTAATACGACCGTTCATGAATTCATTCGTGGTTTAAACTAAGTAAATAATAATAAATAAAAAATAAACCGATAATATTATAAAATGTTATCTTAACGTCAGAGGAAACCTGCAGCACATGTTTGTTTTAAATATATTTTATTACAATTTTCAACATCTCATTAGAGTCGATGTTGGAATATTATAGGAGAACCAGGAACTCCAGGCACCTACAGGGCTTACGACAGAATAAAAAGGTTTGCGTATATGCAACTGTAAAATATTCGATAAATATATTTACATATTAAATTTATTGGTTTGATTTTTTAACACCTGCGAGACGTCGATAATAGTATTAACATAACATTTCGTTTCCTTGAAACTATTCAAGATATCAATATGATTGTCTTTTGCACACCAGTTATGACATAACCGGACGGCAAATTTGAGGAAACCGTGTCGTGTCGTGTGTCTGCTAACACCGCCGACGCAATCGAAGAATGCGGTTGACACTGAAACATTATGCTGCGCCGCTCCACAAACAAATAATGCACTTTTGCATTAATCGTTAAATTAATCAACCGTCCCATAAACACAATGATCCCAGGAACAATATCTGGTTTGTATAGAACTATTTTATTAACCCAGCAGCGCGACTTTAAACGATCTTCGAATTCTGTGTTTCCACCTTCTTACAACCCGGGTCTTTTAAGATCCGAATTAATATTTCCCTGATCAGATTGCAAACCCTCCCCACGTAGTGAGCTAGTAACTGGTGTCCCCTACGTAGCCATTTTAAAAAAAAAACATTTAAATAATTCCGTTTCTTAATGATTTTAAAGGCAAAATATTACCAATTTTGTTTCACTATAAAAAAAATATAGTTTTATTCATTTTACGTATGAATAGATTGAGACGTTAGCTGTAAAGTTGGCACTGCATTGATGCATCCTATATAATGCTCGAATCAATCAACAAATACTATATACGTTTTATCCTTGGTTAATAATATTGACTATTGACTGATTCAATATAAATAAGTTTGTTCCAAATCGTAACGACTGATCAAAATAAATGTTGTGAAGCTCAGATTATATTTAGAGGCGAAAATGGATTATATGTACATTACAGAAATTGAAGGTAACGAAATGGAGCGAATCTAAGACTTAATTAAGACTTATCTTTAAGCGTGTAAATGAATTATGAAATATACTACGATTTGTTCTTGTTAACTAAGTAATTGTATATAATTACAATATATTTTTTATCATGCGCCATAACTAGAACTATATTCATTTGATTTGTTAAATTTTCCAGATATCGAAGGTAAAGAAAACCTGGAGCGAAGTGAAAATGGATTATTATTATCAGGTGTTTCGCTTGAGCATGAGATACAGGGCAGTTTATAATTGTATGCTGCTTGACTGATAGCCTGTATTTATATAATTAACTAAAACCATAAATTTTATCCGAATCTGCCTCCCTAGACAACGTGTCATTTAGATCAAGAAAAGAAACAATAAAAGATAACTCAATGTATGGAAGTGATAATGGCCAGTCACGTGACAACTGTCACGTCCATAGGTACATTGAGTTATCTTTTCTTGTTTCTTTTCTTGAGCTAAATGACACGTTGTCAAGGGGGGCTGCTCCTCATCAAGAGACAACATTTATTACAAAGTACTGTATATTATGTCATAATCGATCAAAAAACGCCTACATATATGCAATGGGTATTACACTCAAGAAATCTCAAAACTATGTGTATTTTTATTTTGTTGTTTATTTATTAAGTATATACACAATTAATACGTAAACCAGAACAAAACAGAAACTAAGCGAAGCTTCAAAAAGATCGACTCTATAATATTATGAAACCTACTCAACGTCTCAATTTAGCGATGGAAAAGTCAACTCAATGTATGGAAGTGACAGTTGCCTGTCATGTGACAACTGCCACATCCATACTTCGAGTAATAGTACCTTTTCTATTGATAAATTAACACGCCGACTAGGCATCCTGGGGGGTAAGTCTGGTCCAACGGCGAAATCAAAACCCTCGTGATTACCCACAGCATGGATATAATTATCATATGGAGTTCTATGACATCTAAAGATATTAAAGAACTCCATATAATAATTGTATCCATGATATGGGTAATCGTGAGGGTTTCGATTTCGCCGGTTGGACCAGACTTGCCCCCCTGATCTCAGCAATCAGGTAATTGAAGGACGCAGAAGGAGCTATCGTTCAAGAATATTATTAATTTGATAAAATCCAAGCAACATGATATTTCAAAACTCTTAGAGGGGGGCAGTTATGAAGTCGCATTTTTTAGGATTATTTTTTTATTGCGGAACAATTATCATGCTGAGATAGTACCCTGAAAGTTTATGTACGGCGTGTTTATTCTACTTTATAAGTACTCAATTGATTCTTTTCAAATTTTGCAAATTCGTATATCTAATACTCGCTTAGACCCATTAGACTTTGAAGGATATCAATATTTTTAACCGCCAAATATTTCAAAATGAACCCAAGTTCGGGAAACTTAAAATTTGATATAATTGAACAAACTCAATACACGAAAAATCAAAAAATATTCCAAACAAAATTTGAATATTTTGTGGAGTGACCCACACGTTTTTCTATGTTTTAATTATAAATGTGTGTAATCTTGGTAATCATCTCTGCTTATTGTATTGATACGAGTAAAGCAGTATTTTGTCGTTGGCCTATATATGTATGAATATAAACAACATTGTGTAATCTAGGCCTGGAGATTGCAAACATTAGTAGGTGAGTAAATTGAGTTAGTACTTAATGTCTCGTTGCAAAGCGAATGAACTGTATAAAGAGAGAGAGAGAGAGAGACCGACCGGTAGAAAAAGCCATTTTATTGGCCAATAGTAATGCCCTCGAGCACGCGTAGAAAATACGTCACGCAGAACCATGACGAAGAAATTCAACCTACCAACAAACAGCTGTTCGCTTTGCAAACTGCTAGCACATACACAAATTAATGTATCATGCCATGTTGCCTGTAAGAACCATTTTATACCAATTATTTGTTAACACACTTGGTAACTTTTTACTCCTCACTACCCCAAAGAGATAAAGTTGGGAGTTATAAATTCGAAATTTTTAAGGTATTTTTTTATTGCAGATTATCAACAGGTATCATGCTGAGATTGTTTTCTGAAATTTAAATCACAATGTATCTGTGTGTGTGTGTGTAGATACTAATTGATTTATGTACGGGTGTTTATTCTACTTTATCGATTATAGATTAAAGAACTCATCCGATTCGTTTCAAATTTTTCAAATTTGTGCATCTAATACTAGCTTAGACTTATTAAATTTTGAAGGATATCTGATCAGTGCTTCCCAATTTTCTTAACTGTCAAATACTTCAAAATGACCCCAAGCTCAGGAAACTTAAAATTTCATATTTTTATTTTCAATTTGCTAAAAAGGCACACCACTTTCATAAAAAATAATAAAATATTTTAATGAAAAATAATTTAACAAACTCATTTCACGAAAATGCTGAAAATATTCCATACAACATTTGAATAATTTATGGAGAGACTTGGTAGTGAGGAGTATAACGTTGGCCACAACCCACTTGTTTATGTTTTAAAATTATATCTTTGACTATCCATTGTGTTGTTCTGTTGCACTGATTTAATGCAGCGTCTAATAACAAGTCCAAAGAATGGCGAATTGATAGCTTCTTGGTTAATTTTGATTCCATTTTTGAAAAATTCATCGTTTGTATCGAGTTTGGTATCAACGAATTTGAATTTTGAATAATTCGGTTTGGTTCAGTCAATTTTTGCAACCACCTGGAGAAGGGAACGGTTGTTCCCGAAACATGTAGTGAAAATAGTAAATAAAAAGTGTAACAAAACAAAAATATTTCGATTTGAAATTGCTGTTGTTTTTCCTGGTACATAGGTGAGTATTTATTGGTAACAGGTCAAGTACATAGGTCGGGATATAAACACTGCTCACATATTTTTTTGACAGTCATACATTTTATCGCTACAAAATGTACAGTAATTTGAAATATGTTTATTAGTTGTATGGGTTCGTTTAATGAAGAGTGTTAGAGAAATCAGATTAATTAAATCAGTTGTAATAATATGCATTCATTAACACAACACGAGCAATCAATAATGAGTATTTCAAATGAAATATTCATCCATCATTTCAACATGGCTGCGTATGGGACACCAGCCATTAGGATTTGCGTCCATTGTTCACTTCCAAAGAAGCACACTATGTAGCGTTAGGGAAGAGTCTGTTGAATGAAATGTTAAATTAGACCTAAGATAAGACCAAGATTGTAAGTGGGGGAAACAAATTCGGAAGGTCGTTTCCACCGTCGTCATCATCAGGCTGCTGTACATACTAATAAAAGAGTTCGAGAAGCGACTGGTTCGAGTATGTTGAATATTTACTTTGAACGGGTGCTAAGACTGACTACCCGTTCCCATTTGTCGGGTGTCGGGCTAGACAAAATGTCATCTGATCTAGTAGCAATACATTTTGAATGAAGCTGTTCACACCTATCCGACAACGATTTTTTGTCGTCGACCGCCCGATAAAAAATCGTGTCGTGTCTCGCTCGCGTATGAGTTTGAAGACAATCTCTCCCCGCTACCATACCCCGCCAACTCTCCTCGATCATTCGTAGTCACATCGTGGTAGTGTGCGTGATGTTTTTTATTAATTATTTTGCAATTTTTTATATTTTACTATAACAGAGGATGTTATAAATTCTGGAGACTTGATCGCATTAGTCCATGAAAGAGTTGACAAAACATTAAATGACTAGGTACATAAATAAAAAATAAAAAATATCTGACTTATAAAAAAAATGTGTCCCGACATCCGACAACAGAGGCACGACATACGATAAAAAAAACGTGTAGACACACGACAAGTGGGAACGGGTTCTGAGTGAAATGGGTAACTCTATTGAGAATGGGAGGAGGTACCATAGATGCAATTTCTTCTGAGCATTTCCCGTGATAATATCAATAGAATAGATACATTTTAGCACAAAATGTTTTTTTAACAAGTTTAATGTATTCAAATAAATGATAAAATACACGAATAAATAACAGTTGTTATAATGTTAACTAAATAAACAATAAAAATTAATTAAGATAGACCCGTCACTCGCACTCACCCACAGAAGACATCGATGCAATACAACATTTCTCCGGTAAGAAATTCACACACTTTGTGGGAAACGACAATTAAATGCATAACGAATCACTTCAGTGTTTTAATATTATTATAAAAAAAATATGGCGAAAAGAAATTAGACTCACATGAATGAAAATAAATAACAGAGAAACGAGACGTTTTGTCGAGAGAGTACTGAAAGTTATTCACATCTTGTCTACCTAACGTTGACTACCACTTGGACGAAGGTGTTTAAAGAGGGCATATTATGCTAAATCTAGTTACTAAGCACATGATATATTAAGTTTCGTGTTTGTAAGGGTAACTATCGCGTGCGTTAAGAAGGGTTTATACGTGATTATATTATCGGAAACCTAAAATTTGTTGATTTTTTTTACATTTTAAGCACAAACCTGCAGGTCTACTAATGAATTTGATTAAAATAAATTAAGATCAACTTCAGTCTATGGCAACCTTTGAGGTTATAATTGTCGCCAAATAACTTGAACTTTTAGCCGAGACTTTTAGCCGCACTAATTTGCGCTCTGCGTAACCGGAAGGAAGCTCGTTCAAGATGTTTGGCGAAAATTATACAATTCATTGAATAATAATCTTGATTTATATAAAAAAAACAATGATAATTTCATACTAAACTTTGATCTCAACATTTTTTTTATGATTACCTAAATGTAGAGTAAAATAAAGTTTAGATTATGATCGAGCGAGTACTGATTTATACATTTTTAAGATTAAGGCAAGATACGAACGTATTAAAAACGCGTCATGAGTAACTCCCCTGACTTGAAATGAAAAAAATATCACGAACATTCACTTTGTGTGCTATCATTAAGCACATAAATGATTTATTTCTATACGACACATACTTATGAAATAATTAAAAAAAAAACTGTAAAAAGTATATGTTAATGTTTTTTTTATGAACTAGAGAAGTAAAGAAAATACCTGTGGTATTTTTTTAGAAACACATTAATAACGTATTTAATGTCAAATTGGGGTGTTTAGGTTTGGCAACATAGAAAAAATGAGTGATGACCGTCTGACAAAAAAGTATATAAGGCTGATAAAAGAGGAACGAAAAGTAGAGGTCGGACAAGGAAAATTTGACACGATCACATAAATGGAATTGTGAAAGATGGAGACGTTAAAAAAGAGCATGTATGAGAAGATGCATGGACGTGAATGAAGCGAGAAATGTATGTCAAGAGAGTGGAGTCTGTCGTTCGGTTCTCTCCGCCTACCCCAAATAGGGAAAGGGCGTGATGGAATGGTATATTAATGGTCTTATGGAAACGAAACATTTTTAAAATTATATAACAAAAAGACAGGTTGTCTTAAAGAACATAAGTAAATATGACAATTGTGTTAATATTCTATAGTAAATCAGTAAAATTAATTATATTTTGATTTTAACATCATCTTTTACAAAATAAAACGATTCAAGTTTTCTCTAAATTTATTTGAAATTCAGTTTATTGCCTTTGCTTAAACTATAAAAGAGTAATTTGATTCCACCGGTTCCCAAGTGACTGCTTCTTCCTTTGGCTGTATCATGACTTATTAATGGTCTCTTAATAGTAAATAATACAAATGTTTTAGATGCACCATAAAGTTAACTTCGAAAATGTCAATAATATCATTTTAAAATTAATGCAAAGCTATTCCGACACAAGAACTGCTTAGTGGGATAGTTCTTATCCACTGGATGTTGGTACTGATAGATTGTATTCATTTTGTCAGTGCCAACATATACTAAATTGTCTATTTTTCATATTTTTTGTTGTACTATGTTTCACTATTGTACTTTTGAAAAATTTTGTATAGTTATTATGAATTTGAATAAATAAATAAATAAAACACGAAATTCCGACAAAGACATTTCTAATATTTAACATACAGTTGACGAAACATTTGAACTTAAGAAAACAATAGAAATATGGATTAGAAAGAAACAAGGGCATATACTGCGGAAACATGATCAAATTACAATAGTTAGTAATAAATTATATTTTATAATAGATATAATATTTGAAAAAAAAAATTAAGAAGTTTTAAATATTTTTTTTGTGATACATATATAATGCAAGCAAATTTTCTGCCACCTCGGAACAGGCACAGTCTAGTGAGGTGGTTTATACCAAATAAAAAAAATGTTATATACTATTTATTATTATTTTGCTATTAAGACACTATCAAGACTATTAGGAATTATCATAGTCTTGATAATGTTCTAATAAATCTCGCATTAGTTAAATTTATCTTCTGCTGAGAATCGAATCCAGGACACCGGCATAGAAGCCAAAGACTATGCCATTAAACACCTCACATGTGAAAAGCGTGCGTTATAAACAATCAACTTATTTGTTTGTAATGGAGATAAACGAAAAAAATATAAATAGTGTGGTTAATCTAAAAAACGATTTATACGAGTGAGTAAAATGGTTATCAAAATATTATCAATGTGAAAATGCGTTACTTCCTCTCTCTACACTTCGTCATTTCCTGAAATGGTCATAATATAGTCATGGCTACCGAAAAATATTTTCGCAGAGTAGTGTCTTTATTCGGAAACATAACAGCTTTTGCTTTGAGGCTCCGGTTTTAATGGTGTTTCCATTATTTTCTATTATCATCGTTTTCGGGGGACCCGTAAGAGCCGGATAAACGAAAATATGTACAGACAAAATAACATCTCACATAATATGTAGTTCAACAATGAGGTTCAACACCCATTCTGAGTGTAGGGTATTTTTGGGTGAGACGAGACTGGTGTGTGGGTATACACGCATGCGTCGTGCTTCTTTTTACATGGTAATGCACAACCTCACCTCTATCGCTGATTTCCCCACAATGTGGGATATGCCGTGATGGTATGAATGAATAAATATTTATTTATTTTTTATCACACCCTATTTTACAAAGTACTGCCCAACTAGGAGGCAATTTTCTAGGGCTAGCAGTCTACAATTTAGCAGTGACAATATACTTATGAACTGGGTAATGATAGTTTCAGCTCTACATTAGGTAGGCACACAATCAAAATACTTTGTACTAATAACTAATTAACCACTACTTCAATAAATATCAGACAAAACAGTAGAGATGTGCAAAATGGGTACCCAAAACCATTTGAAATGCAAAATGGAAATGGGTTGAAACTTTTCCATTTGAAAATGCAAAATGGTTTATAAAAAAGCATTTCAAATACAAAATGCAAAATACCTATTGTCATGTTATTTTATTGAATAGCATGACTTACCTCCTCTCAGAGGAAAATTGAAAAAAAGGATAATCCACTTTGGAAAAATGTTAAAAATCAGCAAGTTAAAATTATGCTAATAGGCAGAGTTTTTTTGTCTGCGGGCAACCCCGTTAGTTAGTCGCCGAGCGAAAACACCAGATTGCATTCCTTTTGCCGATATTTTTTTAACGAGAGGTGACGCGAAAAAGTCAATAAAATGGACGTCACTTAATTGGACAAAAAAGGCGCTGTGGCGTTTAAAATATTATAAATAACCATAAGAAAGGACTAGTGGGAAAATGGGTAAGTCTCCAGGTCTATTTTTTTGAACATAATTAGTTTGACGTCCACCGACACACAATAATTTTATAACATATTCCAGGGTTAACGAGTCCCCCAAATATTCCTTCCTACTAGTTTTTTTTTATATATTTAATATGTAATGGAATCCAAAGTATTATGTAGACTGAAATTAAAAAATATCATTGCACCGACGATCCATCATTTGGAAGGCAAGTTGTTTTGCTGGAAACAGCAAAATATGATATGAAATTGAATCAAGATGGCGATGAGTCGTGTAACCTCAAAAGACCGACATTTTCTGTGAACAACGATGGCGGATGATCGAATCTTATTTAACTTCGTGCAGTTTTAAAAATAGAAGCTTCGAATTTAGTGACTTTCAATATGAACAGTTTTTTTTTAATTTAATTTTGTAAAATGTAAATTAACGGCAACCATTATCCTTGTATTAATGAAATTTTGTATAATGTATTAACACCAGTATGTAAATTTGGCCAAATAGTTAATAAGAAGATTTTTGTTAATAAATAATGTTTTATTGGGTCATAATTACATTAAGATAGATTTTTTTCTTAAAGGGTTAATATTGGGGATGGTAAAATATAATAGAAATAAAAATGTAATGAGGTTGTAATAATTTAATTGTATTATATGGATAATTTTGTTTATCAAAACGAAAAAGACTGATTAAGCAAGTTGAAATATAAATTGTTATCATAATTCAGGTTTTGTATTTATCTCTCCTCCTTTTGACCTTCTAATGGTATGACAAGAAATGATCAAATATTGATAATCTTAAATTATATTTATTTGTGGTATAATGGGAGTCTTTTGATAGACTTCCCTTAAAAAAAATTTCTTTGAATTGGAGTTAAATTCCTTTAGGGCAGGTTGCGACCCCGAGAATTCGATTTTTGATAGTTTCATGTGTAAACGGCTGGCTGGCCGGTGGTGCGGGTGCGAGTCCGGGTGGGGCGAGGCCCTAGGCCTCTGCCACCATGACTTTAACCCTCACACTATTTTCAAAATGCTTTTTAAAATGCTAAATGGTTTCTCAGGTGAAATGAAAAAGTTGAAACAAACAGTTTTGTATTAAAATGATTATTGAACTAAACAGTTTTGTAATTTAATAATGAAAAATAAGTAGAACAGCTTGTGGAATAATTTTCTTAAGTTCAGACTAATTTTAATTCTCCAAACAAATAATAGTTACTTACATATTAGAGTACTTATTTGGTCAAAAATTTATATATATTTTTTTTAAATTTCTATGCGTCCACCCCTTTATTCGATTCTAAGACAAAAAATTATTTATATATATTTATTTTATTTTTTCATGTCATGTTTAGGGGTCGCTACCAGTAGGTAATTAAAATTCAGCAATTTATGAAAAAAATATAAATTGCTTATATTGCCTGAAAACTTACAAATTAATTTAGAAAATGAAAAATATTGCTAAAATTATTTTTTTGAGTAGATATAATGATAATTATTATTCTTTTAAAAAAATCGTATAGCGCCGATTAATGAATCAGAAGCACTCCAAGTACTTATGCTTTTTTAGTCCTTGAGAAAAAGTTCTCATGCTTTGACCACTGTGGACATTTGGTGACAATGTGGCAATACTTTCAACTCTGTAGGATCATTTACACCAAAGCATCGAACACAGTAAGCCCCTTTATTGGCTCTGTCCAGCCACTTAAGCCTAATTTTTGGTATCAGGGTACTTCTAATGTTGTTTAAAGATTAGAAGAAGATATCGTTCTTTAGTGATGATTAACTTATTGTATTCTTCAAATTATGCCACTCCTTGTTCTACAATATCATTCATGACTCGCAATGTATGTATTTTTACCAGCACTATAGTCTTCATCTTATTTCAAATTATGCCACTCCTTGTTCTACAATATCATTCATGACTCGCAATGTATGTATTTTTACCAGCACTGTAGTCTTCATCTTATTTCAAATTATGCCACTCCTTGTTCTACAATATCATTCATGACTCGCAATGTATGTATTTTTACCAGCACTATAGTCTTCATCTTATTTCAAATTATGCCACTCCTTGTTCTACAATATCATTCATGACTCGCAATGTATGTATTTTTACCAGCACTGTAGTCTTCATCTTATTTCAAATTATGCCACTCCTTGTTCTACAATATCATTCATGACTCGCAATGTATGTATTTTTACCAGCACTGTAGTCTTCATCTTATTTCAAATTATGCCACTCCTTGTTCTACAATATCATTCATGACTCGCAATGTATGTATTTTTACCAGCACTGTAGTCTTCATCTTATTTCAAATTATGCCACTCCTTGTTCTACAATATCATTCATGACTCGCAATGTATGTATTTTTACCAGCACTGTAGTCTTCATCTTATTTCAAATTATGCCACTCCTTGTTCTACAATATCATTCATGACTCGCAATGTATGTATTTTTACCAGCACTGTAGTCTTCATCTTATTTCAAATTATGCCACTCCTTGTTCTACAATATCATTCATGACTCGCAATGTATGTATTTTTACCAGCACTATAGTCTTCATCTTATTTCAAATTATGCCACTCCTTGTTCTACAATATCATTCATGACTCGCAATGTATGTATTTTTACCAGCACTGTAGTCTTCATCTTATTTCAAATTATGCCACTCCTTGTTCTACAATATCATTCATGACTCGCAATGTATGTATTTTTACCAGCACTGTAGTCTTCATCTTATTTCAAATTATGCCACTCCTTGTTCTACAATATCATTCATGACTCGCAATGTATGTATTTTTACCAGCACTGTAGTCTTCATCTTATTTCAAATTATGCCACTCCTTGTTCTACAATATCATTCATGACTCGCAATGTATGTATTTTTACCAGCACTGTAGTCTTCATCTTATTTCAAATTATGCCACTCCTTGTTCTACAATATCATTCATGACTCGCAATGTATGTATTTTTACCAGCACTGTAGTCTTCATCTTATTTCAAATTATGCCACTCCTTGTTCTACAATATCATTCATGACTCGCAATGTATGTATTTTTACCAGCACTATAGTCTTCATCTTATTTCAAATTATGCCACTCCTTGTTCTACAATATCATTCATGACTCGCAATGTATGTATTTTTACCAGCACTGTAGTCTTCATCTTATTTCAAATTATGCCACTCCTTGTTCTACAATATCATTCATGACTCGCAATGTATGTATTTTTACCAGCACTGTAGTCTTCATCTTATTTCAAATTATGCCACTCCTTGTTCTACAATATCATTCATGACTCGCAATGTATGTATTTTTACCAGCACTGTAGTCTTCATCTTATTTCAAATTATGCCACTCCTTGCTCTACAATATCATTCATGACTCGCAATGTATGTATTTTTACCAGCACTGTAGTCTTCATCTTATTTCAAATTATGCCACTCCTTGTTCTACAATATCATTCATGACTCGCAATGTATGTATTTTTACCAGCACTGTAGTCTTCATCTTATTTCAAATTATGCCACTCCTTGTTCTACAATATCATTCATGACTCGCAATGTATGTATTTTTACCAGCACTATAGTCTTCATCTTATTTCAAATTATGCCACTCCTTGTTCTACAATATCATTCATGACTCGCAATGTATGTATTTTTACCAGCACTGTAGTCTTCATCTTATTTCAAATTATGCCACTCCTTGTTCTACAATATCATTCATGACTCGCAATGTATGTATTTTTACCAGCACTGTAGTCTTCATCTTATTTCAAAAGACAGATACGATTCCATTTCTGGAAAAATTTCTTCGTCAAAAAATGCAAGTGCGATAAGCTCTTTGGATTGATAGGTACCTACCACAAATAATCAAGGATATTTTTCAATTCCTTTGTTTCCATAATTCTTGAGTTTTTTTAAGAGCCACAAATTGTTTCTTTATAAAATGGGTAATCGGTACCTACACAGATTCATGTTTTTTGATTTTTTTCTATTAGATCTCTATCTCAAAGAACAGTGAGAGGTATATTTTAATAGAATTCGTTTTTCAATGACATTACTGCATTTTTTCTTTGATTCACGAGTTGACGACGAATGGTTGAAAAATTATTTTAAATTCATAAGGATCAGATCCTACACTTTTCAATGCTGACATCAAAACAATAGGTCCTTATAATAATTTGAACACATTTTGGGGTCAAAATTAAATATTTTAACTTGTTGCATAGACGATAGCTATAGGTACAAAATTTCATATATTTTTCAAAATTTTGAAGCTCGTTAGCGACCCGCAATTTTTTTTTAAATGATACATTTTCCTCCACACCCGCGTCATGTATGGGATCAATTTTACATTTTTTTCTTTCACCAGTTAACCATATACCTAAGTAAAATAAAACACGTGAATTTAATTAGTTTAAAAGGATATTACAAGATTAATGTGGTCACAAGAAAAAATGAATCCATGAAAAAATTAGGTTTGGTACCTACCAAAGAAGAGTAATTTTGCAAAAATGCATTTGAAATGCAAAATGCATTGAGAAAAGCATTTAAAATGGAAATGGAAATGGGTGAAATAAAAAAGCATTTAAAATGCAAAATAGAAAATACCTATTTTGCATTTCCATTTGAAATGGATTTATTTGAAATAAAGCACATCTCTGCAAAACAGACACATAGCTCACATAAAACAGTGACAATATACTTATGAACTGGGTGATGATAGTTTCAGCTGTACATTAGGTAGGCACACAATCAAGATACTTTGTACTAATAACTAATTAACCACTACTTCAATAAACATCAGACAAAACAGACACATAGCTCACATAAAACAGTGACAATATACTTATGAACTGGGTGATGATAGTTTCAGCTGTACATTAGGTAGGCACACAATCAAGATACTTTGTACTAATAACTAATTAACCACTACTTCAATAAATATCAGACAAAACAGACACATAGCTCACATAAAACAGTGACAATATACTTATGAACTGGGTGATGATAGTTTCAGCTGTACATTAGGTAGGCACACAATCAAGATACTTTGTACTAATAACTAATAAACCACTACTTCAATAAATATCAGACAAAACAGACACATAGCTCACATTAAACAGTGACAATATACTTATGAACTGGGTGATGATAGTTTCCGCTCTACATACATTAGGTAGGCACACAATCAAGATACTTTGTACTAATAACTAATTAACCACTACTTCAATAAATATCAGACAAAACAGACACATAGCTCACATAAAACAGTGACAATATACTTATGAACTGGGTGATGATAGTTTCAGCTCTAATACATACATTAGGTAGGCACACAATCAAAATACTTTATACTAATAACTAATTAACCACTACTTCAATAAATATCAGACAAAACAGAATGCCAAAAATCAATTCCCGACACGATAATTATAGATATTACATTTAATTTCAGTAAAAACTGCATTTTTTATCGGGTGAAGGGGTTTAAGGAATAAGATTTAGGATATAATTAAGAATGAAGGAAGAAATAGGATAGTTTCCTCTATCCGATGTTTGTAATCGTATTAAGGATACACGGAAAAAAAAATTCAAAAAATTTCTTTAGTCAAGAATATTTTTTCATATATAACGAAAAAAATATTCTCTCAAATTAAGATTGTTTTGTTTTATCTCAAAATAGTATTTCTTAATTCAAATAAATTTGTTTGAATTAAGAAAATATTGTTTTGAGATAAAACAAAAAATCTTAATTTGAGAGAATATTATTTTCGTTATATATGAAACAAATTTTCTTGACTGAAGAAAACTGTTTTTTCTGTGTACGCTTGAATGATTTATGATACAGGTTAAATAGATTGATCGCGTAGACAATTAAGGTTAATCAATTAAGTTATTTTGATCATAATTAAGTTAATTAGTTCGCAATTATTTATTTGTTAGAATTCCATTTTAAATTTAAATGAAAACATAAACAATATGTTTTTGATTCTACATACAGTATTTTTTTTTAATTATTTTACGAAATAACTAATGGCGTAAAGTAATTTTGATATGCTGTATACGTGTAGAATAAAAAAAAATATTTAAACATAAATAAGTTTTTGAGAAATCCACATAAAATTGATTATTGTGACGTGATGTTCTAGATGGGCAGTTATCAAATAATAGGTAAATCCAATTTCGTTCACCTATAGTACAATTCTTTACTTTTCGGGGAATGTATGTATGTACATTGTACGTGTTCTTGTTTCAAGGACATTCATTCTTAAAAAAATATTATCATGAACAACGAACAAAACAAATTTATTCCAAAAAAATATTATTCTACCTCTAAGCAAAAATTCCGAAATATGTACGATAAAGGAAGTAAGCAGTTCTTGATATAAAGTGCGGAAGTAAAAATTGTTAATTATATTTTTCTCAACAACATACCTATTATATATTAATGATATTAAGACTCGTGTAGGCAAAAACCAAGAGTTGTACAAATTAATATAGTCTTAACTAGGTTGTTCTAGGACGAAATTCATAGTGATCCATTTTAAAATCACAGAAGCGTTGTGAAATGGATGAGTTCTTCAAATATTCTACAAATTATATGTACTCAATTATTACTATTATTACCATTACGCACTTTCTCAAAAGAAGTTACAGATCAATACATAAATTGAAAAGTATTTAAAAGATCAGCTTTCAGTTGTGAGTAATTATCCCATCCAGATACTTAACATATCAACAGATAAGGCTCCGGAGGTCCTTATATTGCCTATCAATCCCACCGATTACTGATTATTAACTTTTAAATCAGTCATTTTATTATTTCATTAATTTCTTTTTGCATTTTTTCGTTTTGAATGCTTGTTGAATTTATTTAACCATGTTGATTAGCTACTTCCACCACCTCCCGCATATGGGGACTGTAAACGGCCCCTTCACAGAACGCTAAGTGAACGACAAGAAAAAAATGCATAGCACGAAAAGTAGCTCATGGAGCCGCCTAGATGTAACATAGTGCAAAAAGAACAATCGATGAATGTGAATGGAAGATTTACACTCGTGGACTTCAGATCTTTTTAAATATGAAACATCACGGGTATGACCAAGAAGTGTTATTTGTTGCATGATGTATGGTCTGTTGAAAAAGCCAAATAAATTAAAAAAAAAACAAAAGATCCAGAGGTCGCTCACAGACCCTATAGAGTTAAGTTATTTTAAGTAGGCTACAAGATCTTCAATTAACGAAGCCTTTTGACATGCCCATGATCATCCTCTACAAGTACAAATATTTTAAATTCTCGTGAAATCGTTTCACAACATGGATATAGCTTGAGGTGTTACCCATTAACTAAATGACATACCACAGAAGGGAAAATATCCGAGATACGGTTACTTCAGTGCAGATAAATTCACAGAATTCAGATCACGAAAGATCATCGCGTCGCACTTTAATTAAAACTAGACAATTAACATAGTATGTTAGTATTTACGTGGCAATGGTAGAAAGGTCGATAAAAATACCAAAGTGACGGTAGCCGTTCAATTAAAAAATAGATTATGAATTACATTTATATGAGTATTTAGTAATTGGGCAGACATGATACGGCCCAAGCTGGGGGGCACTAGTGCGACCAATTACCTACTAAATTACACCACGTTCCACATCCCATGCTTCCGACGATATCGACTAACAAATTTATTTATGTATATACCGACATTTACGTTGTAATCAATAACGTAACGACACATACTTGAAATTTTTGAGACGCCTCTCAGAAATACTGGAACAAAATATTGATGACATATGGCGATAAACTAATATCAGTTTCCGTGCGTAAAGCATTTTGTGAGAAATGCCGTGAAAAAGAAATGACTGATTGAACTACATTATTTTAGTTCAATCGTTATAACGCCTCTTTGCAAAAGAAAAAAAAACAAATTATCCGTGGAAAATTTAATTTTCGAATTTATAAACGAAAACGTTTGTTTCTCCTGTGATTAAGACGCGAATAGTTTCCGGCAAATAACTTGAGAAGTATCGTCTTGAAGGAGGTTAGTTTGAATATTATTATGTCGACCAACCAAAAAATCCAAATTAGCGCGTTACACGTTTAGTGATACAAGATCACTCCAAGGGTGCTATAGCCTATTTGTTAGCTCACAGAAACATACGAGTCTTAAATAGTCTACTGAAGGCGTCACTGAGCTCTGAGCTCCGCGTATGTCAAGGGGCAAACTGCGATCATAGTAAGCCGCCATATTGACTGCTCAATTTCAAAGAGTTGATACTCTGTGATACAGGTGACTCCAATGTAAGCTGTCTTCCTGATGTATTTTTTATACAGTTCTTGGATGTAGTGTGAGGCCAAGTCATTCAGAGCCTTAAACACCATCAGGCATACCTTATAGTCTGCTCTTTCTGGACATTTTAAACAGTGTAGTTCGTTTAGAAGAGGTGTGTTATTTGTAAATAACAAAAAATAATAAATAATTTCGGTAAACCGATAACTGTCACATAGCTCCTTCCCCATTACTCGTTCTATTTATGGAGACTAAAAACCCATTGCGGAAATCCGAAAGAACATAAGAAAAGTTCGGGAACACAAAACCCTAGCAGACACTGCACTTATAAGTACCAAAGAGTGCCCGCACAACTGTCGCTGGTTACCCCGCATTGTGGAATATGGTATGAATAAATAAAATAAAACGACACGATTGTTAATTTTTAGTTGACAATAACTTTGACCCGACAATCAAACAAAAAATTGATCATACCGACAAAACACAATGGCATGTTCACCATATTGTATGGAACTACATACATTGTATGAAACTATATGAGCCTACGTAGGTACATATGTATGTATATGTGTATACATGCAAAAATATATTAATTATTCGATCAAAAATATTTCATTTGGATCCATTGTATCCTGTATTTGAACTCGTGCATACAAATGAACCCGTCTGTCGGCGATTTAACAGTTACAACACAGACCAAACTACATACATACATATATTGTAGACCAATGGACAAATTAATAATGACAATATAATATCATTTGTTGTGAGACACCGGCTTATAATATTGCATACATTCTTTTCAATACTCAGATTCCCGTAAGAGGCTGGTAATTGAAAATATAACAGGCAAAAAAACATCTTGCATATCGAACATATTTTTAATTGCATATAAGCAAACATTGTTTTTTTTTTCCCTGTCGGGAGTCAAATGATATATTTATCGACAATAACATCTCAATAGAGACGCATAAAGTGATCACGTATACCAGCCGATGACAGATCGTAAGCCCTGTAGGTGGCTGAGTTCCTGGTCCTTCTATAATATCCCAACTTCGTCTCTATTGAGATGTTATTGTCAATAAAAAAATCTTACATAGTTCAGCAACGAGTTTCACCACCAATTCTGAAAGTAGTGCCTTTTTGGGTGAGACGAGAGACTGGTGATGTGTGGGAATACACGTATGTTTCGTGCTTCCTTTTATAGGGTAATGCACACCCAGCACACATGTCGCTGGTTACTCCACATTGTGGTATGAATGAATGAATGAATGCAAATTATTGAATCTTACATATATAGGTACAAATAATAATCATCTTAAACTTTTTTTTACATTTTTTGTAAAATTCGATTTTAGTGACGAGACAGTTTCATACAATTTGTATGGCAATATACACAATATCTACGGGGACTCAATAGTTTGATACTTTAAATACATACACACCATCAAGCTGTTTACATATTCGGGGTAGGAAAAAAGACTGACCTCCAAACTATCCTATCCTGACATACATACCTACATGTTTACCTACTTTCTATTTCTTACCAACATACTTCCCATTTATTTCCCTATTCCTGTAGTTAGTCATATCTCCTCTCCTTTTATTCCCTTCTCTCCCATAGTGTTGTAAGTTGTAACAGGTTTCATCTAAGATCTTTTTAATTGTCATAGATGTAGGTACATATTTTTATTCTTCTACTTTCTTGTGTTTAAATGTAATATGTTTATAGTTTTATATAGGTTTTCTTTTTTTTGTAAATTTACCATTTTCACTCATAAATGTTACATCAGATGGTTGTCTGGAAGAAATTGCCACTAAGCAATAAGTCCGCCATTTGTACTAGCAAATAAGTAATGTACAATAAAGTGTTAAAATAAAAATTTTTTTTACAAAGAAAACAAAATATCTTAAATGTTTATAAATTTGTGTTTAAGTGTTAATAGTTTGGTACGTATTCTTCAATTATGAGACTGACCTCCAAACTATCCTATCCTGACATAATTGTTCTGTATAGAAAATGAAATATCTTAAAATATTTAATAATTTGTTAATGTTCCGAATACATCATGAACTACGGGAGAACTAAAATACATCAAATGTTCGACATCGTAGTGTAAAAAGACAATTTATATAATTGTTATTTTTATTTTCTTTATTTACTTTTTGCAAAAAATCCTAATTGTTTTATAAATTTTGTGCTGTCTTGATTTGATTTGAGGCGCGACTGAATAAAGAAATGACTGACGGATCATATCTATGCACTGTCAGTTCAGTATTCTCAAGAAATATTATTTCAGTTTATTTTGTGCAATTAACAAATAAAATTACAAGATACCTACATTTACATACAATATTATGTATATACCTACATATCATGATAACTCAAATTCCATTTTTTTTTATATGTGTTATAGTTATGTTTATATTGTTTAGATTCTTTTTAAATAGTTAAGTTTATATTGTTTAGATTCATTTAAAAAAATACAAATAGTTACTCCTGTGAAATATAATAATATGTACACTGCTAGCCCTAGAACAGGTATACCTAGTTGGGCAGCAGTTATCTATTTTTAATAAAGATTATTTAAATGGTGTGACAAATAAATAAATAAAAATAAAATAAATTTGGATTTAAAGGTTTATTGTTTGGTACGTATTCTTCAACTATACATAATATGTATGTACTATCGCCATCGACAGTTGAATGTCATGTTTTACATGCAACTAGTTGATAGAATATTATTTGATTAATGATTAACTTACATACTTTTGACCATCAAGTTTAAATTAACACCAACTCTTTGCGATGTTAATAATAGGATATCCTTTAAAATTGAACCATATTCGCAATCGTTCGAGTGGAACGACATACAATAAATATTATATTATTTGAGATAAGATCGAATCGACAGCGCCTAGTATGTATGTATGTAATTGAAATGATCCGCATCTTCGTTAATTTGTACCTACATATCGACTATACTTATTTTTTTTTTATTTTACATAATACAATACATATTTGATATACACAATCATAAGATCAACAGCGTTGATAGACAAAAACAGCAATAAGATCATGTCAAAGAGCAATGGAAAGAAGCATGTTAAAGCTGCGGAAGATACATACCTAAGATCAATAATGAAACTATTAGGAAACAGACAAAATTAACAGATGCTAAAATAAGCATTAAAATTCAAGTGGCAATGGGCTGGACACATATCGCGTTTCACAGATGATATATGGACATTACAAACCACGATATGTACGGGACCTAAAGGGATAAGGAATGTTGGCAGACCGTACAAAAGGTAGATCGATGATATAATAACAACAGGGGGAACAACTGGAAAGAAAAAGGCACAAAGATAAAACTATATGGAAACTATTGGAGGAGGCCTTTAGCCAAGAGGGATCCATTTCATGAAAAAATCTACATATTATATACATACAAATAAGACAAAGTAGAAATAAGTTAAAAATACTGTATAATAATTTAACTATCTACTAATTAAATATAATACTTATATATATTCTTTAGAAATAAATTTTAAAGAATTGGAATAATAAAAACGCTTTATTATTATTCACAATCATAAGATACACATTCAAGAGCTGCGTCAGAGTAAAGAGTTCTCTGGGAGGCATCTCACACTCAGGTCGTCTGGATCACAGAGTAACAACTAGAATACCTAAAGGAGTTGGACAGAGTCAACAAAGCGGCTTACGATAACCGATGCTTTGGCCTGAAGGTGTCTGCAGTGCTAAAAGCAAGAGCTCATTCACTAAAGGATTGAAAAAAAGCTTTGTTTCGTAGAGCAGCACATAACTAAACTATCAGCGGCCTTTGAGTGGTCTTGAATAATTAAGCGGCGCTATATAAAATCCTCCATTATTATTATTATACACAGTAAAAAATAACATATTATCCTCTTTACCAGAGTGCAAGCATTTATTTATTTAATTTATGAAAACTACCTTACACCCCGCACTAGTGTCAATGCCAATTTCTTCCAACTAACGGGTGTTTCCAGCCCCCCTAGACAACGTGACATTTAGCTTAAGAAAAGAAACAAGAAAAGATAACTCAATGTATGGAAGTGGCAGTTGCCAGTCACGTGGCAACTGTCACTTCAATACATTATCTTTTCTTGTTTCTGTTCTTGAGCTACATGACACTTTGTCTAGGGGGGCAGGTCAGATAATGATAACGGAAGAAAATATTTCAAAAGACATTTAAAAAAAATCCGAGCAAAAGAGGCAGATCAAATTAAGATATTTAGAGCATAATTTTAGTAAGTCTCTTGGGAATCTTATTGAATCTTAAATTTGTAGTGAAATATTTTTTTTTAATATTCATTAGACATAATATAAAGTAATTAATACCTGGAAGCAAGAACGATCTCTTATCTCCACTATTTGATTAGCAAAATGATACTCGAACTTCTTATTTTATTTTGTCGAGATAATTTGCAAATAAATCTCAAGGCCCACTAGTTTAGACAAACGCTTGAATAATTGTATGAACGAATTTAGATGTTTCGATAAATAATAAGGTATAGAGACACATCAATTTTATTTTAATTTGAGTACAGAGCATAAAGATGATCTTGAAATGTAGATATTTTAGGTACTTGTTCAACATCCGACAGATGGCAACGTTTTCGATGAATAATTTTGTAATGGCTAGTTTTTATATTTTCTTTCTTATTGAATATAGGTATGAAAAAGGTTAGTCTGGAACCTGGGAGTGGTTGCGTTTACCAGTGCGCATCCTCTTTACAGCCTACAGGTGAAAATAGCAGTTTGTTTCGATAATTTATACTTATATGTTATTTGTACCTATAAAATCCGTCCATTTGTGAAATATTTACTTATTTTTACTGAAAATTGAAAAAAGAATAAGAATTTAATTTTTTTTTCAAAAATCTTACCGGGTGTGCGCTAAGAGCACAAAAAGGACTTACAATGATTCAAATTATGCAATTTTAACCTATGGAAAGGGGATGCGCACTGGTAAACGCAACCAGTACCAGGTGCCAGACTTATGTACCTTCTTCATACCTATATTCAATAAGGAAAGAAATATCATTTTTAGGTTATTTTTAATGCATATTATCAACTAGTATCATGCTGAGATAGTAATCTGATAGTTTCATCACAATGTGTCTCTGTGTGTTCTATGTGTATTTATTATATACTTTGTCGATTATAGATCAAAGTACTCATTCGATTATTTTCAAATTTTGCAAACTTGTATATCTAAAACTCGCTTAAACCCCGTTAGATTTTGAAGGATATCTGAATAGTTCTTCTCAATTTTTTTTAACTGTCAAATATTTGAAAGTGACCCCAAGCTCAGGAAACTTATATATGATATTTTTATTTTTCAGATTAGTAAAAAGCCACACCACTTTCATAAAATGGCATTGAAGTATTATCATGTTTTCATAATAAAATATTAAAATAATCAAACTAATTTCATTTGGTGAAAACGCTGAAAATTTTCCATACAAAACTTGAATATTTTTGAATTTGTCAATACTGACGGTGTTTAATGTTTAGAACTCCATTACACTAGGTATTTTTTAATCAAACAAAAATGAAACAATCATTTTTGAAACATAATCAAACAAAAATGAAACATAATCATTTTTGAAACATAATCAAACAAAAATGAAACATAATCATTTTTGTTTGATTAAAAATACCTAGTAAAACTTGAATAATTCATGGAATGACTTGTTAGTGAGGAGTTTAGCGTTGGCCACAACTCACTCGTTTATAATATGTCGAAAATCGAAATAGTAAAGTATTTAAATATTTTGCACAGGCATAAGTACCTACCAATATCCAAAGTAAAGGAAACGATGTCCTTATATTTGCAGTTCAAACTGACCGCAGAGTGCAATCGTAACCATAAATACGTCATTAAATTATCAATTTCTCACAATTTATTATAACGACAATAATCGTGAATAGATATATGATTTCCTTGTAATGTATTACGTCATTTGATACTCGCAATAATAATCAAGAATTAGTATGTAGGTACTTAAATGATTGAAAATTATTTAAAAATATAATAAAAACAAACATAATTATAATCCGCTTAATGAATACCAATCGGAGGCAACAATTATAACTTTTGATCCGCATGATTCTCAGAGCCCAAAATTATAGAAAAGTTTAGGCCTACAAAACTTTTATACTCAGAATTACGAATTATTGTTTCAGTCAGGGAATATCAACTTTTGAGTTTTTACTTATTTTTTTCATATATCTCATTAACCACAGCTGGAACGTTGAAAATTGGTATACCTAAATATAGACAAATACAATATTTCAAATTAATTTTATGATAAAGTTCCAGTGTTTCTCAAACTTTTTTATGACAAATTTATATGTTTAACTGCCTATATTTCCAAATATCGAAAAACGCTGAAACACACCAACTCGATTATTTAATTTTCTATAAAAATTATGAACATTGTAGTAGTACAACTCAAGCTTATTAACAATTTTGTAAAAATTGAATTTAGTAACGACATCGTTTCATACAATTTGTATGGCAGAATACACAATATCTATGGGGACTTGTTTGATAATAAATAGATGCATAACACAAGCTGTTTACCTATTCGGTGTAGGAAAAAAGGACTGAACACTATCCTATCATCACATAAATACATATTATAGGAAAACAAAATATTTTAATATAGGTATTCAATAATTTGGATTTATGGATTTTTAAGTATTCATACACTATACACATACTATCGACATCGACATTGTAACTCGTGTGTAACATGCAACTAGTTATAAACTAATTACGTGGATTATAAATAAATAAATAAAATAACTATGTTTTATTTTACTATCAATTTTGTGTAAAATTTAACACAATCCCTTTAATTACAATTCACTTTGATTAAATATATAATGAAAACCACAGACCGGTAACAATTCAATCCAAGATCATCATCAGGGGAGGAAATCTGGTTCCACCGGCGAAATCAAAACCCCAGTGATTACCAATATCATAGATATAATTATAGTATGGAGTTCTATGACATATGAAGATATTGTAGAACTCCTTATAATAATTATATCCATGATATGGGTAATCACTGTGGTTTTGATTTTGCCGATTGAACCAGACTTGCCCCCCAGAATGGTATGTAGCCTGACTTCGTTTCAATTTCTTATTAATATCCTCGAAAAATATTTTTGTTGTTTTTACCCTACACATTATAGCACACTTGATAGAATGGGCTCTACCAAACCTTGCCCTGCAAAGGAAACCAGAAGGAAGGAGGAGGCCTGGAAGACCCCTCAAAAGATTCAAAGTCAGCTGCATATTCACATCCCTGTAGACTCTGACTCTGTAGAATCTAGAGGCAGTAGACTCTGCAGAATAAGAATAATAATAATAAGTTATTTGTATAGCGCCGTTTAATGATTCGAGATCATACCAAGGGTGCTGATAGTTTAATGTTGTGTTGCTCTCTGAAACAAAAAAGTGCTCTTGCTTTGAGCACTGCGGACACCTAGAGGCAGTGAATTCCACTTAATTCAGCTAGTTTAATAACAAAATTAAAAATGGCGTTTTTCAAAAATATAGTAGGAACCTGCACCTTAAATTATTTACGAATTAAAAACCAGGTCTGCTGATGGGACCCCTAGCAGACCCGCTCGTTTCATAACACCCTTCGGCCCGCAAAGGTTAACTAACAAACGCAGAACCAACCCGAGTATAAGGCACAACTAGTTTTGAAATTAGACGTTGTATACAATGTAACAACACACAAATATGTATGTACATGATACACACGTAATATAATATTATACATAATGATAGTTGTTGTTAGATGGCCTTGAGAATAACTCTGTTAAAGGTAGCTAGGTAGTTGTATTCCGCAAATTGAGTTTCATGACGTTTGGATTACAATAAATTATTGCTGTTTTAACACACAAGTTTCACTTGTGCATAATACGCTTCAAATCCAACAGTGCCTCTATGTTAGTATTATGATACATAATCTTAACTAATAACGCCTCCACAAGTCGTAAACGGTTAATTCAATTACCCACAAATTATGTTAATAACCGAATTACAAAACACAATACGTACGTATAAAAACAAATAAAAAAATTAAATAAACAGCTGTTTTGTAATACCTACATCATCGTAACTGTATGTTTAGATAACGAGAAACGCGAGCAGACATCACTTGAGAGTAGGGCTACCAACCGCCCGGATTGGCCGGGATCGT
The DNA here is from genome assembly GCA_963576475.1 of Molanna angustata. Taxonomy (NCBI): domain Eukaryota; kingdom Metazoa; phylum Arthropoda; class Insecta; order Trichoptera; family Molannidae; genus Molanna; species Molanna angustata. The sequence continues at coordinate 27,318,890 of OY754978.1, read as the reverse complement.
ACCGGGGTCGAAATCGCTGTCCCGTATCCAGGATGGATACTAATTGTCCCAAAAATTCAGAGAAAACCAATCCAAAACTTTTATTTGGTTATTATGCCGACTAGCGCACAAACTCGCACAATTTGAATTTCAGAAGGTAGTCTGTACCTACCTCCTATAGTGTTGAAAAAAAAAATAGATTTAATTTTTAGACCATTCTGTATAGTATTTAGTCAAAGACCTTATTATATAAGGTCTTTGTATTTAGTTGACACCGACGCAGGTGTGATTAAATTTTTTCAAACATAAAAGTTTCCTCAGATAACTAGGTGTCGTCTGATTATGATGATGTTTACATCAAAATAATCATTATTTGGATGATGTGCTTTGCATGAAACGCGTCAATAATTATAATCAGATGATATCCAATAGAAATTAACAATGATATTCACTTTTGAGCTATTTGCCCCGGAAAAAGTTTGCAACCCTCAAGTCACTCTGCTGATGGTAATAGATAGACGGATATTGGCTATAGACTACAAGGAGGTTATATAGTTACTCTGATGATGGTCTTCGATAGAACGACATCGACTAAAATCAGGTTATGTGACTCTGATTATGGCCATTGATAGACCGATATCGATTATCGAATAAAGGCAGGTTATAAAGTCACTCTGGTGATGGTCTTCGATAGAATGACATCAACTAAAATCGGGTTATGTGACTCTGATTATGGCCATTGATAGACCGATATCGATTATCGAATAAAGGCAGGTTATAAAGTCACTCTGGTGATGGTCTTCGATAGAACGACATCAACTAAAATCAGGTTATGTGACTCTGATTATGGCCATTGATAGACCGATATCGATTATCGAATAAAGGCAGGTTATAAAGTCACTCTGGTGATGGTCTTCGATAGAATGACATCAACTAAAATCGGGTTATGTGACTCTGATTATGGCCATTGATAGACCGATATCGATTATCGAATAAAGGCAGGTTATAAAGTCACTCTGGTGATGGTCTTCGATAGAATGACATCAACTAAAATCAGGTTATGTGACTCTGATTATGGCCATTGATAGACCGATATCGATTATCGAATAAAGGCAGGTTATAAAGTCACTCTGGTGATGGTCTTCGATAGAACGACATCAACTAAAATCAGGTTATGTGACTCTGATTATGGCCATTGATAGACCGATATCGACTATCGAATAAAAGCAGGTTATATAGTCACTTTGACGATGGTCTTCGATAAACCGATATAGGTTAATTGATGTGCAGATATATGGAGATAGATGAGGCGATGAATGTTTTCTAGTATCGTACCTTTAGGCCTTCACGACCTCAAATGGCGACCTTGGGATATGAAAAGTAGTATTAGTGTGGGTAGATCACAAAGGATAAGGGCAGACAACAAAATCCAAGTCACGGGAAAAATGGATATATAGAGCACAAGATGGAGACATAATATGGAGAAACCTGAATGAGCCTAATATATCCAGCAGTGGAAAGATAGGTGAAGAGAAGAAGAAAGATTAATCGCCTCACTCACAATATAGTCGGCTCTGAAAAATATGTACTCCATTCAAATTATTGTTAACTGGAATATGTCTAGAATGGTTTCAGCGATTTTCAATAAATGCCGCAATATAGGTATAGTAATAAACGGTTTATAAAAAAATGTGTTCATATGTACGTTGGATATATATAAATATATAATAATAAAAAATCTAATACATGCATAAAGATAAACCAGTCAGTTGAACGCCGGAAGTCTACCAAATGTGTTACGTTTAGCAACACTAAGATACACTACAGCACTGATTCGTTAAATAAATCCAAGTGGGTCGTGGCCAACACTAAACTCTCCACTGCAAAATTTAATGTAATTTTTAATTTTTATATCGATTTTGTATACATTTGTGAATGAAAATTTAAAAAAAACTTAATTCCTCATGACGTGAGAACATTTCGAAAGTTGTAAGAAATGAAATCATAGAGAATATTTTTTATAGTTCAGTTATTCACTTATCAATTTAATAAAGTAATTTATACTATCAATAATTTCGGTGTTAACTAAGTTGCACTTATTTTGAACTATTTTATGAAAATTAATAGGTTGTGTTTAGGAAAAGACCTCGTTACTCGCATAATATAAATACTTACCAAAACAAAGCATAAAATAAAAAAAACACATTTCTTACTAAAAACAATATAAAAAGAACCAAAAAAATATTTCAAATTAAGAAAAAGATCAAAATAATAATAAAAAAAATATAATATAAAAATAAAAATGAATCACAAACATATAAGTGATAAAGAATAAACATTTCAGAGAGTGGTATGTAATTCGAGTATAGATTCCACTAAGCTTTATGAGCCTTTTCGTCGTGGAGAGGGGCGGTTTGCACATATACCAACCAAGCAAAAGACGCGAATTTGCGATCTGCGCACCCACGTGAAGGGTTTAATTTGTTTTACGATAACTATATTACACCTTTCTTAAGTATATTCCAAATATTATAAAACGCAACTATTCCCTATTATTCTAGCAGCCTATAGTAAAAATATGTAACTTGGACTGAAATGAGGTACTCAATACACATGTAAACATACCTGCACATATAGGGTACCTACATGTGTATATATACATATAATATATATATTTTGTCTAACTAATCATAATACATACTACAGGTATGTGGCTTCATCACGTGTCTAATGATATAGATATATACCTAATATGTATATTATGATGTAGTTTGTATGCAATTTGTGACCCAAAAATCCCCTTTCGATGTTATATTATTAAATTAAAACGCGTAGAATAACAAAAGTTCGCCGACAAACGCCACTGGAGTCCGGAATTCATACAGAAAAATCAAATTTATTTACTGAATTTAATGATGAGATATTGCTTACATCAATTATTATGATTATATTTATGAACGATTCCTTGCACGGCATGCATTTGGCAAGATTATTGCCAAATGCCAATTTCTTTCAACTAATCAGTGATTCCAGCCCAGAGAAACAATAAACCCATGAGTAATAATTTAAAAAAAAATCTCTACTACTGGGAATTGAATCAAAATTACAAGCACATAAGTCAAACGACTTATGTGCTTATCACTATTTTTTTATTTATTTTATAGAATACAACAGCAAACAAGAAAAATTTATACAAATATACAATGATAATTTTTAAATTGCCAGTACTAAAATATATTACATTTTATATTCTAAAATATATTACATACACAATTTTGAAAATATTTTAACAATTGTGAAAACTGGATGGGAAAGGAGAGAGGTAGGGAGGGGAGTGGGGGTAGCATCGACCACTAGAAACTCATATTATGATTTATACCCCACATGTCTCAATGTATGAATAATACGCAGTTAAATTATATTGAATAAATTTAAATCAAATTATCAGTCTATAAAACGTATTTATATTTATTTATATTATAGTTTCACGTGCAACTAACAGATACTATGGCAAATATTAACATTTAACACTCACCCAATAGCAATTTGCCAAATCAACACAATATTTTTAAGATAAAACAAAAAACATACAAGCTTATATATTGGTTAATAGTTTTATTGGTTTGTTGTCTGACTTATGTGTCGGCGTCCTGGGTTCATTTCTCAACAGGAGATAGACTTTGATCAAAACAATATATCCTGCAGTTATTACCGCCTGATCTAGAAACCTATTTAGCAATAAAATATCCACATGCACAGGGTGCATATAAGTTTTTATATATTTTTAATAGCTTTCAAAAATTACCATACTCCACAAGAAACAAGAAAGCCTCAGAACAAGAAAAGAAACGACGAAGTTATGCAGTGAAATGTAATCTAAAGTAATAAAGCAATCAAAATGTTAGTGTTTGTGTGTGTGTGTGTGTGTATGTGTGTGTGTGTGTGTTTGTCTCACGCCTTCTGAAAAACCAAGAGCATCTAAAAATCTAATTTATGTGCGAACGTGTACCTGTATACCTGATGCAGTGTCACGCTAAAAATAATTCGATAAAAATGCTGAATTTTAAAAATATTTCAATAATTATTTTTTTCATACAAAATTTTCCAAGTCGTATCTGTCAAAAAAGTGTACATTTTGCACGCAAATATCTGTTAGTTTAAAAGTTAGAAGTAGGTATTTACACAAAAAAAATATATTTTGAAGTATAACTTAGCGTTGAAGTATAACTTAGCGTTTAAGTGAAAAACATGGTGAATATTTGGTATAATTATAATGTTTAACTTATTTTTAAAGTAAGCCTTTTGTACATAAACGCCGCCATTTTAATATCTTTTCATACAATATTTCATTTTCCCACCGAATGAATATGTTCTTGAAAATAATAAACCTTTGAAATAAATGTAATTATGAAATAATAAAATGAAACACAAGACATTACGGCAAGTTTTAAGACATATATTGTAAAAATGTGTTATTTATTAGTAAAGATATAGGCATAATAAAATTGCATAATTTGTAAATAATATTTGATTTTTCTGACAATTTTCATTTTTATGGCATCGAACAAACCAATGTAGGTACCTACATATTCAAAAAATGTATCCGAACCATTCGATATTACTTACGTGTTCGAATCGTTTCCATGGCTACAGAAAGAATGTGATATTCAAATAAAATTTGTTAGGAATCGAATTTATTTAGAAGGTTGTTGTAGATAGGTACCTACCTAATACTATTTACTTACAAATCAACAATAATATACCTATACTGATTTCCTATAGGAAAATTATTTTATTTATTTATTTACCAACCGTTTGTCCGATTATAATGAAACTTTGGTGAATTGTCGAGCGTATGCCCAGGATGGTTTTTGGATTTAAACTTTTTTCTTATTCTTCTTCTTCTTCGTGTATTTGGTCGTTTTACCTATGAAGGGGGAGTATCCTGGGAAAAGAAGGTCCGACTGTCCCTCCATCTCTTCACAGGTCTTCCAGGACGGGTTCTGCATATAAACTTTTTTCTTCTTTTTCTTCAACGTGTACATGATCATCTTACCTATGAAGATGAACTATCCTGGGAGATGAAGGTCCAATTTTCCTTCCATCTCTTCGCAGGTTTCTGGATTTAAACTTTTTTCTTCTTCTTCTTCATCGTCTATTTGGTCATTTTACCTTTGAAGGTGGACTAACCTGGGAGAAGAATGTCCAATTTTCCTTCCATCTCTTCGCAGGTATCTGGATTTAAACTTATTTCTTCTTCTTCTTCTTCATCGTGTATTTTTGGTCATTTTACCTATGAAGTTGGAGAATCCTGGGAGAAGAAGGTCCAACTGTCCTTCCATCTCTTCGCAGGTATCTGGGTTTAAACTTTTTTCTTCTTCTTCGTGTATTTAGTCATTTTACCTATTAAGTAGAGCATCCTGGGAAAAGAAGGTTCTTTCATCTCTTCGCGGTTCTTCCAGGATGGTTTCTGGATTTAAACTTTTCTTAACCGACTGATGGGACGGGATGTAATGAAGGGAAGGGAGGCACTAAAGGTCCTGAAGGGACGGGAGGTATAAAACTGCCTGAAGGGACGGAAGGTACTGAAGGGCCTGATGGGAAGGGACGTAATGAGGGATTAAAGGGACGGGAGGTACTGAAGGGCCTGAAGCGGCGGGTCCTGGATTCTAATTCTTTTTCTTCTTAATTTTATGTAGACCTTTAGGGCAGTTTTTTTACAAACTATTTCCTATTGTCTAATTCATCTTCTTCTTCTTTTATGTATACATTTGGGTCATTTTTTTATAAAAATTATTTCCTTTAGTCTAATTATTATTCTTCTTCATTTAAGTACGTAGACTTTTGGGAGAGTTTTAATACAAACTATTTCCAATAGTCTTATTCATTTTCTTTTATGTAGACCTTTTGGTCAGTATTTATACAAACTATTTCCAATAGTCTAAATATTCTTCTTCTTCTTTTTTGTAGACCTTTGGGTGAGCTTTTATACAATCTATTTCCAATAGTCTAATTCTTCTATTAGGTATATGTATTTTTACTTATTTTATGTAGACCATTGGAATAGTTTTTTATACAAACTATTTCTTATACTTATTTTTCTCTTTTTTATTTAGTCTTTTGGGTTAGTTTTAAGTCTAATAGTCTATTGTGCAGAAATATTACTAACGATATGCACACTTGATGAAAATACATATGAAATGAATGGGATATGGGATGTGACGATATAACCTGCACTAGAATCTTTTCAATACTTTTGTTTAATTAAATCTAAACCATTTATATCATCCTATTTTGAATAATTTTCAACACCTAATATTTAAAGAATGGGGGTTGTGGCCATTACTGAACTCTTCACAACATTTATATTCAAATTAAAAACTATTTACTATAGTTCAAGTCTTCTTCTTCTTCGTTAATGAAGACTTTCAGTCAAATTGAGCAAAAATATAATGCACACTTGATGAAAAAATATAAAAACGAATGGGATGTGACCAATACTAGATCTTTTCAGTACCTACGTTTGTTTAATCAAATTTTAACCACATCCCAACATCCAAAATTACTAAATTTTCAATAGGTACACATTACAATTTGTTTTCGATGATAATATTTAAAAATGGGGGTTGTGGCCAAACCAATCTCTTTACAACGTTGATAAACAGTCATATTTAAAACCATTACGCATAGTCCATGCGAGCAGAAATTGTATAAATATTATAGGTACTTCATTCACACTTTATAGCAATATATAAAAAAGAATGGGTTGTGGCCATCACTTGAACATTTTACAATACTTAAACTCAATCAAATTTCAAACCACTTTTCATAGTCTGATATTGCAAAATAATTGGGTGACAATATTATAAAAACGATTGCTTTTTCTTTCACAATTTTACATTCTTGGCCAACGGCGGGACATAAAAGCTAGTTTTTAATAAACCATAGAAACTTGGTACATTTTTACACAGATGTGATCAACCATAAGAAATTAAGAAAACTCTATTTAAGACTTACTTACCGGTATGGTAAAAAAAACCATTACATCGCGTGCTCGTTTGCGATTCAGAATGTATATATAAAATTATATTTTAAAATAACGTGTACCATACTAGTAAGTGTTGCATGTAAGTATGTGAAATACCAATCTGCATGACATCTTCAAGAGTTAATTTTAGAATTGAGGTTTATAAATTCACTTTCATTGCTCTGTCGACAGAATTGTTTTTATTATTGCAGTATAATTACCATAGTTAATAATTGTCAGAAAAATGCACAAAATTAAGTATGTGATAGGTAATCAAAAACACCGAAAAAAAATCAAATTACATTATTAAAAATACAATACAAAAAAAATGTACAAGATTTATCAAAAAAAAATAATAGTAGGAAAAAAGCTATAATTCCAACAATTTCTATTTCATTATGTCAAAGCATTTTGAAAGTTTTGAAAGGTGAAATCAACGGATATCTATGGAAAACTAATCAGCTCTAAGTCAATGCAATCTACACTTAATATGTGATATTATCACAACGTCAATATAAAGTCGATTAAACTAATTTGGGTTGTACAGTGGACACAATTTTTTTATTACGTCACACAAAAAAAACATCACGAAAAACTTATTGTATGCACTCTCCAAATGATACCTGCCTGCTATAATAATGCACCATTCATCATTATCATCCAATTAAGGGTAAAAAAAATAATCCCTTCCTTGCACCCTGCACAAGTGGCGAGTATTGCCAAATGGCATTTTTTTTCAAACAACCAGTGTTTCCAGTCCAGAGAAACGAGAATTTTCTACAAGGGTACCTACTGTCAAGGCACTCTGGATTCGCTCGTTTTCCCATTAGACAGGCCGAAAAGTACAGGCCGAGATAAAAAAGGGTTGACGTATAAGTTGCATATGGAGTATGTCAGCAATCATTATTGGCGATTAATCGCTTTTCAAGCTTTGAAATACACTTTATATACAATATCTTTTAAGTAGTTCAAAAGATAAATCCACTTCAATTTTGTTAAAAAAATTTAATTTGTGTAATTAAGTATTTTGATTTTTGTTTTTATCTAGCAGATTCTGTTATTTTTCCCTTCCTTTCCCGCCACGGGCAATTGTGTGAAATATATAAATATGTAATAATTTAACGTATATTTAAAATTATTTTTTGTTGTATTGTAGGTACATAATTCTATGATTATTTATTTATTTATTTAATATTGCTTCCCGGGCAACTAACAGGTACTATGCCAAATATTATTTTAACATGCACCCAATAACAAGTTGCCACATTCTGGAGACTTACGATATTTATCGTCTCACAGATCCAGACTGAAAACACAATTTAAAACTGTGTCTCCACCGGGAATCGAACCCGGGACCTTTAGGTCAGGAGTCAGATACCTAACCCACTGAGCCATGAAGGCCGACAAATAATATACATCAATTGTGATAAATAATAATATGTAATTAATTTAATATACATCAATTGTGGACAAAAGTAATTGGTCTGTCTTTTTTTCATTTCACAATGTATTTTTTCTGTTTATTTTACTAGTTGCATGTAACACATGACATCCAACTGTCGATGACGTTAGTATGCATAATCAAAGAAAACGTACCAAACTATAAACAACACAAATTAATAAATATTTGAAGATATTTTATTTTCTATATAAAACATGTAGGTATGTTTGTCAGGATAGGATAGTATGGAGGTCAGTCTGTTTTTCCTACACAGAATATGAAAACAGCATGATGGTAGATATGTATGTATGTTTGGAGATTTAAGTATCAAACTATTAAGTCTTCTTACATATTGTGTATAGGCGACTACCATACAAATTGTATAAGTGATGTCGTCACTAAATTCAATTTTTATCAAAATTGCTAAAAAAAATTCAGATTTACTTCTACAATGTTAATATTTTTATAGAAAATGAAATTATCTAGTTGGGGTGTTTCGGCTTTTTTCGATATTTATAAAATATTTGGAAATATAGGCAGTTAAACTCAAAAATTTATCATAAAAAAAATATTTTTCTTAATAAAATATGTTTGAGAAACCCTGGAAATTTTTTGAAAAAACTAATTTGAGATTTTGTATTTTTCTACGTTTATACCAATTTTCAGCGTTTTAGCTTTTATGGTTTCCGAGATATATGGAAAAATAAACCAAAAATTCAAAAGTTGATAACCCCTGACTGAAAAAAAATTCACCATTCTGAGTATAAAAGTTTTGTAGGCTTATAAGTGTTTATATATTTTGAAATTTTGGGCTCTGTAAATTGAGCGGATCAAAAGTTATAAGGGTGGGACGGACAGACACAGACACACAAAACTCGCATAAAATGTTCTACTCCGAATTCTGAGTAAATCCATGTATGGGAACATATATGCTGCGAGGCCTCTAGTTAGTGTTATTAGCATGCAAAAAGTCCACTACGCCATACAAAATGAATCCTTCGTATACGCATCTTGGCTTAATAATGTCGATTCATTCAGAGAATTGAATTCTCGTGAACGAATCGACAGTTGGATAAGATTGTATTTGTTCCTTAAATAAATAAGTAAATGATGAAAATAAAAACATAAATATGGTTATAAGTGAAAACTTGGACGAGAAATTTCAGTCGCAGTATGGTGATCGCATTTCAGATTTTACAAAATCAAAGCATAATATTAAGATATCAAAATAAAATTACATAATGTGCACAATGATATAATAAACTAAAATAACCATAAAAATACATCAATTATTATATAAATGTTAAAAACGATTACCTATATTCGTACTTACTGAAAGTAACGAAACGACACTTATCAAAAACTTATAATTTATATGCAAAAATAAAGACGCGAAATCATTCGGCTTAAACGTCGGCCATATTGGAAATTATACCCCTATACGTTGCGGCATGATCTAACAGAAAATCCAGAGGGCGCTACTGTGCATTAAAAACCTTCCAGAATGGGACCAAGAATAAGTCCCTAGCGGGTCCATTGTTTTATCCGTTATTAGATTAACGACAATATAATTCCGAATCTCGAGTGAGAGGCGCTAGGGAAACATCACGCTGCAGATAGATTATATTTCGTTTACATGCGCGAAATTTCCCACGGGACAAACCAAAATGGAGGAAGGTAGGAAATATGAATAAAATAAATAGGACGATTGAATGGGTGGTGTGATGAGAGTTTAGTGCTGGTCCTCATTATTGGGAGTCACGTTCTACGGTCGAACGTTCTGGGAGTTGAGCAGCCATCAGCGAAGTCTGAAACTTGTCAGCCTTGAAAGTACCAACGCTCAAGTCTAGTAGAGAGAACTTGAAATAGCTATGCTATAATAACATGCATGAAACCCCTCGTGCAATAGTAATAACGCTATATGCAATTAATAAACATATTCTTGGTGAATATCTCGAATATTATTCTAAATATGGGTAAATTTAATCATCAAATTAATGACGCGGACACAATATGATACGAATAATTCAACAAAGGGCTAGGTACAGGGTTTCCCCACCATTTGACATAAGCACCTCCACAACTTTCTCATCATTATTCTATATCTTTAAGTAAATTATTCATTCATTCATTCATACCATCACGGCATATCCCACAATGTGGGGTAACCAGCGAAAGGTGTGCGGGTGTGCATTGCCTTATAAAAGGGAGCACAACATATCTGTGTATACCCACACACCAGTCTCGTCTCACCTAAAAAGGCACTATATTCAGAATGGGTGGTGAACCTCATTGCTGAACTATGTGAGATGTTATTGTTGCCTGTTGTATTTTCGATTACCCGGCTCTTACGGGACACTCGAAAACAATAATAGAAAAGAGTGGAAGCACTACTCTAAGCATAAGTTAAGTAAATTAAACAATCGATTAAAATTATAATGGGCGTGTTTATTTTGAATAAATTACATATTATAAATAATCAACTTACAAGAGTCACAGGTCACTGTTACCTTAGGGTTGCTGGCATCAAGACATGTTTTTACTTCTCAGTAACCCAAGGGGATATAGTGGGGAGTTATGATTTCGCAATCATTCGGGGTATTTTTTTTATTGCATATTAACAACTAGTATCATGCTGAGATTGTATTCTGAAAGCTTTATCACAATGTATCTGTGTGTGTGCTATGTGCTGAGTTTACATATGTACGTGTTTATTTTACTTTATCAATTATTATAGTACTCATTCGATTCTTTTCAAATTTTTCGTATTTGTATATCTGGTACTCACTTAGACCCCATTACATTTTGAACGATATCTGAATAGTGTTTCTCATTTTTTTAACTATCAAATATTTCAAAGTGACCCCAAGCTCAATAAACTTAAAATTTGAAATTTTTATTTTCAAATTGGTAAAAAGGCACATCACTTTCATAAAATGGCATTGAAGAATTATAAAATTTTCATAATAAAATATTTAAATAAAAAATAATGTAACAAACTCATTTCATGAAAATGCTGAATATTTTCCATACAAAATTTGAATACTTTAAAGAATGACTTGTTAGTGAGGAGTTTAGCGTTGGCCACAACCCACTCGTTTTTTTAATATCAAGAAAAACAATTTTAAAAATAAATACATACATGTACAGTTGAAGCCGCCAAGTCCATATATCATTGAGAATTATTGTTTTAACCAAATATCTAAATATTATACCCATATCATGGATATAATTATTATATGGAGTTCTATGACATCTAAAGATATTGTAGAACTCCATATAATAATTATATCCATGATATGGGTAATCACGAGGGTTTTGATTTCGCCGGTCGGATCAGACTTGCCCCCCTGATGACTAAGGTAATAAGGATTTTCTTTTAAGAGGGTGCCTACTGTCAGCGTACCTATTTTTGAATTTGATATTCCATCATTACTACTAATCGAGTCATTTTGAAAAAAAAAAATAGATAGAAAAATATACCTTATATAATCATGTTCTGTACATATTCTTATAGAAAAATAATTAGCATACCCCGATTTTTGACATTTTCTTAATTTTCTATTCAGAGACATTGCGAAATAAAAGTTTTTTGGTTTATTAAATTAACCTGATACATTAATGCAACGTTACATCGTATTTTTCCATATATTTTGATCTTATTTAATTTATAATAAAATATAATGCTCTATACCTTATAGTTTTTTAGTAATTTAAGATAAGTGTCAAAAATCGGGGTATGCTTATTATTTTCCTACAAGAATATATACAGAACATAATTAAAAAATTAAGGTATATTTTTCTTTATTTAATATCCAAACTAACTAAGTTATTTTTTTTTTTCAAAATGATTCGTTTTGTAGTAATGATGCGAATTCAAATTGAAAAAAATAGGTACGCTGGCAGCAGGCGCCCCCCTTAAATGAATGTGCCGTTGGATCGAGTAGGTACATCAATAACTACCCAATAGAATAGTAATCGCCATACATAGAATATTTATTGAATAAGTATGTGGGTGTGCAGAAGAATTTTTTTTTTGCTTGGTTGGTTTATTCACGTGTGTGCATTGTGCATACACAATTGCAAGTATGTGTGATGCACAACCTTATTTTACAAGAACTTTTCTCATTTTCCACTGGATTACTAATGTGTCAAAAAAGTAGGTACACGAGGCTTTAGTATTATAAAAAGAAGAACGAAAAGTAGTGGTTGGCCAAAGAAAAGTTGGCACGAACACATAAATGGAATTTTGATTTTAAATTTTGAATTACCGCGCTAGCCACTCTGCCACTATTAACAATACAATCGATTTCGAAATACGGAGTAGTCCCTATAATTAACAAGTATCTAATCCGTTATCAATAATTGGTCGTCTTGAGATAATGAATGATATCCGATCGATACAATGTACAATGGGTGTACACAAAATTAATATACAAATGAATTGCTACGTTCGTGGGATACGATATTTATTTTTTTCAATATCTTAATTATTTGCGACTGTAGTTTTAAATAACTATCATCTATCAAATGGCAGATTTGAATAATGAAACAAAATGTAATGATAATGCATCAAGTAGCTGTTCACATCGCCCATCATTTGTATGTGAAATGTGAAAGTTTCGTTTTCGTGCATTTAATAAAATTCAACAAATAATAAAAGTAACAATACAGAATGTATTTAAAAACTTTCTAATTAGTATTCGCAATTATGCAACTAAATTCCCCCGTTGAGAGATATCACATAATATTTTTTTTAAATATTTGAAACTGTCACTTCATGATAGAACTCCATAATCAACTAAAATTATGAAAAAATTCTATTTAATTTTACGTTCTACTTAAATTTCACATAATATCACATAATATTTTTTTTTGCATAAAATTAATCGTAAAATTTGACAAATTTAAAACTAAAAGGTCCGTCAAGTCCGTCTAATTCATTCATTCATACCATCACGGGATGTTCCACAGTGTGGGGTAACCGGCGAAAGTTGTGGGTGTGTGCAATATCTTGTTAAAGGAAGCATTCGTGCTTCATGCGTGCATCCCAATACACCAGCCTCGTTTCAATCAAAAGTCACTAAATTCAGAATGGGTGGTGAACCACGGTCTAACTCGCTTTGTATTTTTAAGAAAAAATACCTGATCCCGATTTCCTCTCCTTGTCCTTTCCCGATCCTTTTTATTGCTACTGTTTTTTTTATCTTGATGTATGTATTTTTTTCATTTTTTTTTGTTTTTATTTTGCTGTTGTAAGTACATAATATACTTTGTAATCAGGGGGCAAGTCTGGTTCAATCGGCGAAATCAAAACCCTCGTGATTACCCATATCATGGATATAATTATTATATGGAGTTCTACAATATCTTTGGATGTCATAGAACTCCATACGATAATTATATCCATGATATGGGTAATCACTAGGGTTTTGATTTCGCCGGTCGGACCAGACATGCCCTCCTGGTTGGTTGGAAACAATTTATTGTCATGTAGTTTTTGCATAAATGAGTCGAAGGACTGACGACTAGGATGTGTTCAGATACAACGCTCGACGTTGGGCGTCGGATGTACCTGAAGTTGCAGATTATGGCGTTTTTTATCTCACTGAACGCTTTTGAGTGGCGTTTCAATTTGAACGCAGCATCAGGCGTTTTAAATGTCAAATGTCATTTATCATACATGTCTCTTTTTAGGTCATATCTTCATCGAAAGACAACAATTGGGCAGTGGAGTAAATAATGATCTCTGACCTTTTATTGGAAATTTTTGAATATTTTTATAAATTAACCTCTTTGTGAATGCATATTGTCATCACAAATAATGTCAACTGACATAATAGATACCACAGAAACAAATAGAATTAATCATTCCACAGATAAAATAGAAGTCAACAGATACTATAACTGTCAGAGCGTTTTTCAGAAAACGCACAGGTCTTTTGGGTGGGTGGATGGCAGAGCGGTTAGCGCGCTGGGTTAGTAATCCAGTGGTCGCGAGTTCGAATCCTGCCTCGACCGATCTCGTTCACCTATAGGACAAGCATTTATGCTTAGTTTAGGGAACGTAGGAAGATGTATATGTACTTGTTTAACAAGGACATATTCATTTTTTTATAAAAAAAAAAAAAATTTTACCAATGTCGGATGAGCTGTCAAAATTGACATTAAACGAGAAAGTTTCCGACACAAATAATAATCAGTAGTATTTAAAATAGTAAGTATCGTTCACCTATAGTACAAGCATTTCTGCTTAGTTTATGGAACTTATGAGGATGTATATGTAATAGTTTCAAGGACATGTTATTTATTCTTTTATGGCAGTGGTTCCCAACCCACTGATATCTACGGACCAATCCGCCTGAAATAGAATTTCCACGAACCACCCATTACATTACTACATATATCTAATCAGTTGTAACCAAATTCAAAGGTCATTAAATAATACAATTTTTCAAAAACAAAATATTATTATTATTTGACAAACTATTATAATTAACAGCATTTCAAACATATAAATGGTAATTTTCAGAACATAGGCTACATTGTATTTCAAAAATGTAAAACATATTTTAATCATACTCCCGCGATCCACCGGTTGGGAAACACTTCTCTAAGTACTTCAATGCACTTTAGACATTATATTGTATATCATATGAAGTCGATCAAATGTTTAGAGACTGATAATATGTGATATGGAAAAAATGTATTAATATTTTGAAAACATAACTGTCCCGTAATACTGCAGAGTAATAAAAGGGCTGTAATAATAATTTCACGCATAATTATGTAAAATTAAAGTAAGACTATTCTCCTTCCTCGAACATAACATCTGGTATCAAATGAGGGATGAATAAAACTTGAAACAATTTTATTATTAAAAACAAAGATACATTTGTATGAATAAAGATATATAGATATTATGACAGGCCGTAAGCCCTTTAAGTGCCTGATTTCCTGGTTCTACTATAAATATAATATGTTCCCGTTTCATCTCTATTGAGATATTAAAAATCTGTCAAAAAAGATATATTTTTTTAAAAGAAAATAGGTATGACGAAATGTTTAAATATAAATACAAGAGGCGAAAGATGTCTATAATGGGGTTCAAATCTCTCTCCCTACCTTCATTAGGGATCTAACATGTCTCATATGAAATTCAAAAAAGTATTTTTGAAGTAGATTTGTATGGTTTAATTGATTTTTTCATATATGACGTATATCCAATTAGAAAAATAATAAATTTTGAATAAAATCTAATCTATCACATCTATAACAGTCCTCATTATAAGCTAATGGATGTGTGATTAATGCATTAAACAATCCACAAATTAATGCTTATGTTAAAAATGATGAATAGGTACCTACATAAAATATTTAAATGATAACAAATAAGATATAATTATATCAACAAATCCATAGTAAATATAATGTACACATTTATGTAAACATTGTGTCTATTTTATATGAGTATTTTATTTATTTTTACTTATTTATTTAAATAGATCTATATATTACAATACATAGCCTAATATATTGTAACATATAAAAAATTAATTCAATTTTTCATAATATAGTTCACATTTTTTCTTAAAAAGACCATTACTTTTTTCCTCTTTTATGTCCCTCGGCATGCTTTACATTATATATACATTAGAGAATTCTGTGTTGAGATTTTATTTCGTTTGTCTAATCTAATATCTTCTCTGTTTCTTGTGTCATAGAGAGTGATATTCTTTATTATCATATAATTTTAAAGATTTATTGTATCATGCCATGAAGCAATAAATTAAGAAGAAAAAAAAATAAAAAGTAAGAACAAAATTAATATGTTTAATCAATAATGCACTCTTCTTTTAAGAGTTCAAATAATGATCAACTTTAAAGACAAAAGTTGGTTAAAAGTTGGTAAAAGTTGGTAAAAATAGGTACGCTGGCAGCAGGCGCCCCCCTTAAATGAATGTGCCGTTGGATCGAGTAGGTACATCAATAACTACCCAATAGAATAGTAATCGCCATACATAGAATATTTATTGAATAAGTATGTGGGTGTGCAGAAGAATTTTTTTTTTGCTTGGTTGGTTTATTCACGTGTGTGCATTGTGCATACACAATTGCAAGTATGTGTGATGCACAACCTTATTTTACAAGAACTTTTCTCATTTTCCACTGGATTACTAATGTGTCAAAAAAGTAGGTACACGAGGCTTTAGTATTATAAAAAGAAGAACGAAAAGTAGTGGTTGGCCAAAGAAAAGTTGGCACGAACACATAAATGGAATTTTGATTTTAAATTTTGAATTACCGCGCTAGCCACTCTGCCACTATTAACAATACAATCGATTTCGAAATACGGAGTAGTCCCTATAATTAACAAGTATCTAATCCGTTATCAATAATTGGTCGTCTTGAGATAATGAATGATATCCGATCGATACAATGTACAATGGGTGTACACAAAATTAATATACAAATGAATTGCTACGTTCGTGGGATACGATATTTATTTTTTTCAATATCTTAATTATTTGCGACTGTAGTTTTAAATAACTATCATCTATCAAATGGCAGATTTGAATAATGAAACAAAATGTAATGATAATGCATCAAGTAGCTGTTCACATCGCCCATCATTTGTATGTGAAATGTGAAAGTTTCGTTTTCGTGCATTTAATAAAATTCAACAAATAATAAAAGTAACAATACAGAATGTATTTAAAAACTTTCTAATTAGTATTCGCAATTATGCAACTAAATTCCCCCGTTGAGAGATATCACATAATATTTTTTTTAAATATTTGAAACTGTCACTTCATGATAGAACTCCATAATCAACTAAAATTATGAAAAAATTCTATTTAATTTTACGTTCTACTTAAATTTCACATAATATCACATAATATTTTTTTTTGCATAAAATTAATCGTAAAATTTGACAAATTTAAAACTAAAAGGTCCGTCAAGTCCGTCTAATTCATTCATTCATACCATCACGGGATGTTCCACAGTGTGGGGTAACCGGCGAAAGTTGTGGGTGTGTGCAATATCTTGTTAAAGGAAGCATTCGTGCTTCATGCGTGCATCCCAATACACCAGCCTCGTTTCAATCAAAAGTCACTAAATTCAGAATGGGTGGTGAACCACGGTCTAACTCGCTTTGTATTTTTAAGAAAAAATACCTGATCCCGATTTCCTCTCCTTGTCCTTTCCCGATCCTTTTTATTGCTACTGTTTTTTTTATCTTGATGTATGTATTTTTTTCATTTTTTTTTGTTTTTATTTTGCTGTTGTAAGTACATAATATACTTTGTAATCAGGGGGCAAGTCTGGTTCAATCGGCGAAATCAAAACCCTCGTGATTACCCATATCATGGATATAATTATTATATGGAGTTCTACAATATCTTTGGATGTCATAGAACTCCATACGATAATTATATCCATGATATGGGTAATCACTAGGGTTTTGATTTCGCCGGTCGGACCAGACATGCCCTCCTGGTTGGTTGGAAACAATTTATTGTCATGTAGTTTTTGCATAAATGAGTCGAAGGACTGACGACTAGGATGTGTTCAGATACAACGCTCGACGTTGGGCGTCGGATGTACCTGAAGTTGCAGATTATGGCGTTTTTTATCTCACTGAACGCTTTTGAGTGGCGTTTCAATTTGAACGCAGCATCAGGCGTTTTAAATGTCAAATGTCATTTATCATACATGTCTCTTTTTAGGTCATATCTTCATCGAAAGACAACAATTGGGCAGTGGAGTAAATAATGATCTCTGACCTTTTATTGGAAATTTTTGAATATTTTTATAAATTAACCTCTTTGTGAATGCATATTGTCATCACAAATAATGTCAACTGACATAATAGATACCACAGAAACAAATAGAATTAATCATTCCACAGATAAAATAGAAGTCAACAGATACTATAACTGTCAGAGCGTTTTTCAGAAAACGCACAGGTCTTTTGGGTGGGTGGATGGCAGAGCGGTTAGCGCGCTGGGTTAGTAATCCAGTGGTCGCGAGTTCGAATCCTGCCTCGACCGATCTCGTTCACCTATAGGACAAGCATTTATGCTTAGTTTAGGGAACGTAGGAAGATGTATATGTACTTGTTTAACAAGGACATATTCATTTTTTTATAAAAAAAAAAAAAATTTTACCAATGTCGGATGAGCTGTCAAAATTGACATTAAACGAGAAAGTTTCCGACACAAATAATAATCAGTAGTATTTAAAATAGTAAGTATCGTTCACCTATAGTACAAGCATTTCTGCTTAGTTTATGGAACTTATGAGGATGTATATGTAATAGTTTCAAGGACATGTTATTTATTCTTTTATGGCAGTGGTTCCCAACCCACTGATATCTACGGACCAATCCGCCTGAAATAGAATTTCCACGAACCACCCATTACATTACTACATATATCTAATCAGTTGTAACCAAATTCAAAGGTCATTAAATAATACAATTTTTCAAAAACAAAATATTATTATTATTTGACAAACTATTATAATTAACAGCATTTCAAACATATAAATGGTAATTTTCAGAACATAGGCTACATTGTATTTCAAAAATGTAAAACATATTTTAATCATACTCCCGCGATCCACCGGTTGGGAAACACTTCTCTAAGTACTTCAATGCACTTTAGACATTATATTGTATATCATATGAAGTCGATCAAATGTTTAGAGACTGATAATATGTGATATGGAAAAAATGTATTAATATTTTGAAAACATAACTGTCCCGTAATACTGCAGAGTAATAAAAGGGCTGTAATAATAATTTCACGCATAATTATGTAAAATTAAAGTAAGACTATTCTCCTTCCTCGAACATAACATCTGGTATCAAATGAGGGATGAATAAAACTTGAAACAATTTTATTATTAAAAACAAAGATACATTTGTATGAATAAAGATATATAGATATTATGACAGGCCGTAAGCCCTTTAAGTGCCTGATTTCCTGGTTCTACTATAAATATAATATGTTCCCGTTTCATCTCTATTGAGATATTAAAAATCTGTCAAAAAAGATATATTTTTTTAAAAGAAAATAGGTATGACGAAATGTTTAAATATAAATACAAGAGGCGAAAGATGTCTATAATGGGGTTCAAATCTCTCTCCCTACCTTCATTAGGGATCTAACATGTCTCATATGAAATTCAAAAAAGTATTTTTGAAGTAGATTTGTATGGTTTAATTGATTTTTTCATATATGACGTATATCCAATTAGAAAAATAATAAATTTTGAATAAAATCTAATCTATCACATCTATAACAGTCCTCATTATAAGCTAATGGATGTGTGATTAATGCATTAAACAATCCACAAATTAATGCTTATGTTAAAAATGATGAATAGGTACCTACATAAAATATTTAAATGATAACAAATAAGATATAATTATATCAACAAATCCATAGTAAATATAATGTACACATTTATGTAAACATTGTGTCTATTTTATATGAGTATTTTATTTATTTTTACTTATTTATTTAAATAGATCTATATATTACAATACATAGCCTAATATATTGTAACATATAAAAAATTAATTCAATTTTTCATAATATAGTTCACATTTTTTCTTAAAAAGACCATTACTTTTTTCCTCTTTTATGTCCCTCGGCATGCTTTACATTATATATACATTAGAGAATTCTGTGTTGAGATTTTATTTCGTTTGTCTAATCTAATATCTTCTCTGTTTCTTGTGTCATAGAGAGTGATATTCTTTATTATCATATAATTTTAAAGATTTATTGTATCATGCCATGAAGCAATAAATTAAGAAGAAAAAAAAATAAAAAGTAAGAACAAAATTAATATGTTTAATCAATAATGCACTCTTCTTTTAAGAGTTCAAATAATGATCAACTTTAAAGACAAAAGTTGGTACTTCAATTATCTCAAGGCCCCTTTAGGCAATAATGACAATATTTTAGCTTTTTTTACAGACAAGAATTGATTTTTTTGTTAGTAGCTATCACACAATGTTGCCTATCATTCACCACCTTTCATTGGCATCATCATTCCTATGGAAAAACCTGCAAATAAAATTGTAAGCCAGGCAACAACCAAATTCAATAGTTTCAGGAACACCTTCAATTCAAAACGCTGAAGAATCAGCTCTTTGGTAACAAACCGAATGGAAGGAGCATAGGGAGACTAAAATTAAGATGGCTTGACTGTGTTGAGAAGGACTTATGATCTCTGTAAGATGTTTTAACTGACATTGCAGGGCGGCTAAAAGGTTACAACAGAAAAAACAAACACTGGATGTTGTAGCGCCACACATGATTTAATTTTAAAAAAATAAGTTTTGATATCAACATATGCAATTACGGAGAGCAAGACACCTGCGATTGTGGCACCAGACAGGACAATGTGTACCTGATAGGAGCGACATGCACACACCACGACACAGTGGTAGCATACACTAGTGGAAACCAGGTGGCCATATATCGGGGTCTACTAATATGATATGCATAAATGTATGACTAGATATATTTGCTCTGATCAATAAATATTTACTATACCCAGTAGATTTAACAGATGCATACCTATATATTACATTGATATAGTGAAGTATCGATATATTATGCCTAAAGTATATTAGATGGTGTAAGATGGAGCTGGTTTTACATAATTAATTTTACTCAATTTCATATAAATTTTTACCATGTGTAAGTACGTAAGTCAGAAAGAGTATGATTATATTAAACAATAAATTATTATGTGGTGAATGGAATCATGAAACATTTCAAAGCATCAAGAAAAATTATATCAAGTGTATGAACTCTATTTTTGCACACATATCTATATTATGTAAATACAAACTAATATAACGTGATGATAATAATCTATTATTTTTCAAAAAAAATTATCATACACACTCTTAAGTGTAAACTCTAAACAAAACCAAAATATGACATACAGTTGAAAAACAACCAATTGATGTAATCAATTATTTAAAAAAATAATAGGTGATTTTAAAAAAAGACAGATAACAACGTTAATAAAAGCAAACCAATTGCATGGTGTAGAATATAGAACTTGAATTGTTCGATAAATTCAATGTTATTGTGATATCAATGTAAAATCTGCATGTGGCTGACAATTGAATTCAAAATAACAAGTGAGTTTATTACACCGTTATGATTGATTAAAAAAACATAAAAATTCAAGTAAAAGTACGAAAATTCGATGTACACGAAAAAGAAAACGCAGATTTTGAATGAAAATACGATAAATGAAAGTACATAAATAACTTACGGTTCTGCTTCTATAGACTGCAGACGAGCAACATAGTTTGATGGAATGTATCCTTCCTGCTTCGTCTTTTTGCTGCGGGCTAACCACCAATCACCTTGTGTATCGTTCAATATCTCCAAATGTTCTCCTTTGCGAAAACTAAGATCCTCGTCAGTCCTGGCATCGTAATCATACAGAGCAACGAATATTCTGTTGGGCACATCAGTTTCCGATGTCTGACTCACCCCCGCACGGACAGGATCCGGGGGAGGCGTCGGAACAGGAGTATGCTGAAAGGACGGAGTCTCCTCGAGAGGATTGACTCGTTCGTTCTTATCCTTTCCTTCTTTTTTCGCGGGGCTACTGAAACAATTCCCCATTTTGAGCAAATTAGGTGAGGCCGTTCAGTAGTCTACACAATCAATGTTTATGGAATCACACGTAACACCACAAAATACAAACAAGCACAATGTTTTTCATTGTCTTTTACACATTCCCGTTGCGCTATTTCAGACTAAACGCCGTATTAAAGTAAACAAACATGAAAATATTGCAATAAAATAACACAAGTGGCAGCCATACCAGTTCTGCCCAAAACTCAAACAATATTGCCATATAAACATAACTCTACTTTCAACTTTCATTGACATATTTCATGAGTAGGTACCAAGATTTTTTTTAAATGTATTTTTTACGAGACGCCAACGAACCCAAAAAATTGAATTGATATTTTTTTGGGTAGTTTAAATTTATTTTAGTTTTTTTTATCACTTTTGTTATTAATTTCAGCTTAAAAATATAATTATTTTTACTCAATTTGTTTTATGTAGGTAACACCATAAATATTTTTTCATGTGTCAAATTTCTGACTTGTCTGTCAAAAGGTTGTGCAGGATCATTTTTGTGTTGTTAAATCATTTGAGTTTTTGTTTATTTTTCAAGATTGAAGTTTTAACAATGTAATTTCGTCAAAGCCAATTCTCAAAATGGAAGTGCCAATGTCAGAAGATGAAGGGGTATTGATGGAATGGGCCCCATATACAAATTTGATTCATCAAATTCCCCTGAAAGTCCAGTCTGGTTTGTTTGCTCAAGATCTAAATTTGACGTGTATCGATGTGACTAATGAATATTTAGCACTCGGAACGAATATTGGATTGGTATTTTGGTATGGCAGACAAAAAGGTGACATACAACGCTTAAGATGTGAGGTAAAATTGTTTTAATATTTTTGAATGCCTATATCTCTATTTCTCTGATATATTCATCTTTATTTTGTTATTCTTTATACTTTTAACTGAAACCTTTTTATGATGTTGTTTATCATTTAGAATTCAAACTGCCCTCTGACGTTTGTCAAAATTGTGTCGACTGTGGATTTTATGGTAGCTGCAGGAAATAAAAATGGGCAAGTGACAATATTCCAGATTCCAAAACCTCATCCTGAATCTTTGCCGGAATCTTTGAAACCTAAAATTACAAGACAAGTGGAACGGTATTATTTTATACTTTAACTTGAGTGGGAAATTAAATTACATAAATAATATATTGGTTTCAATTGAATCCATCAACCCCTTTGGAATGATACTTGATTATTTAATAAAACTATATAAATACTAAATTTCAGTAAAAAAAGAGTAGAACTGTTCATCTCTTCTATTGGTTAATTATTTATATTGAAAATAATCTTCTTTATATTCTTTTTTTTTAGGTATACAGTAGGTGATTTGCATCGTTCTGAAATTACATGCATTGAGTGGTCGAAGAATGGAATGAGACTATTTTCTGGTGATAAAAGTGGTCTTGTTGTTATGACAGAAGTTGACTTTTACATGGTAATATATACTACATTTCTGAATCTTTTTATATTTATCAATTAAATAAATAATTGTAAATGACTTTCTGTGTTTGATAGTAGTTTAAACATTAGAGCTATGTTCGATAATTGAAACACAATTTCTTTGGTTGAAATTATTATGTAAATATTTATAATAGGCATGATGACTAATTTTGAAAAACTATCTCACGATGTTTTTACGCATTCACTGTTTTCAAATATATATACATTTCTACATAAAATAAAGGTTTAGTAGCAAAACTCGCCATTTTAAAATCAAATTTGACATTTACGCCAAAAAAAGCTTGTAGTATCATGGCGGCTGCCGACCCTGACGGTGACGTCATGGTATCGTAAACTGCATATCACTACTATATGTGTTCTAAGACGATTTGTGTATTTATAATCAATTCAAAAGTGCATAAGTGTTGTGCGGTCCCTAAATGTACAAACACGACGAAAAAAACACCTACTGAGGTATTTGTTTTCGTCCCACGCGAAAAAAAAGAGAAATAAGTGATTAAATTTCGCACGGCGAGACACAAGTGAATTTTATTAAGTACGCGTTTACAATGAAGTACAGTATTTGTTCCCCCACTTTTAGCTCTCAATAATATAATATTTACCATTATTTAGGCAATAAGCATATAAAGAACTTCATTAATGTCCAAACGTCAAAATAGGCCATCATAAGTTTCCCGCGTATGTTTTTAGCTTATGAACACATAATGTAGAGAGAAGAAGGAGCATATTTTATCGATTTTCGAGATGTAAGTTGTATTTAAATTACAGATAAATAAAGTACTTATATGTACTTATTATTAAGTTTTTACGTTTCGAAATTCTGATGAACAAAAGTCTTTGTTCGACGCAAAGAAATATCCGACCATCAAAAGTTCCATTCTAGTTAAGAGTAGTTAAGACAGGCAGAAAAATAACTACTATGGCCCGAGATATCAGTTGGCCCTTAAATCGTTGGATTCAGTAATCCAAGTTAAAAGTTTAGGGAAGATTAAATTTCATTCGCGTATTTCAGTGCAAAATGAAACGTCAGTTACGTAATCTTCAACTATAGATATATTTTACGTTTTCTATGGTTATTGTCTATAACGCATCTGTCAAATTCAAGTCAAATTGTAATAACCTTAAATGATACGTGACGCGAAGCTGTGACTAAATATTATTTTATTGTTATAACAACACATTATTTTATTTGTTTCATTACACAGCATGTTACTTTTTCAATTTTTTATACAGATCGATGTTTTTTTTAATTAAAATCAAACATTGTAGTGAAAAAATGTGATTGAAGAATATGTACTACGTACGTAGTAGTTCAATGCAAAATGTATGTACATTTTACAGATAGATATGGAACTAAGTGATAATGGTAAAATAGTGTCTTATGTAGAAAATTTAAGAATACACATTATATATATAGAAACAGGATGGATCAATTTAAAAAGTGGGATGAAAAAACATCGCAAAAATAAAGTTGCGTGCCTGACGTTTCATTATGGCTGACAGTTTATTTCGTTTGTTGTCAGGCAATACAATATAATTATGTAAAAAAGAAAATAAATATTAAATACATGAACCACTTCTATATCAAGTCTTTTATTTTAACATCAAAATTAAATCATGATTATAATTATTATGCATAGTTATTTGTAGTATAAAATGAAATAAAACATTAAAGCGTGCAGCGATTAGTACGCCACCTGGCGAAAAAGACTAGAAACAATACTTAACTCAAGATTAAGACACGCAATCCGCCAGAAACGTTGAGTTAAATATTTGTGGTTTAGTGACGTATTTAAGGGAAGATTTGGTACTGAAATACGCAATATTTTTGTTAAACTTGAGTTAAACTCCTAAGGGCCGACTGAAATACTGGGCCTATGGCTGCTATTGCTAAAAATAACGATAGCAGATAAATATAGCTTGTTATGAACACAATACAAATAACGAGCGCTATGTAATAATTCGTATGCTGCTAAAATTGTAACGATGTTTTAAAACGCATGCTTCGCGTAATCGCCGTCGTTTCGCAAATCGCTTCATTGCATGAAAAAAATATAGCTTGCTAGTTTAGTTTGGCAGTGACCAGCATCATAACATGTCGAACGTTCGTCAGCTCACCATCGCGTGACAAAATTGTAGAATACTAAAACTAAATTAGTTTACCATACGTTGCGAGCGTTCATTATTTATTTATTTATTCAATAAAAACTAAGTTACATACAAAATACAATTAACATAGGCCCGATATTACAGTCGGCCCTCAACTCATTGAGTTTGCCAAACTCAAGATTAATGTTAAGGGGAGATTGAATCCATTTCCGTATTACAGTGCAATATGACATGTCAGTTACTCAATCTTCAATTATAGACATATTTCACTTTTTCTGTGGTTATTATCTGTCAAATTTAAATAACCTCAAATAATACGAAATACAAAACGGGACGCTACGACTTTAAATACCATTGTTTTATTATCCAACATGGTAAATTTAATTTTTTTCACCAAAATAATGCTTTTAAATGCCCGTGTTCGTTTCAATACGGCTGTCAGTTTGTTTTGTTGTGTGGCGCCACCTTCGATACAACACTGAAACTACACACGTTGCCTAACGCCTCTAGTGATAGAAACTGAAACTACACGAGTTGCCTAGCAAATGACAGTTGACTCACAGTTAAGTACTTAATCTGCCAGAAACGTTGAGTTAAATATTTGTCGTTTTAGTGACGTATTTGAGGGAAGATTAGGTCTAAACGGACACTGTAATACGCTATATTTTTGTAAAACTTGAGTTTAGTTCTTAAACTGACACTGTGATACCGGCCCATAGTGTCCCCCGATAGGTAGGCGAGTATCTAGGTAAATTGAAACTATTTGCTTTGATGAATACTTGTTCCATTTATATTTAATTTGTTTTAGTTTTAAGTATCTAATTAAAATATTAATATATCGATAACACCAAAATAAACATAGTCCAGACCGACAATTAATGCGTATATTGTATTGAAGACTATCAGAAGAATTGACGCGACCATACTATGACGTCGTGCGCTCTGATTGTTTTTTCTCATAAAATGGCGGACTAACACATTTTGTATTTTTATATTTATAATATTATTATTATTCACTCCTATAAATTAAAAAAAAAACATTTTTTAAATCTTTATAACCTATTTTATTTTTTAAAATCATAATTTCAATGATTTTTTTCTTACAGTCATCACACCTATTACATATTTTAATATATTAATCATAATATGTATATGAATCATAACAGTTATCCCATATGTATATTAGATTCATCATAATACATTGTGTATTTCCATTTCAACCTCATGTAACACTGTACAACTCCCACAAACAATATAATTACATCATTTTATTTTATAATCAAGCAATGAAAGCCACCAAGTTATTTATTTCTGAAACGTTAAATATTCTCCACCACGTTACAATACTCGGTGCGTGTTATAACAGATGCGTCAACGATTCAATAGAGCGGATAGCGATATTATTTGGTTTATTGTCCCAAATAAATCAATAAATAAAAATAGCATGTTAAAAATAAGCAGCATATTCCATATAGCTTGTTATGAAAAAAATAGCCATTTCGAACAACACAACAGTTGACAGTAACAAACACAATTGACAGTGACAATATGGTGACGTCATGCGCTCTGATTGGTGTTTCACATAAAATGGCGGACAAACATATTTTGTATTTTTATTTTAATAATATTAATATTATTCGCTCTTTTAAAATGAAAATAAATATATTTTTTCAAATCTTTATAACATATTTTATCTAATAAAATCATAATTTCAATGATTTTTTCTTACTGTCATCACGCCTATTGTAAATGAAACATAATTATTGTTTGACAAACTTAATATCTCAATTATATTATAAGTATTTGCAAGTTATAATTTCTCAATTTGATATGCGATCATAAAAATATTTGATAATTATTGTACTATCTCAATGTTTTTTTTTTCAAATTTATTTGTTGAAGGTTTATTTCATCGGTTAAATCTCATATCTTTGTTTTCATAACTGTCTGTTTTTTTTTCAGCATCTCTGCAAATCTTTAGAAATCATTAATGAAACATACGAAATAGTCCAAATTAGCTATTACCAAAATTACCTATTAGTATCTAGTGTATATAGAAGCATAATTTGCCATAAACTGGATTCTAAGTGGGATGTGAATCAAGTCGGCAAGAGAGATAGGAAAAGGTAAAAAACTACTTCCTTTTTATAGAAAAAGATAAGAAAATATCATATAATTTTTATGGAAAAATATGAAGAAAAAAAACATATTTCATATAGTATTCACATTTACCTTTTCTCTTATTCAAACTTGTTTGTTTTTGCATTATATTTGATTAGTTTAAAAGTTTTTTTTTTCACTCCACTCCTGAAGCTTGATTCTCTAAGAACCCCACATGGGTGTTTATGCTTGTAAACACCAGTGAAGGATTTTTTTAATTTCAGATTGCGTTTCACGGTGAAACACCATGGAATGACCTATTTCACCTTAACATCTTTGGTGTTTATAGAGAATCGGGCTTCATTTGCTTTATGCAGATGTTCCATCAAGAAAAAGTTTTGTCCAATTCATGTTTAGCACTTTTGGCCTTTAAATAATTGGGTTAATATTAAATATTAACCCAACATTTCCCAATCTTAGTGTACTATTCATTTAATTTCTGCTGTTACCTTCTTTTTTATATTATCTTATCTTTTTGTTGTGCTTAGATATGAAAGTTTCTGTTGACTTAAGTTTATTATACACTCTTTATCTTATGTTCCATTTCACATCATTATTTTTATATATATGTTATTTATCTTTATTATCGTTTGTTTATTTTTATTTACAATAAAACTTATTGAATCATGTGCTTTCTGTTTAGTCTGTGTAAATTAGGTGGGATATTTCATTACAACTATGAAAAACCAAATGATTTCAATATTTACTGTGCGAGACCCGGCCTCAGAGTTTGGACATCAGATCGACAGGGAAATGTTTTACAGACATTACTCTTTAAGGTTGGTCTGACATTTTGTTTTTCTTTTCAATGTAGTTTCAAATGCCAAGAATATTTTGAAATACTTCAGGAATTCATCTATTATCCTACAAATAAGTAATCAAACAAAAATAATTCACCATGAAATGGCACAGCTACCAAACTGTATTTTTTTTCTTTTTTATTTTAAAATAATGCATATGTCCTTATAACAAGGATTCAAACTCGCGACTACTTGATTACTAATCTATTGTAATAACTGCCCTGCCACCACCCATCTAAATCATCTACTTGTCATATATTTCATATTGGAGTTTATGCCACAAGATAAGTTCAGCAGATGTAATGATTGGGTAAAATGATTCTGAAGAAATTCCCAGAATCTAATGCGTTGTCTTAAGGGGTCAGTCAAAAAATGTAACAAGAGTCAATATGTAGGATGTTTTCTATAAATGATAGTAAATGAAAAGATCGGCCTTCAGTTGGTTTGATACCTGACACCAAAGCCAAAGGTAGCAGGTTTGATTCCTGTTAGACACAGTTTTTAATTGTGTTTTGGATCTGTGAGACGATAAATATCATAAGTCTCCAGAATTTGACAACTTGTTATTGGGTGCGTGTTAAATTAATATTTGACATAGTACCTGTGAGTTACCTGAGAAGCTTTTAGAATTAAGAAATAGTAGGTAGTAAAATACTTGTATTTATAAAAGAAATATACCAATTATAAACCTTTAAAATAGATTTCTACTCTGTTAAAACAAAAACTTTAGAATCATTATATTTATATCTTTAAAATTTTTTATTATTGTCTCGTGTTTTGCATACATACACATTATTGAAATTTAATCATTTATAACAGGATGCAATTGCTCATCCAATCGGTAACGTCGAACTCTTGAATCCCGCTCAAAGGAAAAAACCTAAATCCACCAAAGATACAAATTTTGGACCGCTGTTGATCTTCAAGGAAAAATATTTGATTAGTTACAACGAAGATCAACTTTACATTATCAATCCTGCCAATCTTGTTGCTATTGCAACAATCGATAATGTTAGAAGGTTTGTGTGTTTAAAAATATTTGATTTCTTACAACAAAGATCAACTATACATTATCAATTCTGCCACTCTTGTTGCTGTTGAAACAATTGATCTTGTTAGGTTCGTGTGTTTAAAAATATTTGATTAGATATAATAAAGATCAACTGTACATTATCAATCTTGCCACTCTGGTTGCAGTTGCAACAATTGATAATGTTAGAAGGGTTGTGTGTTTAAAAATATTTGATTAGATACAATAAAGATCAACTATACATTATCAATCTTGCCACTCTGGTTGCAGTTGCAACAATTGATAATGTTAGAAGGGTTGTGTGTTTAAAAATATTTGATTAGATACAATAAAGATCAACTATACATTACCTTGCCATTCTGGTTGCTGTTGCAACAATTTATAATGTTAGAGAAGGGTTGTGTGAGTTAGACTTCTCCACTTCATCCACGTAAATTTAAATAAAAATTTGTTAACTATTCATTTATAATTTTTTTTACATAGAATTTCAAAATTTGAATAACTCAATAAATGTAACAATAGGTGTTAAAGGTGACGAGATGAAATGGGAAGAATCACAGAGAAATCTTGTTAATCTAAAGATGATGAATCATAAAACTACTATTAACTTGTATCTTCATAAATTAAATTCAATGTTCGGATTGGTATTGAAATGTTTTTATCATTTGTAGGATTTTATCAGTAGCAGTTAACAAAGGAGAAATATTTATTTTGGAGGGAGAACGAAGTTTGATCAGAATATCTTCTGAACCGGACTGTCAATTGAACAAGACAGGTTCGTCATCAAATTAATAATTATTCCTTTATAAATGTATCAAATATATTTTAGAATTTACTTCCAGTACAAATATTCATTATGAATTAATGTGTTATGTTTCATATATTTGTCATAGTATAAAAATCGTTTACATTCCAAGAATTTTATGTTTGTTGTAGGTATTGTATAATTTTATCTGATGAATATTTATTAAACTTAATATTTTCTTAACTTTGTGTTTCAATTAAAACAATGTTCAAAATATGAAAAATTTGCACAAAATCTATTTTATTACTATTTTATAGATTTATTTGAATACCATTGTTTCGCAAATTTACTGTTATTTTTTTTATATACATATTCCTTTTATATAATATTTTTGTAGTGGATAATTATAATTGTTATGACATATAATTCCTTATACATATAGTTGTCGCTAAATATCTTGAGCCATTTCGCCGAGAAGGGGGGCGATTTGCACATATACCAATGAAGCAAAAAGACGTAAATTTGCGCTCTGCGCACCCAGAAGCCTTGTTCAAGATATTTGGTGAAAACTATAATATATATTTTTTTTATTTCCATAATAGAATACAATATAACAAAACTTAAATATTATAATGGAATTTATTACCTCACTAGGCAAAGTCTGTTCTGAGGTAATACTAACATAATTATGCAATAAATATGCCCCCGAGTCAAATTGAAAACGCTGTTCCTTGTCCCCAAGCGCTAATTTTTTTTATAATGATTAAAAAAAACCATTTGGTGCTTTTTCGTGTTTAGTTGCTCTGGCAAATTATGTAGTCACAGAGTTCTTTGCACATTATTTTTTTGTAAGGGGTTTGATTTTTATTATAGAAAGTTTTTCTACAACAACGGACAACAAACATCAAATCCTATACAAAAAAAATAGTGCTTGGCGATATTAAACAGCATTTTCAATTTGACTCCGGCTATATGACTTTACCTTTATATTTTTGTTATTTGTGTGTGCATAGCATATTTTTTTAGTGCTAGATTATTTTATAAAATAAATTCGCTAGGAAAAACAAATAAACTTATGTACTTAAGTGTACATAAATAAATAATGTGCATGCTGCTATTTTATTGTTTACCTTGTTTTGTAGTACAAATAGTTTTTATACTAGAATATTGCAAATTCCTTATGCCTAATTTACACCAGTTTAGAGTTTAGTCAAGAGGCAGGTAACAAGTAAAATGACAAGTGGACAACAACCATTTACACTACATTCACATTTGTTTGATAAACGGACAACATCGCATATAGTTGATGATAAATATGAACTGCGCGCGCGTTCATCTGCTTTTACTTATTCACTGTACTAAATTGACTTTTTACATGCAGCAAATAGCGAGTCAAGTGCCAAACACAAGGGGTGTTACTTGCTGTTCAACTTGCAAGCCAAGTTAACTAGCTGTCTACACATATAGTCTGTTAACACCACTGTATTTGACAAAATAGTGTAAATCAGGCATTATATTCTGATTGTACTTTATGCTTACAGGCACAAAGTTTTGCTAAGTAATTTTATTTTAGCTAAAATAACAATATTATGTACCTATCATTTATGTATTTAAAATATTTTCATTAATTTAAATTTTTCTATAATTTATTGTACTTGTTTTTCTTTCTTTCTATAGGTACTCATTTTTATTTGTATCAATATCCAAATTTTACAAACTCTTTTAGAAAAAGAATTATTTTTGTATAAAATCAAATAATCAATTGTATGTTGAAACATCACTTTTTTACCTAGCCAAATTCTCTATCAATTTATTTATACTTTATTATAGTTTAATGTTGATATAATTAAAATTTATCTCTCAGGGAAAAACCTTTAAAATTGATAAATTCAAATTAAACACAAATATTTTTTTTTATAGCTGTTGTTAAAAAATTCTAAAGCAATCTATTTTAAGTATTAAAAAATACAGTTTTATTGAGATATCAAATTATTCATTTTTATATTTTTACAAGTTGAACTTTTTTGGGTTATTAAAATTAAAAAAAATTGAAAATTGAAGTGAATTTTTTTATGTCGTAGTGATTTTATGACTTGAAATTTATTTTATCATTCGGGGCTTGGTTTTCCGAGGATTATGTGAAGAATTGCTTTATTTTTATCAAAATAAATTTGGGTTTTTCAGATTTAACCAATTATTTTATAATTTATTTTAATAAAAATTGTATGAAATAATCTTATTTTCTTATAAAACTATATCAAGCCCTATATATCTTTTTATTTCCCAGATGATAATTTGATGACTAAATCCCTAACCAATCCACTCAAAGCGGCAGTAAATACTATCAAAGAATTGACGGGTGCCGATTCACACATTAACTTTTCCGATGTGAGCGATCAGTGCGATCATTTCTTGAACACTTTGAAAGAAACTACAATCGCAACTTTCAACACTGAACCATCGAATGTTATCAAAGCCGAAGAGTGCTTCGAATTGCCCGTCGTTAAGGAGTTACCCAGTGACATAAACACAAATATCTTAGACAAATTTGTAAATAATTTCATCGGAGGCACGGATGGACTCTTTGAAGACAGTATGGAAGCAAACATGAAACAAATTAGTCACGAAAACAAAATGAATGAATTTACGAGTCAACAGAATGAGATGTGCGAATTGATCGAGGATAAAATAAAAGAGACTGATATTGTATGTAGAAGTAAGAAAAGCAAAAGAAATATAATTGATTTGAATGATGACATTGTTAAAAAGGAAGAACCTAAGAAGAGAGATAGATCTGTAGAAAGTAAAGGAAAGGAATCTCGACAACAATTTGTGCAAGGTGCTAATAAAAGGTGTGTATTGTTTGTACACCTGTATTCACAGACAAATAAGAGGATTAAGGAGCCCTCAGGCCTCAATTTTTCTTTCTTCTTCTTAGCCTTGTCCTACTTTAGGCAGGGTCAGCCCTTCAAATCGGGGCCAGGATGATCTGTCCTGTATTGTCAGAGCTGGTATTTGGACTTTATCCATGAGCTTACTCATACTACCCCACCACATGGATAGTGGACATCCTTTTCCCTTCCTGTTTTCTGGGAGTGCAAGAGCAGTTTGCACCGCATGATCATTTTGAATTCTCATTCTTAATTTTTCTCTTTATTTGTATATAAATGTTGTTTAATAAAAAGAAAAATTTAGACCTCCTCAATCCTTATATTTTGTCTCTGAATACAGGTTGTATTTTAATTATTTTATACCTACCTTACAACACAATGCCTTTTTCTAATCAGTATTGATATAGATTAATCTGATCAGATAATAATCAGCACTAATATAGATTAATCTTATAAGATAATAACTAATCAACTCGTACAATTTAAAATCATGAAGCATTAGTAGACGTTTTTCATGTACCTACATACCTCTTAGATAATTTTACATTCTAGTAGTAAAAATCGTTGTTTTGATGTGTAACATATTTGATGGCATAGTGTATATTTTGATGAAAATAATACATGACTTTTCTTAAAAGGACCACTGCAGTTGTATTGAACTGACAATTAAGGCCTTTAAAACATCTAGTGCAAATCATTGTTTCATAATTAGTCAACATTCTGTTTTTATTTGTTGTTACCTATTTATAACTTTTCACAGTGCTTTCAATACTTACTTATTTTCTGTGTCCGGAACACCATCATATTCGTAGTCCCTAATATTCGGCCAACCGAATTCCACTAGTATTTACTACCACTATGTCTTGGTGCCTGAATGTCACTCCTATCATGGGACATGACAGTAGCAATTCAAATTGTCCTTTCTGACGCCGCAATCGCAGGTGTCTTCCTCTCTGTAACCCCATTTCTTCAGGTCACTGTAACAGCAGGAGACACCCATTCTGAACCTATTGAGTGCTCCTCCATGTTGGATATGGCAGGTTATGTCCCATTGACACATCCTTGGGCAGGCCAACTATAGGTCATCTCCAGGAAGCTTCTTCTAGACTTGAGTTTGCACTTATGCGGCTGTGAGTGTACATTTCTGTTTTTAAATCTATTAATCAAATCAATTACAATTTACATATAAATTACAATTAACAAGGTGTACAAGTTCCATGATATATTTCATAATAACCCTCTTTAATTAAGACAAAATCTCTTGTTGAGTGTATAGGGTCAGCTTGCTGCTTGCTCAGTTTGACTTCTGCTGCAACAAGCCGGCTGTTTCATTGCCACAAAAAGGGTGGTGTGGCAATCAATGAATACTTTCAATGAAACTCTGAAATCCGTTGATTTTAAAATATCAAGTATTTTCCGCATGCTTACTTCTCTTTGGTGGAAAAAAATATTTCTTCAACGTTTTCATTATATTTAAAAGATGAAATTTTTTAAGATTTATAAAATTAGGATTATGTTTTATTGTATTTTTTAGATTTCCCCATAACATGAGTCCCGAGTCGATTGAAAAGGAAATAAGAGACAAAGAAGAAATATTAGCTAAAATGCTGGATTTAGAGCCGATAACAATAGCTGAAGTGAAGCCGCCATCACCCGAAATATTATACCTAAATGAAAGCATTCAAAAGTTTACATTATCCTCTGTTAATACAACAAAGAAAACTGACGAGCCAAAGAATATTCCCACTCCTGTCAAGCATCAATCTGTTAAGAGTCAAGTCATAAACACAGCTAAGATATCACCGAGGCTTTTCATCGAACCACCTCCCAAATGTGTGTCCATACCAAACGTCTGGAACTTGAAGGAGATAAAAATTGAATCTGATAAATCAAACAATACCCAGGTGAATCCTAGAATTAGTTCCGACAATAATGAGGAATTGGATGATTGGGAATTAGTATAATAGCAAAATTCATATTCGATTTTGTCTATGCTTTAGAACTCCAATTATCCATACTCCTGCTCACTCCTGCTATCCAGATCACTTTAAGTACTCTTCTGAAATGTTTAAGGAATCATAAGTAGTTACTGATTGTAGGATTGTACTGTACTATAGGAAATGTAAACAACACTTTTTTGTTATTAAAATAAATGCAGTACATTTTAACCAATTTCAACTGTACATACTCTGTACAATAATTTTGCATTTTTTAAGAGATTACTACATACATATATCCAGATATTTGTCTATCCAGATCAGGTGCGATCCCAATTAATCCAGATAGTTGGAGTTCTACTGTACATTCATATTTCAATGCAATTCACTCGAGATATATTTTTTGATTTAGTGCTTTAAAAAATGTGACCTGATCACCTCATGGAATATAACTCTTATTTTCACCAATGTACAAGATTTTTAAATTTCTATTAGGTACTTAATAATTTTAACCTTTAATTTCAATAACTACGGTATAATTTTATGTCATTTTTTATAAATTAAAAAATAAGAAAACTACAAGACGATGGTCATTCAGTTGACTGTTTCAAATTGTACTTGACTTTTTCCAGTTCAAGTTTTTATTTTCCCTGTTATTGAATTAAAGCATAAAAAATTTCAATAAAATCTGAATGTAGTAGAGCATATACATTTTTACCAAAAACCACATAATGATTATAATTTGAATACTTTTATGTTTAATTAATATAGATAACTGCATATTCATGTTCTGAGGCTTTTACATTATATTTATCTATTTGTATTCTACTATCACTTGATCAACCATTATCATTACAATATTTTACTAAAGGATTATAATTTCTGTTCAGAATTGCCTAAGTAGATAATTACCTAAGATCACTCCATATTATAATATATGTAGATTGGCACTATCAAATTATAAATAAATCTTACCACATATTGGATCTACATATATTAAGATACCTGCTATCTATTAACACATAGATGATTGTTATTAAATTTTTTCAACCTTTACAGAAGGTATATTTACAAAGGAATTTTCTGATCAAAGATAGAATACTAAAGATGTAAATACAACAAAATGAACATTGTCAAATCACCTCAAGATATACATGATCAAGCTTTTTACATACAAAATTATTTAGCCTGCTATCTAAAATTCTCAATTTTTTTATTCATTCTAAAATAATT
Organism: Molanna angustata; assembly: GCA_963576475.1. Taxonomy (NCBI): domain Eukaryota; kingdom Metazoa; phylum Arthropoda; class Insecta; order Trichoptera; family Molannidae; genus Molanna; species Molanna angustata. The sequence goes on along the minus strand of OY754978.1, from coordinate 27,282,387 downwards.
GACTGTTTAATTAAGTGTCTTTATTGTCTGAAAATTTTACTGTAACTTATTCTTCTTTTGAATTGAAAGGTATCAATTAGGTATGTCTATTATCTTTTTAACAATGATTAGTAGGTGATGCATTTATACATATATGGTCTTACTTGCTATTTGAAATTTGTGTTTAAGCCGACTTAACCATTTTTTTGTATGGCCAAAACTGACTTAGCATTGGTTTAAACTCGTATTTTAAATAGTTAGTAAGGCCCAATACTGATCAGCTCTACATTTAAAATTAAATTTTAATAGTGTATTGAAATATCTTTTAAATTATGTTTATGTGCAGAATAGGTATTTTCAAATGAGACTGCAGAAAATGACTAAAAGTTATTGAATAAAAGTATAAAATTAGCTTTTTATCTTTTTTATGCATTTATGGTGAAAAAAATTAAAAATAATGAATATCGGGAAATGATTTTTCCAAATCGTATGTTCATATTATTTATGTTGCTATTGACAACAAAATACCACTTTTGATAGTAAAATATGCTAAAATGAGTTTCATCTATAAGTGCACTTTGTTGTTAAGTTGGTATGATTGCATGTGGCATCATATTATAATACATTAAAAACAGGATATTACCTACTATTAAGAGAATTTTTATTTCTTCTTTTGTAATATTTGTAAAAGAATTTTCAGAAAAATCTGCACAGTTAATTGTTAGAAAAATAAATTTGTTTTGTTTAAAATATTTATCATTCTATCTTATTAAACTTGAATTGTTTTGTTTTAAAATTACTTATTATTAAGTTTTAAATATGAAATTAGAAGAACTTAATTTGGAGATATGGCAACACTATTCAGTTCATTTGCCTGGCTGACGGTTGTACCAAAATTTCCATGAAGTGCACTTACAAGCCTAGCGGACGGATCAGATTTTTTTGTCACCTAATAATGAAGTTTTCATTGCCGACGTTCTAATGCGCACGCATGAATTGCTATATAGAATACTAAAATCTGTCTGCTGCGCTTATGTGGACACTAACCCTTAAGTGAAACTCAGTTGACTATAATATTTGGCAAACTTCCATTTTCAAAAAACTTTGTATGAAATTCTAGTCAAAATGCTTACATTATAATTAATCACGATTGTCAATTGTTGTATGATTTTTTTATCAGAAAATATAAAAATCTGCATAAAAATATAACGTTATTTTGTGTTTATTAAGTATTTTCAAATCTTATTTTTTATATATTGCGCCAAGACGCTTTGGCCAGATGATAAGAATGAATGAAGAATGCCTGATGAAGAAAATATGCAAAGCTGATAGGAATGGCACAAGAAGTCGGGGTCATCAAGCTTGAACAATAGACGAGCATGCATGAATATTGAAGAGGCGATGGATACATGTCAAGTGGTATAAATATATTTGTATTTTTTTAAACAAGTATATTTTACTATATATTGTATTTACATACTTTATTTATAAATTTAAAATTTTTAAATTAAGTTAGGTTATAAAATTTATATTACTTTTTTACTGAACAATCAAAGACATTTTTGCGCATATTATGTATAATAATGTTTAACGAATTTGAATACAAATGTACGGTTTCATGGAAGAATCTTATACATCATCAAATTTAAATAATATATTTTTGCTAACCCAGTGTCTCGTGTAGGTATCTTCCTACCTGGGTGTGTTTGGACGTTTTCCAAACTTTTCAATTGACTTTTTTATTTTGTATAAGATCTACTTTCATGTAAAACTATTGTAATATTTTTGTGATATTAATATTATTTGTTTTATTTACAGAACTGCACAACATAAAGCGAGCGTTCACCAGCGAATTGTGTATTCTAAATTATTGTAATATTTGAAAATATTACAATGCCCTGGCCAAAAAAATTACAAATGAGTACATTCCGATCATATTCCCGTCCAGAAATCACATGATGGTGCTCATATCAATTCCTTAATATCAGTCATATTTTTTTATACTACATATCAAAATTTAAAGACTTATCAATTGGCTTTTTTATAAATGAAATATTATTAAAAGTGCTCTTTTTATATCCAATATTCTTATTATTTTGCATATTTTTTTTATGTGCAGCCAAGTCTGAACTTTTAAGTATTCTATTGTAATTATCTGTAAATATTTTTCTTTTACTTCATTTCTTTTATTTTGGGCCAGCATTACTATTTTCTGATATCTTCTACATACTCAACTCCACCTCTCCTTAATTTTTTACTCCTTTTCACCGACCACTAGTAACTTATTACTCTAAAGAATTTGTGCACATTAAATGTAAAAAATATGCATTAATCTGTGATTAATAATTATCAACAAATGTTATTGCTCAATTATTTACCTATAACATATGTTGAGAAATCACATTTTTTTTTATTACTTTTAAACTTACGGTCTTACTTATTAGATTTCGTTAATAGCTTACTAAACACAAACTAGATAAGCATGACTAAAATAGTTAAGATCGATATTAAAAATATTACTTATAAACGTATACTAAGATATGACTATCTCACCAAATTGTTTACGAAAACCCTCTTATTTTTTTTATGCCGCATTGGCTTCAAAGATGTCAAAAAATAGAAAAATGCATGTAATTTTTGGATAACTGACATCGAAAAATGAAAATAAGCAAATAGGAGTCAATTTAAACACGATTGCGATGAAAAATAACAAGGAAAAAAATTCTATCAATCTCAAATATACGTTGGATCATATGTGAAAGATTAGCCATTTTGAAATTGTTGGTATGACGCGTTAGTCAAGCATTAAATAACCTCTCGACCTGTCCTAACTTGACGTCTATGAAATAAAGGTGTAATAAAGATAGTCACGGTTTATAAGTAAACTTTTTCGTTAATCACGCTCTATTACCAGGTACCTACTATAGATAGTTTACGTTTATAAGTAAGACGGTTAGATTTTAGGTACTGCCTCCCTGACCAGCCAGCTGGTTAAAAATTATTTGACCAACACCAATTTAGTTATTTTATTTTAATATTTTAGTTACTTTTTTTTTAATATATAATGCAACTGGCTCACGCCAGTCGCAATTATAACTACAAACAAACCTACCAAACTTTTGTAGGTTAGGTTTAAAAAATCGGTGTACATCCTAGGCTATCCTGGCTGGTCTGGGAGGCAGTACCTAGATTTTATCTAATTTGTTTAGTGGGAAGATAAATATTTAATTCCGTATGAAGTCAAATAGATCCCCAATCCACATGATATTCCTTCCGTATCAATCCTCATTGGATACATCAAAGATTTTCAATATTTTTTTTTAATTGTAAAAACAATGCACATACATACTGGATATACAAATATTTAATTACTTGTGTACAATTGCATTTTATGCTGGTGAAAACTCTGCTTTCAAAAAGCTTTAATGTAAGTAGTGGCTTTGTAAAATTAGTAAGCATTAAACTAACACGGCATAGCTTTTATTGTCCTACTAACTGTTGATTTTTTTAATAAACACTGACGTATGTAAATGGTTTTTTAATAAATGTTCCTACTAATTTATTACTGCAAATGACATCTTGTGTATGTGGTTTTATTAATCTTTACTGGTTCTTCTTTATTTAATTAAAGGATGTAAACAATGTAGATTATTTATATGCTAACTTATACAACTATCAAAAACTATATGAAAGAGGAATACAGGTAAAACAGACGACAAATAGGTATTATTTTTAAGGAAAAAAGTGGTTTTTTGTTCCAAAGGAATAAGATGAAAATCACTTTGATTTTTAAAGGTTTAATTTGTTGTAGTATCGTCAAATGTAAATACATTTTTTTAGACAATATTTGATGACATACATGACCATAAAAAAAAATATTTATATTACACAATCATGATATTAACTATTACAAATATATTAAAAAAATTTGAAAGCAAATTTTTTACAAAACAATTTTAATTACATATTTCAAACATTCCCTTGCTTTTTAATGAGTTATAATTTTAGTTATATAGCAAATGGCAATTTTTTCCAACCAGCCAAAAATTGTGTGATTTTTTTTTATTAATTCTTCTCTAAAGGGTATAGAACCTAGGATGTTGGAACATAAATTTAATGACTATGCTGCATATACAATTATAATTAAAAGAAACAAATAATTTTACTGCATTAAAATAATAATGTAATTCTTTTAATATTATGATTGCAACACTTATCACAAATTATCAGTATATTCTGTATTGTATATAATTACATATTTTATAATTAGGGTGGAGAGCAGGTAATGTATAAATACGGCTAATTATAAGTACGTACATATGTTGTATCTATAGCTACACTGATGTATAATATGCGGCAAATATCTCAAGTACATCACGTGGGGTATGCAAATTAATGGTTTTTTGCTTGTCATTATTCATGTTTTCAGATTTCACTTGGTGGTATTTTTAAAACACAAATGCCTTTGTTACAACCACAACTTGAGTTTTTTATCTTCGGCCGGTCAGGACAGACAACAACTTGTTATCTGATGTTATTTACCCTGATGAAGGAGCGGTATGCTTCAAAACTGATTGAACATAAAAAATGAAGTAGTGATTATTATAACAAAGACATTTTTGTTTGAAAGTATTTTTAACTTGGTTAGTATACTTATGCTAAAACCACTCTCCAATCCATGATAAAATTCTCAAGTTATTTACTGGAAAATATATAAATATTACAGAAACCACAGACTTTGCAACGGCAATGCAAAATAACTTATTTGCCAATTTAAGATTTTCAACTTGAGCCACATACAATTTATATGAAACATCACATTGGTTGGGTGAACTACTTCATTACGAAAAATGTTCATAACAATATCGTATCACACTATATTTTTAAAATCCAATGATTGTTTTTATTTTTTGTTACCTAAAAATGTTTGTTACAAAAGAGTGAATTTCTACCATCAGTGATTTATTTTTTGTAACCTAGTCATTCTAAATTAATCCAATTGAAATATGTCAATTTTTTGACAATAACCATAAAATATATTTTAAAGGAAACAAAATAATTTAAAATTGCTTTTTAATTTATTGAATATTTTCCAAAGCCCGCTACCACCATAATAAAGTCATAAAATGAAAATACTACATACATTGTGATAACAAACAAATTAATATTTTTTTTATATTGCATATATATATAATAATATATGTATCACAAAAAAAACTATAACTGAAGATCAAAAAATATTCTTTATACATCAATAGGTCCATTGCTTCAAATAGATTTTTAACTTTTCCAAAAAAAACTAATACACTTGCATGTTACAATTGTTCCATGTTGTTTTTTAGTATAACAAATGTAAAAACATACTCATAATAAATTGTTTTGATTATTTTTGTAAATATTGTTACAAATTTCAGTGATGAACTATGCTTCGATTTTATATGAAAAGAAAGTATAAAAATATAATTTTATAAATGAACTTGAATTCAAAATAATTCAATAAGAGTATGAGACAATCCATTAATGAAGCAAAGATCATATGTTATGTTATGAGAGCAGAGCAGAGTATAGTATTAGGTTCTTTTTACCTACAATAAAACAGAATGCTGGCATTCATAAAACACATTTTATGTACTGAAAATTTAGTTTTAGTGATGTATTATTTATTATATTACGCTCTAAAATTTTGCTTTTACTAAACAATATGTATATAATTAAAAGAAATCAGCAATATGCCGTCAAACATATTAACCATACACTTGATAAGCATAGTTCAACTCTAAGGAATTTTAATTAAATGATGTCTTCATATTTTTATTTGAACCCAAACTGATTATTATTAAATTAAATAAACATACAAAAATCAAATGGTCAACATTTTCTGTTCCAAATCTCGGATATTTACAGTAGTGGCCAAAAGAAAGGAAACTTTTTTTACTTGACTAAATTATATAGAAAATCTTCCTTCTTAGATTTATAAATGAATATTTCTATAAAAATATTATTGCCTTGTCTTTATTACGTATAGTGTGGGTTATGCATGAATTATCATTTAAACATAAAATATTCAGATATAATACACGTTTTATTAAAATTGTTGTACATTGAATAATATATAAAAAAATATTGTGCTCAGCTATGGAAAATTGTTAATGACAATAAAATTTAAAATTCACATGTTTAAGATAAATCCTTGGATAAATCACTTTAGTATTTAGTTGGGTACCCTTTATTTTTTATCACAGCCTCTATTCTTCGAGGCATCGAGTCCACCAACTTTTCTAAATCTTCATTATTGATATTTATTGTTTCTTGGGAAATAAACAAAAGAACATATTTGTCATTAAAAAACAATAAGAATGAAATAAAATTTCAATGAAAAAGTAAAATGAATCACCTAAGTAAGTCGATAAATGTAGTCAAAATAAAGTTTCCATTCTTTTAGCCACTACTGTATAGTCAACGATTGATTAATGGAATAATACAAAAAAAATATATAATTTATCACTTTTGTTTTGTGTTGATTACACATTGTCCATTATCATAGTAGTTTTACTGAACAGATCTAATGTCAATGCACTTAGAAATACAGGAAAAGATTTCTGACGATGCAGGTGTAAATCTACTAGGTCTTTTATTTGTGTGGCGTAATCAGTTTGCACCATTTCTATACCGCCATCGTCGATTAATTTAAAAGTCAAGTAGTCTTCAGCCGAATCTGCATACATGTTTCTTAATCTGAAAAGTAAATAATGATAACTCATGAAACAGTATGGCCCAAATTATTGAATAATTCTCAATACCGTTCTCCAAATGATCTCAAGACTATCTTGAGATCATGCTCGAAATTCCGTATAAAAGTAACATAATATGTTCGCTGTCTCATTCGAGAAAGCGTACTCGAACAAAATGTGGATCAGGCACTATAAATACGTATTTTTTTTTTGAATGGCAATAATTTCAGTGTCATTATGTTGATAGCATTGAGTTGGAAAAGCTATTTATAGATATTATGACAATTCATTGCCTTGGTAATCTTTGAAAGTGATAACTTAAAAATAATATTATACCTAATTAAATAGTGAAAATATCAACCATTTTATTAGGAAATGGAAAAAAAATTGCTTCTTCATTTAGTTGTCATATAGCATATTATGGGAATGTGTGTATCTACAGTTAATACATCCGGGAAAGGCAGCCATTTCAAAATATGATACAACATGATGATCTTCAGAATATGTCAGAAATTTTATGAAATATTACAGAATTTCATTCATATAATTAGTTTATGAATGATTGTATGTAAATTACTCCCTAAAGGTTCTAAATAAGATGCTTGATCCATTTTAGTATCACTAAGAATGTAAACGTCAAAATAGTAATTAATGCAAAGTTCATCCGTGTCTATATGAGTCTCTTCCGTATATAGCGCTGTCTCCTTCCCTCTCTTAGAGACCGTGCTCACAGCGGGATAGCTATCTCAAAGCAATCTCAACTCTTTTATATATTTTGAGACCGGTCTTGAGATCAAACTCAGTGACTTTTGTATCTTTCATACCATTTTGGTTAAGAACGTCTCAACGACCAGTCTCAAGTCATTGACATCATTTGTTCATAAAATACAAATGAAACCAATGTTTTTAAAAATCTATAGTGCTGGATAACTAGAAGTGCCGGTATATTTAATTACCAGATTAATGAAATTGTACCTACATCAAAAATAAATAATAGAAACTAATATTACTCATTCCAAAACCAAAATATAAAAACAAAATACCCCTACATATATACATAGATTTTTATTTTAAGGTACTAGGTGTCGTAGTTAGCAAATTTTGTATAAATCGAAGTGAGGCATTTTTCCGGGGGATTTATGATGTTTTGGTGGACAGACCACATCGTTTTTCTATAAAGAATAATAATAATAATGAACACTTTCTTGCACCTTGCGCAAGTGGCGAGTTTATTGCCATATGGCAATTTCTTCCAACTAACCAGTGTTTCCAGCCCAGAGAAGCAACATTAACGTGAGAAATGAATTTAAATAAATTTCTCCTCTGCTGGGAATCGAACCCAGGACGCCCGACTAAAATGAATTGTTTTCGGATTTGTCGAAAAAAACACTTTGTTTATTAAGATTTAGAGAACAGTTATTGTTACGTACATATCGTATACCTACATAAATATGCAAGACTGACGTCATATCCCGCCCCCCTTCTCTCCTACCCCAGTCCCACTTACTCATCGACACCGCTAAACGTGTGTGACAATTCTTCTTCTTCTTCTTCTTTAGCCGTCTCTCCACTGCTGGATGTAGGCCTCTTCAAAATCCTTCCATTTATTTCGGTCCATGGCTCGTCTCGGCCAGTTTCTACCCGCAACAGGGACAATATCGTCCGCCCATCTTTTCATCGGTCGACCTATTCCCCGTTTATTTCCCCATGGTCTCCACCTCATAACTCTGGGTGCCCATCTCTCTGTTCCCTGTCTAGCAACGTGACCTGCCCATTGCCACTTTAATCTTGCTACATGGTCCATAATGTCGACAACCTTGGTCTGGCGTCTGATCTCTTCATTTCTTATTTTATTTCTCAGACTTATGCCTAACATTTGCCTCTCCATGGATCGCTGTGCGCATTTAAGTTTGTATGTGGTGTTGGCAGTCAATGTCATCGTTTCTAGACCATACGTCATCACAGGGAGGACACACGATTCAAAAACTCTTCGTTTCAAATTAATGGGGATTTCTTTGTTTTTTAGGACATGCTGGAGTTTGCCAAAAGCAGCCCAGCCGAGACCAATCCTTCTAGGTATTTCCGCTGTTTGGTTTTCCTTCCCTAATGTGATTTTCTGCCCAAGATAAATATACTCGTCTACAGCTTCAATCGTTTTGTTGTCGATTTTTAAGCTGTTGCTGGATGAACTCATTATTTTTGTTTTATTTATATTCATCTCCAGGCCAATCTTTAGGGAAGCTTCGTGCAGATCTTTGATCATGCCACTTAATTCTGCCAGATCTTCACTTACAAGAACTATGTCATCAGCAAATCTGAGATGGGTCAGATACATGCCATTTATTTTTATACCCTTTTTTTCCCAATTTAAAGTTTTAAAAACATTTTCCAGGGCAACAGTAAATAGTTTGGGAGAAATGGTGTCTCCCTGTCTGACGCCTCTACAGATTTTTACTTTTTCCGTTTTTGTTTCTTCGTCAATTTTTACAACCATTGTGGCATGGTCATATATAAATTTAATTAGCCTTGAGTATCTTGAGTCGATTCTTGCATCGTTTAGAGCTTGTATTACTCCCCACTGTACTCCCCACGCTTCGATAAATAATCAATCAATTCATCAATATCACGGCCGTTATATACGGAATATCAATTTCTGAACGATACCATGCCTACTGTGTTTATGTGTAAATGTTTTTAAATTAAGTTAACTAAACCTATGTGAAATAGTGGGATGACAACAAGCGGATTTGTGGACATTCAAACGGTGAGTTCCTACAATTTTTCCTAACTATCCTTAGTCGATTCAATTATCGAAATTCAATATATTTCCAATTGATCGACGAAACAGTTATCTGGGATGTGTTGAAATGTAAGGAAAACTGAAATATGTTGCCAACCAAAATGTCAAACGCGCGATATTCCATGACTCAATTTTTGCACTACACCTAGTATATTACAATAAAAATCTATGCATATATAGTGCATTATCTACCCAGTGAAACCACAATATCCTTTCTCTTTTGTATCTTATACCTCCTTTCGTGTTTCTGTGTTGGTAAGATTTTTTAGTGTTGTCAGATGTAAGAAAATAAACTTTTCCACATATGACTACATATAGATAATGCTAAGTTGAATATATTATTTTAAATTAATTTATTTATTTTTCACAGAAAAAATAAAAAAGTAAATCTAAAACTACAAAAATAAAATAATTCAATAATAGTCCTGGGAATGGAAAGCCGGACTCCCGCACATATTATTATATATTATTACCCCATTGGCTCAGGGGCTATATGTAGATACTTGTGTATGTACTGTTCGTCACAAAGTAAGAATAATAAAAGTTGTTTTTTGACATACCCCCAAAAACAATAAAATGAGTTTCAAGATACAAAAGAGAAAGGCAATCGTATTTTCACTGGCTTCACGAATCCAGGCCCACGAGCACAGGCGACCAGAGTACCAGCCAGCATGTATGCGAGAGAAAGGGGCTCCTTTATGTCACGCTCACCACTCACCCACTAACCTCCGACTGATAATCCACTCCCCTGCGCAACAAGCAGTATCCGAAAATTTTAAGAGTATTGAAATATTTCAAATGTTAGTACCTCTGCAGAACTAAATTCACCAGATTGTCAACTATGCAAGCTTACCAACACAAAAACAAGTTTGTTTAATTTAAAAGTGCACTTCGTGGTTAAGTTGGTATGGTTACATATCGTCGCTAGGCGTTCAATACAGCGAATTCGACAATTTAAGTGAAATAGTTTTTTTTAAGATATCGGTACAGAATGTTAAAATACGCGAATTTGCTAACAAAACATTCTCCAAATATTGTCCAAATTCCTAAAACGCCGTATGGAACAAATCTGCGAATATGCATTCGGCGCTTTATTAATTTTATTCAGTTTATTCGGCCTCCTGCAAAAACTTGTTATTGTTGCATTCGCGCTATTGAACGCCGAGCGACGATATGGTGTTATTATGCGTTAAAAACGGGATATTCCCTACAATTAGTTTTTGTTTTCTTTTGTAATATTTGAAATAATTATAGAAGACATGTATTATTATATCAAAGTAAACTCAAGATATAAAGTAAGTATGTAAGTTTTAGAGGAACTTAATTTGGAGATATGGCAACATTATTCAGTTATTTGCCTTGGATAGCCTAGTCTTCAAACCAGATTTTTTAAACCTAGCCTACAAAATTTTGGTAAAAATAGGTCGTTAGGCTTGTTTGTAATTATAATTGCGAATGGCGTGAGCCAGTCACATTATATATTTAAAAAAGTTACTAAAATATTAAAAAAAATAACTTAATTGGTGTGAATACTAGACAAACCGTCTGTACATGATGTGTCAAAAACAAAATCTGGTATGAAGACTAGGCTATCCATTTGACTGACTGACAGTTATACCAACATTACCATGAAGTGCAGTTTTAAGTGAGACATAAATATATATTTTTCATGTGTAATAATGCGTTTTACTTACCATATATATATTTATTCTTTTTAATTTTAAAAAACAAGTAAAAAAATATTATCTACCTGTAAATATTGTGACTAATGCGATCAAATGTATATCCCGTTAACATATGGAATACATTTCTAAATTCTTGGAGTGAATTCAATAGATGGTCTTTGACCCTGAAAAAGAATAAATTATAAAATCAATTATATTTAAGACTTGGATTCCAAGCATCTGGTTTCTAAAGAGATTGGTGGAAGATCTCTTTTCAAATATCTTGTAATTTGAAGTTGTTTAAGATTACAACTAATCAGTCATACAATAATAACCATAAATTGATTAGGAATTGTCATTTTTGTACATGAATTTACGACATTATGGCAACTTAAATTTCAAATCACAAACTGAATACTCAATTGTGCAATAAAATAACTATTGTTGCTGAATAGGTGTGAGATACCCGACTGTGTTTACTTGCAACTTACAACATGTACATATATTTGTGAATAATGTCGCACTCATTGTGTGAAATCACCAACCTCAAAACAGACATAGTCGATGCAGGATTCGAGCCTGCATTCACAGGATTGCTAATCCAATGCACTAACTGTGCTTCTACTGACCCATCTAAACCAATATTAATTAACCTTAATGAATCATCACGGAATTATTTATTCACAGAACTTGTAACAATTTCAGTGTGTTCTTTAAGAATATAGACCTCTGCAATACGTCTATTATTAGATTCAAATCAGTAATAAAGACTCTAAAAATTAAAAGGAAACATACAGATCAACTATTTTGTATATTTGATGGTGAATAATTAAACAGGCAGGACAACGTCTGGCAGGTTTTACTAGTTTCCTATAAATTGTGAAGCTTACTTTTTAGATTTCATCTTATGTGACTCCAACTCATTTCTGAGTTGCTCTATTTCTTTAGACGTCATGGGGTTTGGTTCACGCATACTTTCGGAAAGTTTCAGAGTCATTTCCATTTCGTTTTGTTCTAATTTTTTAATTTTCCTATGTAATTCAAATATCTGAAAAGATAAAACAAAATTAGATTAAAAATTCCAGTCTGCACAACGGCTGCAAAATATAAAAATTGTTCCAACAAAGATGAAGTAAAATATTTATAGACTATTTATAAATTTGGTTGTTTTGTTGAAATATAGAGCTATCATTAGCCGTGTATAGACTAAGTAAGCCACAGCATCGCTAGTAAATTATTGTGATTTTCTATATAAATATATAAACAATTGCAGCGAGTATGGCTTACCTCATTATGAGCTTTTTCTAAGCTTATTTTTAGATCCTCCTGAGCTTTAGCTGCTGGATTTTGAGTCATGTGAACAATCTGAAATAAGAAACACTTATGTATATTATTGGATAATTTGGATAGCATCTTTTCATGAAAGCTCACCTCAAGGTCGTCTAATATTGATGTACACCTCTTCACTTCATGTTATTAGTTCTTTTATTAACAGAACAAAAAGACCATTGCTCAATTGCAGGAAAAACTCTCAGGGACTGCATCCAAAATTAGACGATCAGCCCCCCTAGACAACGTGTCATTTAGCTCAAGAAAAGATAACTCAATGTATGGAAGTGACAGTTGTCACGTGACTGGCAACTGTCACTTCCATACATTGAGTTATCTTTTCTTGTTTCTTTTCTTGAGCTAAATGACACTCGTTGTCTAGGGGGGCAGGTCCATTAGTGGTGTCGAGCACACAACAAGATGGGGACGTAGCAGAAGACGCTTCTGGAGAGACCACGTTGAATGCATGGATGACAGTAGAATTGTCTAGATTGTAAAGACGAAAGTACCCAACAACAGAAAACTGACGGGAAGATTTGTGAAAGGATGGAAGGACCACCTTGACAAACAAACAGGTCAAATGATCTAATGCACAATAAAGAAGAAGAGTTCTCTTATCTAATCTTTACGTTTGTTACACCTACATTATATATTACAAATTATCAGCTACAGTACCTTTTGGGTTTATAAGGGATGCTCAGAAAATTTAGTAATGCTATGAAGTCTTAATAATATAATATGTAAGTGTGAATAATTAACTGTTTGTAAATCAAAATATGATAATCAAGTTTTGAGCAAACAAACCTTTGTTTTAGTTGGATCATAGTCACCCTTGAGAGCTCTGAATTCCAATTGCATTTCCAATTCATCTTTTCTACTCCTTAACAATTCATTACTTTTCTTCAAACTGTCCACTTCGTCCTTGAGCCTCGTTAACTGTTCTTGGAGAGCGGGTGTATTCTCATTTCCTAAAAATTTAATATATATGTTTACAATAAATTAATATACCTATATAGAAAACATACACATTTCAGGAGCAAGGATTTAATTTTTTCTCTCAAAGATATTCTTTGTATACAATTATATATTGTTTTATCAATAAAAAAATATGTGAAATCAACTTATTTAAATATAAGTTTGAAAGTAGATGGACTCTTACGAAAGAAATCATTTCAGGATGTTTATTATGAACTTTTTTCAGGAAATATTGATTTTTTTAACAATAAAACCTGCTTCATTTTATCAAGTGTGGATTTGATTACTATTTTTACTCCTCACTAACCCAAGGAGATATAGTGGGGAGTTATGATTTTGCAATGTTTAAGGGTATTTTTTTCATTGCAGATTATCAACTAGTATCATGCTGAGATTGTATTCTGAAAGTTTCATCACAATGTATGTGTATCTGTGTATGTGTGCTATGTGCTATGTACGGCGTGTTTATTTTACTTTATCGATTATAGACTTAAGTACTCATTTGATTCTTTTCAAATTTTACAAATATGTATATCTAATACTCGCTTACACCCCATTAGATTTTGAAGGATATCTGAATAGTGCTTCTCATTTTTTTTTAACTGTCAAATATTTGAAAGTGACCTCAAAGTCAGGAAACTTAAAATTTGTAATTATTATTTTCAAATTGGTAAAAAGGCACATCACTTTCATAAAATTGCATTGAAGAGTTATCAAGTTTTCATAATAAAATATGTAATTAAAAAATAATTTAAGAAACTCATTTCATGAAAATGCTAAATATTTTCCATACAAAATTTGAGTACTATATAGAATGACTTGTTAGTGAGGAGTTTAGCGTTGGCCACAACCCACTCGTTTTTTTACATGATTACGTAGGGGAAACCAGCTAATAGGGTTTGCAATCTTTAAGAAGGTGGAAACACAGAATTTAGAAGGTCATTCCAGTCAGGCTGCTGTGTATACTAACTATTGGCAGAGAATAAAAGAGTATACTTACTATTAGCAGAGAGATCCTGTTCCATCTTTTCTACCATTTCTCTATATCCTTGTATAGCCTTTTCCAGGGCTTCCACTCGACCTGGCAGCAGAGCCGCTGGGCCTCCACCACCTCCCTCACCAGCCAACGACACAGTCAGATCCTTCTCGTAACAATCCAGTTGATGGCGGTAGCTGTCTCTTTCACGTGAAACTGAAATAAAACATCACGTTACTAGAGCATGGGTGGTCAAATTATTCAGCTCACGGGCCAAATTTTAGAAATCAGATGCCTTATGGGCCAAGCTCCATTCTGTCTGTTATTCATAGCAACAAAAGGTAATATATTTTTTATTCCATTCAATAGCATATGCTTAATTTAGGGAATATATGAGGATGTATATGTACTTGTTATAAGGACATATTCATCCTTTTAAACAAAACAAAACTGAAAATCAAATTACATATTTATTATTTTTAGGTAAGTATATGAGAGAAAAAAATTCAATTAAAATATATATTAAAAAAATAGTGAGAAGAGTAATATTGTTAGAACTGCGAGAGTCAATGTCGATATTGACTGAGGTTATTTCCACACGTAAACAGTTTTCCAAATGCTCATGATTTGTGTTCTCACATTGGATTTGATATACTTCATGTGTCTTAAAATTTATAGGAATAGGCATTACCAAATAGTGATATCATAGACAGAGAGTGTTCAAATGATGAAATTACTCTTTTAACTGTGCATCACAACACATTTCACAATGTTCCATTTCCATTTAGGAATACATTGCTATAAACACCTAGTGAAATTATTAGAGCGACTCGGTAATTTTGTATTAAAATTTCACTTTTTATTGCATTTGAAACAATTTCGGGAAAAAAAATCTTGTAAAGACTGCCGACCGCCGTGGCACACTTGGTAAGCCGCTTTTGTGCGGGCATCCTGGGTTCGATCTCCAGCAGAGTAGAAATTTATTTAAATTCACGCAGTTATTGCTTCTCTGGGCTGGGAACACCACTGGTTAGTTGGAAGAAATTGCCATATGGCAATAAACTCGCCACTTGCACAGGGTGCAAGGAAGTGTTTATAATTAAAGACAGTTTTGTAACAGACAAATGAATGAAGGCTGGATATTCTTTAACAACAAGAATAACACATGCGTGCCTTTCAACAAAAAAAAGAGTAGAAAAAAAAGTAAACAGACTTACCAAGAAGAAGTTTTTTCTGAAATCGGTGAATGAGACTAACTTGAGTCTTTTGTTTATTTTCAAGATCCCTCAACAATGTTTGTGTTTTATCTCTCTCGTGTTTAGCAGTTAACAATTCCTTAAAAATAAAACATTATTTTAATAAATATCAAACTATAAGAATCCATGTATGTAGATACAAAGTGTATGAAATGAGGTCGTCACTAAATTCAATTTTTACAAATATTTATAAAAAAGTTTACTGTGTACTGATACATTGTAAACATTATTTATAGATAATTGAACTATTCATGTTTCAGTGTCTTTCGTCATTAGCATTTTTTTTTTTGAAAATACTATAGGCAAGTACAGAAATTAGTCAAAAAAAGTTTTATCTTTTTCGCTTTTATAGTTTGATGAGATATGTGATCCATATCCGTCGTTAAATTTAAATCTAGTGTAATGCGTGTGTTGCGGTCTATCTTTATATTCATCCTTTAAAAATGGTCAAGGATTGTTCTTTCCCAAAACAAGCCTTTGGCGACTAAAACATTCAATTTTTTAAAATAAAGTGAGATATTATTACGCGCCGCGGTACAAACATTTTTTTAACGAGTAATCTCAGAATTGATTAATATGCAACATACATATATGTAATTTTATTTTTTTAAATGTCACTTACGTCCTTAGCCTTTGTCAGCTGTGAACTGGCATCGAGCTTTTGTGTTGCCAGAGTCAAATCTCTCTGTTGAAGGTTCTCGACCAATGCTGCCAACTGAGATGGCTGTGGAGCATCAAGAGATATACCCACACTCCGCCACTCTTCTATTTCTTTTTCAATGTCTTTCAACTTGACCTAACAACCAAACAAAACCATATTTTACCATATACTCTTAATTTTCATAGAACTATGCATATATTACAACAAATAAATACAATTACATTTACAAAAATTTATTCATTTGATGATGAGATCTTTAGATTGTACAACTCCAATGTTAGTGTAATGTAATTTTTTTTTACAAAAAATGAATATATCCTTATTAAACATGTACATATACATCTTCCTACATTTCCATAAATTAATGCTTGTGCTATAGGTGAACGAAATCGGTCGAGGCAGGATTCGAACTCGCGATCACTGGATTACTAGCCCAGCACACTAACCGCTCTGCCATTGACCCATCGAAAACAAGACTTTTGTTTACAAGTTTCATTCTAATTTTACAGAAATAATATTGGGGAAGATGAAATCATAATAATATAAAGTACGAAACAAACAATTAACCTGCATCTGTGCAAGAGTATTTTGAACAGGCTGCAAGGATTGAAGTCTTGTGTTAAGTACGTGAACCTGCTCCTCAAACATCTGACTCTGTTGGGCTAAACCCTGGAAATTGCGAACCTCGCTACGGAGAGCTGCTAACTCTCTTTCCAATCCTGGCATCGCCGCCAGACGCTTCTGAGAAATCTAAAAAAACATAATATTTCAATAAAGATAAACACCAAATGGCATAGTCAAATTATGTAAAAATCAGTCAACAAAAATATTTTAAGGTTAAGATTAGCAACAGTATTATTGCGTAAGGTGAGAAATCATTCCCAAGAGAAGATTTCCCAAAATACCATTCAATAAAAAATATACCTACAAACATGATTATCTAAAGTAAGGGTATTCACAATTTTAACCACAACGGAAGTCCTGAATTATCAGAGGCGGCCTTACTAACAATAAATTATCACGGCATAGTTTTCAAAACGCTGAAAATTTATATTGATGTAGACAAATACAATATCTCAAATTTGTTTTTATAAAAAACATTAAAGGGTTTCTCAAACTTTTTTATTAAGAAAGTGATCTTTTTTTATGACAAATTATGACGCCTATAGAATAATCTTCGGATATCGACGATATAGCAGCGCTATAGAATAATCTTAGGATATTGACGATATAGCAGGGCTTCAACTATGTTTGCGGAGGGGCGATGTCAAGGATTTCTTGGTGTCCTCAGACATGGAATCGCCGCATACCGTGAGAGGATATGGACTAACCCAAACTCGATCATTAAGGCTGTACAGAGGCACCAATGTCCGAGACTGTCACAAAGATGGACAGAAGTGAAAGACGATAATTATATCATTTCTACAGTGTTTTTCTTTTATTATATTTCATATAAACTCATTTGTTATTTTTTTTGTATATAATCTATATTCTGTAAAATATTTTCTTCTTCTGTAACATTTAATGTATATTTTGTATGTAATAATATGGTTTGTGTACCATTGCACACCCCCTACTCAGACTGGAATAAAAAAATATTATTATTATTTTGTTTATTATTATTGTGGAGGGACGATATAACAAGATATGCTGGCACTGGCACATCCTGGATGTAAACTGCACAGGACAGGACGACGTGGAGTCAAATGGAGGAGGCCTTCGTTCAGGAGTGGACGGAAATAGGCTGAAGAAGATTGTGTTTAACTGCCTGTATTTCCATTTTTTTTTAATATCGAAAAATGCCGAAACACCCCAATTAGATAATTTAATTTTCTATAAAAAGTATAACAGTACACCTCAAACTATTCTTAACAATAGTATTAAATTTAGTGACAACATTGTTTCATACAATTTGTATGACAGAATACACAATATCTACGGGGACTCTCAATAGTTTGATACTTAATATGTATGAAACATAGGAACAAAGCATCAAGCTTTGCATTTGTTTTTGGGAGAAGGTGAGTTTGCTCCCCCCCAACCCATCCTCAGGGATTGGAACGTAAACCCTGCCTTCGACCTGGGGTCAGTATACTATACTGGTTTACCAAGCCACTGCATTTATGGTCCCCTAAAATGGCTCGCCATGTTCGGGGTCCTTTGCTTTGGTGCCCAGGTGGGCACATGTGTTGGAGTTGATCGGCAGCCTATCTTGATGATGTCATCCCGGCCGCTGCGCGGCGGGTCTGGCTGGAGGTGTGAGCCGAGGGAGATCTGTGTGAAACGGTTCGTCGCTGGCCGGCCGCCGAATAGTACAGGGGCCCGACCTAAGCTAACGACTACGGGTTGGCTGCCCTATCAGTCGGCGCATAATCTCGCTGCAATTGTTGTGCCGGATCGTGACCGGACGAGGTCCCAGCAGTTGTATGCGGGGGGCACCAGGCGTCCTCCACGGCCATATCCTCCCTCCTTCAACCTAGCAGCGCAGCTGCCAGAACAAATGTCCTTGAAAAGGGCTTCTGATCTCCTCGTTTCACAATGCCACCCCCCCCCCCCACAAAACCTTCATGACAGATAAACCCAATAATAATGTTTATACAGCGACAACCAAGACTGCATACCCTCGCACCATTTGTGAACTGTTGGTAGACTTCGCTAACATCAGAGGTATCCACAGTAATTTAAATTCTGTTCACCATCACTTGCAATCTCAAAAACCACACCTGCTCTTTCTCACGGAAACACAAATTCAAGATCCACCCGACACAAGTTACCTCAACTGCCCAGGGTACATACTCGAAAGTGTGTTTGTGCCCAAAGGAGGCTTGTGCCTCTACAGCCGCGAAGACGTTCGAGAAGGAGTTCGAGAACCCCGCCTTCAATGTTATGTGGGTCCGTTTAAAATCTAACAAATTCATAAAAATTTATGCTTGTATCTACCGATCTCCAAATATGAGTGATTATGATTCTTCCGAGCTTTTCAAATACTTAGGAGAAACCATTGACAGTCTTCTGTCTCGCTACCCGTCGGCAGAATTTGCGGTTCTCGGCGATTTCAATGTCCATCACTCCGATTGGCTGAAATCGGGAACTACCGATTCGGCTGGCCGCATGACGGAATCCTTTGCTTTGTGTCATAACTTGGAGCAACTTGTTCAAGAGCCAACTCGCATCCCTGATGTCTCTGGGCATCGTCCCAATCTGCTTGATCTTTTTATGACTACCTCGCCAACGGGATACACACTGAAAGTCACAGCCCCACTGGGCTCTTCAGACCATTGCCTTGTGCAAACGGCCATCCACTTCATCCCGGACCTTCCACCCGAAAAACCTAAAAGGAAAATTTGGCAATACAAGTCAGCAGATTGGAATGCACTGCGAATACACTTTCGTGACTTTCCTTGGAATGAAGTCTGTTTTAGAACCAAAGACCCTTCTATCTGTGACCGTGAGGTAGGGGATGTCATCACTTCTGCTATGGATGGCTATATTCCCTCCTCCCTCAAAACCTGCGGACCAGGCACAAAACCTTGGTTTGATTCCAAATGCCGAAAAGCAGTCACGCGTAAAAATCTGGCTTTCAAAACATTTCAAAAACTTCAATCCCCGTCAAACAAGAAAGCATACAACAAGATGACAAAGGATTGTAAAAAAACCATTAATCAGGCTAAAAAACTCCATGACCAACATATAAGTCAAAAACTCTCCTCATGCCCTAACGGTAGCCGAAGATTCTGTTCATTGTCAACCTCCATAGGTCAGAACTTTTGCACATCTTCATTTCCATCTTTAACGAACCATGACGGATCCATTGCTAACTCTGCCACCGACAAAGCTAATCTTCTCGGTAAATTATTTGCAGATAACTCAACCCTTGACGACGGAGGAAAAACTCCTCAACCAGTTCCACATTGTGGTTTTAAAATGAAAGAAGTAAGGATTAACTTCTCTGAGGTTTTACTCGCCATCCGAGGGTTGGATGTTAACAAAGCTAATGGACCAGATGGAATTCCCGTTCTTGTGTTAAAAAAATGCTCCGCCGAACTAGCCCCAGTTCTCACTAAACTCTTCAAACTCTCGTTTAAAACTGGTATTGTCCCATGTGACTGGAAAAAAGCGGTCATCCACCCAATTCCCAAAAAAGGTGATCGCTCCAACCCATCTAACTACCGACCCATCGCTATTACTTCTGTACTCTCCAAGATAATGGAAAGGGTACTAAACACCAAGTTGATCACATACCTCGAAGCAAACAAAATTTTAAGCGACCGCCAATATGGATTTCGTGGAAATCGATCTTGTGGCGATCTACTCGCGTATGTGACATCCGTTTGGGGTCGAGTTATGGAACGCTTTGGAGAAGCTCAAACTGTCGCCCTTGACATCTCTAAAGCTTTCGACCGGGTTTGGCACCGAGGTCTCTTAATGAAACTCCCTTCTTATGGACTACCCCAGTCTCTGTGTACTTGGATTGCGAATTTTTTAAAAGATCGCGAAGTCATAACTGTAGTGGACGGTTGCTCTTCTTCTCCCCATTTCATTAATGCGGGAGTCCCTCAAGGGTCCATTCTATCTCCAACCCTATTCCTCCTACATATAAATGACTTGCTCTTACGCGCCCCCATCCACTGTTACGCTGATGACAGCACAGTCCATGACAATTTCTCTTTTGACAAACCTCCTAAACAGAGTGAAATATCAGAAGCCCGGAAAGACCTTCATCAAAAAATAAATAGCTACCTCCACTCAATCAATACCTGGGGTGAAAGTAATCTTGTTTCATTTAACGTCTCAAAAACCCAAGCCTGTCTAATTTCTGCGAAGAGAAACCCCAATGAATTGCAAGTGTCTTTCAACGGAAGCACCCTACCTAACAGCAGCTCTATCGACCTGCTTGGAGTATCTATAACGAACCAATTACACTACAAGGGCTCCATCGAAGCTAAGGTGAAACTCGCCTCCAAAAAATTGAGCGTACTATATAGAGCGCGCAGATATTTTACTAAGACCCAGATCTGTATACTCTACAAAGCGCAAATACGCCCAATTATTGAATATGGCAGTCACCTCTGGAGTGGCGCCCCCCAATACCTACTGAATACCCTCGACGCTGTCCAAAGGCGAGCTATACGTCTGATTGATGATCCATCACTGACTGATGGATTGCAATCGCTAGAACACAGACGCAGAGTCGGTATTTTAAGTTTATTCTATAGATACTACCACGGGAATTGCTCAGAAGAACTTGCATCTTTGGTCCCTCCTCCACCCACTCGCAACAGAGTCACTCGCTTCACTCAATCGCAGCATCCATTCACAGTGGACCTTCAACATATACGAACAAGTCGCTTCTCGAACTCCTTTATTAACACAGCAGCCCGACTGTGGAACGATCTTCCGAATTCTGTGTTTCCATCTTCGTACAACCCGGGTCTTTTTAAAATCCGAATTAATAAACTCTTTTCTAGATTGCAAACCCCTCCCAACGCTACGTAGTGCGCTTCTTCGGAAGAGTAAAATGGACCCAAATCCTAATAGCTGGCGTCCCCTACGTAGACATGTTAAAAAAAAAAAAAAAAAAGCTGTTTACATATTTGGGGTAAGAAAAAAGGACTAACCTCCATAATATCCTATCCTGACATTAATTTTTTGTGTAGAAAACAAAAATATCTTTAAATATTCAATAATTTGGATTC
Organism: Molanna angustata; assembly: GCA_963576475.1. Lineage (NCBI taxonomy): Eukaryota > Metazoa > Arthropoda > Insecta > Trichoptera > Molannidae > Molanna > Molanna angustata. The sequence goes on along the minus strand of OY754978.1, from coordinate 27,260,320 downwards.
AAGGCTTTGTAGTTTGGTAAGTATTCTTCAACTATACATACTATCGCCATCAACAGTTGTTGGATCCCATATGTTACATGCAACTAGTGTAAATAAACCACAGATGTACTACTCATATAATGAAACTGAAAATATTATTATTTTTTCGAATGATTAGAAAAACAGGCAACTAGGAATGATTAGGCAGTCAACGCTTTGGCCACCTTGATCGAAAGGAATCACGAAGAAATGCCAATCTTAACCACACTACAAAATTTCTTGTATTTTTATTTGCACTGTTATAAAATGAAAATAAAGATATGGGTACCTTAGCCTGTTGAAGCCAGTCTTTGTACGTTTCCTTGTCATTTTCCAATTCTTTAAGTTTCTGCTCCGTCTGTTGTAATGTGATGGCTTGTTTGTCTAGAGCTGCCACAAGTCGATTTGCTTTCTCTCCCTCGGCTTTGGCTCGTTCATGTTCACCAAGGAGATGCTCAACTTCCTTCTGAGCTGCTTCTAATGCCTTCAAAAATATTGTTAACATGTGTATAATTAAACATTCCATTGTTCTATCCTGAGGAAGCACATGATGAGGGGATAACAGTAAAACATAATTACAAATTAGAATATCCTGAGGAAAATACATTCAAATGTTTTGAATGTGGTTAAATAAAATAACCCATTCGTAAGTTAAACAAAGTTAATTGTAATACAAGAAAATACAAAGGGCAAAATATAATTAACACATATTTAAATAAATTAAACACTTGTTTTTTCTTTCTAAATTTATTTTATTCCTCTCCAGGATGACTGTTTCGCTAATGAGGTTTACAATACATTCTAAATGTAGCCTCATTAGGTGAGATGAGACTGATATGTGGTGATTCACGCACGAGTCATGCTTCCTCTTACAAGGTAATGCACATCCCACATTGAATATTTGTTATGAATAAAATTGTTTAAAATGTGGTAAAAAAGTTGATTATTCAGAAAGTATTGATAATATGAAGTTAACATTTTACTAAATACAGTAGACTCGCAGTAATCTGGCCCCTATCTAATCTGACATGCCACTTCTTTATATACTGGACAATGAATGTTTAATTTATCACACCATATTTTTCAGTGACAATATACTTACTAACTGGGTGATATTAGTTTCCACTCTACATTAGGTATGCACACAATTAATCAAATTTGCTTTACTTTAATTCATGAATACAGGTTACAACTTAATCATTCAATTTCATACATATTATAATAATAAAAAAAACTTTTATTGTGATAAACAACGGGGCGGACTTATTGCCCAAGTAGCAACACTCCATACATACATACCATCACGCCATGTCCGTCAAGGGGAAGGCAGAGAGAACCAAATGCCACATTTTTCTATCTTGACACACATCCATCGCTTCATCAACATTTATGCATCGTCTCATACATGTTCGTCTGTTGTTCACGCTGTCGGAGTTGTACGGCCATCGAAAGTAGGTAACTAACTAGTGTCCAGGAAAACCAAAACTGGGACAAAAATGATTCAAAAATAAAATTGTCTGTTGTAAATCAAACCCAAGACATTGGCAAAAAAGTATCTTGTCATACATTATTCTATTACAGATTCTTTTTAGTGATCTCATTTCCATGTCCATTTGCATACGTGAAGGTTTCCTACTGCATAGACTCGATGATGTTCAAAGGCATACTGTATGTCTGATTGGCGATCAATCATTGTCTGATGGACAATAAATCCCTTTATTATTATTTAAAGTCGTAAATACCACCGTAACGTCTGATTACAAATGGAGAAATTTATCAAAAATAATTTATTTTCAACTCACCACCATTGCGCAGGGTACATGCAAGTTTTGTTAACTTTTATTATTTGGAATAAAAACCCTCATGATAACCCATATCATGGATATAATTTTAAATCTTAAGATATTATAGAACTCAATGAGATAATTATATCCAGGATATGGGTTTTCAAGAGGGTTTTGATTAAAAATTGCCATCGGTTTTTAAGGTTTGTTCTTCTGTCTGCCAAAACAGTATTAAAGGAGGATTGAAACCTCCATGAATCGGCAATACGATATAATTAAATTCATTTATTTTGTCAACAAATTCTATGTTGCCAAAGTTTTACATATATTTTTATTGGTAGTTACCTATATTTAACGCCTTGTAGATTTCACCCGCAGAAATGGTTTCAATATTTACTTTTTATTTTTGCATATCCATTGGGACAAAATGTTGTAAACAAGACAAATTTCGGGGTTATTTCTCAAAAATATAAAATTTGCGTTGTTCGTCGTAAACGAGAAAAAATTAGGTCTAGCCGTCGATCCTTGGGTAGGTATGAATCATTTTGTTTATTTTTATCGCTATTTAGAAACTTGTGCTGAATTTCAGTGAAAGAAATTAATCGAGGATTGTGCACATTGTGCAAAAATATTGCGTAAATGAGTTAATAAACAATATATTTTTGGAAAAAAATTAACATATCAATAGAAACGAAGTTGCAATATTATAGAACGGGAAAATCAGGTCTTACGACCTGTCATCGGCTGGTTTAAGTCATCACCCAAAGCGCTTGCGCGACGTTAATATATTGACAGATATTAATTTGTCAAAAAATATCTTGACTCCTAACAGTAAAAAAAATCCATAAATATTCGAAATATCTTTTTTTTTAATTAGTGATCCTTATTTTTCCATTTCTGTAGTAAAATATATGTGACATTTTTGTAGAAAATTATATTTTATTATATAATGGTTTTGTTAATTTATCATAATTTTAAATTGAAAAAGATTCAATTGAAAATAATATTTCACTGGTTATGTCCCATCTCTAATTCCAGGGTCATTTGCTAACTTCAAAATTGCCATTAACAAAAAATTGCCATTTGATAAAAAAAGTACTTATTTTGTTTTGCTGTGACTTGTGACTAAATTATGTTTACTCGTTTTTTGATTGCATTTTTAAAGTATTAGGGCTACTCCATAGTATTATACCTTCATGCATCAGATCATGTTCTGTTACAGTACTCAGATTCAGACCTCTGCTTTCATCCCTAAGGGCTCTTATGCAGAAATCAATGTACAGTTGAAGAGCCATGGTGACAGAAAGCACCCCTGTCTAATGCCATTAATTATAGAGAACAATGTAGTAACTGTGTCATTGACACAAACATATGCTTTGCTGTTCTCATATGATGACTCCGTATATCGATAATATATTCCATAATACTTGTAAACTTAATTGGTTTACATGTCATATTATGTATGTTAGTAAAATAAGTAAATGTAACTGTCTGCTTACATAATAAATTAAAATAAAATAATTTTTCTAACAATCCATAGTCCAACAAATTGGATAATCCAATACCCTCATGCAAAATGTTTGTCGAATTACTGCGGGTCTACAGTATCATCATTTAACCTAAATACATACACACCTGAGACAGCTCTTCCATGTCCTTTTTCATTTCAGACATCTGTCCGTTACTACTGATGGACGAGTCAATGATTTTCTTTTGTAATTCAGATACTTCTCTTTTCAGTTGCTGCTTTTCTTTTGCCATTTTTAATTGAAATTCATTATAGAGTCGTACAGACTGAAAAGGAGAAAATAAATGTTAAGTCCAGATCTTAAACGAATTATAGTTTTCGGTAGAACGAGTGGACTATAAGGTATGCCTGGAGTTGTTTAAGGCTCTGAATGACTTGGCTCAACACTACATTCAAGAACTGTGTTAAAAGAATGTTCAGGAAAACAGCTTACATTGACATCACAGAGAACCATTGGACAAAATCAATAAGGCAGCTTACTATGATTGCAGTTTCAGTGTAAACGGGCCTTTAAAATAGAATAAATCGCCCCTTGACATACGTGGAGCTCAGAGCATTGACACCTTCGGTAGACTGCCTTGTTTCTTAGAACCAACAAATAAACTACAGCGCCCTTGGAGTGATCTTGTATCACTAAACAGCGCTATATATGTTATATTTATTATTATTAAATAACTTCAGAAATCACATGGACTACAATCACATGAGTGTAAATTTGCAGTTTTTGGTTGGTTGGTATATGTGCATACAGCCCCCCTCCACAATGGAATTTCTCAATTTATTATGCGGAAGCTACAGTAATTATTTGTTTATTTTACTTATTTAATTTATGTGCAAACAAGTGAACAAAACTGATTAAGTACCACAAGACAATGTCTTCCAACCCTAGCAACATAAAGCCTTAAATTAAAGGAAGAAGGTACACAAAATAAAAAAAATGTTTAATAATTGCTTCTCTGGGCTGGAAACGCTGGTTTGTTGAAAAATAATGCTATTTGACATTGAAATCACCACTTCCACAAGAGAAATAAGTGTCTGTTTTATGTTGGTATTTATCAAAATACATTATGCATACCTCAGCTAGTTGTTTCTTGCCTTCATTTTCCCTATTACGAACGACCTGCAATCTCTCTTCAAGTTCTGTCATTGTCTTTTCTTTACGCTTCCTATCCTCCACGTAGGCCTTCTTTTCATTCTCAAAGTATATTTCTGTTTCCTTCTTGACCAACTGCTGATGTTGTATCTGAGATTCCAGCCGAGCAATCTATGGAAAACAACACATTTCAAAATTTTCAACTGATGAATGAAATTGAGAGCAAAGCAATAAGGAATAAATATGCACAAAAAGTTCTTTAGAATCAGAGCATTTGAGTAAATTTCTAAATATTTTATACCAAAAATATTTTGATTTCTATAATTTGTAAATTTCAAGTCTTATTCTATAATAAAGGAAACTTTTGGAATTGAAAAATCATCATTGTTTTTCTAATACACCTATTCAAATCTATGTAGGTAAATGGGCTTGGTTAAAAAAAATGGAATGATTATTAAGAGAATAAACCAAGTAATATATTTTACTAGTTACACTTTTTCAAAATAAGTTTTTCCTTAATGTGAATCTCAAGTCACACATTAAACATGTATTCCATTGTTAACTTCTGGGGGGTAAATCTGTTCAACAAGCAGAATAAAAACCATTCATGTTTATCCATATCATGGATATAATTATCATATTATTATGGAGTTGTATAACATCTTAAAATATTATACAACTCCATAAGATAATTATATCCATGACAGGGGTAAACATGGATGGTTTTGATTCCACCTGTTGACCAGACATGCCCCCCTGGTGTTTTTTATTTTATTTTACTAGAAAACAATAATCAAAAATATAGCGACATTAAAAATTACCTGTCCTTTAGCATCAATAAGTTCCGCTTTCAACCTTTTCATTTCCCACGGAGAAGACACAACAGGCGATCCATTACTAGTATTGGAATCTGTTCGTAATCTTTTTGGTGTTGGAGATGCATCATTACTGATTTTTCTTTTAAAACCTACAAAAAGTATTCACAGTATTAATATTACCAGCAACATGCTCTAGTACTGAAAATAAATATTCCGTAGTATTTATCAATAACTTATATTTGAGAAAACAAATTATGGCCATTTTGACATTTCATGATGTTCTTTTATTAATGACAGCTTAGTTTGAGGGATCAAATGCTATACTTCATTGTGTATGCCTAATTAATGAAGTACCACATTTAACCCTCACAGCTTGGCCGTCAATATTTACAAAAAATCATGAGAACCCAAACGTCAAAACCACCATCATATGTTGCCCCGAGTATAGCATATATATTGAAATGTATATAATATAACATGTTTTATTATTAAGTTTGTCAACAAAGTATTTTGTGTTTATAAGAAGGAAAAAAATACTGTGTGTGTCATTAAAAATTAAAAAAAAAACAGTCAAAAACAACATTCTACACAAAGTATTTAACAACCCCAGCACTCTAATTTATTTACAAAATCAATGTCACTTCCTCTCAGAAAGCCAGTTGTCTTTTTTGTTCAGATACAGAAAGAACACTCTGCATAAATAGTAAAAACACACTAAAATACTAGTCAACTAGCCATACAATGGAATAAATTGAAAACCATTTTTATTTTTCCAAATTATTGAGAAATTGTTTAAGGTGCTCTGACACACACTTCATTACTATCAACATAGGTAGTGATACAATGATTCAGTTACATTCTATACTAGTCATTCACTACATACCCCAAAGGTATGTTTCATAGATACTCTTTATCAACTTAACAATAGTCCCGAATTTATAAAACGTACTAAGAATTTTCTCAGAGCAATTTTCTAAATGTATGACACATTCCTTACATTTAAGTGTGTTAAGTATTGACTTCATCACTGAGAATGGTTTTTAAATACGGCCCTTATCCTTTCGGGTAAGAAAGTCGGTCGGTAAATCCTCGGCATTTCGTGAATACATATACAACTCATATTTTTCTAACAGTGTCCTATTTTACATTCCAATATATATATATTTTAAGAGCGATACAAAAGTACACATCACACAACAAAGATAGCCACGCAATAGTCACTAAAAGTAATGAATATATCCCAAAACAAGCGTGTTGACAACCAACTAACCTTCATTGGGAGTATTCGAAAAATTTAACTTCGTTGCCGCCGAAGACACTGACGCCTTTGGGGAGGTAGAACTAACAGCTTTTCGGTAAGGCTTTAAAATATCAAATAGCATCGTCTCTTCTGACATTGTGAAACGATTGCCGGCATCAATAGAAACCAAAATAAGACGCACCAAGCACGCAACAAATACAATTTCGCACAACAAAAATTGCATAAAAATTGACAAATAATTGAAATAATGGCGATCACCGTCATAGACAACATAAACCATAGAAAAGATATAACCACAAAGATATTAATGTATGTATTTGGGATAATAAACCACTGCCTGCTTCAAACAAAGCCGCGCTGTAGAAAATGCGTTGACAGTTACAGGGCCGATATTTCAATGGACAATCAAAAATGGAGTTAATCGTCAATCAACTGATCGTCGATTAGATTTGTAATTACCAATTAAGAAATTTGGTTATTTCAATACACAATTAAGAAAAAATCAACTAATCGCCGAACAATGTTTATAACACGAGTAACACCGTCTTATGCTCTATGATATTCGTTGTTTAAAGTAGGGTTTACAGTTTACAGCTGTTTGCATCCATTATTTTGTGTTGTGACAACTGCGGGACGCTAGCATAATAGTCGACATATTTGTCAGAATTTTAATTATTATTTTTTTTTCTGTTTCACAATAACAATAATCTATGTATTAATAAATCATAATTAATAATAGCCGATATTTCAATGGACAATCAAAAATGGAGTTAATTGTCAATCAACTGATCGTCGATTAGATTCGCAATTGCCAATTTAGAAAATTGGTTATTTCAATACACAATTAAGAAAAAATCAACTAATCGTCGATCAATGTTTTTAACACGTGTAATACCCAAAGATATTAAATGTATATACCTAGATGGAGTACTTGTCAACTTTTCATAGCGGTGACGCGAGGCAAAAAAATGTTGTCTCTTTCGCACAATTGATAGGCAAGAAAAATGTCGTTTGTATGAAGATTGTTGAGTATGACATGATATTTTCGTATTTATTAAACGAAAATAGAGTTAACAGTTAAAAAAATAATAGAAAGCAATTATGGGAATAACTAGTGTGTATTTTAATGTGAAAAATACCAACATTTGTTTTATTTTTGTCTTTTTTACCTGTTTGTGTGGTGGTTCATACATTGTTGATAGCTTGGTTCATCTACCAACTCGAAGTACTGGGACCCTATTCTCCAATGTCGCCTATCGATGTCGTATGTGACATTTTATTACTTTCGCACGATTTCTAGAATATGCTATTCTTGAGTCTCACATGCGACATAGTCGAATGAAAATCATTCGAGATTTCGACGAGTGATATAGGACCACTCGACATTCAATGTCGCATCAATGTCGCATGATTTTATCTGTCAAAAATAGCCGCCATATTACGATTGCCATTGACATAGTACATCAGTGAAGTGTGTTTAATCATTGTTTTTCCAATTTCGTGTTTTTTTTTTGTAATAATAATGGCTAGTTTCGACGAGTTGGTTATTCTGTCTATTGAACAGAATCACAATATTCACGGACGACGTAATAATTCCAAAATAGTGGATGCATTCGCACAAAGCGATACGTCTTTCATAAAACACTTCCGCCTCAACAAAAAACTTACAAAGTCCCTTATCGAGGTTGTAACTCCTCATATGTGTTTGCCATCTCGAGCATCTGCATTAAGTGTCGAAACCAAGGTATGTTAATCATTTTTTACTAAACCAATATCTCTCTTATGGGTTTTTTTGTAGACTATCATGAATGAGAAAGTCGAAAGTAAATACTATAAACTTTTGTATTCTTTACATGAACATTTTCGGCGTGAATCACTGGCTTAGAATAGTTCTTCCACTATTTTCATTGTTTGCAAGTGTCCCGTAAGAGCCGGGTAATGGATAACATCTCACATGATTCAGCAATGAGGTTCACCCATTCTGAATGTAGTCCCTTGTAAGGTGAAATGAGACTGTGGGTGAAAAAACTATCTAACGCTTTAAACTATTGCTACACGAGCATTAGAATAATTTGTCGAACGTTCCATTTGTCTACAATTTTACAGATAAAACATATTTTGATTTGAAGATCAAGATTTGACACATTTGGTAAATTTTGAAAAAAGTGGATTTGACGCTCATGGATTCATGTCTTAGCTGATGAAGTTCATTGCGTTTTTATAAACCTACTACATATAATTAATTCATGATTTATATTTTTCAGGTTCTCACAGCCTTAAATTTTCTGGGAACAGGATCTTATCAGTTACCTAGGTGGGAAGCAACATAAATAATAATATATCGCAATCTTCCGTCTCAAGATCTTTGACTGAATTTGTGGATGTACTAAATAAACCAGAAATTTTCAATGCATGGGTTAAATTTCCAAGCACAATCCAAGAGTTAAGGAGTATAAGAAATAGGTAAACTATAGTATTGATTTACTTAAGGTGTGTTGTTGGATGTGTTGGGAAGTGTAGAATCCAAATGGAACAAATATATACTTCAGGTTCGATAATACATACCATCACGCCATATCCCTAGTGTGTAGTAACCAGCAGCATGCATTACCTTCTCAAAGAATCATGACACACACCAACTTTGTCTCACAAAAGGCACTAGATTCAGAATGTGCGGTGAACCTCATTGCTGAACTATATGAGATGTTATTTTGCCCGTTGAATTTTCAATTACATAATAATATGTTATGTGAAATGTTATTTAATAAAATAAATTACTTGTCTGTTACGGGATACCTGAAAAAAAAGTGTTGGTTGGGGAACTATTCTAAAGATTCCTCATAGTAACATTTTATAATACAACCAAAAAACAATATTTTCAAAAACATTATATAGATCTAAAAAACTTTTTGTTTCAGGTTTTATAGAAAGTACAATCTGCCAGGTATAATCGGATGCATCGATTGCACCCATGTTGCAATTGTACCGCCAGCAGGAAACAATTTAAATTACCCTGAACATGTGTATGTAAACCGTCAGAGCTACCACTCCATTAACGTCCAACTAATTTGTGATGACTCTTTAAAAATATTAAATGTTAATGCTTTGTTTCCTGGTAGTCTTTTTATAGCTAGTAATTATTTTTTTACATAGATAATTAATTTAACAACTCATTTCTTGTATTAAATTTGTCAAAATTATTACATACCTTTCATTATGGAAAGGTTGTACATATATGAGTAAATAAAGTGTATTGCATTTACTACTGTTTATTATTCTACCTAAATTAAAATTGGAAGGAAAGAAAAAAAATATATATTCAGTGTGGTATAAGAAAACATTTATTACATTATATTGAATTAATAGAGATATATAAACAAAGTTAAATATTAAACGGGAGCATTTAGAAAACTTATTTGAGATACTTATAGAAATGTTACATATGAACAACATAAAAAAATTGTATTAATGACATATTATTACAGATTGTTACTGTAAATTAATAGGAACTTTTATAAAATGTTATTTATAGAAATATAAAAACAAAGCTAAATACTTAAAAGGAACATTTATAAAATGCTGTATTAAAAGACATTTGTCAACAAAGTTTCTATATCTCGTCTAAAAGTATATATAAAATTCTTTATGTATCTCTATTAAAACCTTTTTGAAATGTTCCTACTAAGAACTTAACTTTTTTTATAAATCTCTGTTAATACATTTTATAAATGTTCCTATTGAGTTTTTGGCTTTGTTTTTATATCTCTCTTAATACATTATAAAATGTTCCTATAAATTTACAGTAATAATCTGTTAAGTTTCATTACGAGAATTTTTTTGTTCATACAAGAAAATAGTTAATACATTTTGATCAAATTTTGTTTTGTAAATGAAGAGAAGCGTTAAGACATATCATATAGAAAATTACATACAAGAAAATAGTTAATATATTTTGATCAAATTTTGTTTTGTAATTGAAGAGAAGCGTTAAGACCGTTAAGACATATCATATTGAAAATTACATACAAGAAAATAGTTGATATATTTTGATCAAATTTTGTTTTGTAAATGAAGAGAAGCGTTAAGACATATCATATAGAAAATAACATACAAGAAAATAGTTAATATATTTTGATCAAATTTTGTTTTGTAAATGAAGAGAAGCGTTAAGACATATCATATAGAAAATTACATACAAGAAAATAGTTAATATATTTTGATCAAATTTTGTTTTGTAAATGAAGAGAAGCGTTAAGACATATCATATAGAAAATAACATACAAGAAAATAGTTAATATATTTTGATCAAATTTTGTTTTGTAAATGAAGAGAAGCGTTAAGACATATCATATAGAAAATTACATACAAGAAAATAGTTAATATATTTTGATCAAATTTTGTTTTGTAAATCAAGAGAAGCGTTAAGACATATCATATAGAAAATTACATACAAGAAAATAGTTAATATATTTTGATCAAATTTTGTTTTGTAAATGAAGAGAAGCGTTAAGACATATCATATAGAAAATTACATACAAGAAAATAGTTAAAATATTTTGATCAAATTTTGTTTTGTAAATGAAGAGAAGTGTTAAGACATATCATATAGAAAATTACATACAAGAAAATAGTTAATATATTTTGATCAAATTTTGTTTTGTAAATGAAGAGAAGCGTTAAGACATATCATATAGAAAATTACATACAAGAAAATAGTTAATATATTTTGATCAAATTTTGTTTTGTAAATGAAGAGAAGCGTTAAGACATATCATATAGAAAATTACATACTTACAAGAAAATAGTTAATATATTTTGATCAAATTTTGTTTTGTAAATGAAGAGAAGCGTTAGACATATCATATAGAAAGAACTTAACTTTTTTTATAAATCTCTTTTAATACGCTTTATAAATGTTCCTTTTGAGTTTTTGGCTTTGTTTTTATTATCTCTCTTAAAACATGTTCGTATAAATTTACAGTAATAATCTGTTAAGTTTCATTACAAGAATTTTTTTGTTCATATGAAACATTTCTATATCTCGACTAAAAGTATATATAACTTTCTTTATGTATCTCTATTAAAACCTAAATTTTTCGAACAAATGAATCCGAAAGTTTTTCAATGGCAACAACATGTCTCTCCATCAATGCTAGTTTTTTTTTCATGTATGCTTCTTTGATCTCGATTTTTTTTTGCTAGCTCTACTAGATCTTCTTGCACGCCTCTTCTTCTGGGACGAGGCGTGGTTCTGCTATTGTGTGTTTCTTCAACTGGCGGTATAAGTATTTCTTCTGTTTCAATAAAAGAATCTTCTGTGTCATGATTACCTCCCTCCATAGAACTCTCATTGATATTTTCTCCTATTGTCCGGCATACCTCCGACTCTACTTTCAGAATGGCCAACAACTATTATTGGAGTTAACATGTTAACAATGGCCTCTTCTGATTGGGTTAGCTGACTCCCTATGGATGGCCCGCCCCCAGTCCCTCTCCTCTCCCTCTGCACAGCTGCCTCTTTGGACTTGGCTTTTGACCAGAGACTTGTCTAGAAAGAATAAAACAATGATAATATTAATTATACAGTTCAACAAATCTTTATAATAAAAACACTTAAAGAATCTTATAAGTAAACACACATATTTTATACTTTAGGTTTGGACATAATAATACAGTTTAACAAATCTTTATAATAATTTTAAGCACTGAAAGAATCTTATAAGAAAACACACATATTTTGTTCTATAGGTTTGGACATTTTAATGCATAAATGTTCAAACCAACTTTTTTTAAATTATTGAGACAAGCCCCCTGAGTCAAATTGTCAAGCACTGTTCGTAATCGCTGTTGTCTACAAAATAGAAAAATTTTCTACAACAGACGGCAAATCCCATACAAAAAAAGGTTGGTTGTTTGGCACATGGAATTTGACTTAGCGCCAAGTATGTCAAATTAGGCTCTTATTATAAAGATATGGTTTCAGTTTTCATTGCTAAGCTTTCTAATTCCCAACCAAATTGAAATCAGCTGTTTACAGTTATTTCTAACTATATTACATGACATGTGGTTTCAAACTAGAACATTATTTTTAATCCTTTTACTTGTCAACACTAACAAACGTTTTTTATAGAAGTACATAATTTTGTTGATTTACTACGTAATTTCTTCTTAAAAACAAACAAACTATATATTCTACTGGTAAGGTTTTCATAAAAACTTGTTTTATAATTACAATAGTATAAAATCACATTTTTCTAATTTAATATAGCTGAAAACATTGTCAATCAATTTATTTAAACGAAAGACTCAAAATCAAAAATACTGCTTACCTTCCGCCAATGTAACCAATCCTTGTTAGCGCCCGGAATTGAATTAAGTTTTTCAGCTATCTCCATCCACCGCATTTTAGCCGTATGCCTTGTGAAGGTATTGGAGAACTTCCCCGATAAAAGTTCTTTTTCTCCATTCATCAATTCCACCAACATGCTTTTTTGTGCATTCGAACAATAATTCATTTTCAAAATAATTCAAAATACACTTGTATTCGACTTTCGAGAGCGTCACAGCAATCAACAGCAATGAACGAGGAACAAAATACAAAAATTTACCATAGATTTTTGACAACCATAGAAAAAATGACAAAATAATGCATAAAAAATATTTCAAACGCATCCTAAATGCTATGTTGCCGCTACTTTCAAATGACATTTCAATGTCGAACGATTTTCAAGTCGAATGATTTCAAGAATAGACTAAATGCCCAACATACGACATTTCATTCGACATTTTTTAGGCGACATAGGCGTATGCGACATTAATCATGCGAGATTGGAGAATAGACCCCCTGAAACAAAACCCTAGGAATAAAAATTCATAATTTTTCTTTATTTATTTAAACACTCCCTTCCACCCTATTTAAGTGGCGAGTTTATCGCCAAATGGCAATTTCTTCCAACTAACCATTGATTTGCGTGAGAAATAAATTTCTCCTCTACCGGGAATCCAACCCTGGACGCCACCAAAGAAGCCAAATGGCTTACTACTGAGCCATGACAGTTTACATCATCTCAATGTGAAAAATGAGTTCATATTTTTTATCACAGCTAAATAAGAATGGATTCCCTTTCTTTCATCAGCAACATTTCCAAAATTTACTACTCTTGGACATTTTATCTTTTGTTTTCAAAGATTTAGAAAACAATATTAATTCAAGGGGTTTGTAGAATATTAAACAAAAATTTATTGAAAAAAAAACTTTATTTATTTAAATTTTGGTATAGGTACATAAAACTAGATACTTAGGTCTCACAAATTTGAAAGTATTGGGTCTCTGATCACATTAAACGTTTTAAGGTAAAATATGAGGTAAAAAATTTAAGGTAAACCTGCCAAGCAAAACGCATTTGCACGCAGTCCATATATATATCAAGTCTATTAGGCCGTTTCCATGCTTGCCTTGGCTCGGCGAGACATCCCGAGCTCCAACGTGTAAATAGGGTGTTTGGATAGGCTCGCGTGGTCTCGCCCGGGCTCGCGCCCGATTCGATCGACTGTCGGTATTTTGGCACGAGTCAAAGGGGATTTGCGGCAGACGTTTGCGAGTCATTTACACGTTGGCCCTAACATTAGTATCGTTTGAGCTCTGGCGCTGGAAAGGCGTATCAGAATTTTTATCTAAAATTAGAATATCGACAATTACTTCGTATTTTACATCTCTAATTTGAATATTCAAAGTTATATTTATGATTATAGTTTATCTGATTATGAATTATGTAGGATTAAATATATTATGATGTGAAAACATTCCTTTAAATATATTTATATGTTTTATAATAAAATACATTTATTCAATTATGTTATTTAATTTATTTATTAATACACCATATGCATAAAATTAATATCAAATAATGGATTTATTGAAAAATTAAATTAAATAGTATATACAGACTAGTTGTATATACTATTTATTTAGTTATATGTGTGTATGCATGCATCTATGTATGTTTGCATGCATGTTGTATGTATGTACGCATGCATACATGTATGTATAGGTTTGCCAAATTAGTATAGGTATTGGCATACAATTAGAAAAACCCAGCCCTAAGAATGAAAAACTGGTACAACGAAGTAAATAAATAAATAATGATTAAAATATTTTTTTTCAGTTCAGTTTCAGTGCCGGCAACCCGGCGTTTATTAAATAAGAATACATGAATTACAATATATATTTCGTTCCCCGTCTCACTAGGAAAACCTGTTCTGAGACGGGTCACTTATAAAATTACTGTTTAAAATATATTATATATTTTCAAGTTCTAGCCTAGATAGATCTGGCCTTGAAATTTATTTTTATATTTTGATATGCATTTCTTTTAGAATTTTTATATAATAATTATTGAAAAGTGTCAATTGTTTGATTAAGAACATGTGCATGTAGAGATAATTGAAAAAAATCCTATATTATAAGAAAAATACGTAAGGCCAAAAGATATGGCCGACATAACCTCAACGTCCGTCATGTTTGCCGCTTCAAAGCCATAGAACACACTAGCTATTCAAAGCTTACTGACCCTGACGGGCTCGCAAGCATATAAATAGTGTCCGAGCTGTCGACTTTTAAGCCGTTTACATGCTCGCCGAGACGTTGGCCGCGCCTATACCAACGTATAAATCCGGCTCATGGTTGTTTACATGGGTTGTTTACAGCATGGTTTACAGCTGTTTGCATCCATTATTTTGTGTTGTGACAACTGCGGGACGCTAACATAATAGTCGACATATTTGTCAGAATTTTTATTATTTTTTTTCCGTTTTACAATTACATCAATTTACAAATATAATAATTAATCTATGTTTATTTTATTTTTTTGTAATTCATGTATAAAATAAAATGTAAAGCAAACTATACAGTTAGTTGGTCACTGATACAGAATTCGTATTATCTCAATTTGTAAAATTTCCATTGTCCCAATTTTAAATTCAATAAAATTAGATGCTTTATAGAATGTTTCTTTTCATTTATCTTTAGGACCCTGAAAAATTTGTAGGTTTGTGCAGCTTTGGTTTCAGTGAAACACGCTAAAAAGGTGTTTTGAAATCTTAACTGTTATAATAAAATAACATATTGTTTTGAAACAACCATTTATTTATTTAATACAATATAGATAATAAAAAAAAACAAAACCATATAACACAAAACGTACAAAGGTTATGTTCAAAATTGACAGTTCTTTGCTAACAAAAAACACAATTAACTCGCTTGATTGCCGAAAAACGGCCAATCAATTTTTGACAGTTCGTAATTGTCGATCAACGTTGATTTTGTAATGAAATAACGCCAAACTCCGATTAACCATAGACATGCCGACAACCATAGAGAAAATCGACAGTCAAGCATTTAATTGTACATTGAAATATTGGCCCATCTATGTATTGTAATACAGAATTTGTCTAATCTCAATTTTTAAAATGTTTTTTTGTGAAATATTCATTACGTCATGGCCCGTCAATACACAGATGTTTCTAATGTTTTTATATTTTTTTGTAATTCATGTATAAAATAAAATATAAGGCGTAGTTCAACATATTTTTTTTAAATTAAAGAAGACAAATATATCTAGAAAAATACGATGTGACGTTGCATTAATGCTTCAGGTTTAGAAAATAAACCTAAAAAACATTTATTTTCCATTCAGCGCCATTGCGAAATATAAGTTTTTTTGGTTTATTAACTTAACCTGATGCATTAATGCAACGTTATGATATGACTTTGAGGCAGAGCTCACCTTTTTCCAATGTCAAAAATGGAATTTGATATTCCACACATAGTCGCTGAACGAGATGAATGAAAATACTAAACGATAATTGAAGCCGTGGTCTGACGATACATAAATGTCAAGTGTCAGAGCACAAACGTCAGACAGCACGGTCATGTCACAAAATAAAATAACTAAAATTTCTAATAAAATAAAGAATTAAAATTGGCAATAAATTAGGACGTCACAAATTTAAAATAAATAAGAGTCAATATTGGACGTCACACGTTAAAACAATAAATCACTAAAATAATTAAATAAAAGCACACACAGCCGAAATATTGTCACACGGAAATAAAAAAAATGTCACAAATATTGTTTTGGGGCACACATATTTTTATCTTCTCGGCCATGGGCGTGCTGATGCACCGCCAATGCCGGAATGGACCGTCGTCGATGGGCGAAGGGGCAAAGCTATCGGCGAAAGCAACCTCGGGTCCCAGACACCGGCAGATGCCGGTTGGGTGACTGGCGGGAGCGAACGACGGCAGCGCGAGTCTCAAGGAGATGCAGGCCGTTGCTCCAGGGTCCAGCGCGACCCAATAGCGTTTGGAACACTTTCCAAACTCAGCACCCGCTTCGGCCCAGGAAAGCGGCTCTCTCGCCGAATGGTAGTGCGCCGATCCATCTCGGCACTCCTGGTATCACATCCATGGCTACCGATGTGGAGCGAGCCTAACCGACACCCTCGGGTGCGGTTTGCAGCTGCTCCGGCCACAGTGAGCGTGGTCCGTGTCGACACGACGCGTGTCTAATTTCGACTGTCATCTGTCACTCGTATTGTCACATTTCAGGAGGTTATGTTATTGTCAAAATCTATTTATTTTTTATTCACACACTATTTTATCATAAATGTTGGTTTGTGGTCAGCTGATTTGGTGCCGAATTTAAATAAAAATAACGCTAACAGGAGAGGTCGCGTCAGTTACATCGTATTTTTCCAGATATTTTGATCTTCTTTAATTTATTAAAAAAATATAATTCGCCTTATAGTTTTTTATAAATTTAAGATAAATGTCAAAAATTGGGGTATGCTTATTATTTTCCTACAAGACTATATGCAGAACATAATTAAAAAATTAAGGTATATTTTTATTTACTAATATCCAAACTAACTAGGTTATTTTTTTCAAAATGATTCGTTTTGTAATAATGACGCAAATTCAAATTGAAAAAATAGGTACGTTGGCGGCAGTCCCCCCCTTAAAAATCACCTCTCTTGATTCACTACGAACAGTTTTGCTACTCTTCTTCTTCTTTTTCTTTGCCTTATCTCACTTTAGGTAGGGTCGGCTCTCCTAATCCTTTGGCGCCACGATGATCTGTCCTGTATAGTCGGGGTTGGGATGTGGGCTTTACCCATGAGCTTCCTCATATTGCCCCACCACGTGGATATTGGACGTCCCTTTCCTTTTCTACTTTCTGGGAGTGCTAGAGCAGTTTGCACCACATGATCGTTTTGCCTCCTCATTACATGTTCATACCATCTGAGTCGGCTTTCTGTAAGTTTTTCTGGTATGGGGGCTACTCCAAAGCTTCCTCTTATTAATTCATTACGAATTTTATCTAGCTTCGTCACCCCGCCTGCCCACCTCATTTTAATTTCATTGACATGTAGTTTTTGTTCATGTGTGCCTTTAAGTGTCCAGCACTCCGCACCACTTACCTCTTGTATAGCATCTTTGACTCGTTTTGGATAGTATTTTTTTATGCCATGGTCGACGCAATTCATCGTTATTTTTTTAATAACCTCTGACATCAACTCGCCCTGCAGGCTGATTTTATATAAACACCAGAGGAGAAGAAAGGAGTTAAGTACTATTTTATCTGTGGATTTAGCTCGTTAACACCAATTTATGTATGTTTTTGGTATTTTGTAAGCGAATTTTCTTTAGATACTACTTCCCGCTGAAAGCGCCAGTAAATTTATCAAAATACCTGACATATTGGCGGCCATTACTGGCAGCGTCTAACAAGGCTCAGCCAGTAGAGTGGCTGACTCTGTTGAGAACGGTTGATACTATGGCTTCGAAATCAGTGAAAAATTGAGCCAAAAGTGGAGATGAAATAAATTCGTTTTCAAGCAGCTTTCAGCAAAGAACATACTGTTAATAGACCGTACTACTGCAAGCCAATAGATACCCCGTGTGTAGGACTTTGTCCCGTCCAGTAGAACTGGCAGCCATTAATTGCGGCCACTAGTGGCCGCCATTTATAACCCCGTCTGCAGGGGGCTTTAGGCCGACTTTAACCGAATTTATTGGCAAATGGACATTTAAATTCAATTTATTTTTATTGCTGGCAATATCACACCAAAATGTCAGTCAAAAATATTTCTATGGAATGGATAACGTCACTAATTGGGTTGTGACAGCGTTTGTAACTTTTAAGATGTTTGTTTAGTATTTTTAATATAATTTTGTAAAGATGTATTTTCCAATAGGTTGGCCAAAAACGTTACATGCGTTTGGGTCAAATGGAAAACCATTTTTGCAAGTAGTCTGCAACCGTGACAAGATACTGTTTGCAGTTCTCACAGAAGATACTTTGATAATTTGGTTTTGTAAAGTGGGTTTAAGTCTTATTTTACTTTTAAAAAATGTATAAATCTTATTTTATTTACTTTATTTAGGGATTATTTGAATAACTTTGTAGTGAAGTATTGTACTTTCATTAAAACTATCGTTTTAAGAATTTAATTTTAGTCATTGTATACAACTTAATATTTTTAATTTTAGCCTTGTGTTCCCATCGTATTTCACCAACGATCTGAAGATTCTTTAGAAAATCTCGGAAAAAATGAAAGTGTGGAATGGAAGCCAGATTCGAGCAAGCTATGCATTTCTGTAAGTATATATTTATTTTACTATCATATTAGGGATAATGATGTCATAGTTTTGAATAATCAATAATGTTTTTTTTGCTGTGTTTCATAACTGATAAGATTTATTAATACATAGATACTCCTTAATTTTAATATCTTTGTTAATTTATTATTTATTTTGAAAAAAAACACAATATTGAATATTCATAATTTTAAGTGACAGAAAGGGTCACTATGTAATTATTAATTATTATTATATCAACTGCTATGACATAGCAAATTGCCACTAGGCAATAAATCCGCTATTTATACTGGCAAAAAATGTTTAAATAAATAAATAGTGGTATATCTTTTGACTTCTTTGCCAATGTCCTGGGTTTGATTTGCAACAGGCAATTTATTTTTGAATCATTTTTCTCCCAGTTTTGGTTTTTCTGTACACTAGTTAGTTACTTACTTCCGATGGCCGTACGACTCCGTATGAGCTTTAGCTTCCTAAACAATAGATTTCCAAGCCTTACTTGCAACAGCAACAGACTCCCATTCAGCACATTCTGATCTCGTGTGACACTGTCCATCAATCTTAATCTTTCCAGAGATCTCTTATCCACAGGGTTATTTTGCAGGATGTGTTTTGTGGCTCTTACCTCTCAGATTTGATGACTGTCCAATCCAGGATAATCTTCTAGACCAGGGGGGCAGGTCTGGTCAAATGTTGAAATCTAAACCCTCATGATTACCCATATCATATAAATAAACATCATGGATTTTTTTCTTTAAATGAATATGTCCTTGTTAAACAAGTACATATACATCTTTCTACGTTCCCTAAAATAAGCATAAATGCTTTTGCTATAGTTGAACGAAATTGGTCGAGGCAGGATTCGAACTCACGACCACTGGATTTCTAACCCAATGCGCTAACTGCTCTGCCATCGACCCATTTAATTAATTATTTGATGGATATAATTATTTATTTTATTTTTATTGGTCGATAGAGAGTTATACAGTCTACACAATTTATAAAACAGACAATGTTACATTGCTTTATTAGTGGACCAGTGAAAACTATCATATGGAATTCTATAATATCCTCACATATTATAGAACTCCATATGATAATTATATCCATGATATGGGTAATCATGAGGGTTTTGATTTCACCGTTTGACCTAGTATCATACCTTCATGGTTTGACCAGGCTTGCACCTCTGATCTCACTAATGATTAAAGGTTACCCTGTCAACGTACAAATTTACTCATTGACACTAATTAGTTAAAATAAATTAACGTTTGACAATCAATAGCGATTATGTTTGTCGAACACACAAGCTTGAAGTAAATTTCACCTAGAATATGAAGCGTCCAGGATAAAGATCTGTGTATAATCGCCCAGAGATGCTGCGAGCTATTTTAAAGAAATGAATCCGCTTAATATCACTTGAAATAAAGGGAAAAAGTTTATTCAAGAGACATAATATTACATATGATACTGGTTGTAAACATTGAATCTGTATATTGGATTGTATGGATGTCTCCACTTCACTCCCCTCCTGGGGGCTGTGTGTCTTGCATAGTATAACAGATGAATAGAGGAGGCGGTTATATTTAAAGCCGGGTTTTCCGTATGTTCAAATGGTGTAGTTGCTCCAGGCACAAAAAAATCTGTGGCTCCAATAATAACAAAAATGTATAATCCAACAGCCAATTTGTTGAAGAGAATTGATTTCAAGTTATGATCCGCAAGATTTTGTATGGCCAGGTTAATGGTTTTTCGACTTTGAATTAAAAAAACACCAACTTAGATCCTTTGCAGCATATATATTTACATTTGTGTGTGTGCTTGCATTTCGTGTGCGTGTGCGTGCATGAGTATGTGTGTGTCCCCTTATATATATACACAGATCCAGATATTTCAAAAAGTATAAAAAGAAAGGCCTACAAAACATTTATTTTTCCACATATCTCAACCATAAAAGCTGGAACGCTGAAAATTTGTAGAAATATAGACAAATACTAAACTAAACTAAAGTACAAATATCTCAAACTATGAAATGAGGACACAAGGAAAGAATGTGAGATGAAGAAAGATGGCATTAATAAAATGAAGGTAAACACTTTGAAATGGTTTGGCCACTTGGGAAGAATGAATGAAGAACGCTTGACGAAGAAAATATGCAAAGCTGACAGGAACAGAATAAGACCTCGGGGGCACCCAAGATAAGGATGGCATGACCATGTGAACAATATTTTTAAAGACAGAAATGTAAGAAGCGTGAACAACAGACTGACATGCATGAATGTTGACGAGGTGATGAATGTGTTAAGAAAATATGGTGTTAGGTTCTCTCTGCCTATCACTATCTTATCATTATGGACATGGCGTGATAGTATGTATTTATGAATATCCAAGGCATTGCTCAAACCAGCTGCACTGTGAGTCTCCGTGTGGTGTTCAGCTGAACAATCGCCTTTTTGTTGTAAAACAGTGAGTTGAAATTCTGTCAAAAAAATTATACATATTTATAATAAATTAATTATTATTTAAGTCAATCTCTGTTGTTTATTCCAATAGGCAATAATTGAAATATTTTTCAGACATCGGATGGTCACCTCATATTATACAACCTGGAGGTGGTGCCTGGACAAAACAGTGCATATCAACAGTGTGATCCGCCCACATCAAGTCTTCGGAGAGATTCCGCTGAACTGTTTGTCAAAGAAATCATCCCTCCATTGAAATTAGTCTTGGTAATACTTATATACATGTTATTTTCTTTAGTTACACTATTTATTTATTTATATTTACATATACGGACTCTGGGCCATTATAAAACGAGAGGGTTGTGGCCAACGCTAAACTCTCCACTACATGAAATTCAGGAATGCCGAAGTGATTATGGCCGAAGAAGTCAAAAGGATTCTATTAATATGTTGTATTGTGTATTTTTCATATAAATATACAATTACACATTTAATATAACAGACCATGGATTTTTTTTGTTTAAAGGTTGACAATCCCTGAATGCAATTACGAAGAGTATATTTCTATTGTATCAAAAATTTAAAAAAAAATTAAAATCTTGATTTTCCAGACCGGAGAGCATTTTGAAAATTTTGACAGATGAAATCATAGACAAGAAATTAACGGATATCTATGGAAAACTAATCAGCTCTAAGTTTATAGACTTTACATCTATGATATCAATATGAAGTCAATCGAACTTTTAGTTTGGGCTGTAGAGAAGACACAAAAAAAAACCAACATAAATGATTAAATCATAGAGAACAAATTAACGTTTGTCTATGGAAAACTAATCAGCTCTAGGTCTATGCACTTTACACATATGATGTAAATATGAAGTCAATCGGACTAATAGTTCGGGCTGTAGATAGGACACAAAAAAGATAAATGCTACGCCGTATACGGCGTGTACGCCGTTTACGCCATACACACAAACACATCACGACGAAACTCATAGTGTGCATTCTCTACATGATACCCATTGAGAAATTGATGTAAAAAAAATATGCTTAAATTTTGCGAAATCATGACTCTCCACTATTCCATAGTAGTGGAGAGTAAAAAAGGTAAAAATAAAACATAAAACTCATATTAAACAACACAACAATTAAAAAGAAAAACAACACAATAATTCATTAAAACACAAAATCTGTCACACAAATCGAAATATTCATAATGTGTCCCACTCCGATTCATCTAAATTTATCCGTCTGAATTTTATTATATGAGAAATGTCAAAAAGTTGACTGCATTTATACGGAACTCATTACGTCAAACCGCGCGGATGAAATCCTTTTACACAAGCGCCCGTTGGTTATAGACGTTTTCGTACTCTGAAACGAATCAGAATAGGACACAAATGTCCGCATCAACCTGACACTACAACAGGTACCTACAGAGCTGGCGTCCCGCCCACACAGCACTACAGACACAGTGCAAGAAAGAGACACCAACTTCCACAATACCACCGTCACAATTATTGCAAGTTGCCAGGTTGATATCAAATAAAAACATTTTTCCTTACTATGTAGTTTAAATTATAATTTATGTTAATATGCACAGAAAAACATATTATCGTGATCACTATTCTTTAAAGTAATTGATGTTGCTTCCTATTTGTAATATATCGGGGATTTGAATGTAAACAAGTCTTAAACGTGAAATAAATTATCTTGTGACATATATGGGGCTCAGATTAACTAAATACTACAATCTGTCTGATGTGCTGCGTCTGATCTGTCTGCTGCGTTTATGCAGACGCTAACCCTTAGAGTAAATTACTTAATTATAATTAACATTTAGACTAAAGTAATTAAGCATGAATGGCGATTGCCCTTAAAATGATTTTGCATCATCAAAATGATCCTGTACAAATTATAATAATTTTCAAGACTATTGTAAAATGCGATAATTTATCGGTTAAACATTTATCGGTTTACTCATTATATTTATTCATAAGGTAACAAAATTGTTAGGATAACTTAATTCAAGCATATAAGTCTTCATTCAAAAATATTTCACCTGCCCAGATATTTAGCATATCAAAGGATTGGTATGACTAAGGTTCCTATACTACTAATCAATCCTATTATTTTATTTATGGGCTATTTCACCATCTTCGGATAATGTTATAGATAACTATATTAATATTACCACATCTTGCATTATTCAATTATTTCCAAGTTTTTATGCCACAACACAACGGATAAAAACAAACTTAACAATGTGTAATGTTATCAGTAAACATTTTGAAAAATTACGTGGACTGCGCAGAATACAAAATTTGGCTTAGTTGATCGATGCACAAACTGTTCCTCTCTCCGCCAATATTTGTTGATACCTATACCTCCGGTTGATTATGAAATAAATTTGGCTTAGTTGATCGATGCACAAACTGTTCCTCTCTCCGCCAATATTTGTTGATACTTATACCTCCGGTTGATTATGAAATAAATTTGGCTTAGTTGATCGATGCACAAACTGTTCCTCTCTCCGCCAATATTTGTTGATACCTATACCTCCGGTTGATTATGAGATAAATTTGGCTTAGTTGATCGATGCACAAACTGTTCCTCTCTCCGCCAATATTTGTTGATACCTATACCTCCGGTTGATTATGAAATAAATTTGGCTTAGTTGATCGATGCACAAACTGTTCCTTTCTCTGTCAATATTTGTTGATACCTATACCTCCGGTTGATTATGAAATATATTTCACACAACACCGCCCATCTGGCTCAACATTTTTTCATAAAACATGTGAAATTTTCAACGTATGCAGATTTGCCCATCTGGCTCAATAATATTTTACAAATATATCTGTATAGTCTTCGGCGTATGTTCATATGCCCTTCTGGCTCGACGCATTCATCATTGTCATAGCATCGCCCAAAATTATTTTTTGAAGTGATTGTGGTGAGCGTGACTCGAGTCATAAAGGGGCTCCTTAATCCCGCATACATGGTCGCAAGCCCGTGTGGCTCGCCTGTACTGGCTGATACTTAGGTTGCATGTGCTCATGGGCCTAGATTCGTGAACCCAGTGAAACCACGATTGTCTTTATCTTTTGTATAAATAAAATAAATTTAAAGCGAGAATGGGTAGCAACATTATAATTTCAGTGATTTCTGGTTACCTAGTAGTATGTTTTTGTTAAATTCGTTGTATATTTGTTAGATTAGCTTTCAAACCCTTTTCC
Organism: Molanna angustata; assembly: GCA_963576475.1. Classification (NCBI taxonomy): domain Eukaryota; kingdom Metazoa; phylum Arthropoda; class Insecta; order Trichoptera; family Molannidae; genus Molanna; species Molanna angustata. The sequence continues at coordinate 27,235,456 of OY754978.1, read as the reverse complement.
AGAAGTCCTAAAACCTAACTGTTGTATCTTTTTTCTAATATTCATCTTCTTTTTATTATTATGACATGGTCTCTCCATTGCGCTGTAAGCTTCAATAGCTGCCTGAATCCCCACGTTGTGCCTCATCAAAACCTCGCTTCAGTGATTCAGATATTGCCTTCTCAATGTCTCCAATGTACACAAAGACAAGAATAGCGAGAACGACCTGAATGATGATGATGACCAGCAAGAAAACGGCATACTGTAAAGAAGGAAAAATAACAATAATCAACAATGTTATAAATTATTATAAAATGTAAATAATAAAACTAGGTAACAATAGATGGATCGATGGCAGAGCGATTAGCACACTGGGCTAGTAATCCAGTGGTCGCGAGTTCAAATACTGCCTCGACCGATTTCATTCACCTATAGCACAAGCATTTATGCTTATTTTGGGGAACATAGGAAGATGTATATGTACTTGTTTAATAAGGACATATTCATTTTTTATTAAAAAAAAAAATTAAACTGATGACTCAAATAAGTGCCTATAATATGAGTAATATTATCTCTCCATTAAAAAAACTAGGTAACAATGACTCAAATAAGTGCCTTGCCTATAATATAACCAACTAAGTAATGTTATCTTTCTATTTAAAAAACTAGGTAACAATGACTCAAATAAGTGCCTTTCCTATAATATAATCAACTAGTAATGTTATCTTTCTATTATCTTTATCTTATAGTTTTAGAATCATTAAAAAATCTTTTTTTAGGATCAAGAGATTCATGTATGGGACGGCAGAATAACACGTTTATCATGTATCAGTGGTTCTGAAATAATGGTGTGTACAACACAGGGGCACCTCCTAAGATATCGCTGGGATGGTTCACAAAATAGAGATTATTGTTTAGATCTCAGGAGGATACCATTTTGTATTAATCAACAAGTTTCAAGAGGTCAGTAAATATTTATATTTTTAAAGAAACCATTTATCCTATTTTTATCTGTACAACTTTAAAAAAATATCTCATTTTTTATTTCGTCTCCTCCGTTTTACAGTCTATGAACTCATGTGATAATTCTGCATTATTAAAAGGTGTTATAATAACTTATGTAGATTTAGATAGGACAGATCTTATTTTATTGTAAAAGAGCAAAAAATCAGTAATTCTCATCTGATTACACTATCTTGACAGAAATGAATCAAAATTACATTTTAATACTCTCATGTAACACCAAACTACTAGAAGACAGCAATACCCAACAACAGAAGACCTTTAAAGTGATAAATAGACAGTTGGACCTCTTCCTCCCAGGATAGTCCACCTTCACAAACAGGTCAAATGACGAATATTCTTTTTTAATTGCATATACGCAAACATTGGATTTTTTTCCCTTTCGAGAGTCAAATGATATTTTTATTGACAAACATTTTTTTCAACATCTCAATAGAGACAAAGTTGGGATATTGTAGAAGAACCAGGAACTCAAGGCACCTACAGAGCTTACGACCTGTCATCGGCTGGTTTACGTGATCACTTTATGCGCTTGCGCAACTTTCACCAATTATGCCTTCTTATTGAGTTCCCTTATCGATTTAATTTTGAAAGTTCTATATATTTGAATAGTGTGTAACATTTTACCTGAAAATAATGCATTATTACTATTGCCATGTATGGAGTAACGGAGAAACCTTATTGTAACGCCATCTTTTGAGAATTGAGAAATTAATTTTTATTTGTAAACAATGAAAGCAACAGTCCTTATAAATGAGATGACGGTGTAACACACAGATGTCACCCCTGAACTGCGCCATATTTATATATTTAATTTGTTTTAGCCATACCGATTGTTGAAGAAAATACTCATGTTAGTGATATTGAATACTCACCTCTAGTGGGCGGCTTTGGAATTACCCTCAACTATATGAGATGACGGTGTAACACACAGATGTCACCCCTGAACTGCGCCATATTTATATATTTAATTTGTTTTAGCCATACCGATCGTTGAAGAAAATACTCATGTTAGTGATATTGAATACTCACCTCTAGTGGGCGGCTTTGGAATTACCCTCAACGACGGAAGGGCAGCTTTTCTCACAGCAACTACCCTCAAGTTTGATCCAAATGTAAGTCCAATTATTAGATTATGAATGAATGAATGATAGTATAATTTTCGCCAAATATCTTGAACCTGGCTTCCGTGTGTTCAGAGTGCAAATACGAGTCTTTTTGCTTCGTTGGTATACGTGCGAATCGCCCCCCTTCTCGGCGAAACGACTCAAGATATTTGGCGATGGCTGGAACAAAACATTAGTTACATCAAGTTTGTATCTAAAAAAATCCATTATTTTTTTTACAATAAAAACATACATACAGCATGCCATGTCCCTCGCGGGGTAGGCAGAGAGTCGATATTCATACATCGTCTTATACATGTTCGTCTGTTATTCATGCTTCTAACATTTTCGTCTTTTAAAATACCGTTCACATGGACGTGCAATCCCTTCCTTGGGCGGCCCCGACCTCATTCCATTCCTGTACGCAATGTATATTTTCTTCGTCAGGCGTTCCTCATTCATTTTCCCCATGTGGCCAAACCATCTCAATGTGTTCACTTTCATTCTATTAATGACATCTTTCTTTATCTTACATTCTTTCCTTATGTTCTCATTTCTGACCCTGTCATACATCGTCGTATTACAGATTACAATAAAGACAAATTGTAAAATTCATTCATACCATCACGGCATATCCCACAACCACTAAAGTAACCAGCGACCGGGGTGCGGGTGTGCATTAATTTATAAAGTAAATCACGACATGTGTTTGTTTACGCACAAACCAGTCTCATATCACCTAAAAAGCCAATACATTCAGAATCGGTAGTGAACCTCATTGCTGGACCGTGTGATATATTATTTTGTGTCTTGTATTTTTCAATTTCCTGACTTTTACGGGACACCCAAAAATGAAGATAATCGAAAAGAGTGGAAGCACTATTCTAAGTTCGTTGCCTCACAGCATATAAATAGCAAAAGATTTCAAAATAATTTCAAAGCTATTAATAAATACAAAGTAGATAATTCCATAATCATGTATACCCTACAATTTCTTCTATTGTGAATCTTGTTGAAATTACATTAATTTTGCATTATCTCAAACAAGTGAAATTACATTTTTTCTCAAATTACTTTCAACAGTATAGATGTGTTTTTATTCTCCTCATTTTATTATGATTTATATCCTCAATTTCAAAATGGCAATGGCTGATACATAGTTTAAAATTTACGACACTTTTACGTACATTTTTTTAATATTTGTCCATAATTATTAAAATATTAATAAATATATAACAAAGTTTATTTTTACCACTATTACGATACCTTTATATAAATGGAATATTACGTATTATATAAATAATACGATTACAGATTATTTAACCCTGATGTATCTGAGTGTGTATTAATAATATGTTTATTATGAAACTAATTTTGCATGGTTGCATGTACAATACATTTTTTTTTGTTGTATTTAAATTATAACTTTATTTTTGTTTTATTTTGTTATCTTTCATATTGTTTTATTAATTTTATCATCGTATCAAGTACTGGGTGGAACGAATTGTAAATAAGGTGAGAAAATAGTATATGTTTGAAATACAGCTTTTTGTTTTAGTTTACATTTTCAACATCTTTCTCTAATTTACATTTTTATGTGATGTTTATAACATTTATTGATTTGGATAGATCACCTTATTTAAAGTGACCAGATGTGTTTGGTTTAAATAGCGTTCATTAATTAGAGCTACGCTATAATATATAATATCTCTAAAGGCCCCCATTCACGATCATGCCATCCTTCCAAATGGCTTGCCATCACTCCAAAATGCGCTCGTGAATGTCAAATTGTCCACCAAAATAATTGGCCACCAAAATGGAATTCCAAACAATCGAAACTCTGTAGTACCACGAAAACGGCGCGGCGCATCCTGTCGGCACGGCATGCTCGTGAGTGTGAAAACCAGCGGTACATTGCGCCATCTCATTGCGCCGAGCTGTTTGACACTCTCGTGAATGCGAAAATACAACATTTTCTCTTTGTTTTTTCTTATTAATTCGAAAGCGCTGACCGCTGCGTATACTAATTTTGATGGCTCGATGGCGCGCCCGTGAGTGTGATGAAAATTTTACAATGCTCCAAATGGAGCCGGTTCCATATGGAGCGACGCCGAATGGCACGATCGTGAATGGGCTGCTTTATATTTTTGTTTTAAATACTTCATTGTGAAAGGATAAAGACAACTTTGATCTCTTATCAAACTGTTGAGGTCACACTTTCTGTAACAGTTGTTAAATGGGATACAAACAACTTCAATCTAGAACATTTGGTTACTTTTATGTGTAAATTTTTGTTTTTATCTTAGTTAAATATATTTGTATATTTTATTTGTGATTTTATTGTTGTTTCTCTCTCTTCCTTAGCTTGTATCCCACACCATTGTGGGGTCAGCTCTTATTACTGCACTCCTCCACTTCATCCTATCCTGAGCATCGTCCTCATAGACATCACATGCCCGCATGTCCTCTGCCACTAAGCCCTTCCATCGTCTTTTGGGACGTCCTTAGGATCTTTTGCCAGACACTCGATAGTCCAGTGCAGTGTTATTTATATATTTTGGCGGTTTTCTTCGGATGTGTCCAAACTACCTAAGCCTATTTTCCATCAGCTTTTAGAAACATTGCATATGCCCAGGCTGTCTCTCACATAGTAGTAGTTATTTGCTTTTAGTACCTAGTAGCTATTTGGTTTTATGAATTTATCTTAATTACAGTACTTCTTATTGCAGTGATCTTGTATCACTGAATACCGCTTTATAAATAATTTAATAGAAATTATTATTATTGTGAACCCTTATAATCTTTATATATTTTTATTCTTACCACAAAACTCCTTAATTAATTCACAAAATAGACAAAAAAATATTTTAAATAAGTGATATATTGAAAAGTTTAGATTTTTCTTCTATACATATTTTTTATTAATTTATAAGGTAATTATTGTTTTTATAAATTAAGATATATGTGACGGGTACCTATAGTGGGATCTTATGAAAACTGCTGGTGTTCGATTACATGATGTTTATTAGAGCGACTAGCCCGAGTGGAGGTATATATAGGCTACCTCGTATCCCCCACAAATTTAACAATTTTACTTACCTAAATTATTTTTTTTTTTTTTAAGATTATATTATATTTATTAAAATCATTGTTATTATATTTTTAGCAAGTGCAAGGGATATGGGCGCAGGGGATTGAAGATGCAACTTGTTCGAGTGTCAATCACAAGTACAGGTTGATTGCATTTGGAAGACAGAAGTAAGAAATTGATATGACAATATTAATAATTAATTTATGATTTCATCAATAGACAGGTGTGTCTATATAGTAATGAAATTGATTATTTCAGTTCCCACGTGAGCGTTTTCACAGTAGACGAACAAACTGGAGGATTGGAGAGTTCCCATAATATGATATTAAGTTCCAAAGACTTCCCTGGGTCACCTGGACCAGTTAAATGCATGAGGTAAGTCAAATATTTATCTTTACTATTTTTCTCAAATATCAAAGTATTAACTTTGTGGTACATTTTCATAATATTTTTAATAACCTTGTATATACCACGTTATTTATTGAACTTATGCGACCAGTTTCAAACTAACTGTTCCCTTTTTAGGAAAATTAGGCAATAAATCATCTAACGCAGAATGTGACAAAAAAAAAGACTATGGGATTTGAGAGGTTGGGGGGAGGTAATTAACTGAAGTGTAACTTACAGTCAATTTTAGAACAGGTGTGCCGCGACATGCAGTGTACATCTTACACGGAGATGAAAAGAGTCGCTGAAGACCGAGCGGAGGAGGAGATACATCAATTTAATGCTGCCAACCAATCTTCAAGATTGAAACAAAAGAAGAAGAACTTACAGTCCACTATTAAATATGTTTCCATTCTCCCCTATCCCTTCTACCAAACAAACCCACTCCACACAAGACCTGCCCCTAATTACCCACCCCAACCTCCAATACCATAGTCTTCTTTTAAGCGCACCGTCACATTCTGTTTCATTTAAATTTTGCTTGAAGAGGAAACGGTTAGTTCCGAAACCGGTCGCATAATTTCAATAGATTATGTGGTTTATATGAGGTTTTTAAAAATATTGTTGAATTTTACTATTAATGTTTATTTCAAGTACTCTTTGATTTTAAGGGATATCTCTTACGTTCACTTTATCATCCATTTGTCTAATATTTACACAGTCATTAATTGAAATAACTATTTAATATTATTTTTTACTGACAAACTTTTTAACATCTGAATAGAGACGAAGTTGGGATATTATAGAAGAACCAGGAACTCAAGGCACCTACAGGGCTTACGACCTGTCAACAGCTGGTTTATGTGATCACTTTATGCGCTTGCGCAACGTACACCAATTATGCCTTCTTATTGAGTTCCCTTATCAATGTAATTTTTGAAAGTTCTATATATTTGAATAATGTGTAACAATTCACCTGAAAATAAGGAATCATATTATTGCCATCTATGAAGTAACGAAGAAACCTTTTTTTGTAACTCCATCTTTTGAGAAATTTGTTTATTTGTAAACAATTAAAGCAACAGTCCTTATAAATGAGGTGACGGTGTCTCGCATAGATGTCACCCCTGAACTGTGCCAGAAATATTATTTCGTTTTTGACTTGTTTAGCTACTTGTACCAATGTGTATGTAAATCGAATATTTTTTTAATTCATATACGCAAACATTGGATCTTTTTCCCTGAGTTCCTGGTTCTTCTATAATATCCCAACTTCGTCTCTATTGAGATGTTAAAAAGCTTGTCAGTAAAAATATCATTTGGCTCCCGACAGGGAAAGAGATCCAATGTTTGCGTATATGCAATTAAAAAAATGTTTAATATTATTTTTTGTTTAGGTCAATTTATGTTTTTTTATATTAATTTTTTTTATTATTTATCTTCATAAAAGTGTGTAACCAATAGAAACTACTCTATAAGGCTGTGCCATCAAGAAGACATATTTAATTGAGATTGTGTGGATCACAAAGTACCAATTATTACAATGAGTTGGATTGAGTCAATTATGCGGTTGGATTGAGTTAATTATGCGGTTGGATTGAGATAATTATGCGATTGGATTGAGTTTATTGCAGTTTTAGTGTAATCATAGTTCAAACTGATCTACATAGATTATATACAACTTCCGTTAATAACTTAAGAATACTGTCATTTTCTCGAGCCAATGATAAAGCAAGAGCACCTTTAGAATGATGAAGAATGTTCCATTAGGAAGACAGCTTACATTGAGATCATCTGGATCACAGAGTACCGAATCTTTAAAAGAATTGTGACACTCAATAAGGTGGCTTACTATGATCGCAGTTTCATTGTGAACGGGCCTTTAAAAGTAGAATAAATTTCCCCCTGACGTAAGTGGAGTTCAGAGAATTGACACTCTCGGTAGACTATTTAAGACTGGTATGTTTATGTGAGCCAACAAATAAGCTATAGTGCCCTTGGAGTGATCTTGTATAACTGAACAGCGCTTTATAGATAATTATTATTATTTAAATAATTAATTTTTGTTAAATTGATAAAACAATCTATAAATATTTTGGCCTATTTCAGATGGACAAGTGATGGTCGAGCATTAGCTGTGTCATGGAGTGGTGGTGGAGTTTCAGTTTGGAGTACATTCGGTGCTCTCCTTATGTGCTCTCTAGCTTGGGACTATGGAATCAATCAAGACTTAACCAAGAACAATCCCCTCAGTGTTTATAGTATGGTATGTTTTCATCTGCAGTCTTCAATGTTTTGATCAGTTTTGATTGTAATGGCTTTGAATTTGTGGAATTTCATAATTATTTATGGGTAAATATGAACACACGCTTTCTGTATAACAATTTATATTATTTAGCTTGTTTGTAATAAATTAATATCTACTTCTTCTTTGAATAGTCCTCTTCCCAGTTCATCTAGGGTCGGCAATAAATAAATATCATAGTAGAAAAAATATGTGTTCATGCTTTCCTATGATTCATCATCATCATCATAAGCTCGACAGCCCTGGGTGGGCCTTGGCTGAATCCAGGAGTCTACTCCATTCCCGTCTGTCCGTTGCCTTCGTTCTCCAGTTTCTAATATCTATTGTGGAAGCATCGGCATCGACACAGTCCATCCATCGAGTCCTTGGTCTTCCTGGTCTCCTTCGATCTTGTGGCACAGAAAGTGTGAGGCGTTTTGTGGGGTTGTCGTCGTCTATTTGGATTATGTGACCAGCCCATCTTAAGCGCCCTATCTTGATGGAACTGATCACATCAGGTCTCATATAGCTCCCTGTTGTATCGACGATGCCAACCATTATGATTATGTTTGTTTTATTTATGTTTATTTTATTAAGTATGTTTTAATTTTATCTAATAAATTAAAATTCTAACTTGTTTGCTTTCACCACTATAGAGTATTTTACGTTAACCAGTTTCAGAGCTAACCCGCTCTCTCATCCGAATGAACTTATACTAAACTTTGTTGTGCTATAGTAGCTGGTAGGCCAAGTTATTACTAAAATGGTGGTGGATTTTTCCGTAATAGCTGCTAAGTATCAATATATTATTATTCTTACCTTTTTTTTACCTTTGATATAGATCTAATTGTAATTGTTGTTTGCCAATCCATGTACGAGTCATGAGCAAATGCAAGATGATCTAAATAGAATAAAATTGTGGACAAAAAATGGCTCATCAATCTGAATCCCAATAAGTGCACTGTTCTACATATTGGAAAAAATAACCCCAAGTTTGAATACTTCCTTGAAAATACTCAACTAAAAGATGTTGAATCACAAACTGACCTAGGTATCATTGTATCCGCAGATTTAAAACGGGAGGATCATATTATTAAGATTGTTAAGAAAGCAAACTCCCTTATTTACTGCATCAGAAAAGATTTCTAGAACATCACACCAGACTTAATGTTAAAAATATATAAAGCATTTGTTAGACCATTGTTGGAATATGGTTTCTCTATTTTTCCAAGAACATTGACTTACTTGAGAGGGTCCAAAGACATTTCAGTTACAAAAATTCCCATGAAACTTCGCAACTTCACGCACGAGGAAAGACTTGACTTCTTAAAACTATCAAAACTGGAAAACCGAAGAGAATGTGCAGATCTTATTGAAACATTCAAAATATTATCAGGCCATTATGACTGTGTAAACATGGAAAATCTCTTTCAATATAGTCATAACACTAATTTGCGTGGTCATAACTTGTGAAAAGTAGGTTCTTGACAAATCCTCAAAAGCATTTTCACAGCAAAATAGTTACAACCAAATAAAAAAAAATGGACAGTGGATATAGGCACATCAGCCTTGGCTGCCTGCCTCTAAATAATTAATAATAATAATAATTTACCCGTATTGTTTGAATTTTCATAGGAATGGTGCACAGAAGGCTACCAGCTTTGGATGGTGAGAGAAAGTAAAGAAATTAGCACCAGTTTAATACAGTTGGATTTTGTCAAAAGTGCCCTCACAGTTAACCCTTGTATGGTGAGTTGTTATTATATTTTTTTATAATATCTTATACAAATGTTTTATACTTCAGGGAGAGATTGTATAAAAAAATATTGGCAAGTATCACTGTTATTCTTCAACATCTGATATTAATAGGGTATATTGTGATCTTTCTGAAAATCAGCTGCTTCCACAACATAGCTGAGCATGCTATAAGTTATTTGTTGTCAGTGATAATTGTTTAATGAACAATAGTTTAATGGCTGCATACAAAAGTTCTCTATTTAATCTGTTGGTTATATTTTTGGGTCGTACATACTAATAATTGTTTCTACTGTCATGCTATTTTTTAGTATAGTTTGTATATTATAAATAATTTGGAAGGTCATTCAAACATGTAGTCAACTTTTAGAACCTTTTCAGCAGTCAGCAGTTCTAGAGTCTATTATATTTTAAGGGCGATATTTAGGATACTGTAAAATTACTCACTAGAGATAGGATATAATTTTTACTTTTCTGTTTATTGATCTGTTCAATATTCAATTTGTTGCTTTATTATTTAATATATTTTTTTATTATTCTGCTTTTTTATTGGTTTGTTACTGTATGTCAAAATGGTTTCTTATAGAATCATCAAAGTCATTTATATTTACAAGCAGATGACAGACTGTATGTAAATCTCGGCGACAATCTCACAAAGAACATGAGGGATTTTGATAATATGGTTTCTGAAGATGTTATACAAAATAATGGAGGCACAAAGGGAATAGATGTCCCCGTGGAGTCTTATGATGAGAATCTCAGGAGCCACTTGATACCAAACAGTCTCGGTGAAACTGACGTTGGAATCACTATGAATAACAGTCTGGCCGATGGGAAGCAATGGATCATTCTTCCTCTTCCTGCCACATATTCAGCGACCAACTGGCCAATTAGAGTAAGTTTAAATATTTTTGAAAATAAAAATAGTTCTTCTCCATAACTTTAAGTGTTAAAAAGTGATTTGTAACTTTTTTAATATTACCTGAATTTTAGATGACATGTATTTTTATGTAAATGTAGAAATGAATTCAAGTTGAGCATTTACCTGAATATTTTCAAAAACAATAATATCTATGTATTTTAACACAGATTATAAATGTTAGCGGAAGGCTTCTATTAGTTACTGTTAGTCGGCATGACTTTTTATATAAATGTAGAAATAAACTAGCAAAAATAACTCAGTGAAATTTTAATAAATATTTCACTCCATTTTGTACTAATATATATATATATATATATATATATATATATATATATATATATATATATATATATATATATATATATATATATATATATATATATATATATATATATTTAAATGTGATTTATTCTGTAATTTTACAGTATAGCGCTATAGATGTTTCTGGACAAAATCTCGCTGTTGCCGGGAGAACAGGAATAGCTCATTATAATATGTTATCTAGAAAATGGAAATTATTTGGTAATGAATCTCAAGAAAAAGATTTTGTTGTTACTGGTGGAATGCTTTGGTGGAAAGACTATATTGTTGTTGGTATGTACACCTTTTAAATTCAATAATGTTGACAATGTTTATTGGACCAGGCTTTTATATTTCATTTGGAGAATATCAAATTTCAATCCTTTTAAATCATATTATGATGTAAATATCTACAGTCTTTCAGCAAGGAATATTTCAAAGTAGCCAAAGACATGTTTTACGCAGATCCGACGCAGCCAACATGTTTCAATATACCCAAAGAAACCAACAACATGTTTCAAACCTATAAAAAGAACATATACATCATTTTCTTAAAATTAAAATATCTTACGAAGCCAAGAACATACTAATTGAAGTATTATGCATTTGTTCACTTATTTGTTTAAATTAATGTTACATATATAAAATTCATGTGAAACCTGGGTGAGGCCTGCATCAAGAATGTTTAATAATAATAAGTACTTAGTGTTTTTGTTTTAAAATTGTTGAGATTTATGTGATAATTTGTGAATTTTCAGGTTGTTTTAGTATAATTGACGCAAATGATGAACTCAGATTATATCCAAGAGACAGCAAACTTGACAATAGATTTGCAAAGATACATCAAGTCAACGCTCAAGTTTTACTATTGGATATGCTCGAAGATCAACTGATAGTCTTTGGTGCCGATGCACAAATATTCATCTACACTATGAAACAAATAGATTCAGGTTAAATTATTTTATATCTTTTCATCATCTTAATATATAAAAATCTTATGTCACGATGTTCGTACACGCTAATCTCAGAAACCTCCCAACCGATGTTAATGCAATTTTTTAAATTAGTATTGTTTGTTCCGGATTGAAAGAAAGAATGGTTTTGGGCCAGACAGTTGGTGCTGATATCGAGATCTAAAAAAACGTTTTTTATTTTTTCAACAAAAAAAATTCTATTTTTTTAGATTTTTCATCCATAAATACATTATTATTATTATTATTGAGGTGACAAGCAGGCAACAAAAAGCTGATGTGCTTGAATGAGTCCACAGTGTCACTGCAATCCATCCGTTCATTCTTAAACGAGTTAACACTCTCAGCAACAACCAGATCCTGAGGCAGCCTGTTCCAAGCATCCACAACTCTATTGCTCAGGAAGTGTTTATACGGATTCTGACCAAACGCACTTCTATTTAACTTCAGTCTATGGCCACGCAAGTGCTCGTTTTGATTCTGAGTGTATATATGCGGCAGTTTAGGACAGTCATAATGATTGTTTAACACTTTATATGTCTCAATGAGGTCACCCCTCGTTCTTCTTTCTTTAAGCGTTGTCAGTCCCAAGGCTTGGAGCCGCTCCTCATATGTCCAATCCTTAAGCCCCGCTCCCAGTTTGGTGAACCTTCGCTGCATTCTCTCCAGCAGTGCAATGTCTTTCTCAAAATATGGTGACCAAATTTGGAAACCATATTCTAATAGCGGCCGGACATAAGTCTTATACATTTTCACCAGTAATTCTGGGCTAATATTATTAAACACTTTACGTATCAGATATGTCATACTGTTAGCTCGCTTTACTATACCAAGAATATGTTGGTCCCATTTGAGATCTTAAGACACTGTAATACCCAGATCCCAGTCACATCTGAATATAGAATAGTTTGGTATATTTACAATAGAGTCAGGAATATCACCATTCAGCCATGATTCACTCAACAAAACAAACCCTGGACGTACTCTTTCAATTTCAATCAACAATGAATCCAACTTTGCCGTAAGGGATGCTATGTTCATATAGAGTATGAGCAGGGTTACAAACTTATTCGTTATTGGTTTTTTTGTAACTTAGTAATTCGTGGACACCCCCGTATATATTTTATTGTTACGTCAACTTCACCACTATTTTGACGACTCTTCAATTCCTCCCTCAGTGCCTTGAGATGCTCCAGTTGAGCAGGAGTGAGATCACTCTTGATTCTACCAGGCCTCGGAAGCCGCTTCTTGTTCCTGAGAATCGTCATTGCTTGTTCCCTAGATTCCATTATCACTTTGAGGGGTTGCCATTTTTGTTCCGGGACTCCTTTATTCCCGTATTAGGGGCATTAGTCAACACTTTGATAATTTTATCCGCAGACTTCTGGGCACTAGATTCAGGAACATCATAAATGATGATGTTTCTAGATCGTGTTTCCCGCTCTACAAGTTCTTCAAGGACCTCTTGTTGAAGGCCTGTTTCTCTTGGTCCAGTTTTGAGTCTTTCAATATCCTGTTGCATCTCATTCAGTTTCTTAATGAGTAAGGGGACCTCAGAGAGCCCCTTTTGACAGTCCTGGCAAAAGAATCTCAAGACCCTGGTATTCAAGGCCAAACATTTAATTTCCGTTGCTGTTAGTTTTAAGCACCTTGCACAGGTGTCCTTCTGGCAACTGTCACACTTGTAGTGAATATCATGGCTAGAATCCACACCACACACAAACTGAGCCATTGTAAGATTATTACTAAGTATACACCACAGCCAAACTTTGAAGCACTATAAAATGCACAAAACCAATTATTTTTGAAAGAAATTTTGTGATACGGGTGATAAGGAACTTATTTTTAATTTTTATACAACTTTTATCAAAAATTGGTTAGTATTTTCAGATTAATTTAGTTATAATTAGACACATTCACACTAAGACACAAGACTTGACAGATGTTATTGTTACATATAATCATAAATTTGACTTCCCTACACCCCCCCCAAGAATTTTTTATGAAAAAAATGGATCATAATTAATCTTGAAGTTGTGTAAGTTTGTATGCATGGTGGTATGAATATTATCTATTGACGTCCTCCATTATGCATTTAGAGAATTTGCCACTTATAAATATAAGTACGACAAAAAATTGGTAAATGACAAAAAAATGCATAGAACGAAGAGTTGCTCGGAGCCCTCTAGATTAACAATCTCAGCACCAAAGTGCAAAAAAAAAAACAATAGACAAATGTGGATAGAAACTTAAAGATCAACATAGAAGGCGGTCTGTGACAGAAAAATATCTGCCCGGGCCCACTAGTAGACTATAATTTATTATTATAGTCTACTAGTGGCATGTAACTGTCGATGGCGATAGTATGTATAATTAAAGAATATGTACCAAACTATTAACACTCATCTCATGATCTCTTGTGTTACATGCAACTAGTTTTGAAAATTTACCATATCTTTTGGTTTATTTTTCTTACAGTTGGCAATGTGGAAATAGACTGTATACAAGGTGTCGATCTGGGAGGTCTGTGTGTTCATCCGGCTTGTGTAGTGTCCGTCAGTCTATCTGATCTCAGGCACGAGACATCGAGACAATCTCAGCATTCTTTTATGAAAGACAATCCTGTTAAACCTGCCTACTCTATGGTAAACTTTATTTGTTATTTTATTGTTTATTAAAATACTAATTATAACCCACTAAAATTATGAAAAAAATTATATTTAATTTTACGTTCTACTTAAATTTTCCGCAAACGCGACTCCCAATTCACCGGTATTGCTCTATGCTGAGCATGGTCAGAATGGTGTTCAGCATAGAGCAATACCGGTGAATGGGAGTCGCGTTTAAGGAAAATTTAAGTAGAACGTAAAATTGAATATAATTTTTTTCATAATTTTAGTTGATTATGGAGTTCTATCATGAAGTGACAGTTTGAAAAAAATAATTATAACCCAACAAAAATTACGTAATTTAATGTTATCAATGACCTTCTTCGTGCTATGTTCATCTGGTAGATGGAACTTGTTTCTTAAATTATACGTTGTTCTGTTATTTCTCACCTTATTCTATGCTCTCCTGATATTTTAACCGTATTTATTAGACTGCGTATCTCACATTATTCAATTCAAAGAAACACATTTCTTAGTCTTTGCTCTCCTGATATTTGAATTTTGCAATCGATACGCCATCAGCATCATTACGTAAATGACACCTCTTGTAATTAAAATATATTCTACCTCTTGGTACTCTATGTGCACCTGATATGGTAACATTGACAATAGAATCTCTTGTGTTACATGCAACTAGTGTTAAAAAAAATATTATAAATTAATAAATACATAAAAAAAAAAAATTATTTGTAATTAACTTTTCAATAACAATTTGCTAGTAAAATGTTCTCAATTTATGTATTACTCAGATTATATAATACTAGTTTTTCAAAGCCTAGTTAAAATTTGGTAAATGCTTGTTTACAATTAATTCAAGTTGAGCATTTAAAATTATAAAATTATATTTCTGTGGAAGACTTCAAATAATGATATAATCCTATTGGATTGCTCTATGATACAATTTGTACAAACAATAATATCTATGTATTTAACACAGATTATGAACGTTAGCGGAAAGCTTCTATTAGTTCAAAGGGAGGAAGCCGAACAAGAAGATTGGGACAATAATCCTGTAAGTTATACTTTTTACATATTGCATTCATATAATTTGTTTAATATTTATTTATTTAATATTGCTTCTCGGGCAACTAACAGCTACTATGTCAAATATTAATTTAACATGCACCCGATAACAAGTTGCCGCATTCTGGAGACTTATTTTTATCGTCTCACAGATCGAACCCGAGACCTTTCACTCGGGAGTCAGATACCCAACCCACTGAGCCATGAATATTCGTATATTTTTATGTATGATATGATATGTGTGTGATGTATGAGTTAGTCAACGGAGAGATGGACTGCATCGAATTTGTGAGTGCGATTAAATTTCACGTCCCGAATAGACGGATAAGACAATCGGTGATGTTTCATGAGGTAGCAGCTTCCATGCGCTATTTTTTTTAACTCACCAACACCGCGATTGCATAGGTTTGGTAATGAACTGTGTGTTGATGCGTCTATTATACCCCCATGATGGTTGATGGAGATATTTTCGGAGAGAGTTTGCCGGTCTTCAAAAAAAAAATATGGATCTTTAATATATGGATAGTTTTCCCTCTTATTATTATTTATTTTTTATTGTCACTAGTACATTGAAGCTTTGATTGATAAATTTATTTCTTTGTGTAAACAAATTTATTTTAATTCTTCTTTTATCCATGTTAGTTGGGCTCATTTTAAAGTTTTTTTTTTCAGATGGTTCAAATTTTGCTATAATATTTGCAACATTATTATTGTTAACCCTTTCTCACCCAAATTAATATTATTGGATAAAAAAAAAATATCATAGGGAAACATGTTCTAACAACATTTGAAAACATTTTAGTGAAAAATAATTTTTTTTTCATGGATAGTTTTGGAAAAATTACAGGTCTATAAAAAATGACACTGGGTCTGAAAGGGTTATTTGAAACATTGTAAATAACATTTTTTGCATTGATTTATTAAATATACGCAAAACAAATTACATGTTTTCATAAATTTGAAATAAAATGCAAAAAAAACAATAAAAATTTACAATACAAAATTCCTTTGTAAAAACCAAATACAACAACACCCGTCAAAATATCATACCCTTTCCCTTTATTGACATTTTTCTGAGAAACAGTGCCACAAACTTAGCGAAATAAAATCAGAGTTGCCAGAGAACAAATAATATTATACCATAAACAAGAAATATAAGTGTTTTATACGCTCAGTCATTCAAAAATAAATTACAAAGATCATGTCTATTTGAATTGACACTGGTTGAAAAAGGGTTAATTTTATTTTATACTGTTTGTAAGGTGTCTAATTATTATTCTCTAATTATTTTTTGTCTATTTTTATCTGAATCTATATTTTTATCTTTGTCTATATTTTTATTTGTTTCAATATTTTTATCTTTGTTTGTAATTAATTATTTAATAAAATGTAAATATTTTTTATTCTAAAATAAAAAAAAATAAAAAATAGTAGAAAAAAGAAGGATAGGGGCAGGATTTTTTTTAGGTTTAAAATAGTAAATTTATTTCTTTATTGTAACAAGTAAATGGCTTATTCTGTATATTGTGTAAATAAATATGTATAGAGCCACCATCTGCTAAGTATAAATACCTCGCCTATAAATGAAGACTATTTATCAAAATCTTCAAAAGAATCTGGTAATTGCCACTACAACAAGCATAATCAATTTAAATGTTGCCTACCCGTTTTTTTTTCCCTCCCAAGTTGCTCACTCTATATTGCCTGTCATTCAATACTGATAATATAATATTCGTTAACATGAACATAATTCCCTCCGGGCAGGCGCGTATAAAGCCTTAATTTCATCGGCCGATTGGTTTAAGCCCTCATAGAAGTTTTTAGAATCGTACAATGGGAAATATGTTTTTTTTAAGTAGCGTGTGTAAAATAACTAACAATAATAAAGTTGCAGAATCTATATTTATTTTATCCATTGTAGAAGGAGGACCTTGGTCTTCTTAAGTAAGTTTCGGAATCTATATTTATTTCGTTAGTTAAATGACATTTTGTTTCGGATCAGCTGACAACGTACTTCTCACTCTAATACGCTTGGATAATTAAATTATAGGTCATATGAGCGCCCTCTCAGACCATAGCATTCAAGCGATCTCGATCAGCCGATATATTTCTGTCTAGTCATTGATTTTTAAATCGGCCGATTCTGTTAACTTTCATGCGCGCTCTTACATGTAATTCGTATACTGTAGCTGACCGATTGTTTGATCGGCCAATGAAATTAACTTCCATGTGTTCCCACCCTTATGATCATATATTTGTCAAAAAATACATTTCCAGGATTTATATCATTGTGTTTTTTGTAAAAAATACTATGTACTTACATTTTAAAGCCAAATAACTTTTTTTTGTGATTGCTGTGACTTGTGACTAACTTCTTCTTAAACACCTAATCAGTAATTTTAAGCCGGTGCCCAATAGTATTGACTTTCTTATACCTATTTATTATTTTGATTTTAGTATTTTTACAAAATAAAGTTTTTTTAGTATTGAGATTTTAAGGAGGCCGTGACTGCTTAAAGATTTATAGCCACTAAAAGAGTTTATTTTATACAAGCAATTGAACATTTGTAACAGCTGGTGAAATCTCAGAATGATTTTTTCTTGAATCAAGAATGTTTGTCTAAATTGTGCACTTTTGGAAGAAGTATTGAAAATATGATGAGGAAATTATAAACATATACATGTGCTTAATTCAAGAATAAATTAATTAAAAAAAACCTGGTAAATTTATAATAACAATGAATCAATCTATGTATGATTTGAACTACAACAAAAGGATTGCAATATCAAGAAACTATTTCATTATAAATGATTATAAAAAATTATAATTAAAAATAAATTTGGAATAGCTACTAATAATCAAATTATACTTCATTGAATATTATTGTTCATGACCATGTGAGCAAAGATGTATGAATATATAGATGTGTGAAGCGATGAATTTTTGCAAAGACGGAAGATTATGGCGCTCAGTTCTCTCTGCCTACCCCAATAAAACGGACATGGCGTGGTGTTATGTATGAATATTTAAAAAAATATTATTTGTATTTTATTTAATTTTATTAAAGAACAGTTAATAACACATAGCATACTATATATTTTATTAAAGAACAGTTAATAACACATAGCATATTATATATTTTATTAAAGAACAGTTAATAACACATAGCATATTATATATTTTATTAAAGAACAGTTAATAACGCATAGCATATTATATATTTTAAAGTACAATAAATTGAGGAACAATTACACTTTTGCACAAATAATCGTTAGTTTTAAAAAATATAAGAAAAAGAAAGAGAAGGCTAAATATCTTATAAAAAAAAAAGTAAATATTAATTATCCAGTATGTAAATATTAAATGGTATAATATGTTATACACATACATAATAATATTATGCTATAACATGTAATAATGATTTATAAATTATAAAATATTCACTATCTATAAGTTATTTGCCATCTAGTATCAGTTGTTTAATAATAATTATTCCATAGATTAATTTTTTTTATCAATTTTTTTTTTATTATGTTCTTATACAAAGTCATTTTCCACAAGGCACTATAGTAAAAATTTATTTCATCGAACCAAGCATTTAAGCAAGATATCAAATTTAATATTTTCATTGGTCAAAGTTTATACTTTATGGCTATTTCATTTTTTTATTTCAAAGTTTATGTACTGATTCAAAAATAGGCTTGATAGGGTGTGTCAATTTATGCAAGAACGGCTCGTGGCTGTGGACCTTGTGCATAAAGTTGTTGTAAACATACTTGACGGGAGCAAACGGCTTATGCAAGATATGAGGTTTATGATCTACAAACAATTTTTTCAGTAGAGGCATATGATGGATCACATCTTTAAATGGGTGGTCTTTCTTGTGTTCTTCATGGTGACCACTTTTTATGACGTGGGGTGTGATGTGGGGCACCAGTAGTGGCAGCGCATGCTCATGATGGTGTCCTTCGTGATGTTCTTTGTAATGTGGAATATGCTCGTGATGTGGAATATGTTCGTGTTTGTGATGCGGTTTAAATTCATG
Source organism: Molanna angustata (assembly GCA_963576475.1). NCBI lineage: Eukaryota > Metazoa > Arthropoda > Insecta > Trichoptera > Molannidae > Molanna > Molanna angustata. The sequence continues at coordinate 27,215,900 of OY754978.1, read as the reverse complement.
ATGCTCATGATGATATGACTTTGGTATGTGATGTGGTTCATGTTCATGAAGATGTGATTTCAGTTTGTGGAGAAGTGGTGTATGTTCGTGATGTTCTGGCATATGTTCGTGATGTTCTGGCTTATGCAAGTGATGTTCCATCTTGGAATGAATGGCTTTTCCTATAGTCTTTACCAGAGCATTGAATCCATGCTTTGGATGAGAATTGTATTCTACCACTCTGATTGTGCCGTCTGGTTCCATGAGTGAATATTCTCCTGCAATGAAATTGAAAAAGATTAAAATAGTTTCTCTGTCTTATCACCTTTTTTTAAGAATTAAGAAGCAACTTATACTTAATTTCAAACACTTGGTATAACAAAACTGATACATATAGGGCCGGTATTACAGTCTCAGTTTAAGAGCTAAACTCAAGTTTTACAAAAATATAGCATATTACAGTGTCTGTTTAGGCCTAATCTTCCCTCACATACGTCACTAAAACGACAAATATTTAACTCAACGTTTCTGGCGGATTAAGTACTTAACGGTGAGTCAACTGTCATTTCTCGACTCGTTGCTAGGCAACGAGTGTAGTTTCAGTGTTCTATCACTAGAGGCGTTAGTTGTATCGACGGTGGCGCCACACAACAAAACCAACTGACAGCCATATTGAAATGAACATGGGCATTTAAAAGCATTATTTTGGTGAAAAAAATTAAATTTACCATGTTGGATAATAAAACAATAGTATTTCAAGTCGTAGCGTCTCGTTTTATAGTTTGTATTATTTGAGGTTATTTCAGATTTGACAGATTTGACAATATGTCTATAATTGAAGGATTTAGTAACTGACATGTCATATTGCACTGTAATACGGAAATGGATTCAATATCCCCTTAACATTAATCTTGAGTTTAGTCATAATCAAAGTATGAATGTAGTTTAAATTATGGATGTAGGTAATTAAGAGAATGAATATAATTAAATGGATGGATTTAATAAACAGAATTGAAAATGATAGATTTATTTCAAAATATGGTTAGGTATAATTAAAAATACGCTTTTAGTTATGTTTCAATATTCACATAAAAATGACAAAGTTATATATTGATAATCTGCTAACCTTTTACATGATCACCGTCTCGTGTCTCCCATTGATATTTGTGGTCTCCGGTATGAGGATCATCTACTCCATATTTAAAAGCATATCTCGGGGGTGACTGAAATATTTATTCAAACATGATTTTTTAATTTTCTTTATATGTATAAACAAATCTTATTTCTTTCTATTTCTACCTCATTTATTATACTTTTATGCATCTTCTGTGATGTCTAAGTTTCTATATAGGTACATAATAATTATATTTATAGGGTTGATTGGTATCATAAGAACATCCTCAGAGCCTAATTTTTTGATATGCTACATATTCAGATTTGTTGCATTTCAGTTCATAATATGTCATACGCCATACACAAACACCATCATATGTAATATTTCATACACAAAAAACTCATTGTATGCACACTCTACATCGGAGGTTCCCAAACTTTTTTGTGTCGTTGACCCCTTGCCATGTTTTTCGATTTTTGGTAGACCCCCTACTTACCTGATATTATTCTTCTCGTGCAACTAACAGGTACTATGTCAAATATTAATTTAACACGCACCCAATAACAAGTTGCCACATTCTGGAGACTTACGATATTAATCGTCTCACAGATCCAGACTGAAAACACAATTAAAAACTGTGTCTTCACCGGGAATCGAACCCGGGACCTTTGGATCAGCATTCAAATACCTAACCAACTGAACCACGAAGGTCGACAAAAATCAAAGTCAAATTTAAATTGTATGGCAGGCATAGGCGTACAACCATTATAAATGAATGTGAGAAGGGGAATGTTATCTAAGGTTTTGGTATGATGGAACTTTAAGGAGATTTGAAAGTAACATGACAAAAAATGTTAAAATAAAATATTATACAACGAATAATAATAACAAATTGTTATGGGATAGGTACTATCAGTGTACGTTGAGATCCACTATCGTGGACCCCCATTTTCATTTCATGGACCCCCAGATTTTTTTTACGCTGACGTAGACCCCTTGCAGGTTGTCATAGACCCCTGGGGGTCGATATAGACCACTTTGGGAATCACTGACTCTACACGATGTTGTTGAGAAATTGATGTAAAAATACAGGATGTGTATATTCTCAAATATTGTATTAGAATACATTGTTGTGATATCTGTAAAAAAAAAACTTACATGGTGGTGCAAATGATGTTCGTGTGAAATGGCTGGAATCATTGTGTGTTCATGAGCCGAAGTCAATACAAACACAGCGGCCGTTAACGCTAAGAGTAACTGAAAAACAAAAAATATTAATGACAGACGTTTAATATAACAATATGAAGTTTTCATCTAATTCATATTATAATGAGGCTCCTTCATTTTTTTGCTTGACAATGTCAATGTGTTTGAACGGAATGGAAGACCCGATAAAGATATTGAAAGAAGAGTTATGGCAGGGAATAGAATAAACGGAGCACTTAGACCAGTAATGTCCGACCCAAGCATCTCAAAGGAAGCCAAAATTGCAATACACAATGCAATTGTGGTGCCTACTTTGACTTATGCAAGAATGAATATACTCATATATCCTTCACTCGTAAATTACGAAAAATTAATTTTACTTACAAAATTAACATGTTACCTATAGGAAACGTGAATGAAGTCCGGGATTTGGGTGTCTTGCTGGATAGTAAGCTGAACTACGTTAGTCACATTAATTACATTACAGCAAAAGCGTATAAAATGTTAGGTTTTATTATTAGAGTTTCTAAACCGTTCAGAGACGAATGTGTTCTTAAAGTTCTATATACAGCTTTTGTACGAAGTATATTAGAATTTGGATCAATAATATGGAGTCCATCTTATAATATTCATATTCTTCGTATAGAACGGATTCAGAACAAGTTTTTAAAGTTCTTAAATTATAGAACATATAATAGGTTTTTAAATTACAACATAGCCGCTATGCATTATAAAATTGGTTCTTTAAGTGATCGTAGAACTCTCAGTGGAATTTTATTTCTGTACAAAATCTTACATAATTTAATTGACTGTCCTGACTTACTTGAATTAATTAATTTTAGAGTACAATCGTTTAATAGTAGACAACATAATGTATTTGCAATTTCACCATTTCGTACAAACCTTGGCAAGAATGAAATAATCCGTAGAATTTGTGATGACTACAATAGACTTTTGACTGACTTGGACATTTTTAATTTAAAATATGCAAAATTTAAGCAATTGAGTAAAGATATTATAATATATTCGCAGGAGCAATCCTAGAATCAACTGTGGTCCTTGAATTTGTCCCCTTTTTTTTTTCATCCTACCACCTTATCATAGGTATTTTAATATAACATGCTGCAGGCACTCGTAATTGGAGAGTTGACCTTACATGTTATTTTGTATTTATATATTTTGTATTTTTTAATGTCAATTTCTCTGTGAGTGTTTCTTAAATAAAAAAATAAAAAAAAAAAAATAAGAAACATGGACCTGGCAAAGAACACATGAAAGTAGAATAAATGCTGTAGAAATGAGATCACTAAGAAGAGTATGTAATAGAACGATATATGATAGAATAAAAAATGAGGACATAAGGAGAGAATGCAAGTTAAAGAAGGATATTATATGTAAAATGAAAGTGAATGCTTTAAGGTGGTTTGGACATATAGAAAGAATGAACGATGAACGACTGACCAAAAAAATATACATGGGTGCTAGAGATGGAGTGAATAGCAGAGGTCGCCCCAGAAAGGGATGGCATGACCATGTGAATGATATTTTGAAAGAAGGAAACATAAAAAGTTTGAACAATCGACGAGCATGTATGAGACGATGCATGGATGTAAAGGAAGCCAGAAATGTGTGCAAAAATAGAGAAGTATGGCGCTCGGTTCTCTCTGCTTACCCCGTAAGGGACATGGCGTGATGGTATGTATGTATGTATGTATGTATGGTACAATCATAAAATATCTAAATTTGTTTTATATACAATCCCAAATAGTTTCCACCCGTCCAAATCTCATAATATAAACAATAAACCTACATAATACTTTCACTTTTCAATAGCACACATTACATTTTTCCTCTCTTTCATTGGAATCCTTTTGTATTAAATTTATTTTGTTGCCTGTCTCTTGGATCTGCTGTATTTTCATCATTTCAAAATATTCTATATAAAGGGCCACGCACTTCTCTCTTGATGAAATATTCTATATAAAGGGCCACGCACTTCTCTCTTGATGAAATATTCTATATAAAGGGCCACGCACTTCTCTCTTGATGAAATATTCTATATAAAGGGCCACGCACTTCTCTCTTGATGAAATATTCTATATAAAGGGCCACGCACTTCTCTCTTGATGAAATATTCTATATAAAGGGCCACGCACTTCTCTCTTGATGAAATATTCTATATAAAGGGCCACGCACTTCTCTCTTGATGAAATATTCTATATAAAGGGCCACGCACTTCTCTCTTGATGAAATATTCTATATAAAGGGCCACGCACTTCTCTCTTGATGAAATATTCTATATAAAGGGCCACGCACTTCTCTCTTGATGAAATATTCTATATAAAGGGCCACGCACTTCTCTCTTGATGAAATATTCTATATAAAGGGCCACGCACTTCTCTCTTGATGAAATATTCTATATAAAGGGCCACGCACTTCTCTCTTGATGAAATATTCTATATAAAGGGCCACGCACTTCTCTCTTGATGAAATATTCTATATAAAGGGCCACGCACTTCTCTCTTGATGAAATATTCTATATAAAGGGCCACGCACTTCTCTCTTGATGAAATATTCTATATAAAGGGCCACGCACTTCTCTCTTGATGAAATATTCTATATAAAGGGCCACGCACTTCTCTCTTGATGAAATATTCTATATAAAGGGCCACGCACTTCTCTCTTGATGAAATATTCTATATAAAGGGCCACGCACTTCTCTCTTGATGAAATATTCTATATAAAGGGCCACGCACTTCTCTCTTGATGAAATATTCTATATAAAGGGCCACGCACTTCTCTCTTGATGAAATATTCTATATAAAGGGCCACGCACTTCTCTCTTGATGAAATATTCTATATAAAGGGCCACGCACTTCTCTCTTGATGAAATATTCTATATAAAGGGCCACGCACTTCTCTCTTGATGAAATATTCTATATAAAGGGCCACGCACTTCTCTCTTGATGAAATATTCTATATAAAGGGCCACGCACTTCTCTCTTGATGAAATATTCTATATAAAGGGCCACGCACTTCTCTCTTGATGAAATATTCTATATAAAGGGCCACGCACTTCTCTCTTGATGAAATATTCTATATAAAGGGCCACGCACTTCTCTCTTGATGAAAATTTCTCCTTTAATTCATAAATATATTTTTTATTTTAAATTATGTTCACCTATGATTAAACTGAAAACAGTAAAAAAATCTGTTTTTGCACCCGAAATCGAACTCAGGACATTAGGAGTCATATATGCCTATCTAACTGAACAACTATGGTTGATAAATTATTTGATTTAATAAAAAAATATTTTCATCAAAGAAATATCGACCGCCGTGGCACAGTTGGTAAGCCGTTCGGTTTCTGTGCGGGCGTCCTGGGTTCGATTCCCAGCAGGGGGGCAAGTCTGGTTCAATCGGCGAAATCAAAACCCTCACGATTACCCATATCATGGATATAATAATCATATGGAGTTCTATAATATCTTTAGATGTCATAGAACTCCATACGATAATTATATCCTTGATATGGGTAATCACTAGGGTTTTGATTTCGCCGGTCGAACCAGACTTGCCCCCCAGAGGAGAAATTTATTTAAATTCATTTCTCACGCAAATATTGCTTCTCTGGGCTGGAAACACTGGTTAGTTGGAAGAAATTGCCATACGGCAATAAACTCGCCACCTGCGCAGGGTGCAAGGAAGTGTTCAAGGAAGGAAGGCAGGAAGGAAATATTGAATTTTATTTCCACTCTTTTTTGTTCCAAATCGATTTGTAATTTCCATATTGTCTTTAAAATTCACAATAAAACAAAAATCAATTATGTCTTGTCAAAATACAACGTCTTAATTATATTATTATTGATAAATATATACTGTTAAACAACACAGTTGTACTAAGATCACTTTTTTTCACTTATTTGTTTCCGACCATTTTTAATTCATCTTGAAACATTCAAACCGTTTATTTTATATTTATATTTTGTATTTATTTACCTTCATTATTTATTTATATTTATTTTTATTATTTTTCAAATACACAAGGGACTGAGATGTGAGAGACCCCACACCGTACTAACTAAACAATTGGGCAATTTGGTTTTTATATGGCCCAAAGGGCTCCACGATTTTTAAAAAATGTTCATTAAACAATGCAATTATTACACGGCAGATTTGTCCCACTTAGCAGTACTCACCGTATAAGTTCATTAACATCCCTGAATAAAGGAAATACAAATTTAAATTGAAAACTGAGTTTTGAGCAACTACATATATGTAAACTGGTTCACTTCTGCATGCGATGTGTGTCCGATAGACCGTTACAGAAGTGCATATTTTGCATTAATTATTGAACAACAATTGACCTTGTAACTAATCATGATTATGTTTTCCTTAATATTCAATTTTCGCATTATCCATAACCATATCTAATATACTCTGTCTTATGGCAAACCTATTTTATATTCGCAAAATGTTACATAGGTATATATAATTTTCTTTCTTTGTATCATTTTATTATATGATCGCTTCTCAAGAAACAACAACAATAAGTATGTCGAATATCAATTTAATATTCCCCATACAACAAGCTGCCACGCTTTGGAGACTTATCAGGAAGCTGGTATCTAATGTGCAATAACTGACATATGATATGTATAAACTAATTATTATTCAATTCTACTTCATTCATAAAAATGTCCCATGGTTAGGAATAGTTGTAGTAGGTTACTGAATTTTTGTTTAAATAATGCCCCCAAGTCAAATTGAAAACGCTGTTCGTTATCGCCAAGCGCTAATTTTTTTTTGTATGGGATTTGACGTTTGTTGTTTGTTATTGTAGAAAAAATTTCTACAACAAACGTCAAATCACATACAAAAAAAAATAGCGCTTGGCGATAACGAACAGCGTTTTCAATTTGACTCAGGGCCAATGTATAGAATTGAGTACAACTTTGTAGATAAGACATGGGGTGGACAGCCCTTTTCTCATCTTGAATGTATTGCCATTCTTTCTTTCTCAGAATTGTGGGTTAGGATATCAAATATCCATCTACAATATTTGTAGCATTTGTATGATGTGAATTGGTAACTACTTATTGACAATATTATTTATCTAAGTATTATGAAAAAATAATGATTACATAAATAAAACCCACAAACTAGTCTTATAATGTAATATAATTAATTTCTGGTTTAAATAAAGTGAATTGTAATAAATAAAATTGTTTGAAATGTAACACAAAGTAAACTCCAAAAATATTAATAACAACTTATGTATATATGCATATTGTATTGCTTCTTGTGCAACTAACAGGTACTATGTCAATTATTAATTCAACGCGCCAATATAACAAGTTGCCACATTCTGGAGACTTATTATATTTATCGTCTCACAGATCCAATCTGAAAATACAATTAAAAACTGTGTCTCCACCGGGAATCGAACCAGGAATCTTTAGCTCGGCAGTCAGATATCCAACCAACTGAGCCACGAAGGTCACCTTATAAATTAATACCAAAAGACATTGAATATTCGTTGTGATTTTACGTTATAAAATCACTGAATTCACTCATATATCTCACAATGTGATATTTGATGTAGGATTGAATTAGGCCCAGTATTACAGTCGGCCCTCAACTCATTGAGTTTGTTAAACTCAAGATTAATGTTAAGGGGATATTGAATCCATTTCCGTATTACAGTGCAATATGACATGTCAGTTACTAAATCTTCAATTATAGACATATTTTACTTTTTCCATGGTTATTATCTGTCAAATTTTAAATAACCTCAAATAATACGAACTACAAAACGGGACGCTACGACTTGAAATACTATTGTTTTATTATCCAACATGGTAAATTTAATTTTTTTCACCAAAATAATGCTTTTAAATGCCCATGTTCGTTTCAATATGGCTGACAGCTTGTTTTGTTGTGTGGCGCCACCGTCGATACAACTAACGCCTCTAGTGATAGAACACTGAAACTACACTCGTTGCCTGACGCCTCTAGTGACAGAACACAGAAACTACGCTTGTTGCCTAGCAATGAGTAGAGAAATGACAGTTGACTCACCGTTAAGTACTTAATCCGCCAGAAACGTTGAGTTAAATATTTGTCGTTTTAGTGACGTATTTTAGGGAAGATTAGGCCTAAACAGACACTGTAATACCGGCCCTTAGTCTTTTAAATTAATTTTTTTTTATTCTTGATAATTCTGAGGGTCATCTCAATTCATCCAAGTCATGAAATCCATAGTCTCAGATTGTCATTATTTTTTTTCATACCATTTGCCATCCTTATTAACAATCTGAAAATTTAATACTTGAATACTTCTTGAGATATGATTATTCAAAATTTGTAAATAAAATATTTTTTGTTGTTTCCGAGGTTTTAGCCAGAAACACATGGTTTTAGTAAAAAATCTTAACTTTGACAATTTTCATCATAGAATGATTTTTTCACTTATATTTTTTTAAAACTATACAAAACAATGAAAAAAATACATTTTTCAATTTATATATATTTTTTTTGCGAATGGCAGTTCTTAAGGAGAACACACTTAGGCCAATTGGCCCTTTGTGATACCACAGTGGGGCTGTCCTCCCACTCACTCATACCCCTTGAACCAGCCTGAGTGGCTAATGAATGTCATAATGTCTCCGATGTCGGCCGATACTATGTCAATTAAATCATCATAGAAGAAACTTCCCAAGGAGTTTCTCCTAATTCTAAAGAGAGCAGAACAGTGACAGAGGAAGTGGGCCACCGTCTCCTCCTCCTCGTCCTGGCATGCTCTGCAGTAATCGTATGCCTCCAGCCCTAGCCTACTGGCATGCTTTCCTATAACCCAGTGTCCCGTTAATACTGATATGACTCTGGCGAGTGAGTCTCTTCTGAACAAGTGTATTTCTCTGGTTCTTCTGAGATCATATTTTGGCCATGTTTGTCTGGCAATGGAGCATGTGCTCTCCTCAGACCACCTTTGGTCAGCACAAGCAATCATTTTCTCACTGACCCGGAGTTTACATGTTGCCATGGGGACCCCAGGTTTGTGTTTGATATTGTCTAGAGATAACAGGGTACCTGCTCTGGCAAGTTGGTCTGCCCTACAATTCCCCGCTATATTACTGTGACCCGGCACCCACACGATATGTAGATTGAACTGCTCCGCTGCCCCATTTAAGATGCTGTGGCAGTTCAAGGCCACTCTAGAAGTCTTACTTACGCCTTTTGACCCATCAGTGTTTGGTTAGTTTAGGAATTAATCAGTCAATTGTTAAATTTAACAATAATCTCCACCTACTACCATTATTTAATACTCTGTTTGCAGATACTGACCAATCAAAAAAACTGTAAGCTCAACGCTCCACCTATATAACCCAACAGAAACCTCACGCTGTCATAGTCTTGAAGATGTCCTAACAAGGCGAAATAGCTATCGACCAATAAACAATATACGTAGAATTGTAGAATGGAATTTACTTTGTAAAATTCCATTTTAATTTTTTAATTTAAATTAAAATGGAATTCGACAAAGTAAATTTACAATTACATCTCAAACTTTTTTAAACAATATTTCTAAAAGTTGAATTTAGTGATGACATCATTTCATACAATTTGTATGGCATAATACACAATGTCTACGAATCTTGATAGTTTGATACTTAATCTTCATACATATGTGCATATCTACCATCGAGCCGTTTTCCTATTCGTGGTAGGAAAAAAGGACTGAAAGAACCCCACAGCAAAAAAAAGTGTTGTGCGATAGTGATAGTATGTATAAATGAAGAATACATACTATATATACCTATATGAAGATTGAATATCAAATTATCGGGGTAGACACGCATGTAAGCTTAACTTCATCAGCCGATTATTATCCAACTCCCATTCAGCTGTATCGCTCAATGCCGTGCATGGTCAGAATAATTATATGTGAAAATTATTGTTAGAAACAATCAAACAAATCATTTTTCTTTTTTTTTATAGAGTTACAAGTGTCTGCCAGGGACAGTGTTGGCCTCCTGCGTAGAATCAGTATGGGCGGCTCGCCGTGCCACCCGTCAGCAGCCCCATCTGACTGCCGCCTTGTGGCTGTGGTGTGGTGCTCTCGGCATGAGGGTCTGGCTGCCCCTCTTTCCTCCTCCCTTGCCACGAGCCGCCGCCTCCAGACACTCGCACACATTCATGTCCAAAAGGATCATGCTGCCGTTTCATCTTAAAATATATCCATTAGGTTAGTATGTACTTTATACAGAGGGTTACCATATAATAAGACATAGAAACATATTCGTGGGAGTGTCAAATGCAGCACTATTATTACTTTTTCTAAACTGATGAACGTTTATTCATAATAACAGCACCCATTCTTTGTAATTGTATATTATTTTTAACTTTTTATAGCATTTGAAAAACAATTAGACATGTGTGATTTTTACGAAAATAATATCCCAGAATAGTTTGGTCATGAAATACATATGTCCGAATCCAGAGTCCTACCTAAATACTAAATTCTAAATACTAACCATGTTTTCATTGCACAGTCACTCACTTAAGTTAGGAGATCACGTGGCTTCCTAACTGGAGGATGCTACGACGTTTTTCTATGAGAATTGCATTGCAGAGACATATCTAAATACTTAGCGCATGCGCATCGGCGTAAACTAATATTTGCAAATTGTCAAAAAGTAAGGTTGATAGCGAGGAACCTTACGTGTGGTTTAATACTAAAATACCAGATTTTTTCGGTGGATGATGATTTTATCGGCTTCGTCGAATATGTATTTGGTAATTTTGTCAAATCAAATACCAAACAGAGTATTCAGCGATCCATACGAGATGCCGAAAATTCGGTGGAATTTCAAAAAAATCGTGACATCGAGCTGTCAGTGTGAAGTGTGAAGTTGGTTACATATATTATGTTTATGTTGTTGTAGCAAAAATACATTGTAAACGTCAAAAGTCAGAAAAGAGATAGATAGCTTTCTAAGCCCATAGAAAGCTATCTACCTCTTTTCTTCATACACAATAATGTGAAATTTTACGCCATCGACCTTAAGTTTGGCGTAGTATTTAGTATTTAGTTAGGGATGTCTCTGCAACGCAATTGCTAACTTAAGAATAAATACTCCAATGAGGTAAGGAGTTAGTATTTAGGTACCTAGGATTTTTTTTTTCATAAAAATCACAGAAAATGTCTAATTGCTTCCAAACGCTATTAAAAGTAAAAAACAGTATACAATAAATCGTTTTTTAATGCAGTTTGTAAGGTTTTAGAGTTTTAGATATTATTAGACTCCTTAGCAGAATTAATTCTCTGTTGGACATATGATTCAGAAGTCAAAGGTATAACTTAAGGTAAAGCTAATAGACCAAGAGCCACTGAAAGCAGGTAACAATGATACTTTGATCTCATCAGTGGGTATATTCGCATTATTGTCGTAAATGGCCGCGAGCGCTGTATACCAGATACCATGTTTACAAACACATCACATACCTGCTAACCCTTCTATTATTGTCTTCATTGACATCAGTTATTATGCTGTTTTAAATTAACGTAAATTATTTTAAACAAATACAAAAAGCAATGTTTTGACATCATAAATAAATTGTTTTGTTTATTTCGCCCCGGGTCTATTTCATTAGCTAATTCAACTATTTTACAAACGCAGTCTTTCATGATACAATAATATCTGGATAATATAGAAATCAAATATAATATGAAAACTACTAACTACAAGACAATATTTTGCTAAAATGTCATAATTTTATTTGTAAAAAACGTTGATGAATGACTTTATCAACATTAGACTGTCACATAAGAGTTGATGAATGACTTTATCAACATTAGACTGTCACATAAGAGTTGATGAATGACTTTATCAACATTAGACTGTCACATAAGAGTTGATGAATGACTTTATCAACATTAGACTGTCACATAAGAGTTGATGAATGACTTTATCAACATTAGACTGTCACATAAGAGTTGATGAATGACTTTATCAACATTAGACTGTCACATAAGAGTTGATGAATGACTTTATCAACATTAGACTGTCACATAAGAGTTGATGAATGACTTTATCAACATTAGACTGTCACATAAGAGTTGATGAACCGGTGTCACTCAACAGAGGTAAGATTATTTGCTGAAACGAAATTTCAAGACGAGTGCATAAAAAAATGATTTTTTCTCTTAGGAACCTTGATGATAGTGGAGGATATAATACCAAAGTAATGGCCAGTACTTTCTTTTGTCTATTTGACTTTCTTTTGATTGATTTATATAAACTAATAATATGTAATTTGATTTACATACACATTGGTACAAGTAGGTAAACAAGTCAAAAATTAAATAATATTTCTGGTGCAGCTCAGGGGGTGACATCTGTGCGAGAACACTGTCACCTCATTTATAAGGACTGTTGCTTTCATTGTTTACAATTAAACCAACTTCTCAATAGATGGCGTTACAAAAAACTTCCTTTGTTACTTCATAGATGGCAATAGTAATAATGTCCTATTTCCAGGCGATCTGTTACTCTTAATTAAAATATATAGAGCTTTCTAAAATTGCATTGATAAGGAAACTCAATCATCATCAAAAGTCTCAATACTGCGGATTGGTTTGCAGAAGAAGTCTACATCTTGCTTTCCACTTCTCTCTTCAGCTCAAAATATGTGGCGCAGTTCATGTCCTCGCACACCTGGGCCAAATACTCCCGTCGGGGGCGCCTCCTGTGGTTTTTCCCCTCAACCATTCCCTCCATTAGGTCATGTAGGAGACCCTCGTAAGGAAACTCAATAAGAAGAAGAAAAAAACATGGAGTATCTAGGACTAATCATAGACAGGAAACTGAATTGGAAGAACCACATAAACAAATTAATAAATAAAGCATCAATGTACTCGGCATTAATGTACAAAATAAATAATGAGGCACCAAAAAAACTGAAAGTACTTATATATAACGCATATATCAAAAGCAAACTATCATACCTAATACATTTCTGGGCAAATGGCGATAAGGCAGGAATTCAAAAGCTACAAAGAAAGCAAAACAGAATAATAAAAATAACCTATGGTCTAAACGCATATACACCATCGAAATTCCTATATACAAAAGAAACTAAACAATTAAACATACAAACATACATACACAATATGAAACATTAAAATTAATACATAAAATAAAAATGGGAAAAATAGAAGACCCTGAACTAAGATTTAAGCAAAGAATACAAATCCGTAACTATAACACACGTACAAAAAATTACTTTGAAACTGAAAAGCTACAAAAAAGATTGGATACGAAAGAATAATGTGCAAAGGACTATGCGACTACAGAAAAATTGAAAACCATGAACGAAAAGGCATTCCATCGGGAGTTGAAAACAAGACTGTACTAAGAACTGAACTAAAGTGTTGTTGCATATGACTAACTATTATATTACAACAAACTAATGTGTAAACTAAATATTATTGTCATGAGCCAAGTGGCTCCTTTAATAATTATTTTAAATAAAAAAAGGTATAATTATTAGTGCATGTTGTGCAAGCACATAAAGTGATCACGTAAAACAGCCGATGACAGGATGTAAGCCCTGTAGGTGCCTTGAATTCCTTGTTCTTCTATAATATTCCAACTTTGTCTCTATTGAGATGTTAAAAAGTTTGTCAAAATAACAATTAGTATTTTTCCTGTTTTTTATAGCAATCTTATTTGAGGATGCCATCCTTCTTGGAGCAGAAAATGACACTTTGTTATACACAACAGACTCCAACTCTGTGTTTTCTCTTCCGTTTTGTGTTCTCAATCGTACTGTAAGTATTTTTTTAATTATATTTTATTTTATAATAAATTTAAAAATTAACATTATTAATTATTTTCTTGTATTTGATATTCCTGTTATATAACTCATCATATAAAACTCAATGTGCTGTGGTGTTATTTGATTTTTCCAGAGTCAAGTTTATTTACATCAAATTCTAAGGCAGCTAATAAGAAGAAATCTGGGATACCACGCATGGGAGATTGCTAATAGTTGCGCTACACTGCCGTATTTTCCACATTCCTTGGAGTTATTATTACATGAGGTTATTTTACTTTTCATATATAAAAGAATTTTGAAACTAGATGATGCAGAGATGCTGTTCGGTACGGTATTTACTTACAAATCACCCATCTTGTTCCTTCCCCCTTCCTTCCATGTAACTGCTCTGTTACGTTCCTGCTATACACCAACTAGTACTTGTTCGCACTCGGCCTTGAGCGATTCTCAATTCGGACTATTATTTTTATCGTAATATGCAATAGTTTATCCATTGTGTTTCCCTTTCATAATTATTACTTTATTATACTTTTGTTCATCTCCCATAAGAGATTTCTCTAAATTACTACTTTTGATGTTAGTAAATTTCAAAAGCAGGTTGCCCATAGTGCTTTACAATTTGGTCACCCAAGTTAATATGGTAGATATATTAAAACAAAATAAGAAAGATAATAACATCTCACTTAGCAATGAGGGAAGGAAAGAAAGGAGGGTAGGAAGGATTTTGAAGGAATATTCAGGCACTATTTGACAGTTAAAGTTTTTTAGTTTACTTTAAATATTTGTACAGATTGAGATGACAAATATTTATTTATTTGTTTCTTCTTGTGCACATAATTTAGACACTGGTGGGTTTATTGCCAAACGGCATATAAATAATGTTATGACATGACAAAAATAACAATAATAAAGAAAAGCAAAAATAGAAAAATGTTGAAAAAAGATTGAATATAATAACAAATAAAAGGGTAAGGAGAGGAAGAAGAACTCCGGTATTATTAGATAGATATATCTGTTTTAACCTTTTTTTGAATATGTTTAATGAGATAGCCACCACCAGAAAAAAATAATATTACTAATAGTTATTAACATTTTTCCTTAAACATCATTATTCGTTTAAAAAAAACAAGTTAAAAAGTAACATAATGTAAATTTTCTATCAACAGGTTTTAGAAGAAGAAGCAACAAGCAAAGAGCCAATTCCTGATGCACAGTTGCCAAGTGTTGTAGACTTTATTCAAGAGTTTCCAGTTTACCTTCAGGTATCACTTATTCTACTTTAATCTTAATACCAATAAAAAATATATTGTTTACAATCTGCGGTTATTTTTCTTTATCGCATCAAAAAATATACAATACCATTTCAAAAGTGTCCGTTATATTTTCAGACATTTGTACAGTGCGCTAGAAAAACGGAAATAGCTCTTTGGAGTTATTTGTTCTCAGCAGCAGGGAAGCCCAAAGAATTGTTTCAGATGTGTCTTCGTCAAAAAATGTTGGATACGGCAGCTTCTTATCTCATCATACTACAGGTATTTATTCATTTTAATTAAGATACAACTCGTTTTGTTGATTTCAGTTAAGATCAACACCTTAAATTAATTTTAATAAAGTTTCAATATGTATATGATTTAAAACATATTTTATTTATTTATTTATATTTATACGGCCTATTGGTCATTATAAAAATAAGGTAAAAATAAAACATACAACTCATATTAAACAACACAATTAAAAAGAAAAACAACAATAATTCATTAAAACACAAAATCTAACACACAAATCGAAATATTCATAATATGTCCCCGATTCGTCCAAATTTATCCGACTGAATTTTAGTATATGAGAAATGTCAAAAAGTTGACTGCATTTATACGGAACTCATTACGTCAAACTGCACGGATGAAATCCTTTCACACAAGCGCCCGTTGGTTATAGACGTTTTCGTACTCTGAAACGAATCAGAATAGGACACAAATGTCCGATCGACCTGACACTACAACTTACTTATTTTAATTAAAATATGTTCTCGGTAATAGTACAGAACACATGCATCCTCATATGTTTCTTATACTTAGTAAAAGAAATCAGCTCAGAATATTTTAAATTCATGGTCTTCTGAATTTCTAGCATAGCTTACTTATCACTTCATTATCTACTATTGTCTTTAAATAATCAGTTTTCAATTTATCATTTTCAGTTTTGTATATAATCTTTGTTTTTATGAAACAAAATGTTTTTATACATAATTTGTATGCTTGGGTGAATGAAATAGGCCAAGACAGGATTGAATCTGGATTCACTGAATCACTTTTTACCATTCTAAAATGTCATTTTCATTACACACTTTTTTATGTTATTTTGGTTTCAAATGTATTGCCACATTATTGAATTTCATTTAATATATTGTGATGATTTGTGAAGATTCTATCTTATACATACATATTTTGTAACTCCCCATTTATGATCAAATAGTTGTGTATAGTATAATCATGCAGTTTAGATATTATCAAGAGTATTGCCACATTGAAGAAACTCTCTAAACGACAATATAGATGTTAAATATTTGAGTAACAGAACCGGAATAACAGTTTGTTCATATCTCATCGCATACCCAGTTGAAGACACAATAATGGTATATTTACTATTGAATTTTCAGAATCTTGAAAGTTCTTCTGTGAGTCGTCAGTTGGCTACAGTCTTGCTGGACACAGCATTACAGAGCTCCCGCTGGGATCTGGCGCGTGACTTAGTACGATTTCTCAGAGCAATTGGTTTGTTTTTTCAAATGTTTCATTATAATAATGTTACTTCTCGTACAGCTGATATTTACTATGCAAAGTATTCATTTTTCACATAAGTATCTAATAATACCAACTGCTTGAAAATAACAAAGAGTTGCTGATGCCATCTTTTGAGATGTAGTGTAAATAATAACCTTACATTATTGACATACTACTGCTATTCAATTATAGATGTCACCACTGAATAGTGCCAAACATTTAAAATATTTTTCCTCTTTATTTTCTTTATCTTGGAACGATTTTGCTATTACTTTGTGGCACATTGTTTAATTAAATAATTAAATTATATTTAGACATTGTTTTTCTCCACCATTTTAAGTAATTTAACGTTTTTGAAGCTGATCTGCTTCTTCTTCCTGACAAACTTATACAGACCAGCTTATTATATTCTTTGACAATATTCTTCATAACTTATTAACTTTTTTCTAAGTTTATCCATTGATTATTCCAATGCTTTAACATATTTATTCTCTATAACATATTTGACTTGACTAGATCCAAACGATGTTGAGTCACCGAGGACATCAGTCATCATGAATTCAAAGTTTTCAATAAATCAACAAACGGCTCCTGTCAGTCCAAATGCTGAAGATCTTTCTGTCATCTTGGGCAGTATGCAGGTAATATATAATATACCCTAATCATTTCATTGATTTTTAACCACATCATGTCCCTCACAAAAGCAAAATATAAAAAAATATTTATAAATATATATTTGATTCCCAACAGAAAAATGGAGGATATCCAATCCTTGTGCTATCCTTTTTTATATATTCACATGTTAGTACATACCAAATTACCTCAACAAATGGATAAGGTTGAAAATAAATAAGAGATTAATTATTTATCTGCATATTTGTTATGTTCAGGTTAGTCGAGGTCGAAGCTTCAGTACAACTGTCACACCTAGAGTGACAGTGGATAGTGCCAAACACAGCATCAGTGAAGTTGTAACAACACAATCTAACATGACAACCACAAACCAGGCTGTCAACAGAAGAAAGAAGTCTGTGCCCACAGGACGTTCTGATAGGTACAATTTATTGACAATTTTAATGAGAGGAAAAAAAGACTAATACATTATATTTTTATGTTATTATTATTATAACTTAATTGGCTCTTTTAACCTCAAATGGAGGAACATTGGCCAGCGTCATGTTTACATTAAAATAAACAACAAATTATAAAGTATGTGGGATACAAAAATTGATAATAGTTAATACTTAAATTAGAATTTAAAAAATTGGGAAAAAAAATTTTATTAAATTAAATCACAATTTGATGTTATTCAGTCTGATAAATTTTGTAAGAACATTAAGTACTTGAAATTTATTAAGACTGAGAATGGAGGTGACATTATGAGGAGGAAACATTTTAAATTTAATCAAGTGTGTTAAAGATATTAGGAACTTAGATGTAGGGTAATTGAAAAATATGTGAATATTTTTATGTACTCTTAAGCTTTTTATTATTATGTAATAAAAGCTCTTATGCTTTTTATTATTATGTAATAAAAGCTCTTAAGCTTTTTATTATTATGTAATAAAAACTCTTAAGCTTTTATTATTATGTAACAAAAGCTCTTAAGCTTTTTTTATTATGTGATAAAAGCTCTTAATCTTTTTTATTATGTAATAAAAGCTCTTAAGCTTTTTATTATTATATAATAAAAGCTCTTAAGCTTTTTATTATTATGTAATAAAAGCTCTTGAGCTTTTTATTATTATGTAATAAAAGCTCTTAAGCTTTTTATTAAGCTTATTATTATTATCAAATTCATACTTTATCCTTTGCTTTGTAATCTTTTGATATTTATGATTTTTTTTATTTAGAAATACAACAGCTTTACATTTATTAATACATATACAATTAAGTAAGTTTCAAATTGATAATGCCAATTACAAATTATTAAAAAATTCAATGAATTTTTACTTGATATTTCAATGGTTGATGTGTACATACAGGGATTCGTGTGGCGGAACGGCTGAGGAATTTTTCATCGATGTGATGCTCCAGCGTCACGCTCGACGCCTTCTGTCCGGGGGCAAGTTGTGGCAACTGGGGCACTTTGCCTCCCGCTTGGACTTCCATCTCGTGGCTTGGCTGGCCACAGAGAAAGAGAGAGCCGCTCGTGTCGACTGCGCCGTGACTTGTCTCAAAACATTACACGACGACTTTCATTGGCCTTATCCAGTTCTGCATCATCCAATATCACAGTTATTGCAGAGAAAGGGGAGTAATGCTATAGGTAACTTTTTAACTAGTCAAATATTTTATAGTATAACAAGACTATCTTTTTCAAACAATGAATTGTGTCACATCTGATTCATAATACTTTTGAGTTTGAATACCTAACACTTTTTACTTTTTACCACATTTTTTAAATGAAGTAATTCAACTTAATGTAAATACTGCTTGTTTTTGATCTGTTGAAGATGGTCTTCGACAGACCAGTGCCTGTATTATGATATGGTTGAAACAAAAAAGATTAATTCTCATAATGGAACTTCACCAATAACTGTCGATCGAATAACTTAATTAAATAATACTCTGTTTTTAATCACCTTTTTGAGTATTTATTTCCAACATTTTCTTATATTTTATTCTGATTTAGCTTCAAAAGTGTTTTATATAAATACTCAAAACAGTAGTTCAAAAAAAAGTTTTTATTTTTATTGTATTATTTAATTAAATCAGATAGAACACTCAGCATCGGGTTGTCTGATGTACATGAAGTTGCATATTATGGCACTTTTCACACCAATATCACTGAACGCTTTCGACCGGCGTTTCACTCTAAACCCAGCCTGGGGCGTTTTAAAAATCAATTTCATTTAGCATACACGTATCGTAGTTTAAATTTTCGTCGAAACGCAACAATTTAGCAGTGGAGTAAATAATGATCTGTGATCTTTTATTCAAAACTTTTGAATAGGTAATATTTTTATTTGATTATCCTCTTTGTGAATGAATATTGTCATCAGATACATACATAGATTTTCATTATAATATACTAGATGTAGTACTCCGTGCAAGAAGTGAGTCATGGAATATCACACGTTTGACTTTTTGGCTGCTAACATATTGCAGTTTTCCTTACATTTCAACAAATCCTAGATAACTGTTCACTAAATCTTTATAAACAAAGTGTTTTTTCGACAAATAAATCCAAAATCAATTCATATTTGTCATTATTCTCTATAGAAAAACGATTTGGTCTGCCAACCAAAACATCAAAAATCCCCTGGAAAAATGCCCCACTTCGATTTATACAAAATTTGCTAACTAAGACATCTAGTATATTATAATTTTGTGTATACACCAATGGATTTAAGTACTATCTTATCTGTGTTCAAAAGAGTTGAGTACTTTTTTATCTGTGGATTTTGTTCCTAGACTACAAATAAAACAGTACTAAACTCCTTTCTTCTCCTATGGTTTTTATACCTTTGGAGCGTTTTTCACTCGACGATTTTACAGAACATTCGGAGTGTAATAATAATAATAAACACTTCCTTGCACCCTTCACAAGTGGCTAGTTTATTGCCAAATGCCAATTTCTTCCAACTAACCAGTGTTTCCAGTGTAGAAAAGCAATATTTGTGAGAGAAATGAATTTAAATAAATTTCTCCTATGCTGGGAATCAAACCCAGGACGCCCGCACAGAAGCCAAACGGCTTACCAACTGTACACTCTACCTTAAACCTGAGCACAACAGAGTGTCTTTAGAGCGTCTGATTCCGGTCATTCTGAATGGCTTAGATCAGTCATGGGCAAAATACGGCCCGCGGGCCAAATGCGGCCCTTCGGGGTAGTCAATCCGGCCCGCGACATGGTTTCGAATAACCCCTAAAATTACACCTAGAATAGGACAAAATGTGTTTTCTGCGTAGCCAGAATAGAATAATGTTTGCATCTTCCTACATCTGTGAACAGGTGTTTTCTACTATGAAGCTTCGCAAAAACAGTGTTAGAAACCGATTGACTGACCACCATTTAGCTTCACTACTGCGAATCAGCTCATCCCAGTTTCTACCAGATTATGATCAATTTTTAGAAGCTCAGTCACAGTTTCATCTGTCACATAAGCCATACTCTTCTAAAGAATAATCTATAAAATATAAGTTGTGTGTGATGTAAAAATCTAAAATAAAGTTTATCACTTATAAAAATCTGTTTTGTTAAAAAAATTTCGGCCCGCCTAGGTATTTTTTTATTTTATCTGGCCCCCCCCCCCTTAAAAAGTTTGCCCATCACTGGCTTAGACCATCGCTAAGTGCACTCGGCGTTCATTCTGAAATCACCCCTTTATGGAATTCCATTTTTAAATGTTCATTTTTTTAACAAATTATTAAAAATAAAAATATTAATTTTAATTTAAGACTATGCTTTCGTGCGATGCATATTTTTGAGTAGTATTATTTGATAAATGTTTTAGTGCCTTCCACACCATCACCAACAGAACACGCTAGTTATGGAGGTGACAGTGGATATGTATCTCTTGCTATGGGTGGAGGACTTCACAATGATATGCAGGTACATTCATTTATAAACATTATAGATTAATAATAACACAGAAGTAGAGTAAATTTTTTTCATATGAAATCATTAATAAAATCTCAATATAAGTGTATGTATGAATATTTTAATTAGATGTAAAAAATAAATACATTTTCTTAAACAAAAGAATATGAACAATGCCCCCAAGTCAAATTGAAAACGCTGTTCGTTATCGCCAAGCCCTAATTTTTTTTGTATGGGATTTGACGTTTGTTGTTTGTTATTGTAGAAAAAATTTCTACAACAAACGTCAAATCACATACAAAAAAAAATAGAGCTTGGCGATAACGAACAGCGTTTTCAATTTGACTCAGGGCCAATGTTGGAAAAAAAAACAAATTTACATAGTATGACTTATAAAAAACAACAATCAAGAAAATAATCCAATATCCATACACAGAAAACACAGGAAGCTCACAATATCTTAAAATAATTTTTTCTTTATGTATTCAATACTTGGGCGACGAAAAGTGGCAAGACCAGATGCTTCCTTCACACATTCTGGCAAATCATTTTGAAAACATTTGTATTACACATCATTTTATGTACCCGTCAGGTTAGTCTGAGGCAATGTAAAGTCTCGCCGACTTCCGTCGGGTAGGTGTGAACTTCAAAATTATGAAGAAAATTTTTTTGTAAATAAATAAAGAAGGTTATTCTAATCAAATCAAAAGTGAATGCAATTAGTAATTGATTAAAAAAATTTTGAGATGAAACAAATGGTTTGCAGACAAGAACGCCCAGAAAAGAAATGATTATGAAGAGATGAGTGTTTGCATGGAAAGAGGTGTGGGGTGCTCTGTTCTCTCTGCCTATTCGATTGGAGACAATGCATTGTTGAATTTTTTTTGAGACAATGCATTGTTTCCAAAAAAATGCATTGTGGGTGGTGACAAAACGGTTAGCATGCTGGGTTAGTAATCCAGTGGTTGCGAATTTGAATCCTGCCATGACCAATTTCGTTCACCTATAGCACAAGCATATGCTTATTTTAGGGAATGTATGAGGATTTATATGTACTTGTTACAAGAACATATTCATTATTTTAAAAAAAAATTATAAATAACAAAAGTTGTCGTAAATGTATGGTAAAGTATGTTTAATTTAAAAGTACACTTGTGGTATTGTTGTTACCATTGCATTTGATGTTGTTATGCATTAAAAACAGGATATTAATCTGCACAAAATGTTAAAAAAGCAAGTATATCTTGTTTAAAATAATTATAGAAGACATGGTGTTTCATTCTTTCATATAAAACATTATTATTAGGTATTTGGTTTTGAATATGAGATTATAGGAACTCAATTTGTCAGCATGACAACATAATACACTTTACTGATTGACAGTCATACCAACATTAACATGAAGTGCACTTTGTAAAACTTACTCTATTTACTTATGTACAATATTAGAAAATAACAGTTGGTTTGGTTTTTTTTGTGATATGTACTAGATTGATCGAGCCATGAGTTGTGTAAGTGAAGCGGAAGCAGTCAGTGTTTGGGGTGAAGCTGACAGACAGTATGCTGCTCTGATGGATAAACTTTCCCATCAACAGGCTGAGGTCGGATCCCACAGAGCTGAAGTACAACTAAGGTACCTACCTACTAATTATTTTTTATACCTATGTATATTGACTGGTGAAAATTTTTCAACTAAGTATATTTTACCTCCAATTACTTTACTTTGTTGACAATAACATCTCAATAGAGACGAAGTTGGGATATTATAGAAGAAACAGGAACTCAGGCACCTATCGGCTGGTTTATGTGATCACTTTATGCGCTTGCGCAACGTTCACCAATAATGCCTTTATTGAGATCCCTTATCAATGTAATTTTTGAAAGTTCTATATATTTGAATAATGTGGAAACAATTCACCTGAATAATACGAAATTATACTATTGCCACCTATGAGGTAACGAAGAAACCTTTTTTTTTTTATTGAGAAATTAGTTTATTTGTAAACAATGAAAGCAACAGTCCTTATAAAAGCCCTGTAGGTGCCTGAGTTCCTGGTTTTCCTATAACATCCCAACATTTTCACTATTGTACAAATAAAAAAATTCGATGATATCTCATAAACACTATTTAAATTTAAAGATGGGAAGCACTGAATGAAAGACCCTTTATATGAGGATATTTGACTGAATATCTTAAAAAAGAATCCGATTTTTACTAAATTTATATATTACAGAACTAAAAACAAACCATGAACAAAAATATCTCTTGATACATAATTAGCTCAAATAAATAATTGTTGTTGTTGTTCAGATATTTGTTGCAGTTAATGACGGAGGCTGGATGCTTGGAATGGTCATTTCTAATAGCTTTTCTACTCAAAGATGCCATGGCCATACTTCGCACTGTAAATGCCAGCAGGTCTAATGATATTAACGTTGAAGCTGTGTATAGACTTATAAATGGCTTTCAAGACTTATTCGTCTGGATTGACACTGAATGGTTGGTTTATTTTTTTTTTCTAAACTGAACTCGACTAAAATTTGTTTATGTTTTTCTAGGAAATTGAAGGAAAGAATATGAAATTAAATGAGTAAATTTGTGCAAACAAGGTAGTTCCATTGTTATGTATTTTCGATGTTGTACGTTGATGAACACTTTGAATTCCTTTTTTATCAATTAAACAATTATCAAAAAGATATTGAGATTGTCTAGATCCAAAGTACTAATTCTTTAAAATGATTAACTAAAGCAGGATTTAAAGCAAATAAATTTCCCCTGATATACATAGATATCAGAATATTGACACTTTCAATAAATTACTTAGGACTTCTCTATTTCTTAAAGTTAACTGTTGGAAGATCATCCTTGAAGTTTTGTTATGAAGAAAACAATAAAAACATGCATATTTTTCAGGAAGATGATAACCGTATTTTTGTAAATTACAATTTTTGTGATAAGCTGACATTTCCCAGTAAAACACAAAACCATAGATAAAAATAAAATACATAGATATGATGTGATGTTTTACATTCAACAATTTGATAATCAAACAAGGTCTTGTTACATAAAATGGCACTGAAATATTTTATTATTATTTTCTAGTACGGATTTGAAAGAATTCCATGCATCACTGCCAGCAAATATTCTTTTTTTTTCTCTATTAGAAAATAATTAATTAGTGTAACCAATGTGGATTTTACAATTTTTCAGTCTCGGATACAAACCTTTCATGCTAGCGATACAAAACCAAGTGACAGTCTTAATGACAGTACAAAAACATAAAGAGACCCAACAAGCAACATCGTCCAATAAAGTCACTTCAAATTCAACAAACCATTCCAAGGGACAGTATCAGTCGGAATCAATTAACGAATCAGCTTTGCCCAAAGACGGTAGCATAGGATCGCAGCACAACTCCGACTCAACGCGACACAGTGTCATGAGAAAAGACTCGCCAAAGTTATCGGAAACAAAGTATCAACCGGAAGATAACGTGTCCAGCCCGTCCAAATCACCCGAACCTAGTAATTGTGTAGTATCATAATTTATTGTGATGTTGGAACTTATGTCATGTTATTACTCTGTCCATTATTGTATGATGATGTCCATTTATATAATTAGTAATTAATGTAAAGATACCGTAACAATTTGATTGTACTGTCTAAAATTTTGAGAAAAAAATCATCAATATAGCTGTGTTATGAAATTGTATCTCTGTGGACTCAAAGATCGTGGTACTTGGTTTATTACTTTTATCTTGAAATTTTATGTGTGCATTGCGTCACCATTAAATAATTCACTTTTCATAGATTTCATTTTGTAAATATTCAAATCATATTCCTTTTACTCCTGATAGTAATTGTTTATTATCAAATCGAAATAATTATTAAAATAGAAACTTTCTTTTTTTATATTATAAAAAAATCATAATGATGTTCTTATAATAAGCACCACTAAATTTTGAGATTTGCGGTGTAGTTTCTCTGTCCATGGTCTGAGTTTCATAACATAAATTTAAATTGTCTTTTTAATAATTTAACTACAAGTGATTCATTTTCAAAAATATATAATTACTAAATACTATGTATGTATTGTTTTGCTAGTTTTATTGACATTCATTGATAACATCATGGGAGTATTCTGGTAATACTCATTGAATAATTTAAGTAATTTTATCTGTTTATCATAATTTTGAAATTCTTCCGAGATGTCACAGTTTTAAACATTTAAAATTCATTGCAATGGTTCAATTTTCATGCATGAATGCAGTTCTAAATTGTATTCTTTAATATCAAATTAACTTTGTGATACACCATAACAGAATTTTACTAAAGTTTTTATATATTTGTGTTGTATAACTACGCAACCACTTTTGGAACTGACCTTTCCCTCATCAGGCAAAGTGCTCTAAGAAGAATATTATGAGGTTGGAGGTTGAGGGGAGGTAATTAGGAATTGGTTTTATGTAGAGTGAGTTTGATTGATTACAAATATATTGTATAGAATGTATTAACCAATGTACAATTAACAAACAGCCATGCTACTAATTCACTCAAAATATCATTTTTAGTTATAGGTTTTGACTAAAAATAAAAACATTAGCAGTGCAATTTTTAAGACTAGTACAAAATAAACTACAATATGTTTAAAAAAATATTGATTCGTTGAATAGTGGAACCACACTTGGTTAATTTTAGTGTCGTCTGGCATTCAAATACTGGCGTAGCCACACTATTTTATCCATGGCACTTTTACAAAGTAAAATTCGAGTAGTATTCTTTTCCAACTGTCAATTAGTTCAAGAGAATTTATTTCTCTTAATAAATTGACAGTATTCCTGTGTGAATAAATTGTGGGGAGCCTATGTTTTGCAGGTTTTTTTCAACTTCAAAAAACAAAACACAAAAACTTAGAGGCTTCGCAGCATATATGGATGAACTCAGAATTAGGAGTAGAACGTTTAGGCCCGAATTATAGATTCATTCTCCAACTTGAGGCTGGTCTTGGGCACAATTTTTAGTTGTATAGACATATACAATATTTAAATTATTTTTTTATGTAAAAGTTCTAGGGACAAATTTATGTGCATAACTGCCTATATTTGCAAAAAAAATGAAATATCGAATAATGCCGAAACACCCCAACTAGATAATTTCATTTTCTATAAAGACACGTACAGTAAAGTAGTATATCTCAATTTTTGTAAAAATTGAATTTAGTGACGACATTGTTTCATGCAATTTTTTCTTAAATTATACAATAATTTGGATTTGAGGTTTTATAGTTTGGTACCTATTCTTCATATATATGTACATACATATTAATGGCGTCGACAGTTGGAGTTCTCATGTGTTACATACATCTAATTTATAAGTATGAATGTAATTTGGCCCATTATTGAATGCGTGTTTGTAAGCGTGACTGGAATGGGTTCATTTATTCAAATGGGTTCTTTTATGGGTTCAAAGTCAGTATTGCACTATGGCTTTTATAGTGATGTCTCATTCATGCCATTCTCTCTTCATCTTCTTCTTAGTCTATCTTTTGCTCTAATTCAACTCTTTCAATCTAACATTTTTTGTAGTAGGTCGTTTATTCTTCAAACCTAACATAGTGTATAGGCTGTTAAATATTTAATTCCATTATTACAATTCATAATCAAGAGATTTCTTAACATACAGATAATGTTCCGATAACAATCTGTAATGCTAGGCAATTGAAAAGACGTTACTAACTCAGTTGATGTAAAGACAATCTGATAATTATATCATTTTATTTGTTTAAAGTAAGTGTATAAAATTATTATGACGCAGGTTAATATTATACTTATTCTTACATATAACTTATTATAATTAACCTACATTATTGATAAATAATAGTTTTATTATGTTAATATGTATTTGGTGTAATTCTCATGAGTTGGTGCTAATTTATATGTATATTTGTAACCTTTATATTACATTGTTTTTTATTAACTGATAAAATCACAAAAAAGGTTGATAAATTAAGATGAAAAAATCACTAAGGAATATCACTACTCTGTACAGCATATAAAATCATCAATATAAATTTTAAAAGAAAGGCTAGAAAACTTACTGAGAGAGTATCAAACAGGTTTTAGGACTACTGATCAACTTTTTACTGCTCGACATATCTTAACAAAATGCTAAACTATTTGATGACTTCAATCAGGCATATGACAGTATAGACGGGAGAAAATATATATGAAATACTGCTAAGTTTTGGAATACCATCCGAAATAGTCAAGATTGTGAAGGCAACAGTGGTCAGCTCACGATGTCGGGTTAGTGTCTCCCAAGGGTCGAAACAAGGTGGTGGCTTAGCACCCACACTATTCAATATTGCACTGATTCTCATTGTGAGGAAAACAACAACCAATACTGACTACAATACATGCTACAAAAGTAATCAAATGGTTGAGTACGCAGACGACCTGAACAGTGACAGAAGATCCCAGCAGGCTGTTCAATCACTTATTTGGGCTCCGTTATATCGTAGGACAATGCATCACAGCAGCCAAAAAAACTTACTTCGCATTGCTTCCAGTGTTCAAATCAAGAAACATTCATAGGAAAACCAAAATAACCTTATACAAGACAGACATGTTGGACACATTCGTAAGAAAAGTACTTCGAAGACTCTTAGGGCCGGTGCGAGATGAACAGTTATGTAGAATCCGGTATAATCTGATGTCAGGAAAGATGCAAGACAACTGCTCCAGATGTCAGACTGGAAGACGACGGCCAAAGATAGAGGGCGGTGGAGTCTGAAGTTAATGGAGGCCAAGTCTCGATATGGGCTGTAGCATCATTGGAAGAAAAAGTTTAAAAATTGTGACTAGTGTTTACAATGTAATTTGTAGTAAGAAAATAATAAATTACATGGGATTGATAATATGCCATCCGAATTACTGAAATACGGGAGCGAACAACTACACGGCTTGCTCAATAAGATTTGGGATTTGGAAGAAATACCTGAGGAATGGCAAACAAGTATTGTATGTCCTATATATAAAAAAGGGGATAAACTTAAGTGTGAGAACCATCGGGGAATTTCACTGTTGAGCACGGTTTATAAACTACTGACTACTATACTGAAAGGAAGAGTGGAATGTTATGCACAGGGAATCATAGGAGAATACCAGGCTGGTTTCAGAAGGGATAGGTCAACAAGTGATCAACTTTTTACAGTTCGACAAATACTTACCAAGTGCTGGGAATTCAACATTGACATCTACCAACTGTTCATTGACTTCAAACAAGCCTATGATAGTATAAATAGAGAAAAACTATATAACATATTATTAGCATTCAAGATACCGACAAAACTAGTCAGACTGATAAAAGCAACAATGTAACACAAAATGCAAAGTGAAGATTGGAGGAGAGCTTACGGATGAATTCACGGTGTCGCAAGGACTCAAGTAGGGTGATGGATTGGCCCCTACATTATTCAATCTTAGTCTGGAATACGTCATTCGTAAAACATTCCACAGTAACGCAAACACTAACATATACTTCCAAAGCAGCCAGATAGTCGGATACGCGGATGACCTCAACATAGTGGCAAGATCATTGACAGCTGTAAGAGAGGTTCTTGAACCATTGGAAACAACAGCGAAAGAGGTTGGATTGGAAATTAATGAAAGCAAGACTAAACTAATAAAACAATCCAGAAACTCAAGGAATAACCCTCTACACAGCATTCAGTTTGGGGATCAAAACTTCGAGGTAGTTGATGAATTTTCGTACATGGGGTCCACCATAACCAAGAAAAATGAAGACCACATAGAAATAATAAGAAGGATCACAACTGGTAACAAAACACTCTTCTCTCTGCTCCCGGTGCTTAAATCAAAACGTGTTCACAGAAAAACAAAAATCACCCTGTATAATACTATAATAAGAACAGTGGTGACATACGAGAGCGAAACGTGGACGATGACAGCAAGATCCGCAGAGATGCTGGCTACATTTGAGAGGAGAGTGCTACGGAAAATACTGGGACCAGTGAATGATGGAGAAGCTTGGAGAATAAGGTATAATAATGAAATATACAACATCTATAAGACTCCTAGGCTCTCTGTACATGCTAGACTGAGCAGGCTGAGATGGGTTGGGCATGTACAGAGAATGCCGTCATCACGGGCACCCAACAGGATCCTTGAGGGACATCCGGGTGGAAGAAGGAAGGTCGGCAGACCCAGGCTGCGATGGGAGGATAAGGTGAAAAAGGATGCAGAACAATTACTGCAAGTAGCAGACTGGAGGACAGCAGCAGGAGATAGGGGGAATTGGAGACGAGGATTGATGGAGGCCAAGGCTCGATATGGGCTGTAGAGCCATCGGAAGAAGAAGAAAGATTTGTATAAATACGGGGTGCAAAATTAAGGTAGTCTTTATGTCAAAATTATGATCTAACTATCAATATTATATTCCTATAAATGTCTTAATTAATTTAAAGTTTATTGAATTTATTGATTAATTCTTAGCCAATATAATTACAGTAATTGAATATGACTTTTTACAAAAAATAGGAGGTACCATTTCATATCATAAAACTTTATAAAGATGCCCATAGTAGCAAAGATCCATTGCCTCTTCTACCCTATGGAAAGGGGTTAGTGTTAGAAATGTATGAGAGCTTCAATATTACGTTTATTATTTTAGACAAACAAAATTTTATAGAAAAGCTATTCTTGTTTTTTTATATATACATCTTTGTAAAGTAAGTACCTACATGTTTTTGTTTGTAATATAATATATCATGGTTCATCACATCATGGCTACAAAAATATTGAAAGTGTAGCTTACACCTACCTATGTACATACATTTCAAACGTCATCTCCTTTCCACACGGGTATATCTGTTATTCTATCTTAAAACTTTATTTACTATATAGCAATATAAGTCTTGTTACACAAATTTGTAGTTGGAAAATTTAACAAATTTGCCTTTTTTGACTGCCAAAATATATTGGTTAACATGTGATATGTAATTGATTTAAAATTTTATTTCTAAAATATGGTTTCTATGGCCAAACAGTCTAGATTGTCTCATAAGTAACAGGGTAAAATATTATAAATTGTAAAAAAAATGGGAAATGATTATTTGTTGTCCTCATCCGATACTCATTTGATGACATAATAATATAATGTAAGTGAAGAAATCAAATTTATTATAAAGACATTGAATTTATTAGAATCCGAATGTGGAATAAAAATGTTAGTACATCATATTTATGTAGATGAAAAAAAAATTATATTTACAAATAAAGATATAGCAATGTTTGATTTGTTATTTTTTTTTAAAATAGTCAATGCGAAGTAATATATATTATCTCACTATCTAATTTTTAATCATGTATATCAAAACTGAAAAGATAAAATTATTTAAGCAATATATAGGTAAAAACAAAAAAAAAACTGTTTTTACAACTTCAATCAACTAACTATATTACACAATTTAGAAAATGGTGGTTCAGTCATTCTATTATTTGTTGATATGTTTTTCAATATCTTGTTTACTTTATGCTGAAAGATAAAATCTTTATTTTAATTTGCTTTTTTAATGTGTTTATGTAATATTATGTATAACTTATCGGGAAATTATTTCCAATAAAGATAATGTTGTAAATGCGTTAGTGCTATAATATAATGTTCCGTTTTTTGTAGCTATAAAAGCATCTTTAATATCATGGGAAAAGGGAAAATTTTTTACAGAAAATTATTTTTATAAATGTCGGTGTTTTAAATGTAAACATCAACATTTTAAAAATAATACATAAAAATCTTATTGAAAATGATTAATTAATTATATCATATGATAAATAAAGTTATTGCAACATTTTCTTCATCTGAAAACATGTTTGCAATATTTTTAAATTTACCCATATGTATAATAAATAATAAAAATAACTTATTAATATATATGATATAAAAGGGACTAATCTCTTTATGTGCCAAGCTTTCTGTCAATATTTTTACTATATTTTACATTTTTATCAGTCGATGAATATTTTATTAACAAGTGAATGATGCAAAGGGAGGTTAACAAATTTGCAGAATATTAGGGTTTGCACAGTTTTAATGCACATACATAGTTTCTTGCATAGTTTGATGTACAACTTATTATGAGATTGTGCCAAATTGCAACCTAGTTATGTAGATCAGCTGTGAGAAGTTGAGTTTTCTAAAGAGAGAGATATTATAAAATAAAAATATTATATGATTATTTATTTACTTTTAGAACAACAATCATACATTTTTTTCTGACTTCTATCAACATATTTGACAATTTTTTTTCTTTACAGTAAATATATTGCATCTTTAGCCATAGAACCTTATTTTCTACCAAAGATTTCCATATAATATACTAGATGGAGTACTCCGTGCAATAACTGTTCTCTAAATCTTAATGAACAAAGTGTTTTTTTTTTCGACAAATAAATCCGAAAACAATTCACATTAGTCGTTATTCTCTATAAAAAAAATATGTTTTCTGCCCACCTTGTCAAAAGTCCCGCAGAAAAAATCCTCAATTTGATTAATACAAAATTTTCTAACTGCAACATCTAGTATATTATATGAAAGTCTATCTTTACTTCACTCATTAAAAAAAAAAGTTAATTTATTTGTCTATGAGACTTCATAGAAGCTGATTTTAAAAAACAAACAAACATATTAGATGATCAAATTATTGTGCAGAAATTATGTTCAATTATTATCAACTTTGGGTGGATTTTTTTTTCAAACAATACATATATCTACATACATAAACATAATAAAATCTGTTTATAATGCTGATAGTTCCGAATCACAGTGTATTTTTGTTGTTTTACATATATGATACATCTTTAGAAATGTTGTGTCATTAAACTTATGGAAATTTCAACACGAGTAAAGAGGAATTTATTTCATTTGTCAAAAATATTGTGGGTATGTGATCCACTCTGTATTTTTCAATATGTAGATATTGACTCATCAATTTTTCATAAGGGACACAACTACATGTACAAGAATATCATTACATGTCCACAAAAAGAGAAGTTGATAAATATTAATCCATACCAATTATAAAACTATAAAATAATAAATACCTATCTGTTATGTACATAATATAATAAGTATCTTTTATATTTAGATATACAAATAATTTTAAATTGTAGATATTATTATTTATGCTGTGGTTTTTTAATAAACTGTTTGTACCTTATAAATATATTTAATAGATTTGTTACTTTTGATATTATTTATTCTATTGTTAAATTATAAACAATCATGTTACTTTTAAAATTATTTTTCTTGTGTTAATTATAAGATGTTTATTAATATGCTGCATTTTTATATTAATATTTCATCTACAGTGCACTTTGTAAAAATTCCATTTTTTGCAATACAGCTTCTGAAGATTTGAGCAGTTTCAATTGATGAATACATAATTAAAGTGACACTCTTATCATTAATATTAATTATTTAAATCAACTAATTCAACTTCAAACATCTTTGTGTTTACAGTATTATTTGTGGTTCCTTTAAAATTGATTGGCTTAATTATAGTGATCTTAAACACTTGAGTATCGATCAGTAAACAACATTTCTTTCACAAATCGTCATTTTAAAAGAAAAATAATTATTTTCAATATATTATGATCTGATAGTATCACACCAAGCTTATCTGCTAACAAAAAGAATGTAATAGTTATTCCAACCTTAACCAAGAGTATTTATAATTGAATATTAACCTTTTTTATGGGTCTTCAATTCCTGGTGAAGACAGTTTTTAATTATGTTTTCAGTCTGGATCTGTGAGACAATTAATATCATCAGTCTTCAGAAAGTTGCAAATTATTATTGGGTGTGTATTAAAAATAGTATGGTCGAACTTGGTTATAACGACCTCGAAGGGACTAACTAAATTTGCTTGTTATAACCATTACTCGTTAAATAAGAGGTAATTAGAATATGCCTAAAGGTCTACCTATAAAACATATATACATATGTTTATTCATTCAACAACAAATATTTAGTTATCAAATCAATATTAAGTAAAATCAAAAATGAAATCTTTTGAAATAAATTCACCTCATTATTTCTGAATGAAATTCAAAAAAAATACTTTACTTTAATTCAAAATACTGCTATTTCAAATTTTTAATATGAGCCTTCAGTTGCAGTCGGCAAATCTGGCATTTCTTTGATTGAAAAACATTTAATTAATGCTCCATTATCTATTCTTCACTTCAATGACATTGTTTTCGAAAGCTGTTGAACGGGATTTTTTTTTCTTTAACGTAGAGAAACTGTTGAAGAGGATGGTTATTATTTAAAAAACACAATTTGGATGGTTTTAATTCCGACTGCTGACCAGACTTGCCCCCCTATTTGTTGCCCAAGAAGCTATACAAAATAAAATAACTTATTCAGCAATGACTGTGTATCAATAGTAATTTGATTTTATAAATAGATAACAAAAGTACACTATTCATCTGAAAAGTATATAATTAACATGTTTTTTGCAGTTCAATTGAAAATAAAAATTAATTATTCTTTTTGCGTTAGGTTGATGAAACCTGTTGTTCTCAGAATGTGTGCCCCTCCATCTATTAAATGCTCTACTTTGTAGTCAATTTCCAAAATATATTTATTGGAAAATAATTTAGGACAACCTGTTATATTCCATTTTATCCATGTGATACCGCCAGAATTGTCTTCGGCTCTTACAAATATTTTTATTTTTGCATTGTAAACCATGCTTCAATAAATACGCACTCTATTATATTATAGACTCCAATATTTTCTTTTTAAGGCCATGGCCCTGATTCTCCAAATCTTCCATAAATTGTTTGTCATTGACTCGAGGGGCAAGTCTGGTCAAGCGATGAAATTAAAACCCTCATGTTTACCCGTTTCATGAATATAATTTTATTAACTCCATAAGATAATTATATCTATGATTTGGGTTATCGTGAGAGCTTTGATTTGCACTACCCATACTTCAGCATCTCTTACAAATTCAGATAAATTCCTTAGCTTTAAATTATTATCGTTGAATTCATCATAAAGTAGGTAAAAAATCATAATGACCATCCCAAATCATAGATATTTATTCCCATCAAAAAGTCATAGACATTAATCTTAATTTATAAGTTAATGATTTTGTATTGTTTACTAGTGAATCGATTTTATCATGTGTGTAAAATAATAATTTTATAAATCCCATATAATGTTAAACGTAGATTTGAAAGTAATTCCCAATTTCAACAATGGCAATAATTAAATCAATTTTAGAAAATGACTAAATTTAGGGAATTTATGTGTTTTATAATACTACAGAAATAATTAAGTAATCTTAATATTGTAATATTTAGTAAATGTATGTAATTTAGAAAAATTTATTATCATTTTGAACATGAATTTTAATAGAATATGAACTAATGAAACTATCAAATTATTTATATATTTTATAAATTAAACAAAAAATTATGTTATATAAATTTTTTATTACTTCACCCATATTCAGGTACCTATCCACTTCAACATAAATAGGTAGTAATAATATAAATAATTTATAATGCGCCGTTTAATGATTCAGGATCTTAATGTTGCTCTACGAAACAAAACTGTTTTCAGTCTTTTAGAGAAGGTGCTCTTGATTTGTGCACTGCAGGCATCTGGAGGCAATCTATTCCACTTTATAGCACCACTCACACTAAAGCATCGATCATAGTAAGACGCTTTGTTGGCTCTGTCCAACTCTTTTAGGGAGTTGTTACTCTGTGATCCAGAAGACTTGAGTGTGAGATGCCTCCCAGATAGCTCTTTTCTCTGACACAGCTCTTGAATTTATTGTGGTGCCAGGTTTAATTAAAGCATTAAACACGGTCAGACAAATTTTGTAGTCAACTAGCTCTGGATACTTGTAGTCAACTGTTCTAGAGCAGTTGTAGAGCTGTAGCTGAAGCAGTGAACAGACTTAAACAAAACAACAAGCTCGAAAAAACACCAAATAAAAATAAACACCAAATATTTCATCTCTTTTGATAAATATGTGAGTAATAAGGTCTAGAATACGATTCAATTTGACTTTATTCACATTTAAATATACAAATCACAATATTAAATTATTGTACTCGAAAATATGCAGGTTAATATTTACAAATAATAATACACACAATGTTTATGGTGTCGGTCTTGGCAAAAGAATGACGCGCTGCTCATTCAATATATCGAATGCCCGACTCATGCATTTGGGTATTTTCGTCGACACGAAGATATCACATCTTTACTGTATATAAGTAAGTATTGTATATAATTGTCAAATTATTTTAAATATACATATATTCTTAAATCCACCAGATTGTAAATGTAGCAGTTGCTGACACAATGGCTTTCCATATTGATTTCCATATATGATTGAATGAACATCATTCACCAAATTAGAGAGGTCAGCGCACTGGGTTCGACTGCCACAACTGATTTTGTTCACCTATAGCACAAGCATTTATCCTTAGTTTAGGGAATGTATGAGGATGTATATATACTTGTTTCAAGGATATATTCATTCGTTTTGTTTTCCAAAAAAATAATTAAGAGATAAAAAAAAATAGGTCATTTTCAATTTGAGCTTTATTATAAATATTCATAAAGTATATATTACATAGCATGAGGTATTTTGGGAATGATTTTTCCATCAAAATATAAATTTGATTCTTCAACTTCTAAATTCCATGCTGCATTGTTTATATTATCGTTTGTGGTGTTGATTAATTTTTTAGGAATTACTTCTGACATTCCTTTATTTTTAATCAACAATCCGATAACATAGCATCTTGAGTCTGAAAATTAAAAACTTAGTTTTTAAAATTTTATTTCAATATCGAAATAAGACACTTTTTAATATGAATTGAATTGAATCACTCTATGAATTTATTGCAACTAAGACTGGTTTTGTGCAATACACATATTCAAGTAGTAACCTGTTTTGTGCAATGCACATATTCAAGTAGTAACCTGTTTCGTGCAATGCACATATTCAAGTAGAAAAAATTTACCAGTAACCTGTTTCGTGCAATGCACATATTCAAGTAGTAACCTGTTTTGTACAATGCACATATTCAAGTAGTAACCTGTTTTGTACAATGCACATACTCAAGTAGTAACCTGTTTCATACAATGCACATATTCAAGTAGTAACCTGTTTCGTGCAATGCACATATTCAAGTAGTAATCTGTTTCATACAATGCACATATTCAAGTAGTAACCTGTTTCGTGCAATGCACATATTCAAGTAGTAATCTGTTTCATACAATGCACATATTCAAGTAGTAACCTGTTTCGTGCAATGCACATTTTCAAGTAGTAACCTGTTTCATACAATGCACATATTCAAGCAGTAACCTGCTTTGTGCAATGCACATTTTCAAGTAGTAACCTGTTTCGTGCGATACACATATTTACGTAGTAACCTGTAATGATATACTAATTGAAAATGTCCGTAGCATGAAACCCATTAAAATAAATTTATAGTGGCATTATTTTAAAAATGTATATTTTATATCTAAAAAAATGACAGTTTCATTTGTTTGTGTTGTACTGCCTTCTATACCATTCATTTGATTATGGTGAAACTTTGTTGATTTCTTCAGTGCACACCTGAGGTTACAATATTATTATATTTTTTATTGGACATCTCACTAAGGACTTTAACAAAATATATGGAAATAAAAATGACTGAAGAATTAATAACATTCAATGATTAAATGAAATAATAGTTCCTCACTGTCTAAAGGTATATTTTTATATAAAGTAGAGACTTGGTAATCCGAAAAACCCCCTACCCTGAAGCAACTGCTGTTTCTCAGTAACTCGCAGTACCATGCAATGAGTATCGTAGCAATAAAGCATTTTCTATCTAACTAAACACCACAGACAGTGTAATTACTAGCATTTAGCATGATTGAAACATACTTTCAGTTACAAAAAACAATGTTTTATTTCGAAAAATACCTTTTAAATTAAATAAATGAATACTATAATCCGAACAAGGTATTAATTTTGGGTGCTGGGATTATCGAGAGACACTACTTACATACATATTTAACTAAAACATACCATTTACCTTTCTATTATATTATAGTAAATTTACCTTTCTTAATCCAACTTTTGTCATTTGAACTTATTGCTGAATCGCAACTTGATATTTTTGCCTTCCCTGTACCATCATTAAGAATTATAATTTTGGTGCCTACATTTTGTTCAATTGTTCCATTTATCCAAATAGAGGTCGGTGTTGTCAGGGAATTCAATTGATTTATAAATACTTTCCGTGGACAACTATTATTAGAGCTTTCCATGTCTATAAATTTACAAATTGTACTTTCACTTGTTACGTACATAATAAGAAATCAATTAGGATTTTTTTCAAAACACAATTGCAAAATGACTATTTCATAGAATATTGATAAAAATGCATAAACGCACATAATAATTTCTATAGTTTTCAGCAAATAAATTGTGAAATTACGTGGACTGTGCAGTGTAAATTTGGGTTTTTTCTTGGTTGATATATGTGCAAACAATCTCCCTCCACAATGAAAATTCTTAAGATATTTGCTGGAAACTATACAAGTATAATTTAATCTTTTGAGAACAGTTTCCAGTTAAAATATTACGACCTTATAAGCCGAAATGTTCATTTGAGTAATTAGAAATTGTATTATTTTTTTTATATTCACACAACCGCTTTAGCCATTTGCAGTGTGACACTCGTTCGTCATTTTAATGTATACTTTTAATCATGAACGCCTCAAAATAAGTTTATTTTGGGTAATTAGAATCAGAAGTCGTTAAAAAAAAGTAAGCTACTATTTAGTTTCAAATATCATTATCGATAAAAACATAATTTTTTAACATGTTACGGAAAAGGTTTTCCTAGTGAGGTGGGGAACAAAAAATTTGATTGTTTATATATATTTTTGAATAATAAACTTCGGGTTACCGGCATTGAAACTATAACTTAATCAGAAAAGCTTATGAATACGTAAAAATAATTTCTGAATGGTGCAAAACATGTTGTAACGAGAAGATATTATGTTACTAGTCAAAAACAATTATTCTCAGAATATTTTTTAAGAAATTTTATAGAAATCCGGGTTTTAAAATTGATATAAAAATGGCTTCTGCTTAGTAGTAACTCAATCAAAGCTCTGTAATAAGTGGTTGCTAAGAAGAGCGCAACCTCAAAACCAAACTTCAATTGAGTTTAAGTGAAGTAAAAATGTAACAAAATTTTTTGATAAATTTAAGCTGAGAGAACCGAGCGCCATACTCCTCTATTTTTGCACACATTCCTGGCTTCCTTTACATCCATGCATCATCTCATACATGCTCGTCTATTGTTCAAGCTTCTTATGTTTCCTTCTTTCAAAATATTACTCACATGGTCATGCCATCCCTTTCTGGAGCGGCCCCTGCTATTCACTCCATCTCTTACACCCATTTATATTTTTTTGGTCAGTCATTCATCGTTCATTCTTTCAATATGTCCAAACCACCTCAAAGTATTCACTTTCATTTTACTTATAATATTCGTCTTTATCTTGCATTCTCTCAGTATGTCCTCATTTTTTATTCTATCATATATCGTTCTATTACATATTCTTATCTACTTTCATGCGTCTTTGATCATGTCCATGTTTCACTGGCATACATCAAAGTAGGCACTACAATTGCATTATGTATAGCAATTTCAGCTTCCTTTGAGATGCTTGAATCAGATATTACTGGGCTAATTGCTCCGTTTATTCTATTACCAGCCATTTTCAATATCTTTATCAGGTCTTCCATCCCGTTCAAACATACTCCTCAAGTATAAATATTCCTAGACTTATTCTAGCCATTTGTTCTCTACTTTTATCATAGATACAGTTATTTCAGTTTTTTCAAACACAAATATCTTAGATTTACTCAGATTCATTATCAGTCCGTTCTGCAGGCCTCAAATAGTGTAACTTAGTTAGTGTATTCTATGGTGTAACTCATCCACACATTCAGCAATCACCACTTTCTCATCTGCATACATCAAACACGTACGTTCACAGTACTTAGTTTCAGGCCTTTATGTTTATTCTTAAATGCAATTAAATGTTCTAACGCAGTGATCAATATACGGATTGAACAGCCATGGGGATAATACGCAGCCTTGCTGCACCCCTTCATCAATAGGGAACCATGTTGTCAACGCACCATTGACGTGAACACAGACTCCACTATTTCAATACAGAGACACCACGGCACGTATTAGTTTGCTCTTTACTTCATATATTTCTAGGATATACCACAATTTTCCTCTATCAGCTTTATCGTGTCTTTCTAGATCTATGAACGCACAGAAAAGTTCTGGTTTTTATGCCGAACCTTTTCTGTAGCCATACGTAAAGAGAAAATATGATTGATACATCCAGTATTGTATTCATACAGTATTATATCACATTGAAATACAAATATTATAAAATCTCTTCTCTAAAGTAATGCCTAGTGAAGTAAAGTGGATGGAATATGTGCATAAAAAATATTTTGTATTCAAATAAAAAAAGCCTATCTGATATAAAATTGTTCTTCAGTCATATTGATAAGAAGAACAATCAACGATGCAATTTTTTTATATAAAATCTTAAACAATATGATACTGAATGTTCTGTGGGGTATACGAAGTAGCCTATATATACCCCCACCAATCAAAACCTTATTCAGTTCTCATTTAACATTCTCTCGGGCCAGTCGCATTAATAAACATCATGTAACCGAACTCAGCTGTTTTCATACAATCCCACTATAGGTACCCGATACATACACATACCTATAACTGGTGACCCCGACGTGATATATACCTATAGTGGGAACAGTGTTGATGTTTAGAAATTTTGTAATGTGAGCCTTCGTGAACCGTGGACTAGATAACGAATCCGTCCTACACGTTCATCACAGTGCAAGCTTGCAAAAATAAACATCAAGCGATAACACCGCTGTGAGAATTCAAGACTGCTGAAACCTACTTTGTTTTGACGTGAGAACTCATAACTGCTGACGCCCACGAGAACGTCAAAACCGCGAAATGCATCATCACAGATTGTTTACGTGAAGGAACGATACTTCAATCTCCAGCGAGTACCAATTCTGGATATAGACGTAGCAATCTTCAGCAACAACATGCCTTCGATGATTTCTGCCAGCATCGACCTCCCAGAGAAGTGACTACTGCCCCATCGTGACATCTACCACGTTACCAGCAACTCCCGCCTGCGAACTTTTCTGCATCTCGTCAAGCTAGATCCGCTTGACCACAACAACCCAAAGCTGCTTGCCTCTGTCTCAACGTCACGACACGCCGAAGCCGCTCGCTCTTGTCTCATCGCCTCTACGACAAGCCCAAGCTGCTCGCTTTCGTCTCGTCGCCTCTACAAGCCCATGCCGCTCGCTCTTGTCTCAACGTCACCACGACAAGCCCAAGCCGCTCATCCGTGTCTCGTCGACATGACAAGCCGAAACCGCTCATCCTTGTCTCATCGACACGACAAACCGAAACCGTTCACATCGCCTCATCGACAGGATAAGCTGCTCGAAGGAAATTTCTCCATACCTAGTCTTTAGTAATGGTACCACCCCGTTGCAAGATAAGGTTGATACGATTTCTTGCTACAGGGAAGTTTCAAGTTTCATTTTCGCTGACATCAGACATTCCGGAGCACCGTGTGATTATTAAACAATATGTAATATGAGATATCAAACTATGCACTACTTCATGATAACGAAACCAGACCAGGACTTAGATTTCATCATACCTACTCACCAGGGCCGCACTCGCCGAAAATACGAACATTAGTTTTTTATTATTTTTCTTGTGTTATCCTATGTGTAGTATTTAAGTAGGTGAACCCCCAAGTATATATTCAGGGGGGACTCCTGTGGGGTATACGAAGTAGCCTATATATACCCCCACCAATCAAAACCTTATTCAGTTCTCATTTAACATTCTCTCGGGCCAGTCGCATTAATAAACATCATGTAACCGAACTCAGCTGTTTTCATATCTTCCCACTATAGGTACCCGATACATACACATACCTATAGTTCTTATCTACCAGAAATTATAAATATTCATGTTCCCCCGAAATACCAGAACAAATAATACGTTCGAAATCACAAGGTGTAACACTAATGTAAGAAAAAATAACTTCATCGATCAATCTTATTATATTTTTAATGCTTAACTCAATGACGTTGATATTAATTATCGATGAAGTTTTTATTTGGTAGAATTCTATTATAAGTTAAATCTATAATAAAAAGTAAAGACTTTTTGATTCTACATTAATTTAATTGAGCGCGATAGGCCTATTTCGCCTTGTTAGGGCATTAACTAGCTTATTATTAAGCTAGTTAATGCCCTAACAAGGCGAAATAGGCCTATCGCGCTCAATTAAATTAATGTAGAATCAAAAAGTCTTTACTTTTTATTATAGATATGACGTTGATATATTTAATATCTCGCTTAAATATTTCACTAACATCCTACGAAATAAAAATACGTTTTAAAATTACTTTTATCTATAACATACAATAACTTAAGTTTAATTTTTATTTTAATACAATAAATAAAATTAATAAAAATGAACATAGACCTCTCACACCGTTACATGATATTGTTTTGTTTTGTCTTCTACATTGGTTTTGTGGTGCATACTTCAATGTATACTTGTAACAATATTATTTATTAAAGGTACCTACATAGGCTGTATAGTATAAACTGATTGTAGTGAGCTCAATATTGACTGGTCGGTCAGTATTGAAGTTACCTGCTAGTTTTTGGTGCGGATGGCTAATTAGATCAGAATTAGATATAAAAACTAATTAGATATAAAACTAATTTCCATTATTTGATTCATGTCCATAGAAAATTTTCATGTCTGTCAAGATGTCAAGTTTTTCTCTTCTATATTATCTATGGGTATTTACTACATGTCAAGGCTTTTTTTTTTTTTCATATATTTACGTACAAGCCATTAAGGGGGCATAGTAGGCTATACTAGTGATATTTCCATAGGTATTGTGATCGATATATTTCCATGCATTATGATATCAAAGAAACCCAATAACCATTCTTTTACTTCGGCCTAATGTATTTCGTCTATTAATTCTAGGAACGGATTATAGCGGCCTCCCAGGCCTTGTTTATATATTTAAGCATTGTCTTTTCTATTGAAAATAAATTTGAAATGTAAAATGCATTTGGCAGATTCCTGGAATCTTGGTTGGCACCCGGCGGTACGGATTGATTCTTCAGTTTAACCACCCCCCCCCCTCCCCTACTCCATGTTTCACGGGTGCTGGGTCGCCCTGCTGTGGCCAGTCAGTTATCATTCGATAGTTGTCAGTGTGAGTTGTCATTCGGTAGGAGTCAGTGGTTGGTCGGTAGTTGTAGAGACCCGCGTGCGAGAGTGCGAGTTTGCTAGGCTATCGGACGGCCTTAGCATTTTTTTTCTAATTGTATAAAGTAGTGATTAAGTTCTTTCCAGGTTCTCTACCTATCATCGGGGGGGTGAATTTAAAATAGTTTAAGTTACTATTAAAAATAACTTTTAAGAATAAACATAACTTAAATAATCGTATAATAGTGAATAAGTGTGTTTCAGGTCCATATAACCAACGAGGGGTGAATTTAAGATAGTTTTAAGTTATTTTAAATTAATAAAAAGTGATATTATGTAGTGTAAGTGTTTCATCTACAGACCCGTAACGAGTGCAGCGGTTGGTAAGATCTTTCTGATTTATTATTATTTGTTTTCTTTGCTCTGAACATTTCGTTTCGTAATTTATTTTAGCAAGATTGTCATCAATATTACACGTGCATTTCATGTATTTGAGTATTCTTTTCAGCACTGTTATTCTCTGCTCCACGTGTATTTCCTGTATTTAATAATTCTTTTCAGCGGCCGTCATCACTGGTTTTCTAATTAATTTTCCTTTTAATTTTACAGCAATTTTTATTAACCGATAATTACTATTACGCGTGTATTTCTGTCAATTGAAGCATTGTTTTAATTTATACTCTCAACACGTTCTTTCGTCTCCACCATATTTAATTATTGTATTGACTAGCCGGCATTTAAACACTTATCAACGCTCTTCTTTGTTATATGCGATAGCAAATTGGCCCCCAAAACGTGGGACATTTTAAAAACAGTAGTTTTTAACGAACCGCCCTGAGATTTAAGTTTTGTTTGTAGATAGCTGTGTTTTTTTTTGAAGCGTGTAATTTTTAAGAATGATTTTTAGGTACATTTATTTTACTGATATTGAAATATTTATTTGTCGGGATACTTGAGCGTGTTTTAATAACTGTTGTTTTCACAGACCACGTGGAGATTTTCAGTTGTAGAAATTTATTACTGTTTTGATAGTTATGTTTTTTTTGAGGTGGATTTTCTTTATATATTTTCGGTCGTTATATATGTATGCAATTATTGGATAGTAGAACGTGATGACGAAATTTGTGGTATACTTATAAAAATATGAGACTAGGTTTGTAGCGAATAATATAAATGATAATATGAGCCGCGGTAATATAGAATTGCTGTTATTTGCTAGCCCAGGAGTTAGATATTTATTTTATTTTTAAATATGTTAAATTAATAGAATATTTAGTACTATTTTTACGACGTCGGATAGCAGAGGATATGATAGCGTTTTTTTATTGAATGAGATTTTTTATTGCAAATGGTCTAACGAGTATCTGAATAAATTGAACCTGTGTTCCACCAGGTCTATACACGTGGAACTGGCGCCCTAATAATAATAATATAACGATTGTTTGAAGATATCGTGACCTCACAGGAGGCTGTAATTATTATTGAATTTGTAGGTGAAGTTTTAGAAAAATAACTCTGTATATGAATATTGATGAATAATAACTCTGTAGGTGACGAATTTATTATAACTCTGACGAAGTATCGTGGATTATAATTCTGTAGGCAAAGCATAATTCTGTAGGTGAAGAATTTAAAATAACTCTGACGATGGAGGTGGAGAATAAATCTGTAGCTGATGAAGTTGTTGTGGTTTATAACTCTGACGATGAAGGTGAATTATAAATCTGTAGATCATGATGTTATGGTGGTTTATAGCTCTGACGATGGATGATGATAATAAATCTGTAGTTAATGAAGCATGGTGGTTTATAACTCTGACGATGAAGGTGGATAATAAATCTGTAGATGATGAAGTTATAGTGGTTTATAACTCTGACGATGAAGGTGAATTATAAATCTGTAGATCATGATGTTATGGTGGTTTATAGCTCTGACGATGGATGATGATAATAAATCTGTAGTTAATGAAGCATGGTGGTTTATAACTCTGACGATGAAGGTGGA
Organism: Molanna angustata; assembly: GCA_963576475.1. Taxonomy (NCBI): domain Eukaryota; kingdom Metazoa; phylum Arthropoda; class Insecta; order Trichoptera; family Molannidae; genus Molanna; species Molanna angustata. The sequence goes on along the minus strand of OY754978.1, from coordinate 27,170,974 downwards.
TAATAAATCTGTAGATGATGAAGTTATAGTGGTTTATAACTCTGACGATGAAGGTGATTTATAAATCTGTAGATGGTTTTGATGAGTAATAAAAATTCTGTGAATGAAGAATGAAGTTGTTTGGAGGATAATGATGATCCCAATTCTGTAGATTTTGCTGTAGTGGTTGTGGAGGCTGTATGTGCATTGAGAGGATGATGACGATGTAAAGACCGTGGAGGCTAATAGCGAGAAGATACGCATCATAAGAAGTAGTTAAGAATTCGCGTCGGAAGTAGAACTGGTAGTCGCGCCAGATACGTCGAGCAGTAGGAAACTGATAGTTGATTAGATATGTCAGATGAAAGGAAGCAAGCAGATACGTCGATAGGTAGCAAGATGATGATGAAGATACGTCGGATGAAAGGAAGCAAGTAGAAACGTCGAGAGGTAGCAAAATGATGATGATGATACGTCGGATGATGAGAAGATCCTGAGAAATTCAAAGAGAGACGACCGGTAGTCGCGCCGGATCATGAGTTAGGTACGCCAGTAGTTGCGCTGAGTAGTAATGAGATGAATAGGTACGAAGAGGAGTAGAATGACGGAATTACGAATAAGAATACAATATAGACGATCTATGTGTTATTGGTAGGATTAGCCTCCCCACAGATAAACTAGACGATTGATGATTCTCTCTATGTAGCATTGATAGACTCTACAGCCACTCGCAGTTTAATTCGCGCAGATTTGGATGGACATTTGACCCAAAGAGATAACGATTTGTAACGAAAGCAGAATTAGACTACTCGAAATCGAACGTTTAGATGAAAGGAATAAGTTTTAGTAGTAGCCGGTTAACGAAATGTAATAAGATGAAATAATGACGCAATGAGATGAGATCTTGACGAAGTAAGATAAGCTAACTATATAATAAGACGAGATAATGACGCAATATGATGAGATAATGACGTAAAAGGATGAGATAATGACGTAATCGGATGAGATAATGATTTAAAAAGATGAGACAAAGACCTGATAATTGATAGGTAAATAGCAGAATACGGCGTGATGGATTTTTAGTGTGTTATATTACTGTGGGAAAAAGTGCGGTATTTTTATTATTTAATTGAGAGGACAACGTAAGTAAATCACCGAGGAAAATGAGATAACGGATGGACACGAATGAATCAGCCGACGAAGTAGACGTATTAGATAAAGGGACTTGCGGAAGATGTTGTATTGCGATCGAAGATAGATATGAGCATAAAACTTTGTAAATGCGTTATGACGTTGAGTTTTCGGAAATCGAATTGTATTATGGATAGTTGTTATACGGTTTTGTTTGTTCGATGGTTGGAAGCGATTGCGGTATGGTATTGGCCCCATTATAATTAAGGTGAAGCTTCTTCGCGATGCGGTTTTCTGGAAGCGATATTAAGCGTTACATATACGTTTATCGGAAAAGAAAATGTTATTATGTAGAACATTGCGGTGGAAAGAAGAATCGTGGTTAGTCATGTACGTTCTCGCCCTGGTAATGCGTTTACTTTTGTCTGATTATACGATATTTGGTTTCTTTTGTCTTTGCATGGATTATCTCGATCATAAAAGGAGAGGCGATTGATATTTCCATAGGTATTGTGATCGATATATTTCCATGCATTATGATATCAAAGAAACCCAATAACCATTATTTTACTTCGGCCTAATGTATTTCGTCTATTAATTCTAGGAACGGATCATAGCGGCCTCCCAGGCCTTGTTTATATATTTAAGCATTGTCTTTTCTATTGAAAATAAATTTGAAATGTAAAATGCATTTGGCAGATTCCTGGAATCTTGGTTGGCACCCGGCGGTACGGATTGATTCTTCAGTTTAACCACCCCCCCCCCTTACTCCATGTTTCACGGGCGCTGGGTCGCCCTGCTGTGGCCAGTCAGTTGTCATTCGGTAGGAGTCAGTGGTAGTCGATTCGGTAGTTGTCAGTGTGAGTGGTCAGCGAGTAGTATATCGAGTCTAACGCGTATCGAGCGGTCTATCTTATAAAGTTTTAAAGTGTAGTGCTACGTGCTAGGGCTCTCGGACGGCTCTAGTTTTTTTTTCTCTGTGTATACTAATACATATATTGATTGCATGGTAGAGACTAAGTGTGTTTCAGATCCACATAACCGACGAGGGGTGAATTTAAGATAGTTTTAAGTTATTTTTAATTAATAAAAAGTGATATGTAGTGTAAGTGTTTCCTCTACAGCCTCGTTACGAGAACAGCAGTTTGGTAAGATCTTTCCAGCTATGTATATATTATTTTACCATGCCTGTATTTGTATGTATTTGTCTTTTCAGGCACATCGCAGCCGATTATGTTTTATTTGATTTTTATTTTCAGGGGCAGAGTTTAATGTTTATTTTTATTATGCTTTTCAGCTTCTTTAGTTATCAATTTCGCGTCCCAACATGGGACCAATATATTTCTTCCCAGCCTCCTTATATCAATCTCGCGTCCCAACGTGGGACAAGTACTCTTCTCCGCCTCTCTCTCTAGATATCAATTGGCGTCCCAACGTGGGATGAGTATATTCTCCTTTTTCTCTCATATATCAGGCAAATAAAACCGAGCGCCATACACGTTAAACTCAAATTTAGATAAAAGCCACAATTTCACAAACACACACACATGCATACATAGGCCCGAGATATCAGTTGGCCCTTAAATCGTTGGATTTAGTAATCCAAGTTAAAATTTTAGGGAAGATTAAATTTCATTCGCGTATTTCAGTGCAAAATGAAACGTCAGTTACGTAATCTTCAACTATAGATATATTTTACATTTTCTATGGTTATTGTCACATGCCTGATTTATACGTTGGAATCAGTGATATGCATAGAAAAGAGAACTTGTGATATGTAATGAATAGATTTGCAATGCCATACAAATTATTCTTAAAAAACTGCCTCGCCAAAGGTCCCGCAGTGTCTCGTACTAGTTTAAAACTCCTATATTTTGTCCTGTTCTAATGCATACCTTTCGGCGCACTTTCTTTCTCTCACACGGCATCTAATAACAGTCAATTTCTCCGTCCTTTTTGTTTGCATACGCCTGATACAATCTCTCTCTCCCATTTATGCATTAGATGAGACAGGGTTGTCAGGTATTTCATTTATGTTTTTTTTTTAATTTACACTAAATTAACGTTTATTGTATTTTTCCACATATCTCAAACTCTATAAAATCTATAAAGCTGAAATTTTGTATAAATATAGACAAATACAATATCTCGTAAAAGTTTTTTAAAAAATAATTCTAGGGTTTCTCAATCTGTTTTTATAAAGAAACAAAAAATTGGTATGACAAATTGTTGTCTTCTTTTAACTGCCTACATTTCCATTTTTTAAGTATCGAAAAATGACAAAATGCGTAAACTAGAGAATTCAATTTACTATAAAAAATATGCGCATTGTAGTAAATATATCAAACTTTTCTTAACAATGTTTGTAAAAAATTGAATTTAGTGACGATATTGCTTCATACAATTTGTATGAAAGAATACAAAATATCTAAATACGGGGACCCTTTATAGGTAGTTTGATATGTACTTAATCGTCATACATACATACGTATCATCAAGCTGTTTACCTATTTAGGGTATTAGTGTTTACGTCATATAAGTCGTAAACCAGCCGATGACAGGTCGTAAGCCCTGTAGGTGCCTCGAGTTCCTGGTTCTTCTACAATATCCCAACTTCGTCCCAATTGAGATTTTAAAAAAATGTTTGTCAGTAAAAATATCATTTGACTCCCGAAAGGGAAAAAAAGCCAATATTTGCGTATAATGCAATTAAAACAATATTCGATTTACATACACATTGGTGTAAGTAGGTTAAAAAGCCAAAAATGAAATAATATTTCAGGCGCAGTTCAGGGGTGACATCTATGCGAGACACCGTAATCTCATTTATAAGGACTGTTGCATTCATTGTTTACAAATAAACTAATTTCTTGATTTCTCAATAGATGGCGTTAAAAAAAGGCTTTTCCGTTACTCCATAGATGGCAATAGTATAGTTCCTTATTTTCAGGTAAATTGTTACACACTATTCAAATATATAGAACTTTCAAAAATTACATTTATAAGGGAACTCAATAAGAAGGCATAATTGGTGAACGTTGCGCAAGCGCATAAAGTGATCAGGTAAACCAAACGATGACAGGTCGGAAGCCCTGTAGTTGCAATGAGTTCCTGGTTCTTCTACAATATCCCAACTTCGTCTCTATTGAGATGTTAAAAAAAATGTTTGTCAATAAAAAATTAATTTTGAAAGTGCTTTGAACAAATGCGTGAATATTTTGATGGACACCAATATTGATCACAGCGATTTCTTCTTAAAAATTTAATCTACTTTTCTCCCCTTCGTATTGCATTTGGAAACCTGATTGAAATAAAAATAATTTAAAAATAAAATTTGTGAAAGCCCTAATATGCCAGTTTAGCTGAGAATCGTACATATTTCATACCAGCAAACAATTTTGACACATTCACAAGAAAAAACAATACTAAACAAGGAATTTAGTAGTGTACACGTTTTTTTAAGTCTAGACAGTATCCAACGGTCATTCCCGAATAAGAAAATATAAATTTAAAATATCCAAGGTTTTTTCGATCTAAAATTAATAAATTTCGATTATATTTTTGTACTTTCTTATGAAAAGTAACTCCATCGTCTTTCAGTCTTTCTTCACAACATTAGACCTATTACGGCAACATTTTACGACACAGAAATGTCATTTTCAATTACAAATAAGTGAGAAGCGACACGTACAAAGGTTCGTCAACGACTAATATTCGCTAGGACATGGCTAGGACACATGTTTTGATTAGGACTCATGTTTTAGTGTGCAGATTTTTGAATTCTATTGCATATCTATTCATTACATATCACTGGTTGGAATACACATTATATTATATAGAAAGCAGGGTGATTTTGTATGAAACACCAAGAGTTGTCTTAACTCCCGAGAAATCTCGGAATTTGGTATTTTGTATGGAGTTTTCCGGTGTTAACTCCGTGAGAAAACTGAAGGGGGCGTGACCCAAACATTAGTACAAATTTGCCATTTGTAAATAAAATTTCTATGTCCAGTTTAATTTACATATGGCAATCTCGTACATTTACCCGCATTTATCAGATTTTGACAGCTAATCGTGTGTTTTTTGTTTATTTTATTAATATTTAGCAAGGTATATACTCTATTTTCATTCATTGTTTTGTATTTCATAGCTTATTTACTCGATGCTTTTTATAAATAACATGTTTTAAATAAAATTTAATTGAAATGGTGTTATGTCAACCGACTCAACTTTGAACAATTTTCTATTACCGATTCGATTTGTTTGTTATGCAAGGGATTATTCTAGTAAAATTGACACGCAAACATGTTTGTTTGGGTAATATCATGGGTTAACGTTTTTTATAAATAATTTCTTGTTTAGAATGGACAAAAAAATAGCATAATAATTTTTTCATGAAATTCTTGAGTCTGCCTTTTATTATTTTTATAATTAATTATCATACATAGTAGTAAAATTGTTTTTTCTTTGTTGCAGACATTATATATATAGTATATGATCTTCTTCAGAATCAGCTCAACTCTGTCTGGCTCAAGAATTCCTGCAGCAGTTTATATTGCGACACACTGATGATTGCAAGATTTCAATTACATATCTGTAAAAATAATAGACAAGGTTAATAAAATAATTTACTTTGACCACTATAATGATCATGGTTCAAAAATTTTCATGCTTGTGTTTTCTTTATATCCTATTTTTTTCCAACAAAATATATAGTTTCAGAATTATCTGCTCTTAACATGTGAGTGAATTATCAAACGCACTACATAAATAGCATGCATATTAATATGAAGCAGTATAAAACGGTAAAACTAGTACTTTTATGAGTATATGATGTTTAGTTATCTTCATATTATAGTACAATGTGCTTTTAAATACTATTTATTGATTTAAATCTACTTTCAAAACCAACTCCAATATTTTTTTCATATATTTAATTTAAACATTTCATTATATACATTATAACAAAGTAATGTGTTATTGAGTCATGAATTAACTGAAGTTAAAACAAACTACCACTATGCCACATGGATCAGCATTAGTCGCTATGCAAAAACAATTGATTGGATCAGAATATTAATAAAATCTAAAAAAATGTAAATAGATGTTCTCTCTGCCCTATGATAAATATAATATGATATATAATAAATAGAATTTACAAAGCGCCGTTTAATGATACAAGATCACTCCAAGGGCGCTGTAGCTTATTTGTTGGCTCTACGAAACAAGGCAGTCTTAAGAAGTCTTTCGACATGTCCAACGGACCATCATCTTTTTGTCGCTTTTCATCGTCTTTTAACGCTCGCAAAAATGAGTATGACATGCTGCAAATAAACAAAACGTGATTAGTATCCTCATTTTATATTATTATACTCAAAGAAAAACGTCATGTTTCATTGTTTGAAACGTCAAATTCATGAAATATTAAGCCTCCAATGAACTAAGTCGAAAAATTAACAACGAATGTATAAACAAGTTAAATACAAAAATAAATAATAAATTTGGTTAGTAATATGTATGAATATTGTACAAGATAAATAATACACACCTTGTAAATGATTATGGATGAAATAATTCAAGTAATTAGTCAATTTTACAATATCCAACTCGCGTGCATAGAAAATATAGAAGTAAATTTGTCGCGTGATTTGACAGGAGATAACTCTTATTCTACAAATAAATAAATAATTTTAACCCCGAGTATTTTATTGGGGTTAAGACAACGAAAGAAAATTCGCTTACAAAATACCAAAAACATACATACATTGGTGTTAACGAGCTAAATCCACAGATAAAATAGTACTTAACTCCTTTCTTCTCCTCTGGTGTTTATACAAAATCAGCCTGCAGGATGGATCAATTTAAAAAGTGGGATGAAAATACATCGCAAAAATAAAATTTTAAATTGCGTGCCTTACGTTTCATTATGGCTGATAGTTTATTTCGTTTGTTGTCAGGCAATACATTATAATTATGTAAAAAAAAAATATTAAATACATGAACCACTTCTATATCGTCTTTTATTTTAACAACAAAAATAAATCATGATTATAATTATTATGCATAGTTATTTGTAGTATAAAATGAAATAAAACATTAAAAGCATGCGGCCGGATGCGGCGATTAGTACGCCACCTGGCGAAAAAAGACTAGAAACAATACTTAACTCAAGATTAGGACACGTGATCCGCCAGAAACTTGAGTTGAACTCCTAAGGGCCGACTGAAATACCGGCCCATAGATACATTCGATCATGTTATGTGCCTATTATTGGGGTAGGCAGAGGAAACCGAACGCCATACCTACACGATAAATTCAAATTTAAATAATAGCCACAATAGGATTTCATAAAAACACACACATGCATACATAGATATATTCGGCCATGTTATGAACCTATTATTGGGGTAGGCAGAGAAAACCGAGCGCCATACACGATAAATTCAAATTTAAATAATAGCCACAATAGGATTTCACAAACACACACACATGCATAACACAGATACATTCGGTCATGTTATGCACCTATTGAAGGGGTAGGCAGAGAAAACCGAGCGCCATACACGATAAATTCAAATCAAGATAAAAGCCACAATTGAATTTCATAAACATAGACACATGAATACATAGATACATTCCATCATGTCATGTACCTATATTTATTTATTTATTTATTTATTTATGTAGCTTCTCGGGCAACTAACAGGTACTATGTCAAATAATTATTTAACACGCACCCAATAACAAGTTGCCACATTCTGGAGACTTATGATATTAATCGTCTCACAGATCCAGACTGAAAACACAATTAAAAACTGTGTCTCCACCGGGAATCGAACCCGGGACCCTTGGATCAGCAGTCAGATACCTAACCAACTGAGCCACGAAGGCCGACTTATTGGGGTAGGCAGAGAAAACCGAGCGCCATACACGATAAATTCAAATTTATATAATAACCACAGTAGGATTTCATAAACATACACACATGCTTACATAGATACATTCCATCATGTTCTGTACCTATTATTGGGGTAGGCAAAGAAACCCGAGCGTCATACACGATAAATTCAAATTTATACAACAAAGGACTCGTTTGTCCTGTGTAATTTGTGAATAATCTATTTTATGATCGTAGAAAAATCTATTTTATGATCGTAGAATAACCATGGGAATTTTAAACTAGTGCTGACCCAGAACAAACTGTCAACATTCTTCATTCATTCATTACGATTATTATTATTTTATGTACTGTTGTAATATTGAATTGAGTTTTATTATTAGGTACCTACGTAATTTTCTAATGTGTTTGTATTGATCTACATACATATCTATCGACATGTATATTATTTTTATTTCACGAAGAGTATAATTTTATGTGATGTTATAATATTGAATTTAGTTTTATTATTAGGTACCCACGAAATTTTCTAAGGTTTGTATTGATCTACATAAATATTCTACATACATACATACCTATCTACATGTTTATTAATTTCATTTCACGAATATTGTAATTTTCATAGGTGTTTGTATTGATCTAATTTATTGAAATGTTTATAAATTTAAGTTAAGATTATTTTTATTTTATGTGATGTTATAATATTGAATTAAGTTTTATTATTAGGTAATAATATAATTTTCTAAGGTAAATACCGTATTGATCTACATACATATTCTATATACCTACATATCTATCGACATGTTTATTAATTTCTCGATGATTATAATATTATTTATACTATGGGTGGGCATCCACCGGCTTGCAAAATCCTCGGATTCACATTATAAATATACTTATTATTATTATTAGACGTAAATATACTTCAAAAATATAAAATTTTTGGCCCTTCTACAACAAAAGGTTGCCTATATACGCTGATTACTCACTTTGGAGTAAATTACCAGAAATAATACCTAAGTATTAAAAATATATTTGTAAGTATATCATATCTCGATAAAATGAACCAATGAATAAATAATTAAAAAACAATATCAATACCATACAGAGGAATAAATGACGTGGTATTGTCAATCGCAGGATAAAAATAATGCAACAGGTTGGTATGTACCAGATATTATACCTACGTATTGTACTTTGGTAAACGTACTCACGCCACGACACGATAGTATTGAGTGGCGAGCGCGGGAGTCAGTTTGGAACGGTGACACTGTTATAGCGGCATGCGCGGGGAAGCGGGGTAGAACTCGCTAAAGATCCTCAGTGCTTGTGGGGTCTTAAATATTTACCCATTATCGCTCCAGTGCCCTATGAATACAGTTATTATTTTACGTCTTGAAGTTTGAGTGCTCTTTTTAGTGCTGCGAGGTACCGGCTAGGGATGGCGATCTGAGATCAATTAATCGAAAAATCGATATTTAGCAATGAATCGATCTCAGACACTCGAGATCGATTCAATAAATTGAGATTCAATTTTTTGTTGTGAAATGAATCGATATTTCAGACTTCGATTCGAATCGATTCAAAGATCAATATTTTGGAGAAGATCGCCCATCCCTAGTATCGGCTAATAACATAGATTTTTATTATAATATACTAGATGTAGTACTCTGTGCAAAAAGTGAGTCATGGAATATCACACGTTTGACTTTTGGTTGGCAACATATTTCAGTTTTCCTTACATTTCATCCTAGATAAATGTTCTCTAAATTATTAATAATTAAAATGTTTTTTAGACAAATAAATCCGAAAACAATTCACATTAGTCGTTATTTTCTATAGAAAAACGATGTGGTCTGGAACCAAAACGTCAAAAATCCCCTCTGAAAAACGACTCACATTCGATTCATACTGTGGTAATAAGTTGGCAACACCGCTGCTAGTGAACGCAGCCACAGAGTGAACGCGCCCTCAGCAGCGTCACAGAAACGGAAACGCGAGAAACGTGAGAGTGCGCGTCAGTTCGAGACAGGTGAAGTTGTGTGCCGGTGAGAAGCAGTTTTTTGACATTTTACATAATTACCACAAGATATTTCGGCCCTAAAAATGGCAACGGTGAAGATTGGGGATTTGGTGAGGTGTTTTAGCGGCGAGGGTGACGTGGTTCAGTGGTTGGAGAAGTTGGAATTCGTGGCAAGGTTAAAAAACATTCCGGATCTCGCGATGATAATACCGCTTTTTCTGGAGGGGGCAGCGTTCGCTGTGTACAGCGAACTCGGGGACGAAGAGAAGAAGGACGCGGAGGAAATAAAGAGATCATTGCGTGACTCGTTCGCAATCAACGCTTTCCAGGCGTACGAGCAGTTGTCCCAGCGCAGGTGGAAGGATGAGCCTGTCGACGTTTATTTGACGGACTTAAGACGTTTGGCCAAGTTGGCGGGTGTGACAACGGACCAGTTGCTCAAGCGAGCATTTGTAGTTGGACTGCCGATGACTATATCACGCGAGTTGAGGGCGCTGCCAGGAGTGGAAACAATTGCGCTATCGTCATTGTTGGAGCGGGCTCGAGCGTTAATGGCGGAAGTGTATTACCCGAGCGTTGCTGCGGTCGTAGGACAACCGAGTGCTCCGAGACAACCTGTGACGAGGAAATGCTTCAAATGCGGTGGTCCGCACATGGTGAGATACTGTTCTGAGCAGCCGAAAAAAGTCGCCTGTTGGAATTGTGGAGAAGATGGGCACTTGTCGAGGCAATGCGAGAAGGGAAACGGCAACAGGAGAACTGGTGCGCCGGCAGTTCTCCAGAATCAGGATTGAAGGCGCTCCCTATAATTCAAGTTACGGTCAACGGAAGGCGGGTGCGAGCGCTCGTTGACTCGGGATGCTCTCGCACGGTAGTGATGAGCGGTCTGTGTAGTGTGAAAAGCTCAGGCTGTGATGTGATTGCTGTCGATGGCAGTCGTGTGTCCTGTGAGGGGCGAGGTGTCGCCCAGATAGTAGTGCATGGTGTGTCACTAATGGTGGACTGTGTAGTGTCGAAACGACTTTTTAGTGCGGTAGATGTCATCCTGGGTATGGACGTCATCGGAGAGTTGGGTGGAGTTACGATACTGCGCGATTGTGTGAAGTTCGCAAGAAGTGGACTGGATGAGTACAGTGCGAATTGTGTCGAGGGCAATGAAGTCGCTACTGTCAAAATGGTCGTTGAGAACAAGGACTTTTGTGCGACATTTGATGGAAGTAACTGGTGCGTGAGTTGGGTGTGGAGAGATTCCCCTGCTGAGCTGGCAAACACTGTGGAGTGCTACAGAAACGTCAGATTGCCAGAAGCGGAAGTCGGCTTTGAAGAAGAGATTCAGAGGTTGATCTCCGAGGGTTGGCTCCAACCAGGGAAGGGAAGCTCGGGCGGTATTCTTCCTCTGATGGCTGTAATTCAGAGAAACAAGGGAAAAGTTCGTCCTGTGTTAGACTATCGAGATGCGTCGGATGCCCCCGGTGTTAGCCCGCGGAACCTTCGGACGCCAACACGAGGACCGAGGGGTGCGGGGGCAAGCCCTTCCGTTCGGTCGGTTGTGCTAGGGGCTTGCCCCGGCTGCCGATCTTGAGCGGTTGCCCCGCCGTTTGAGGTTGGATTCTCGGGGGCTGTGGTTAAACCCGATGGATGGTGGATATTTTGTGTTTGTCCGATGTTGCGGCTGCGTCCGGTGGTGAACAGGGCCAATGGGCTCTATAGCGTCGCCGGCTTGGAAGTGGATCGCGATCTCCCTAGACTATCGAGAGCTCAACGAGAGTGTCCAGTGCCACACCGGTGAGGATGCAGCAGTATGCGATGAGACACTTCGGAAATGGAGGAAACTGCGTGAGCCTCTGAAACTGCTTGATCTCCAGTCTGCATATCTGCAAGTGCACGTTGATGAAAAGCTCTGGAAGTATCAACTTGTTAGGTATAAAGGCCAAACATATTGCTTGACCAGACTAGGTTTTGGGTTGAAGTGTGGTCCCAAAATCATGTCACGAATTGTGAACGAGGTTCTATCGCTTGATGAAAGGGTGCGACAAGGTACAGACAGCTATATCGATGATATTGTAGTGAATGAGAACATCATATCGGCTGGAGAGGTTGCAGCGCACCTACGTGCGTATGGTTTGGTGACCAAGCCTCCCGAAGAGCTGGAGGGCGCAAGAGTACTCGGATTGTGTATCGAGCGTGACAAGGTGGGGCGTCTTATGTTTAAAAGAGGCAATGACGTTCCTATGTTGCAGGAAGGATCAAGACTGAGCAAAAGAGAATTATTTTCGATCTGTGGCAAGTTGACAGGGCACTACCCTGTGTGTGCATGGCTGAGGACAGCCTGTAGCTTCATTAAGAGAGAGTGTGAAGGCGAGACGTGGGATGACTATGTAGGAGATAAAGCCCAGCAAATGACAAGAGAACTGCTAACAAGAGTGAGGAGTGACGATCCTGTACGAGGGGAATGGCATGTGCCTGAAACATCAGACAGTGTCAGAGTGTACTGTGACGCAAGTACTTTAGCCCTTGGAGTTGCTCTAGAAATTGAGGGAAAGATCGTTGAAGATGCTGCATGGCTACGAAAACCCACCGACGTAGCGCATATCAATATTGCAGAACTAGATGCTGTCCTCAAAGGGTTAAACCTGGCTCTCAAGTGGAACCTTCAAACTATGGAGTTTATTACAGATTCGGCAACGGTTTTGTGCTGGGTGAGATCTACGTAGCCGTGTCAAAGTTTCTGGAATGTCAGAGATGCTCGTCAAACGGCGCTTGGGGTTAGTGAAGGAGATGGTAGAAGAGTTTAGTTTGAACCTATCTATAACCCTTGTAGAGTCATGTAAAAACAAAGCCAATGTACTTACTAGGGTCTGTAAAGCCTGGGCAAAGAGCAGTCATAACAGGGAACATCGTAGAAAGGGCTCACATTCCCCAGAAAACGAAAACAGGTGGAAGAGACCAGAAAGTGGAATTGGTGAGCAAACATGCGCAGTAAGTATAGAAGCTCTGCATGCCCAGCATCACTTTGGAGTGGAGAGAACACTTCATCTTGCCCGGCTGGTTAATCCTGAGGTGAAAAAAGAGGATGTTGAAAGATGTGTGCGATCCTGTGTTCAATGTAAGACAATTGATCCGTCACCATCAACTCATGAAGCGGGAAGTCTTGGGGTTGCCACAACCTGGAGTCGCGTGGCACTTGATGTGACCCACTTCGGTGGGAAATGTTTCCTCACACTAATCGACTGTGGACCAAGTAGGTTCGCTGTATGGCGGGAAATTGAGTCAGAGAACGCAGGATCAATCGTCAGACATTTGGAAGAAGTATTCAGGGAGAGAGGCCCACCCAATGAAGTGCTCATGGACAACGGTACTGCATTCCGTTCCTACAGTGTTGCGGACTTGTGCAAGAGATTGAACATACGACAAAGATTTCGTGCGGCATACCGCCCAGCGGGGAATGGTATAGTGGAACGGCACCACCGTACAATAAAAAGAACTGCAGCTAGAAGTGGAACAATCCCTTGCAGGCAGTATTTTGGTACAACCTAGCTGCGAAGAGTCAAAATGATCAGGGTGCAGCTCCGTCTAGTTTAGTTCACTCCTACTTGTGGAGACACCCTTCTGCACAAGTGAACATAGAAGAAGAACAGTCGACTGAGTTCCAAGCGGGAAATCTGGTTGCAGTTAAGCCAGTAGATGGAAGATGCACATCCAGCTGGAGACTTGGAAAGGTGACAGGAGTAACTTCAGTTAACAACGTCGAGGTAGATGGCATACCACGACATGTGCTTGACCTGCGAAAGATGCCTGACAGCGAACAGACTAAGTCTGAAGAGAAATGCGAAGGAGTCGCTGCACGTCATACGTTGAATCTTCTAGAGGAGAACGATGAGCCAGCATCCAGCGAAACACATCGGGAAGACATGGGCTTGGTGGAAGTCGATGGCCTTGGAGGGGAGAGCAGAGAGCAGCGACCTGCTAGGTCGCGAAGGCCTCCGGGATGGTTGAGCGAATTCGTGCTTTGATGATGACATCAGGAGGGCGTGTGGTAATAAGTTGGCAACACCGCTGCTAGTGAACGCAGCCACAGAGTGAACGCGCCCTCAGCAGCGTCACAGAAGCGGAAACGCGAGAAACGTGAGAGTGCGCGTCAGTTCGAGACAGGTGAAGTTGTGTGCCGGTGAGAAGCAGTTTTTTGACATTTTACATAATTACCACACATACAAAATTTGCTAACGACATCTAGTGTATTATATAAAAACCTATGGCTAATAATAGTACTTCCAATCTTTTCTATTATCATTGATTTCGAGTACACCATATGATATTTACATAAGTGAGTCGTATACAAATTGAAAAAAACGTTTTTTTTTATTTCTGCTGTCAGAAACTACCGTATACCCTTATTTTCACATAGTTAAGTATGCTTTTGATACCGGCCCGCCTCGGCCCCATGTCCGCGAGAGAGATCCACCGTCCTATTCGAGTAGGTTGTAGCTAAATTTCTCCGCGGAACCTACCCCGACCGTCAGCGGGATTCTGGGGAAATTATTTTTATTTTTTATTATATGGCAATTCTTTTTTGCACAATGATTTTGGAACTTTTTTCAAACAAAGAGAGTCTGACAGCTACCAACAGCTGATCAGCTGACTTTTTAATCAAAGACGGCCGGACACTCTCCGGCACAAAAAAACCAACTTGATAACTGAATGAACCCTTGGGATTCCGCCAGAGAATCCCAACAGGTTGAGATCTATCGGCCCTGACACAACAGAGGTGCAACTGCCCCAAAATTGAACACTTAAGGTACCTCCGCCACGCGGGAAATTTTTTGTAAATCTTTTGGCAGCACTTTGTAACTGTAGAGGCCTCTTCAGACTGCAGCCGAAGGATAGAAGCAGTTTCTCAGGCCGTAGTGCGCCTCGTAACTTGCAATTTTTTTATTTTTACACCTGACTTTATCTTATTACTGACTCGAGGCGCCGACGGCCTGGGAAGTGTCTGCCCTAGCGCAAGCCAGGGCCCCCCTTTTGTAACCGTGTGGAGGGGAGGATTACCATAGCCTGTCGCGCCCTTGACCCAGAATTTCTCGTCTGCAATCGCTTTTCTGTTCTCTTTTTTTTCTTTTGTTCTGGATCGAGGACCTATACCTGAGGACGTCACCCACCTGTAGCTTCCTGCTGGTCTACGACGGGGTGATCTGCTGAGCGTCTCCCTCAGCAGACGGTCGAAGAGGAAAGGACCGCGTTCTTGGGGTGAGTGCCTTCAATTCTCTCTCGATCCAAGACCGAAGCTGGTCGCATTACATTAACTAGGACGCCCTGCGTCCAGAGGACTGACGGCCCTCTCTGCGACCGCAGAGAGAGAGAGCTGGTGTCACTTTTATTTCAAACTTTCTCTAATAATATGTAAAAATTAATACTAAAGCTAAAATATTGAAAGTAATATTAAAGATTGCTGTTTTTGATAATGAACATTGCTGATTGCTGTGTTTGATAATGTGGCGAGGATGTACCTACCCCACAATGATACCATCGTTCATCGGATAATCCCGCTTCTCACGAAGATTGCCGAGGACGACCGAAGGACACCCGTTCCTGAAGCGAGCGCCCGGCACGAAGATTTATTCGCTCGTCAACGGGCCGTTCATGCACAATGTGCAACGTGTACTATAAATTTATCAAATCTCGACCCCAGGATCGCGGAACATCTTATAAAGTGTAAAATTTGCTAACCATTTAGACTGATAATATATTGCTATTACGTAAGTCTGCTTTTAATAAGAAACCCATCATCACTCAATTATTTCAATTCTAATTAAATGACTGATTTTATCAATTTGCAATATCTAAAATAGTTGTATGTATTTTGGGAGACGATTTGTACTCATGATTTAAACTCGCAAACTTTTCCGATATATTAATATTCATAATTAAATATACAGTTTCCCCTCCCAACGTACATACACCTATAATACTAATACCTATTGTAGACATATTGCTGCTTTGATACTAATCTCTATACATATTACTACTTTTGATACTAATTTCTAGACATATTGCTGCTTTTGTTTTTTATTAATCTACAATCTACCAGACTAGGGACAGAAAGAGGGTTGAACAAAATAAACTTAATAGAATATTAGGAAAATATTTTTTTTTATTATATAATGGAAATCAAAGAAATGTTCCTTACCTAATGATAAACAATTGGATAGTAGCAACGCTAAACTCTCCACTATATAGTAATATACATATATGTTATGCTAATAATAAAATATGAAATTTTAATTCCATAAAAGTGGAGAGTAAAAGGTAAATATATTTTATTTAATGCGACAATCTCAAGGTTCATCCACCATTTGACTGCAATAATGTTCCTCTTGTTGATGTATATTGCAGTCAAAAATTTCCTATGAATCCATAAGGTCTTTGTAAAATGTTGAATTTAATAAATTATTCTAGTTTGGTCCAAAATGTCTACAAGACAATTTTTCAATATCCTTCATTTTTTCTCACAAGAATAAACCCAATATTTTTGAACTTGACACCCCATTGGGTAATAGGCTTCAAAATGTCCTTAACAGCTGTACTCCAATTGTAAACTGGACAGTCAACACCAAATTTATTGAGAATAGCAGTTTCATTTATGATATTAGCTATCTCATTTGGGTGCAATATAATTTCATTTCTTCGTAATTTTTTTCAGCAATACCAAATATGCCCGGTCAGCAGGCATATAAGAATGCCCTGTTGCAGTAAACACAATTTCAATAGTGGAAATATTCATATTGGAAAGAAGCCACTTGCAACAGTACCTACTAAAACCATATTTTTGTTTTTTCCCCCGCATCCATCTGCAACTAGACGAATTGTTTTTATGCCAGTCTTATCGGTTTTTGAGAGACGATCGTTTTTTTGGTAATCAAACCTTATAATTTTAAGGCAGATATGGTATCTCTGAGTTTTTCTAAAAATGCCTTTGCTCTTAAGGCATTTGTAATATATTGATGTTGCGCCTTGTATCAGGCAATGTGTATAGCGGGTTACGAGATCGTACGAATAGATTATTCGGAAACCTTCGGGTTTCAATATAAAGGTATAAAGGAATGTCTGGGTTTTGTTCGGGGCTTTTTCTTATCAACGATAGTGCTCTCACGTTGTGGTTCATATATAACTAATTATTTGTACTTCACTCTGTATATTGTAATGATCATGCCTATTAAATCATATTTTATTATTAGGTATTTAAAAATATTAATATTATATTTTGGAAATATTTAGTTGATGCCCGCGGATGAAGGCGAGGGGTAGTTGAAATTGGAGTATGTACTTGCCGCGGGGGTTGGCCGTACGGGATATCGAGGCCTTGGACTAAGGGTGGGGGGTGGAAGGCTGAGCTGACGCGCGGAGTTGCCTCTGGACAGTTCAGTTTTCGCGAGTAAAAGAGGAGGCCGACCTTAGAGATCAGTAGAGAATTCGTTTGAGATCTTAAAGCAGTTGGCAACTCCAAATTCAGTGATCATAATTCGCGTTAGATATTTATATCTTTCAATCTAAAATCTAAAATCTTTCAATCAAAATTCGCGAGAAAAGATATCATAAAACAATTCGCTTAATAAATCGGTTTCAAATAGCTTGAATTTGACTTTGTCGCGGAAATCGGGGACTAATTCTAAATCGTACGAATATAGACACGGGTTTTGCCTCCGGTACAATCTCTTTCAAGCGTTGTGGATTTCACAATTAATTAATAAAATCGCGTAATGGTTAATGTAGCATATGCACTGTATAAAGGTAAGTATGTATACTAAGTAAAGTTAGCTCCTCCCACTAAGTGGGGGTAACTTAGATGTCGTTAGGGCTAGAGATGTCATCCAGAACCAGTTGTGTAGTGACCACTAAATAGTGCAGTACCAGAAGCAGTCCTGGGTGAGTACCAACCATATAAATATGCCACAATGGCGACGAGGATGAACTTTATTTCCTATTGAAAATATTTGATTAATATTGTGCAATTTATCAAATAGTTTTTTTTAATTTGGTATATGTTCATAAAAAATTAAACAAATTGGATGACTTGTTTGCCAATGCATCCTCTGAATGTTTCATTTGTGAAACAGTATAGCATCAATTTTTTTTATTTTACTTTACTAGATGTAAGAAAATGTAGGTACTTTTAAGAAAAAGTAAACAAGTTTACTTTAAGAATAAAAAAGTACAGTTTTCTTTAAACAAATTAAATAAATAATATTATTGCACAATGATTATGAAATGATTGTAAAATGATTATGAAATGATTTATTTTGTGAAAGTTATTCCAAAATATGACAAATGAGGTTAAAATAATAGTGATTTTCATATTTCTTAAAAGCTATAATAATTTTTCAAAGCATAATTTTACAATGAGTTGTTAAATGTTATGTGAAGTGATGTAATTCAAAACATGAGGCAAAATAATATTTTACACAGTTCAGTAATGGGGTTCACCACCCATTCTGAATATAGTGCCCTCTTTGGTAAGACAAGGCTGGTGTGTAGGGATGCACTCATGTGTTGTGCTTCCGCTTATAAGGCAATGCACACCTGTTGCTGATTACTCCACTTTGTGGGATATACCTTGATGAATGTAACAAAATGTTACTGTGATATGATATCTTGAAGGTCTT
This sequence comes from Molanna angustata, assembly GCA_963576475.1. NCBI lineage: Eukaryota > Metazoa > Arthropoda > Insecta > Trichoptera > Molannidae > Molanna > Molanna angustata. Next base: position 27,152,286 of record OY754978.1, on the reverse strand, counting down.
TAGACTGATATCCTTGGAAAATGTTATGTGATATGATATCTGGAGGGTCTATGGACTGTAATGTCTTAATGGTCTTTGAATATGATATCCTGAGTTTCTTTAGATTATGATATCTTCAAAGTCCTTGATTAAGATTTTGAGTCTATTGATTATGATATCCTGTGATAATAAAATGACATATGATGTCTTGTGATAATAAAATGACATAATATGATGTCTTGTGATAATAAAATGACACTATGATGTCCTGTGATAATAAATGACCGTGATAATAAATGACCGTGATATTATGAAGGTCATGAACTAGTGATAGATATCTTGATTGTCTTTGACTGATATCCTGATGGTCATTTATTGACCAAGAGATAAAGTCTTTGACTATGATATCACCCATGTGGTAAGTATGCCTTTAATTAAATTATTTTTCCAGGTTGTTGAAAAAAAAATCCACATAATGTCTTTGACATTGGAGAAATTTGAGTGTGAAGGTGACCCTAGCTCAGTAGGGTTGAGATGGGAACGATGGAAGAGAGCACTCTTTATAAACCTTGAAGCTATGAGTATTGATAACAGTGAAAAAAAGAGAGCGACCTTATTGCATTTTGGAGGTCTGGAGCTACAAGAAATATTTTATAATATACCTGAAGTAAATATCCAATCACCTGACCATGTGAATATTTTTGATCTGGCAATTACAAGACTTGATGCTTATTTTGCACCTAAACAAAGCAAAGTTTATGAACGCCATTTGTTTAGATTACTCAAACAAGAAACAAATGAAAAGTTTGAGAAATTTTTAGTCCGTTTACGACAACAAGCAGACAAATGTCAATTTCATGACAAAAATGAACATATTATTGACCAAATAACAGAAAAGTGTTGTTCTATTGAATTGAGGGAGAAAATTCTCCAAACTGGGGATGCTATGTCATTAGACAACATAATTTCAGAAGCCAATGCACTTGAAGCTGTAAGCCGACAGATGGATGAATTTGACAAAATGTGTACAACAAGTCAAAGTGTTAATAAAATAGACACAAGAACAAAGAAAATTTGTCCAATCAAGAATATACTATGTAGAAGATGTGGATATAGAAATCACACAAAAGATTGGCAATGCCCTGCCAAAGAAAAAAAATGTAATGACTGCGGCTTCATTGGTCACTTCAGAAAATGTTGTAAAACTGACTTGACAAAAAGAAAAAATGAAGATAAATATAAAAAGAATCCGAAGAAATTTCGGCGTGATTTAAATATTGATGCGAATAAAGTGGATGAAATACACTATGTTTTCCACATAGATGCTGATGATAATGAGTTTGAATGCAAAATTGGAGGGGTAAAAGTACAAATGTTAGTGGACTCAGGATGTAAACATAATTTAATCACAGACAAAACGTGGAAAATGATGAAAAATAGCCAAGTTGTGGTATACAATCAAATAAAGAATCCAAACAAAACATTCCTAGCTTATGGTAGCAATATACCATTAAAATTAGATGGATCTTTTGAGGCAAAATTCTAAATAGGAGAAAAATCCACAAAAAGTATATTTTATGTCGTCACTGATGGTACAAGGAATCTTTTGGGAAAGGCAACGGCTATGTCATTAGGAATACTCAAAATCGGGCTAGAAGTAAATCAAATAGATTCTATGGTATTTCCAAAATTTAGGAATGTATTGGTTGAAATTCCTATTAATAAGTCAATTCAACCAATTTCACAACCATATAGAAGAATTCCCATACCCCTGGAAAAAATGGTCGATGCCAAAATATCAGAACTGATGAAAAGAGATATCATTGAAGAAGCTCGTGGTCCTTCAAAATGGATATCACCAATTGTTCCCGTTCTAAAAGAAGATGGAGAGGATCGTATTTGTGTGGATATGAGACGAGCCAATACAGCCATTATGCGTGAAAATCATCCACTCCCAACAATGGATAAATTATTGCCTAAGATGCGTAATGCAAAATATTTCAGTAAACTCGACATCAAAGATGCATTTCACCAGATTGAATTACATCCTAATTCAAGACACATCACAACATTTATTACAAGCAAGGGCCTATATAGGTATAAACGTCTGATGTTTGGAATAACATGTGCACCAGAAATTTTCCAAAAGACTTTGGAACGAATGTTATTAGGTTGTGAGGGAGTAATCAATTTTATAGACGATATTTTAGTGTATGGTAATGATGGAAAAGAACATGATACAAGGCTGAAAGAAGTTATCAGAATTTTAGAAGAAAATAGAGTAGTTTTTTTTCCTTGGCTTGGTCAACTTTGTGGGCAAATGGATCCCGAATTTGGCCACTTTAACTGAACCACTTAGAATTACTTCGAAAAAAAGAATCTGAAATACAAAAATCATGGAATATACAGCAACAAACAGCCTTTGCAACATTAAAATCGGCACTCACAAATATCCCTACCTTAGGATACTATGATGTAAAAGATCGAACTATTGTAGTTGCCGATGCAAGCCCAGTGGGACTAGGAGGAGTATTAATTCAAATAGACAAGAATGGACCTAGAATAATTGCATACGGAAATAAAACTCTTACCGACTGTGAACGACGATACTGTCAAACGGAAAAAGAAGCTTTAGCATTGGTTTGGGCTGTAGAACACTTTCATATTTTTCTTTATGGCAAGGAGTTTGAACTTGTAACAGATCATAAACCATTAGAAATTATATTTGGCCCAAAATCGAAACCATGTGCACGAATAGAAAGATGGATCTTATAAATATAAAGTAGTATATCGACCTGGAAAAAATAACATAGCGGACTCTTTATCAAGACTTTGTATTGTACCAAAAATTTTACCAGAGGTACGTGAAAGCTATATTCACCAAATTATTGAGTATATCAGGCCAGTAGCTGTACCTATGAAAGAAATTGCAGATTGTTCCAAACAAGATCGAGATATATTGAAAGTTAAAGAAGGATTGTATAATAATATATGGAAGGAAGAGGTTAAAGCCTACAAAATATTTCAAAGTGAATTATGCTTTTATGATGATATTTTGCTCAGAGGAACAAAAATAGTAATTCCACAAAAGCTACGGCATCAAGTTTTGAGTGCAGCCCATGAAGGCCACCCTGGTATTGTAGCTATGAAATCACGTCTAAGAACAAAAGTGTGGTGGCCAAGATACGATAAAGATGCTGAAAATTTTGTCAAATCATGCCAGGGGTGCACTCTGGTATCTGCACCGAATCCTCCGAATCCATTAAAACGTAGAGAGTTGCCAGAGGAGTCATCGGTAGATATTGCCATAGATTTAATGGGACCATTGCCAAGTTATGACTATATATTTGTAGTGGTGGACTATTTTAGTAGATATAAAGAAATCAAAATATGTCGTAGAATCACCACTACAGAAATTATTTCCCTTCTCAAAGAATTTTTTAGTAGGCTCGTATATCCTGTCACTATAACAGCTGATAATGGAAGACAATTTGCTTGTGAAGAAATTAAAGCATTCTGCAAAGAAAGAAATATAAAATTGTATAATACAATACCCTACTGGCCACAACAGAATGGAGAAGTGGAACGTCAAAATAAAGATATTTTAAAGCGCTTAAAGATTAGTCAAGTTGAAAAGAAGGATTGGAAAGAGTGCTTACTCGAATATCTCATAATGTATAATAGTACACCTCATTCGGTGACTGGGAAGACACCATCGGAACTATTTTTCAAAAGACAATTTCGAGATAAAATTCCTATGCTTGGTGACATTAGCCATGAACCACGAGACCTGGAGGTTAGAGACAGAGATAAAGAGGAAAAAGAGAGAGGAAAAACATACGCGGATAAAAAGAGGAAGGCGAAAGAAAACGAATTGAAACCAGGAGATAAGGTGTACATAAAGAATACAAATAAGAATAATAAATTGAGTTTAAATTTCGAACCAACAATCCATACAGTGGAAAGAAAAGAAGGGGGAGATATAGACATCCGGAATGACGAAACAGGACAGCATTATAGAAGAAACGTGATTCACTTAAAGAAGATACATGGGCAGTGGAAATCAATACAAGATGAAGAACAACAAGATAGGGATAAAGATTCAATTAGTGAAAATGAACTTGAATGATCACACTTAACCAAATAACGAATAAAGATATAAAGAAATAAAAAGTAGTTTTAAATAAAAATAAAATATAATAAGAAAGGGATGTAGCATATGCACTGTATAAAGGTAAGTATGTATACTAGGTAAAGTTAGCTCCTCCCACTAAGTGGGGGTAACTTAGATGTCCTTAGGGCTAGAGATGTCATCCAGAACCAGTTGTTTAGTGACCACTAAACAGTGCAGTACCAGAAGCAGTCCTGGGTGAGTACCAACCATATAAATATGCCACAGTTAATAAATAATAGTATGGGGATAACGGGGAAAACAGCGTTGAATTGGGAATTCTATGCGATTTAATCGGGAATACGATTATTTATTCGTTTCACTTCGTTTATTTAATTTATTTATTTCGCTCGTTTATTTCGGAGCTCAGACAGGCGATCGAATAGGTATTATTTGTTCGATTGAGAATTTATTATATTTCATAACAATTAATAATATCAAAATATTGCGCAACCGATTCGTTTCGTTCAGAATGTATGGGTTTTGTGAAAATATCGTCATATAAATTAAATAGAAAGGTTTATTATTAGAGATTAGATCTCGGCGAATTCGTTTCAATGTTTGTGTATTATTCATGAAGGATCTTTGAATCATTGAAGGACACCCACCCTGACCCGGGTATTTCAGGCGCATAGCGCCTCTTTACCCTCTCTTCTTGCAAATCTTTTTACGCTAGCAGGCTCAGAGTTCACCGGATGGGTTCCCTCCAACAAACCCCGCCGCAAATTTAGGTCCTTCAGTGTCCCCCTCTACAGGGCGAGAAAATGAGAGAGAATGTTAGTATTGATTTTACACGTTCATACCCATACTTTGTTAGTAGTTCATCATTATTCATACTGACTTTACAGGGAAAATTCACTCTTACTATCCGACATGCATTATTTCTTGATTCATTCGTTCATTTCTGCGTGCATTCTGATATTCATACATTCACAGAGTCGATTCACATACGCCTTCAAATCCGACAGTTTTTTGTCATTCCCTTTGGGAATCACTCTAAGTAGGCCCTTTTTCCATACTTTGGGGGAAATTCCCTCGAAGATGCATTTGTTCATCAACTTGGTGAGCTCGTCCGAGCAGAAGCGCCATACATTCTTAGCTATTGCGCCATTTATTCTATCTATGCCTGGGGCCTTTCTTGGTCCTAATAATTTCATAATCGCTTCAAGTTCCTCATGGGTCACTGGATCTTCAACATTGTTAGATCCAGCCTGAGGGAGGCGAGAAATAATGCGCAGCTGCATGTGCCGCGGGGAATCTCTAGCTTCGGAGTCTAGTGGAACCAGGCCATTCAGGAGGGCTTTGAGCGTTTCATCTGTGCTCAGCGTTTCACTATCCCCAGCAATGACCCTGGATAAGTAGTGATCCGCCGATCTTTTTGTTTTGGTTGCCGTGCGGGTGACAGACCATGGATCGGTTTCGCCAACTTCAGTGATCCAGCCCCTCCAGGCAGTTAGTTTTTCTAGCCTGAGGGCCGAGTGATATTTGCTCCTGGCTCGTTGATGCGCCACCGAGAGGGTCATTCCCATGGGAGAATCCCTGGGGATGACGAGCTTTCTGACAGGAGCATAGGCTCTTTCGGCAGACTTGAACTGCCTTTTGAGAGCCGTCAGTTCGGGTGTCCACCAGTTATTTGAGCGGCCTCCTCCCGGTTTGCATCGTCCAATGGCTAGGGTCGCAGTCAACGACCGCGTCATTAAATCTCTCCCCGGCCACCTCCGAACCTTCGTTCATCCAGATATCAAAATCGCTCATTTTCTCTTGAAGAGTCACACCGAAAAAGGCCCAATCAGTGGGGCCCCGCCTAAAGCTCCTCATACCTACCGGGTCGGAATCCGGATGACCACACAAGGACCAGGTGATCAATCGGTGATCGCACGTTATTGCACCGTCTCGAACACTCCACTCCGAGAGCAAGGGGACCAGTTCATTAGTGCACAAGGTGAGATCAATGCAACTCTCCCCGGCCGGCCCGGCAAACGTGGCAGGCTGAACCGGAACGTTGAGAATGTTGAGGCCGTAGGAGGATATGAACTCCTCCACCGGTCCACCACTCTCCGAACGGGCCGCCTCCGGTCTGTCGTGCCACAGGGTGGAGCGGGCATTGAAGTCTCCCGCAACGATGACAGGTCTCGCTTAGACCCTGGAGGTGTGTGCCCACAGGGTCAGAGAATTTAAAATACACGCTCACCAGATAGATCTCCCGTCCATCGATCCTAAGAGCCGCACAGCACCTGAACCCGTCCGATAGGACATCCAGGAACAAAGGCTGAACACGGCTGTTATCATATATGAAGCCCGCCTGGGGCTTTTCACCCTTTCCCATTACTGAGAGAGGAAGGCCAGCCCCGTGTAGTATAGGTTCAGTTAAATATTGCTCCTGGATGAAGACTAGGGGAATCGCATGAAGGGACATGCAGCTCGTCAGATCGATCGCTGAAGCCCTCGAATGACCGAGGTTTACCTGTCCCAACGTCATCGATCTTTGAATCAATCGTCTAATTCCATCTAGTCGCCATAGAGAATTAATTTCGAAAAGTACTAATATACACACGGAATAATTGCCATCAAGGCAACCGCCTTCAACCATTGGCGATATTGCACAACAATTAAAAATATCTTGTGATCGTTTATAGAGATCGATTTAATCGGTAGACTATAGAGATTAGATAACGGCGGATTCGATCCAATATTTGTGTGTTTGCTTATCGATGGTTTCGATAACAGATAAATAAAATACAATAAGATTCGTCGGGATTTCAATAGATGGCGCAATCGGGGTTTGTCCATATGGAATATGGACAACCAATTTGGGATTCCTTATGACAAGCTCCACTTTCTCCCCAGCCGACTGGGATTGTACATGAGCACAAGCCAAGCCGGCCTTGTCCCAAACCACCATAAAATCGCGAAGTGAACTTCTCCAAGAGGAGTGAAAGCTCCTACAATGATACTGACTGCGGCCCAAATTAGTTGACATTCGGTATTAGTATAATAAAATATTTATGAATATACCTTGGTGCACCTGGTCAGTCGTGGACCACAGCGCCACTTCTGGCGATGGTATTTTCCTCCTGCATACTGGTTTGGCGGCCAGACATCCAGGGAATATCTACGGTCTTGGCCGCACTCGGTCCATGTCTGAGAGAGCGTATCATTTTCAGAGCTCGAGTGGGACAAGCCGTAATGAGAGAGGCATATAGTCGCACAGGACTAATATGCAATGTTACTTATTCTCTGACACTTGATTACGGACCTGGGCGTAAAGACGATTCCAGAATCGCAAGTGTCACATCTCTTTACTCACAACCACGAACTTTAGCGAACTAGCCCATAGGCATAGTCCAGCTCGCAAGCGAGCGGCCCACAGCATCCACGAGACACAAGGTCTCGCTTCCTCAGTGGCACGCGCTCTGTGTGTGCTGTACAACTGTCTCTGGTCTGTTTTAGTCTCTGCACGTCTCTGCCATTACTACCGTTGTTCTCGAGTTAGTTATGACTGTACTATGAACACGGTGGCCCACCCTGTGTGCCCACATTCACCTCTTCGGATCTCGTCACCCCACGTCTGACATGGAGCACCAAAACCCGACCTTTCCGTTTCCCCAAACGCCTCATCGTGTTGGTAGTCACTAAAGTGTTGGTAGTCGCGACCCCCCCTATCGGCAACTAACATTCTTCATTCTGTCGGGGTAATACCGATCCGCCAAGATCTCAATGATCTGTCGACGTTAGTTTTAGTAAACAAAATTCTTAAATACCAGCGTTGGTTATTTCCTCAATTTTTTATCCTTTATTTTATCAAATCAAGATTATGTACCTTTTTATTTAGATCCACATTTCAAAGAAACAATTCTTCTGCGCATATATAACCAACGGATTATTTTTTATTAATGTGTTAAAAAAACATGGTCATCCCAAATACCTGCCGCTAAGTTTATTTTGTTATATAATATCTATTTGAAAATTGATTTAAAACATTTGATATATTTTAAAAAGAATCAAAAATACAACATTTTTATGACTCTAAAATTTCATTTAGATCGGTTAATTTATATATCCTTGCTATAATATTGTAATTGTAAAGCGCCCTTGTAATTGTAAAGCGCCCTGTAATTGTAAAGCGACCTTGAGGTTGACACACAAAAACGGCGCTATATAAGTAAGCCAGTTTTATTATTATATTGGAGTGGCGCCCCCCAATACCTACTGAATACCCTCGACGCTGTCCAAAGTGCGTGCTATACGTCTGATTGATGATCCATCACTGACTGATGGATTGCAATCACTAGAACACAGACGTAAAGTCGGTATTTTACGTTTATTTTATAGATACTACCACGGGAATTGCTCAGAAGAACTTGCATCTTTGGTCCCTCCTCCACCCACTCGCAACAGTCACTCGCTTTACTCAATCGCAGCACCCATTCACAGTGGACCTTCAACATATACGAACAAGTCGCTTCTCGAACTCCTTTATTAATACAGCAGCCTGACTGTGGAACGATCTTCCGAATTCTGTGTTTCCACCTTCGTACAACCCGGGTCTTTTTAAAATCCGAATCAATAAACTCTTTTCTAGACTGCAAACCCCTCCCAACGCTACGTAGTGCGCTTCTTCGGAAGAGCAAAATGGACCCAAATCCTAATAGCTGGTGTCCTCTACGTAGACATGTTAAAAAAAAATACCCCCTTAAGGGGTAAACAAATAAACAAATTTAAAGAGTGCTGCTTATATACTGTGAAAGTGGTGAGTTTAACTAACCAGTGTTTCCAATTCAGAGAAGCAAGATTTTTGCGTGTAATATTTTTTTATTCTGCTTGAAATGGAACCCAGGACGTCGGCACCGAAGCCAATTTATGTATCTGCTTCACTTTTTCACGAGGACACCGCCATGAATTTAAGTACCTATCTATATACCTAATATTTTTTTTGTTTTCACTTATCCGATTTGTTTTCATGTCAGCTTTGTGATAATACTGATCAGACTTTTAAGTGTATATTCTATTGGAAAGCACTTACAATATTCCGACGAGAACTCTACAACGATATCCGAGGGAATTTTTTTGGACCCATTCTCGAGACTTGTTGTCAAAAATACACTCCAATCTTATTTTCACATTCAGTGAACGATGAGCTAGCTGTTTCCTTATAATTAGCTCTCTTTGGCATTTTAAGTGCAGTTTCTGTAAGGTTTTAAACTTCTCCGGAATCTTCTTATATTCTTTATGTATTCTTTCAGAGTTTTGCATGGGGCCGGTAATACTCCCCATAAGCAGAACAGGTAGTGGTGAGGGAAGATCAGCCATATAATCATTAGGACGAATTTTGATGATGTCTACTTATTTAATACTTCTAGTCTGTTGCGGAGTGACACTACAATGGACTTTTTAAATAAACAGGTGAACATATTTACATAACACAAACCAAGTCAATTGACTCATATATGGTCTAAAAAATATGACAAGATGCATAGCCTGTCCGGGTCATGTATATATTTAGGCTAAGCAAGATGTTAAGTAAAGTACTTAGTTAAATTCAAGTATTAATAGTTGTTATAATTTTCAACAAATTCAATATAAATAATAGACCTTGGTGCCCATAAAATGTTTCATCACATATAAGAAATTCTCTTTTTATTTATTTTTTATTTGTGGTCTTTGGTAACTCACAGAAACTGCATAAATTGAATACAAATCAGAACAATTTGGAAATGTTTGATCGCTTCACAAATCCAGCTTGAAAATACAATATAACAAAATAGGTAGTATCCCAAACGAGAATCAAACCTGTGGACTCAGATGTCAGATATCTTACTAGCCGAGCCACTTAGTTGGTCTATTTTCTTCGTTAAATCCTTAATAATGATGTAGTACCTTGCTATTTTGTTTCTTAATCTTTTGTTCGATTGTTGCAGTGTTTTGATTTTGCGTAAATACTTTAGGTTCTTAATCCTTAAGTCAACTAATTTACTTGGCAATTTTACTTGTAACGGAGGTGGTAACAAATGTATGCCTGGAATAGGGGAGGTAATAGGTCGATTCGGAGATGAAGGTTCTTCATCAGTCATATGCGACGAAGTTGAATTCTTGCGTATACGTTTCTGTAAAAAAATAATATATAAAAGTTAGTATTTTTCATAATTGATAATTTTAAATACTATACATTACAGAACAGACGTATTAAGATCATCATTCTACATAGCATTTAAGTACCGTCAAAATAATGTGCTAACAGAAAGATATTGTACAATGAGATAACTACGGAATTTTCGTAGTGGAAGGAGGGATACTTGAAAGAAGCATAAAACCCAAAATAGTCGTGATTACTCAACTTATTTCCTGAAAACTTTACCAAACCTTAAATAAAATGTCTTACTATGATACCGGTTTAAATGTAAACGGGACTTCAAAGAGGAATAAATTACCCCCTGACATACGAGAAACTCTAGAGTTTTAACACCTCATTGCAAAATATTTACTTAAAACTCATCTAATCAAAAATCAAGCGTAAACGCCCTTGAAAAAATATGGAATATATATCCTAGGTATTATGAAAATATATTATTGGTCTATAATAATATTCATTTTAATATATAATTAACTTACTGATGGTGTATGACTACATGGAAGTTGTTCGAAAATCGTTGGAACTGCATCATTTTTCAGACGAGTACCTTTAGGTGTTTGAAGAATGTTTGATTGTTCAAAATGATCAGAACATAATTTAGAATTTTTACTAGGCGTCCAATCTTCTCTATCCATATTCTTTAACCACCGCCTCACGAGTAAAGGATTTGTTGGAAAGCTGTAAAAAATAACAATCGATTCTTCTTGTATAAAACTATAATAATTTCTACAACACTAGACAACTTGAGAAATTCAAAGTTTATTTCTATATTATATCAATCGCAAATGTTCGGAAGAAATGAATTCGCTAATAGCGCTGTGGGAGTGGCGAATGTTTGCAGCTAGCGCTCTCTCTTGATATTCGACCCTGTATATTATGTGTTATGTGTATTCGACGCTCGTGGAGAAAGGATGGTTGGTGTGACATCGTCATCAGTCGACGTGTGCTCCCAATGACGGCTGTATTTTTGAGAAGATGCAGGAGGTCTGTATTAGATCATCAACAGGGTAGAGGCGTCGCTGCAGGGTGCCGTATTGAGCCACCGCATCAGGGAATGCGACGGCTGGCAGATTGAACCACGAGGGGGTTTCCGTGTAGTCTAGGACTTCGGTTCTCCCTACGGTAAGGCTCCCAGTTGGCCTGCCCCCTCGGTCGCTAAGGTGAGGGATGCGCCGTTATAGCGTTGCCGTGTGCCATGGAGCCATCCATCTTCTTCTGTATAATTCATACAGAGGAATAATACACAGTGTATTCGTATTTAGCAGCGGATTAATATAGACACGTTGACTCGATTGTTTCATCTACGAATTATTTATAATGTTCTAAACGTAAACGCAAGTTTCAGGATATAAATGATATATTTCGCCCAGTCTTACTAAAAATGATATTTTGGTTAGTACAACCTTTTGCCTCAGTAATATGTACAGCGATTTATGATGGAATTCGCTTCCTTCATCCATTTACATCTTAACCCTGATGTGCATGATTTTTTTTTATTATTTTTAAACGAAAATTTGCTAAATGCATATAAAAACTATCATTAAGATCTGGGAAAAATGATAAAAAATTGTTTTTTTATGCATTTTATTTTATTATGTTTTCAACTATCTGACAAGGTGACATCTACCGTTCATACTGCAGTTAAGAAAATCTCCTTCAGACAGAGAAAAAATAATGAGAAGTTGTCTCCCGATACAATTAGTCTATTAGAAAAGCGAAAAACTCTATGCAGAGATACAGATGAATATAAAAATCTAAACAAAACCATTCGAAGACAAATCAGAAAAGATATCAGAAAATTCAATACAAATTGCATCACAGAAACTATCGAAAGAAATAAGAATATGAAAGTCCTAAAATCAAATTTGTGCTGCAGCAGGCAGAATATAACAAAGATAAAGAACAAAAATGGGGAAACTATAAATGATACGGAGTCTATAGCTAAAGAAGTGAAAGAATTTTACAAAGAACTATACTCTTCCAGGCTAAGAAGACCTGAAGCAGAGAATAATAATATATTAAATGCGGGATCCGAAGAGATACCAGAAGTAAATCTAAATGAAATAAACATAGCATTGAATAACATGAAAAATAATAAAGCACCTGGAGAAGATGGGATAACTAGTGATATGCTGAAGATTGGAGGCAGTGAATTGAAAGAGGCGGTACAAATATTGTTAAATAAATGTCTAGAACAAGAAGTAATTCCAGATGACTGGAAAAATGCCGAAGTTAAGTTGCTGTTTAAAAAAGCTGACCAAGGGAATTTGGAAAACTATCGGCCGATTAGCTTACTCCCTCACTTATACAAACTGCTGACAAAAATATTGACAAACCGTCTTACTCCAAAATTTGACTTCTACCAACCCGTAGAACAGGCTGGCTTCCGTAAGGGTTTCGGAACCACAGATCATATTCAAACTTTGCGTTTACTTATAGAAAAAGCTACAGAGTATAACATAAAAATTCATATGGCTTTTATAGACTATCGTAAAGCATTTGACTCTCTAGAAACCTGGTCAATTTTAAGTGCTCTTGAAAATGCTAGGATTGATTCTAGATACATAAGATTGATTAAATATATTTATGAAAATGCTACTATGGATGTAAAAGTGAACGAAAATCTGAAAACAGAAAAAATCAAAATCGAGAAGGGTGTAAGACAGGGTGATACGATATCCCCAAAACTATTCACACTGGCATTAGAAGATGTCTTCAAAACATTAAACTGGAACAATAAAGGCATTAAAATAGATGGCACATATTTAAATCACCTCCGTTTTGCAGACGACATAGTAATAATAAGCGAAGAATTGTCTGAACTGGAAGCTATGGTAGCAGAATTATATGAAGCCTCTAGAAAAATCGGTCTGGAAATGAACATAGACAAAACCAAGATTTTGAGTCCAACTTCACACAGTATTTGCATTGGAAATAAGACTATTGGTGCTGTTGAAGAATACATATACCTTGGACATAAAATTAAATTGGGTAAAGAAAACCAGACCGCCGAACTGCCAAGACGTATAGGGCTGAGTTGGGCTGCTTTTGGAAAGTTGAGGTACATATTCGGTAACAGGGAAATTCCGAATAACCTTAAAGCCAAAGTGTACAATTCTTGTGTTTTGCCAGTGACAACATACGGTCTCGAAACCATGTCACTTACTGCCAGAAGCCTCCACAGACTTAAGTGTACTCAACGAGCAATGGAGAGACAAATGTTGGGCGTATCCTTGAGAGACCGAATAAGAAACGAGGAAATAAGACGCCGGTCAAAGGTCACCGACATTGCAGAAAGAGTGGGAAGGCTGAAGTGGCAATGGGCAGGTCATGTGGCAAGACAGAAGGATGATAGATGGACCCCCAAAATTCTGAATTGGAGACCCTATCATAATAGAAGGGGTGTAGGGAGACCACGGAGGAGATGGACTGATGACATTGTTGAACTGGTGGGACATGGGTGGAAACAGAGCGCCCAGGACAGAGATAAGTGGAAAATTCAGGAAGAGGCCTTTATCCAGCAGTGGAATGAAAGAGGCTGAAAGAAGAAGAAGAAGATGCATTTTATTTATAAAATTTAAGATGATTCATATATGAATCACTATGCATTTATGAAATGTTCTAAATTATAATATGTATGAAATAATTTGAAAAATAAAATATCCTTGTTCAAGCACAATGATACTTGACACTTTTTTTAGATTTGATAATGGTTTATCAATGCATTGCAGGTTGGCAATTTACATCGATCATATTGCAAAGTGATTTATATCATCTAGTCTTGTGTCATTTGAAGGTAAAAAGGCACTACTAATCTTCCTTTTTTTATACGGTGTTTCTTGTTGAAAACTAGAAGAAGCCCTTCCACGTTTTTTACCTGTAGGATCAATTGTTTTAGTTAAGGCCAACCTGAAATCTACAAGCCTCCTTACCTGTTGGTCATCCTTTGATCTCCTCATAAGCAACCACGCATTTACATCCAAGATGTGATAAAACAATCTCATACAGGGTGTCCCAGACACCCTGCGTCAAACCGGGACCGGGTAACAGGCTAAGTCATAATAGTTATCAGATAAATAAAATAAAAATTCCATGTTATGTATTTTAAAAATTATGGGCATTTCAAAAAAATCGAGATCGACACCCTGTGACGGTCTGTCTTTCTTTAATTTCCTATTCCTTTCTTTAATAAGATATTTACTTTTTTATTTTTTTTTTGTTATGTAATCCCGAATACTACTTCTTTAATATACTCTGATCAAAAATTTCAAGTCAACTGCTCCAGCTTGGAAGTAAATGTCGCTTTTTGTCCAACCAAAGATTCAAAATTAATACTTAGCCCAGTTTTAACTGACCATACTGAAAAAAATGTACTAGGTGAGTTTGGCAAGTAACTTAAAAAGTCAGCGCATTTAATAAGGATTGCAAAATGGTGTGACACTTGCTAATTTATTTCTTAGATAGAGGACAATCTTTTATTTTCCAATAAAACACAGTTTTGAACAATTTTCTCTAACTTAAACATGATTTTAATGTACCCGTGGCTTTCCTTTAACTTTAATTATTGCAGTTAGATTGAGATGGACAAAGTCATTTTACGAAGTCTGAGCGAGGCAGATAGTGACGCTATTAAATTAAAAATATTAAATTAAACAGCAATAATTTGGATACTTAGATTTTTAAATGCACAACAATTGTTTAACATCAAGATTACAAGAGATGTTCAAACTGCCTTCTATCAGCCGCAATGCAAGCTCGACGTCTTCTTAAAAAATATCGGGTTTTCTGACAGGCGAATCGTCCATTCTTAACAAATTCAACTGCTTCCGATAATCTTTGCCATAGCTCAGGTAAATTTTCAATTGACTTCAAGTCAACTTTTTCTTTGAAATATTGCGGTTTAATTAAAAATTCAATTTTTCGTCAAACTATAAACGGTATGTCATTGGTTGATCACATTATGACGTCACACATCACAATAGCTATTTCCGTGGCCTACGACATGTCGTAGGCCACGGGCTATTTCATTGCGACGTATTGTCTATATCGTGAAGCGTTTCACTGTGTGTTTTCTAATATTATAATTATTTCCATTTCAACTATCAATATAAGCAACACGGTATTAAAGGATAATCAGACAATGTCTCTAAAGTGAATGAACAAATTAATGTTGATGCCGTTTTTATACGGATAATCTGGACTTATGTGCTTCGAAAACTAGCGGTGTCGAAATAGACAGGTCAATGTTTTTTTTTATTTATTGAAGACAAACATACAGCCAATTTAGTACATAGGACAAGAAGACATTAATATAACAAATTGCCAATGTGGCCAATTCGAATTTAGCGCCACATATTATAATTTATAGTTATAAAAAATCATGTTTTTTTATTTACCTTTAATGATATTAATGTTTAAAATTCTATTTTGTAAATCTAAACAATTCAGGCAATCACACAAACACACACAAAAAATTTCATCAAAATACGTTCAGCCGTTTTGGAGGAGTTCAGTGACATACACACGTACAGAAGAATTATATATATAAAGATTAAATTATCTAGTTGGGGTGTTTCGGCTTTTTTCGATATTTAAAAAAAATTGGAAATATAGGCAGTTAAACTCATAAATTTATCATAAAAAAAATATTTTTCTTAATAAATGTTTGAGAAACCCTGGAATTTTTTTGAAAAAACAAATTTGAGATTTTGTATTTGTCTATGTTTATACCAATGTTCAGCGTTCTACCTTTTATGGTTTCTGAGATATATGGAAAAATAAACCGAAATTTCAAAACTTGATAACCCCTGATTGAAGCAAAAATTCACAATTCTGAGTATAAAAGTTTTGTAGGCCTATAACTGTTTATATATTCTGAAATTTTAGGCTTTGTGAATCCAGCGGATTAAAAGTTATAAGGGGGGACGGACAGACACACAGACACGCACACGCACAGACACACAATACATACATACATACCATCACGCCATGTCCCTTACGGGGTAGGCAGAGAGAACCGAACGCCACTTACTTCTATCTTGACATTCATTCATCGCCTCGACAACATTCATACATCGTCTTATACATGTTCGTCTGTTGTTCACGCTTCTAACATTTCCGTCTTTCAAAATATCATTCGCATGGTCGTGCCATCCCTTTCTTGGGCGGCCCCGACCTCTCAATTCAATCCTATCCGCATTGTATATTTTCTTCGTCAGGCGTTCCTCATTCTACCCATGTGGCCAAACCATCTCAGTGTGTTCACTTTCATTCTATTAATGATATCTTTCTTCATCTTTCATTCTTTTCTTATGTTCTCATTTCTTACCCTGTCATACATCGTTCTATTGCAGATTCTTCTTAGCGATCTCATTTCAACAGCATTTATTCTGCTTTCGTGCGACTTCTGCCATGTCCAGGTTTCACTTGCATACGTCAACGTTGGCACTAAGATAGCGTTATGAATGGCAACTTTGGCAACCTTTGATATGTTGCGATCATTCATAACTGGTCTCAGTGCTCCATTCATTCTGTTTCCTGCCATAACTCTTCTTTCGATATCCTTATCAGGTCGTCCATTCCGTTGAAACATGCTTCCCAGATATACATACTCGTCGACTTGCTCGAGCCATTCATTCTCTACTCTTATTTTACACGCTGTTCTGCTTTCACTCTTTTCAAAGACCATTACCTTTGATTTGCTAACAGACACACAAAACTCACATAAAATGTTCTACTCCGAATTCTGAGTAAATCCATGTCGATTCATTCAGAGAATTGAATTCTCATGAATGAATCGACAGTTGGATAACATACTAGCGGACCCGTCAGACGTTCTGTCCGAACGTTGGCTTGTCTGGTGTTAGCTGGTAACATAAAAATAACCACACATCATCACGACATATCCAACAATGTGGGGTAACCAGCGACAGGTGTGATTTACCTTATAAAATGAAACACGACACATGCGTGTAATCCCACACGTCAGTCTCGTCTCGCTTTAAAAAGGCAACATTCAGAATGGGTGGTTACCCATGTAATATGTTGTTTTGCCTGTTGTGATTTCAATTACCCGGCTCTTACGGGACACCAGAAAATAATAATAAAAAAATCATCAAAATAGGTCCAGTCGTTTAGGAGGAGTTACTTTACATACACAAGTACAGAATAATTATATACATATATATGATGATATGCTGCGAAGCCTCTAAGTTGATGTTTTTTTACTTCAAAGTTTGAAAAACCATGTAAAATGTAGACCTGGCCATACAAAACCTCGCGGATCTTGGCTTGAATCTTTGTCGATGTATTAAGAGAACCAATTCTCTTGAACAAATCGACACTTGGAAATTTAAAAAAATAAATAGTCATGGTATGTGTGTCCGATGTGAAAAGAATTTCTACAAAATATTATTATTTCGGTGAAAAAAACATAGTAATGATTATAACTTATTATAAGCAGTGGAACACAATGAAATATTGTCAAAATGCTTACTAACCTGTAGAAAGATATCCCGGCTTCATTTTTACCATGTCTATTCTTACAACTTAAACTCGAACATGTAGGCATTTTGCTGATTTCTTGATAATCTCAATATGGTATTTAAATAATAAATTGATAAAATCGTAACATAATTAGATAAACGAAATAGTCGGGTTGATGCCAGTTGATATGGTTGATGTTGGTTGATCAAAAATAAAATTCTTTCTTGGCTGCTTGTATCAAGCTGTCAAACTCTTATCGAAGAGACGTATATAGTTATCTCTTTCTTACACGTGTCAACATTTATCACACGTAAAGAGTTACGATGTCAATCATAGTTGTTCATTTTATTATTGCATACAAATCTCGTTCTTGTTACGTCTATGACTGTTTTTTTGTAGAAGTATAATCATAGAACACACTAACTATAATTTTATCTATGGTTTATATGATGTTTTGTGTTGAGCAGTTTGGCGGGTTGTATTGTCAATTTTTATAGATTATTTCATTAAATACACAGTATTGTAGTGCATTTCGATATGGAAAGTGTAACAAACGAACCGGAGGCTCTTAATGAATATAATCCGGAGTCTGTTGATCCTCTTGAAAATATCGGGGAAGACATAACCCACAGGGAAATTAAAACGGAAGCTCCAGAAAGCCTCGGCGAAGACATAAGCCACAATGAAATTAAAACGGAAGCTCCCGAAAGCCTCGGCGAAGACAAATTGAACGAAGCGAAAGAGGTTAATGCTGAACCCCTAACCGATTTGCCAGTTACTAAGGCAGAATCTTCTAAAGGTAAAAAAAGAGTCTACAGAAAAAAAAGAACGAAGGATATGAAAGAATCCGACACAGATAGCGGTGATACTGTTGATTTTAAACGTATCAAAGTTGAATCCAAGGACAATTCTGACAATGTATCTGTTAAAAGCAACGGAACTAGGGATAGCGAAGGAACTGCGGAATCTACTTCAACAAGATCTAGGAGAAGCAACCGCGCTTCTAAACCTAATCATTTTTATTCAAATTTTGAATTGGAATCGGGTAGTGGTAGTGAATCCGAAAAGATTAAATATGTTGGTGTTAAAGTTCCTGACGATGAATACACACCAGTCAAAGATAAAAAGAAAGAATCTACCTCTACAAAATCGTCTGCAACCAAAACCTCGAAAAAGAAAGGAACGGAAGGACCCTCTGGAAAGAGTGACATTTCAGATACTGAGCATTTAAGCGTAGCTGGATCAAATTCTTCTTCGATTAATGGTAAAGCATCGAAAAACTTATCAGCTTCATTTGACTGTGCGGATGTTCAAAATACTACAGAAATTGAGGTTCCTGCATTGTCAGCGATAGCCTCACCTAAGTCAACATTGGGTAATATTGTTATAGCTTCCGTAAGTAGTATCGCTAACAAATCTATACCCTCTCGAACAGTCAGTAATGCATTCAACAATATCCAATCTCAGACAGCTTGTCATTTCATGAAGGAAATGCTCAACTGTTCGGCCAATCTAGGATGCTTAATTGAATCAAAGTCAAAAGAGTTTGTAGACAAAAAAGTCAATCAGGAATTTTTGACGGACACCCGAAAATTACAATTTTGTATGGACAAAGCGTTCACTCTTTTTGAACTGACAAGGAATAATTTGAATAAAATTGAAACAAAGTTAAAAAAACAGTACATAGACTTTATGGTTGAGAATGGATATAATCGTATACTGAAATGTGACAAGAACACAAATGAATTTCTGACCAAAAACAAAATGAGTTTCAACAAAATGGAAACACAGTCTTGTCCCGAAGCCAATAATGGCAGTGACAGCGACTGTGAGATAGTCGAAGAAGCAAGTACATCTAAAAAGTTGCCATTGGACATTCTCAGGCGGGTAGAGAGGAACGGAGTATCATGGAAGGCTCAGAGAGGTAGCTTCTCCAGCGAAGGGAGCGACGGCAGTCAAAAGATACATATTCCCGGCAAATCTACCATCATCCTCAACAAAGACATCAAAGTCAAAAAAGTGTCCTCCAATCAGTCGTTTTTTCGGGAAGATGGCCGTACTCTGAAACCACCTGATATTAAAAGATTCTACAAATCAAAGAGGTTCCTCAAGCAAATCGAAAAGAGATCGCTCATATTGGGTTGGTTAGATTTAGCATATAAACAAATCAGTTCAAATTTCTTGGAAATAATTACAAAATGTGGAAGACCCAAGAGGGACGACAGTTGTAGCGATCTCGGAGACTCGTGTTCCGACGATGACTTTGACATGCTTGAGGATATTACAAAAACAGCGCCTCCTTTTAGTTTATTAAAATTGTGTATTGATAAAATCAATAATTATCTCTCTTCTGAACGAGAACCCGTTAACATTTTACCCAGTAACAATGTTGATTTCAATTTATTTTCCGACTCTCATTCCGTTGATAACGATCTGTTGAGACAAGATCACGAAGTTGAGATCGGTTTTAGAGATTTTCTCAAATTAGAAAATATTAATCCTGCCTTTTTAAAATCTATAAAACAAAATAAAACAACTACTACAAGACCGACGAAATCTCTCAAAAAGTTCAATAAAGCTCTGGAAGATTTACTTCAAAGCACGACAGACTCAGAATGTGAATATTTAATGCGACCGAGGAAAAAACGTTTGAGAAAAAGAATAAAAAAGCATAAAAATAATTCAGTGAATAAAAGCAATGAATACGATGTATCAGATTTTGACATGCTTCATAAATCTACAAAAAGTTTGTCCAATTTAGAAAACGAGCTCGACGAAGATTGGAGTAAATATAATCATCTGAAGAGCGATCCTAAACTTTATTACAAAACGTCTGTTCAAATTTCTCCGTTGAGTCCAGAAACATTAAAACCATTTGAAGAATATCTAAAGGAAATGGACGATGATCTTGAAATTGAAAGGTGATAATTTTTATATCATAATGAGTTTAAAACTTTTTTACAATTGAAATGTAATCGGATGATCTCTAACCATTTTCGACAACTTGTTCGTTTTTTTAGGTTGATTGACTTTTCAACATTAGTTAGAAAAAGAAGTCATCATCAGTCATCCAATGAAGATGTTTTATTGAGCAAAAGTAATGTTCAAAGAAGTAAGACAAAACCAAAAGGTCTGCCACAAGATAATTTGTTCACTTTAATAAATGGTGATGGATTAAACGATGATATTGTCAGCCAAGAAGAAGAGGAATGCAACCAAAATGTGCGTTTATAAGTTTTCATTGAAATATTTTAGTATATAAGCAGAAACCAAAATTCTATGTTCATCAGTTGATAGAGCCTTATGTCTTAACTCCACCACCTTGGGGATGCATTCTTTAGTTTCACATATCTTTATATTTGATTAAAAAAACCTTAGGTGCAGTTCTACAATATCAATACAGTCAAAATTGACGGAATAAAAACATAGTATTTATTTTATAACAATTCAAATATGCTCCAGTGAGCCAGAACTGTTGATGAAATCAAAATCCTTACAAGGTGTCATGTACTAAGAGAGGACAAATATAAATTACTACATCTGATCATTAAAGGTAAAATCGAGGGACAACAGGGTTTTGGCAGGAAGTGAATTTCATAGAGGATTAGGACTGTGGAGGATCTGTTTCGATAATAGGGAGATGTATTATCTAGTGATATTCAACTTTGGAGGCACCCAATAGAACACTGAAAGAAGAGTATGATATTATAAATTATTTGTAATTTTTGAATTTTCTTTTTCATTGTTTCACATAATCAAATGAGAATATTTTTTTCTTCAAATAGTATAAGAGATCAGACACTTTTTGCAATGTTTGATATGTGCTCACAATTATTATTTTTATCTTAAATTTATATTGATCTGTTTTGCAGGAGTCATACCACGAATTTTCTCAACGAGAAGGGCTGCTTTCTGATCGAGAGGAAGAACCGATCGAACAATTAGTTCAAAAGTTCAAAGTCAAGAATAATCTACAAGCCAAAAATCTATTGGTGGTAACGACTAGTGACTCGGAAAAATCTGACCTTTCCGACGAGGATCTATTCAAGAAATCAGCTCAACTGGCTGCTCACCCACAATCCAAACATTCAGACAGTAATTCTCTGGTCCCTAAACAAAATAACGAGCAATCTGTCAAATGTAAGAAAAAGGAAGATAAATCTCTGAAAGATATCGTCAAGCATTTGGATGAAAAAATGACATCTGATGACAATGACAGTGAAGATAGTTTAGATTCATCGAGCGTTAATGAATCCAGGCAGTCTCCTGTCCAAGAAGTCAAGGTAGAATTTTTTTTGCATGATTATTTCAATATTTTTAGAGTGAACTTCATTCGTATTTAAATCTAATTACTCGTTTGTGACAAACTGAATTTTAATAAATACAATTATTTCAATATTTGTTTATGAATAAGTTTAGAAAATGTATATCAGCTCCTTATTAGTAAATATTATTTTCTCAAGTATGTCATCCATATATGTATGAACTTAAGCTATACGTAATATCACCTATCCAGAAATATAAAATATTGTAATTATTTTAAATCTTTTTATATTATTTTTCAACTCTCCGGCAGTTAACAGGTTAAAAAAAATCATATCAGTGATCATTACAAATCCGGTATGTCATTTTTGTTAAAAAAATTGTGTCCCTTACAAAGAATACACTATGCTGAGTCTTATTTTTGACAATGATTTGCATGTTATTGTTTTATATATAATTTTTCTTTATTTTTGTCTGAAGCAGAATAAATCATCGGGAACATTCCTGAAACAATTTGAAAAAGCACTGAGAAAAAAACGGAAAAAAATCATATTAAGTGATTCCGAAGAAGAAAAAAAGAAATGGCAGAGGAAAAGAAATAGGCTATTAAAAAAGGAACAACAAAAAGCAAATGACAGGTACACAGCATTACACTTTACTATTTTGTTAAGTCTTTAGGTGGAAAAAAATATCTAAATAAATATTATTATGTTCTAGGTCCACAGATACAAGTGATATTGACACGGCCTCTACTATCTGCTCCAGCTCGGAAGAAGATGAAGAAATAGATGCTATGGTTTGCGACTCAGAGACTCTTGACTCCAACTCTCACATCAGTACACCACACTATACAGAACAGATGAGCCCATCTACAATTAAAAGGTTTATTTTACTGCTATCCTAAATTTTTATAATGAATTGAGTAAACAGCGCACTGATCCAAGTATTTCAAGGTCATCAATTGTAGTACACAATAAAATAAATTAAATTAAAAAAAAAGTATTAATAAAAATAAAATGAAACACAGTGCTAATACACAAATTAGTGTTAAATTTAAAAGCTTAAAATGCTTTCACAAATCTCTGCCAACATTATCAGAGGCACAATTTACACTAACTATAGTTGTCGCCAAATATCTTGAGCCATTTCGCCGAGAAGTTTGATTGGTTTGCGCGTATATCAACGAAGCAAAACTCAAAAAAATAATTGTGTCTCTGACGATGGCAGCAGAGACTAGTGAAAGCAGTTAAGCCAACCCCCATGGGTTAAGCCATTAAATTTAATACTATATATATATTTTTTTTCATTTATAATTTTATGAACCTCCATTGTGTTTTCGAAAAAACTATGAAAATATTAATAGTTTTCATATTTGATTACAGTGAAGATAACTTGTTACAAGTGACGCCCAGAACTAAAAATAATTTGGCTCACACAGAACTATTAGGGGAATCCAGCGAAGAATTATCCATCTACGAAAATACCCCGATCAAGTCTGAAGTGTCTAATTGGGAAAATACACCGGTGAAGATGGAACATTCTGACGAATCTGTCACTTTGGAGACACCTTCCAAGGGCAGAAGAAATATTAGAAAGGTTAATTGATTGTTAATAACATTTTTTTGTTTATGTGTGTCGGTTTTTCACTTTTTATATCTAAAACTAAATTAATACCTTATTCAACACCATTGAACAGTCGTTTTATACTAGTAATACATTGAGGAAAATTGGTTTGGATGATACCATGCACTACTACAACCTTTAAGGCTTATTGTGCTCCCCTACTTGATAGAGGCTTTCCTGGCTCTGAATTATTTATGACTGGACCTGTTAAAGAAATGTGGAAGAACTTTTTGTACTGCCTATGACTGAGAATTTTTCTCTCAAGCGATAGTCAACGTCCACAAAAATTGTTCTAAGGCCTTTGAATTTTGGATCTAAAAAATAAATATGAATGTCAAATTCCTAGTTCAAAATTTAAACATTTTCTTGGAGTGTTTGATGCTTTCAAAAATACTTGTTTTTAGATTTGTTCTTTATCCCAGCTCAGCTAAATTCCCTTCTCTCGCAAAGTCTTGTACATATTCGATATAATACTCACTATTTGCTATACTATAATCCAACACTTAGCTGGTTTTTTGTATTACCGAAATCGGCCAAGTGTTTGATTGTTGTCGCAAAAAGTAAGTAATACCTATTTTATTTTCTATAAATCTGTCTGTTCTGTACAGAAATGCTAGAGAACTAGACGATTAATCCTAAATTAAATGTATTATAATGTATTATTTATTTAAATACTTTATTTTTAAAATATGAAAAAATATTTTTAGGTGTTAGCTGATGAATCTTTAACAGATGCAACTAAAATTGCTGCCAAGGAAGAGGAAGAACGTCTTCGCAGATTGAATGAAAAAAAAAACCAATTGGTAAGTACTAAAATAATAATAGACGAACTTACATTAACTGAAATCAACAGATATAAGATACAATGTTTTCAACATTAAAACCATCCATTTCAGAATTACTATTGTCATAATCATCAATCTACGTCAGCTCCCAGTGTGGAGCATGTGGTCATCATCCAGATGAAAATGTACATTTTGATATTAATTTGAAGAGTCAGTTGTGGTTCAGTTTGTATCTGATAGTACATATATTATGTGTTGATTAGTACATATTTATTTTGATATCTAAAACACAACTTTGAAAATAAATAACAAGTTGACTTTTATTTTCATTTTCATCTTGTATGCATCAGATGATGATTCT
Organism: Molanna angustata; assembly: GCA_963576475.1. Lineage (NCBI taxonomy): Eukaryota > Metazoa > Arthropoda > Insecta > Trichoptera > Molannidae > Molanna > Molanna angustata. The sequence continues at coordinate 27,127,489 of OY754978.1, read as the reverse complement.
TGAATTGTACACAATAAAATTTGTATTTTTTTTATTTTAGACTGAGGTCAATTCATTATTTTCACCCAGAAAGAGTGATCCCGAGCACAAGAGGCTGGTTTTGGACTTTGACATTGAAACAAAGGAACCGTTGATTTCAGTACACCCTGCTTTGGTCAAAATATTAAAATCACATCAGGTATATTTTCATTTGTTTAGTGGGAATCTGTCAAAATGTTATTTTTATTGACAAACATTTTTTCAACATCTCAATAGAGACGAAGTTGGGATATTGTAGAAGAAAAAAAAAGAATAATTCGATTGTCAAAATGTTTTTGTCTCAAATTGTAAATCTATCAAAATGACATTCATTTCTCTAACATGCTACGGTACAGAAGTCATGGGGAACCACTTTATTATCTTATTAACCACGAAAATCTATGGAACAGACAAATTATTCCTGCAAGATGAATGAATGACTCAAAATAAAAGAGAATTGTCTATAGTTACACAAAGTGTTCCATGTAAAAGAAGTAGTGGCAGATCTTCTGCGCGATGGAGTGACCAGATTAAGGAGATTTTTATTCGGCAGTGCGAACTGCGGAGAGCAGAGATGACTGGAGACTATTCGTTCTGTCCATCAGATGTGGCCATAGGGGCCTAGCCACTAAAGTTGGGGGTGGCCGTAGCTTCCATCCTAGGATTCTGGGTAAAAAGGTCGGTGCCTCAAGAAATGATTTATTAAATTTCAGGTCCTGGTTTTGATTATTCCCAGTGGATCATAATTATTATCTGTAGTTTATTTTATATATTTTACTTTTTCAAATGCGAAATTATTGTTTTGTAGCTCCATCGTTAATTAATAACAATAAAATAACTTTGTATAAACCACTTTATTAGAACCAAGTCTACATGTTTCATGAACAATGTTCTCTTCCTCAGGACACTTAGAACATTGTTCTTGAAACATGTAGACTTGGTTCTAATAAAAGTGGTTTATACAAAGTAATTTTATTGTTATTAATTATTTTATATATTGTTTTCCAGGTCGAAGGTGTAAAATTCATGTGGGACACATGTTTCGAATCAGTTAAAATGATAAATGAAGGTCAACCCGGTGGAGGATGCATCTTGGCCCACTGTATGGGATTAGGAAAGTCCCTACAAGTCGTCGCTCTCGTTCATTCACTTTTGACATCCAAAGTTCTCAACTTTCGCACGGTCTTGATCTGTTGCCCCCTATCCACGGTGCTCAACTGGGCCGAGGAATTTCACAAATGGCTGCGAAGGGTTTCTTCCACAGAGACCATCAGAGTATTTGAACTGTCCAAATTCAAAAAACATTATGAGAGGGGTTTCCATCTGCATGATTGGCATAAATCCGGGGGCGTTTTTATCATGGGCTACGAAATGTTTAGACTTTTGACAAACCTGAAGGAAGATAAAGCGAGACCTCATATTTTGAACAAAATTCAGACAACGCTGTTGAATCCTGGTCCAGATATTGTCGTTTGCGACGAAGGACATTTATTGAAAAACAACAGCACCACTCTGGCTAAAGTAATGAACAAAATTAATACGAGAAGAAGAATTGTTTTGACGGGAACTCCGTTGCAAAATAATTTGAAAGAATATTACTGTATGGTTAATTTTGTGAAGCCAAATTTGCTGGGATCGAGAAGAGAATATTTCAATAGGTATAAAATATACTTTCATCGCCTTGTTTAATTTTTATTTTATCACTTTTTTTCCTTTGCTTACTCTTGATGTAGTCTTTTTTATTCCCTTTTTCATGTATATTTTTTTTAGATTTGAAAATCCAATTTTAAACGGTCAACACAGAGACTCGAGCTCTCAAGATATAAGCGTTATGAAGAAAAGATCTCACGTGCTTCACAAAATGTTGGAAGGATGCGTACAAAGGAAAGAAGTTTCGATCCTGTACAAATATTTGCCGAGAAAGCAGGAGTTTGTCTTGCTGACGACAATGTCCGAGTGTCAGGCCAAGATATACAAACACTACATGGACAACTTTGCTAGAGCCAACAGTTCCAAGGGTGCGTCCCTCCTGAAAGACTTTCACACCCTTCAGAAAGTGTGGACGCACCCTAGAACTCTACAGAAATTTTTGCAAAAGTCTAAAGAGAACAAACCGAAACCGAAAAGCGAAAGAGTCTTTTTTAAATTGGAGTCAAAAGTCGACGTTGACGGAGTGATATGTTTGGATGATGATATAGATATAGAAGAAAACATGATTGCAACAGATGACGTCAACTGGTGGACACAGTATGTGGACGAAGAAGCATTAGAGAAACTCGAAACTTCACCCAAGTTTTATATTGCTTTTAAATTGTTAGACGAAAGTATACAGTTAGGAGAAAAAATGTAAGTACTAATGTCGAAAATTGCATTTTCATTCATTTATATAATGGATGTAAACCCTATGGGTTGTTTTAAACATATCGAATGGCAAATCATTATGGTGCTGAGTGGAGGAGAAATTTTACTGTTATTGAACAGGCAGGCAGCTATTGCTGATAGGCCTGTATCGTGTGCTTTATATAATATGTATCCAATCTATTATTGAATTCGTTGAATGTACCAATAACTTCTTCCTCTGGTAAACTGTTCCATTGGTCATTAATATTAATAAATTCATTTGTTTATTTATGCATACTCTGATAGGCCCGGTATTACAGTCAGCCCTCAACTCATTGAGTTTGTTAAACTCAAGATTAATGTTAAGGGGAGATTGAATCCATTTCCGTATTACAGTGCAATATGACCTGTCAGTTACTAAATCTTCAATTATAGACATATTTTACTTTTTCTGTGGTTATTATCTGTCAAATTTTAAAATAACCTCAAATAATACGAACTACAAAATGGGACACTACGACTTGAAATACTATTGTTTTATTACCCAACATGGTAAATTTATTTTTTTCGCCAAAATAATGCTTTTAAATACCCATGTTCGTTTCAATATGGCTGTCAGTTTGTTTTGTTGTGTGGCGCCACCGTCGATACAACTAACGCCTCTAGTGATAGAACGCTGAAACTACACTCGTTGCCTAACGCCTCTAGTGATAGAAACTGAAACTACACGCGTTGCCTAGCAAATGACAGTTGACTCACCGTTAAGTATTTAATCCGCCAGAAACGTTGAGTTTTATTTTTATTTTATTTATTTATTTATTTATTTCAAATTTACGGCTTGAGAGCCTATATAAAAAAAACAACAAGTATATAATGATTAAAACTTTGAATTATAAAATAAAAGTAAATTTAAACTAACATAATAATATCAACAATGCAAATTTATAACAAACATAATAATAAATAATATCCATAATAATATACTATACACAATTTAAAAACAAAATACATAAAATAAATACAAAAATAAAACCAGACACAACGATTACTAGATTAAAATTACATGAGTTAAAATGTTAATTAAGAGTTAAATATTTGTCGTTTTAGTGACGTATTTGAGGGAAGATTAGGCCTAAACGGACACTGTTATACGCTATATTTTTGTAAATCTTGAGTTTAGCTCTTAAACTGAGACTGTAATACCGGCCCATAGACATTACAATAATTATTAAATCTGCAATGCCCCACTAGGCAAAAAAAAACCTGTGCTGGGGCCAATGCATCTCGAGACAGTGACACTATTAGTTGATGCCAACATCAGTCATACATAAAAAGTGTTTATATAACAAATAACAATGAAAATAAAAAACATACAAAATAACAAAAAAAATGCACTAATATACTTAGAGCAAAATAAAGTATGAGGTCGAAAGCTATGGGTGAAATCTCCTCTGCATAGAGTCTGCCTGATACTAACGCGACGTCCTTCGTGATCAATCTGAACGCGAACTCGAAGCGATCGGTTGGTTAGATATTTTCACGCGAATTGGATGCGGTGCCATAGTTTTTTTTTGTTAAGTATAATGTCAGAAGCGCGAGAGACGCCGTGTCGCACCGCATCACATTGAATTTGCATGTAACCGCATCGGATCGCTTCGCAATCGCTTTGAATCACCTACGTAAGACGTCACGTAAGAGATATTAATTAAATATATAATATTTCTCTTGCTAGTTTAATGTACTTCTGTAGGCTGCAAACATTGGCTAAGTTGGATGATTGTTCCATTTGACAATAAACTAACTATTCCTATAAAGAAATGTGCATTTGAGATATAAAATTATTCTCGGTTTTCAGGCTGATTTTCTGTACTTCACTTTTCACGCTAGATGCTATCGAGTACTTTTTAAAAAAACAAAAAGGTTGGGATCTCGGAGAGCAATATTTTCGTCTGGATGGATCTGTTTCTTTGGAAAATAGACAGAAATGGTGTCGCCATTTTAATTCAGAAAAAAACACCGAAGCGAAGTATGCATTATTTTTTTTTTCAGATTAAAATAGGTTTTTTAAATTTTTGTATAAACAGATGGATTATTTTTTTATGTATTTTACAAGATAAAAATAGACGTGCTAATTTTTTTAAGAAACAGCTCTGTAAAAAGAAAAAAAAAGAGGAAAAGAAAAAGGAGGTGAAACTTTAAGAATGTGTATACTCCTATATGCTTTGTAAAAAAGTGTATACTGTATAATTAAACCATGATTTTTCTATTTTAAAGAAATTATATTATGTGATGATCTAAATAATCTCATTGTACATATTCTATTGACATTGTATTTGAATGTTCTGCAGAGTCAAATAATACAAAACCTTGAATCAAGCATATTTGGTCGTTTACTACTACTGTAGTGTGAGAGGAATATTTAATTAATATTATTTATTGCTTATTCTAAATTAGGTTGTTTTTGATATCAACGCGAGCTGGTGGACTGGGAATTAACATGATTGCAGCTAACAGGGTCGTTATTATGGATGTATCTTGGAATCCTTCACACGACATACAAAGTATATTCAGAGTCTATAGATTTGGACAAAAGAAAGATTGCTACATTTACAGACTAGTCGCTCTGGTAATTCAATTGAGATTAATTTTATTTAGATTTAGGCCATTAATAGCAATGTTAAGTATGTTAATTAAATCAGCACTATTTCAAGAGTGCTAATGGCTTAGTATTGTTTTGCTCTACGAGATAAAGTATTTTTCAGTTGTTTTCTAAAAAATTCAATTTCCTTTATATTGATGTCATTTATGACATAGGTCTTCTGTCATAATCAGTTTTTTCACAGGGTTATAAAAAGTTAACGATGGAGTTCTCAATTTCTATAGTTATTTTATAAATCCACTGTTGTGTCAGTAGAAATTCAAACTCTACTGAACATGTATTTTGAATAAATTACACTCTTTTGAATCTGTATATATTCAGTCTTTTTATATTTGACATGTACAATAATAAAAACATGAATAATATGTTCCAGGGTACAATGGAAGAAAAGATATATGAAAGATCTGTTACAAAACAGGCCGTGTCATGTCGAGTTGTAGATGAACAACAGATTGATCGACATTACAATATGACTGAACTCAGTGAACTATACACGTAATACATAATATCATTTATATATTAACTCTTTTATATTTTCAATATTAAAATAATATTTTTTAACAGATTTTTAATTATCTCAATAGAGACGAAGTTGGAATATTTATTGTAGGAGAACCGGGAAATCAAGGCACCTACAGGGCTTACGACCTGTCATCGGCTGGTTTACGTGATCACTTTATGCGCTTGCGCAACGTTCACCAATTATGCCTTTTAATGAGATCCCAGAGCATAATGATCTTTTAATGAGATCCCAGAAAAAGGCATAATTGGTGAACGTTGCGCAAGCGCATAAAGTGATCACGTAAACCAGCCGATGACAGGTCGTAAGCCCTGTAGGTGCCTTGATTTCCCGGTTCTCCTACAATAAATATTCCAACTTCGTCTCTATTGAGATAATTAAAAATCTGTTAAAAAATATCTTTGACTCCCGACAGGGAAAAAAAATCCAATGTTTGCGCATATGCAATAATAAAAAATATTCGATTAAAATAATATTTTTTTCAATGTTTGAAACTGTCACTTCATGATAGAACTCCATAATCAATTAGAATTATGAAAAAAAAATATTTAATTTTAAGTTCTATTTAAATTTTTTACAAACGCGACTCCCATTCACCGGTATAGCTCTATGATGAGCATCATCAGAATGGTTGCAGAGCATCGTCAGAATGATTGCTGAGCATCGTCCATTCTGACGATGCTCAGCATAGAGCTATATCGGTGTATGGGAGTTGCGTTTGCGAAAAATTTAAATAGAACTTACTTTCTGTGTCCAAGATCATCAACCTATATTGTGTCCCTCCAGTAAATTACAGCCATAATAGCATTCTCATTCGCTTGCCACAAATCCTCCTCAGCGGGCAGTTCAGCAGGTGTGACATGTTCTGCGTCTTCCCACATTCGCATGCCATGTCCTGGTCATCCTCTAGCATTTTCCATCTGTCCAGGTTTACCTTGCACCTTCCTACACCCGTCCTTAGTCTATTCAGGGATCTCCAGGTTGCATATGGTAGTCGGTACCCGTTGGAAGTACCTCTGTTGGTTCACTTCCTAACCCTTCCTTCCACAGCTTAACATAAATAGAACTTAAAATGAAATATATTTTTTTACATAATTCTAGTTGATTAAAATAATAGTAGAAATCATCTTCTTCTTTGGTTTCAATCAGTTGATTATTTGGCAACAAAGCAATGCATCTCTTTCTCCACTCCCCGAATTATAAATTATAATTTCTGAGGAATTATTACGTAAATTAATATTAAAATGGAATCTCATAAAATACTTGTGGACGAAAAATCTAAATTTAATTTCTTTACTCCATTGTTAAAGAAAACATTTCAAATGGTGAGGTTCTCAGCAAAATTGAAGAAACCAGGCACATGTTGAACACCATATCAAAAAGGTGTGCAAACTGGATAGGTCATGTCTTGCGACACAAGGATCTCCTACACATCATCTTGGAGGGAATGGTTGAGGGAACAACTGGCTTCGGGGGACCCCACCAGGACTATATAGAGCAGGTGTGTGAGGACATGAAGTGTACCTCCTACACAGAGTTGAAGAGAGTCACTGAAGATCGAGCGGAGTGGAGGAAAAGATGCATCGCTTTGCTGCCAATCAATCCCCAAGATTGAAGTCAAGGAAGAAGACTTTGTTGTTACATACAAATAAAAAATACTACCCATTCTTTTGTTGTTAACACTAGATTATTTATTTAGGTTCAATCCAGTGCCGACCGGTTCCCAGCCAGTTCCCAGGGTCCCCAGCGATGAGGTACTAGCTGCAGTCTTAGCTACTTCTATGATTCACGAGCAGAGAGGAGAAAACGAAGAAGCGGCTGTCAATGCTCCAAAGGCTGCACTGCCTCCCGTGTGGAGCATGCATGAACACGACTCCCTCCTTCGGGACTTGCACGAAGAGCAGTTGGACGATGAGGAAAGACGATCGGCTTGGCTTGAGTATGAAGCAGAGAGAACTCAACAAAGTAATTTTTTTGTTAAACTATTTTTCAGAATTTACAGTGTCTGTGAACCTATCTCACCTTAGGTTTAGCGAGTGAAGAGTGAATGCCGGTAAAAGATTGAAATTAACGATAATCACTGCACAGCTTGTACTTTTACCATTAAAACTTGGTAAACCTTAGGTTTTATTGGAAAATCTTAGGATTTACAGTAGTTCTAGTCTTTACAGTATCAAATACATTAACTAGATAAATTTTGAATTTTTTCAATGAGGATTCAATAGTTTTCAAAATCGGATATCATCTGAGATGACACCTGCATTTGTGGACTGACTCGGAGCTCTCGATCTGAATATCTAATAATAATATTTTAATTTTAAATTTAATTTTTTTTATGATTATTTCATTTTAAATCACTATGGGCCGGTATTACAGTCTCAGTTTAAGAGCTAAACTCAAGTTTTACAAAAATATAGCGTATTAAACTGTCCGTTTAGGCCTAATCTTCCCTCAAATACGACTAAAACAAATATTTAGCTCAACTTTTCTGGCGGATTAAGTACTTAACGGTGAGTCAACTGTCATTTGCTAGGCAACGCGTGTAGTTTCAGTTTCTATCACTAGAGGCGTTAGTTGTATCGACGGTGGCGCCACACAACAAAACAAACTGACAGCCATATTGAAATGAACATGGGCATTTAAAAGTATTATTTTGGAAAAAAAATTAATTTACCATGTTGGATAATAAAACAATAGTATTTCAAGTCGTATTTCAGTTCGTATTATTTGAGGTTATTTAAAATTTGACAGATAATACCACAGAAAAAGTAAAATATGTGTATAATTGAAGATTTAGTAACTGACATGTCATATTGCACTGTAATACGGAAATGGATTCAATCTCCCCCTAACATTAATCTTGAGTTTAACAAACTCAATGAGTTGAGGGCCGACTGTAATACCGGGCCTATGTGTCCATCCACAATGACAAATAATACATAAATATTTTTCTTTTTTATTATATTTTAGAATTACATGTTAAAAGCAGCGCAGAAAGCATCCTACCGGATAAGATAAACCAACCTATGTGGTCTATCAGGCCAATGAGACCATCAAAGCCAGTCGGACCAGTCTTTCCATTGGGACCTCGACCAAGGTATTATTTATTTATTTATTTATCCCAAAGACTCACCAACAGGCAAAGAGTACATGTATATTACAATTATATGAACGCTGTCATCATTTCTCCACAAATTGCCGAATTAGTGGTGAATACAATTTTAGCATAAAAAAAAACAATTTTATAACTTAAAAACTAACATAGATAATTAACAAAATGTAAGAAAAATAAAATATTTATAAACTTAAAAGCTAACATAAAATACAAAAATCGTAAGTACCACGGGGAAAGGAAGAGAAAAGGATTTGGTGTTTTAAGGATAGTGCAGGTTAGCAATCAGTAAGTATTTGATTAATGGATCTCCTAAACGCATTCAGGGAAGAGGCAAAGACATCCACACTCCCAAACTTACTATTAAAATTGTGAGTGAATCTGTATAAGGGACTTCTAACACCAGAATTACTGGTCGGAGTGTTCATATAGAACTGTCTGTAATTGCGAATTCGAGTCAACGATGGTATACAGAAGTTTACCCTAGCCAACAGAGCAGGTGCATCAAAATCATAGTTACAGATCTTGCGCAGCGTCAATGCGTCGAGTAGCTCGCGCCTATGTGTCAGACTTGGCAAATTCATTACGCTGATGTTACGGAATCTACGCTGACCGATACGGAAAAATTTTCTTTGCAGCTTCTCAATCTCGTCAATGTACTTACTATATAGGGGGTTCCAAACAGCAGAGCAATATTCTAATTTAGAGCGAATTAAGCATTTGTATAGCAGCAATATGAAATTTACATTACTGGATTCTTTCGTTGATCTTAGAATAAAGCCCAAAATCCTGTTGCAACTAATCAGAACCTCCCGTATATGTTCGTCAAAGTGCAATTTTGAATCAAAAATAGCCCCTAGATCCCTAATACTATGCAACTGTTCCAAAGCCACTCCGTCAATCTTATATATGTGATTTATTACATTTTTATTTTTTGTAAATGTAATGGAATTACATTTCTTTAGATTATATGTCCTATACGTTGTTTTTAAAGTGTTATTCTAAAACAAATCACATTACGTCCGATTCTATAACTTCTTAAGAATGTTCCGGCTACAATAGGTGCGTTCCTGTTCCACTTAGTCCAAGTTGATATTCTATAACGCTGAAATCGGAACGTTCATACTCCAAGTAAGTCACAAATCAGTTCAATTACCTATTCTATAACCACATTTTATTAAAATCATCTGTCAAAACAATTTTGATTTTAGTCCACACCTAATTGGAAGCGTACTAGTTATTTTTACAGCAGTCCGGGATATTTTAGTTAAATGGAAAATATTAGTTGTGAACAGAAAAAAATGTATAATTTACATGTGTTGTGTTATGTTGAAAATAAAAACCAAAGAATATTAGTGCAGATCAATTGAAATGTTAGGTTAGGCCACATCACTGTGACATGACATAAATAAACATGGCCGAGCAGTGCGCATGCATAGTCTGCGCCATAGACAATTTGAGTTCAAATTATTATCTACTATTTAGGAACAACGTCAGTTACAGAATACAAAATTAGGTTCAAATGACCTTAATTCTAAAATTTTAGAACGTTCCTATTTTAGTTCAAAAATTTAATGAATTGGATGTAGTGATGAGTGTGAAATATATTTTTTGATAAAAAAATGTATAGTCATAAGGCGATAATGTTATATTTCCGGTATTGAATGCTAGGCAAAGCAATGCAGGCAACTTGAAGGGATAAAAATATAGGTAGGCAGAAAGTAAGTAGAAAGCTTAGGTTTTGGTTTTCTTATTTTAGTGTTTTTTTTATGTACTTGTAATATATTGACTCGGGATGATCAGTTTATCTTCCCACTATGGTAGTAGATAAAATATATAACGCAGTAATTGTCTTTATAACAAAACCTATTTACAAATAATATATTGACATGCTCTCTACTCCGCCGGGGTACCAACGATCGCCCACTTGCCGGTAACCAAGCCGCCTGAAAATTCTCAACCGACCTACTGTAATATCATACATCTCTTTCATACTCTCACTACACTACAGTACTAGTAAATTAATTATATATTATTTGTAATCAATATTAATTATTTTATTGAATAATGCATGGAGTTTTCGCTGGTCCACTAATAAAGCAATGTACATTGTCTGTTTTATAAATTGTGTAGACTGTATAACTCTCTATCAACCAATAAAATAAAATAAAATATTTGTATACTAATTTATTTTAAATTTTTTACATACATTATAAAATAAGTGCACATTGACGGGCTTATTGCCATATAGCAATATCTTCCAACCAACCATATCCAATTGGTGAGGTATATTTGGTAGGATATTTATATTTTTTTTAATTATTTAATGAAGGGTAGCTTCTTGACAATTCCATTTAATAATAAATTAATGTTTTTCAGATACATGGTTCCTCGGTATTACAGACCCCCAAACTTGCTCGGCTTTTCAGAGGGTACATCCATTTTACCCGATCAATCTCAATCTAACTTCTCTGGTTTCTGGACTCAGCCCATTCCTTATCAGACAAACAAATCGGTTCAACTCAAGAAGGGATATATTCCAGAAAGGATGAAAAATTACAACCTAGGCAGCTATCAGAAACCGAGAAACACAATAATAGAATCTGAATTGAAAATCCTGCCCAATGTCTTTCAAAATGTACGCATCGGTAATGTGCACTCAACAGTCCACACCAATAACGGTCCTGACAACACGCAGTATGTTTTTATTAACTTGTTTCTTTACTCATTTGTTGCATATTAATATTTTTTCTTGTATGTCTGTAATTTGACAGGGGTGCGTTCTATCACCATGGCTCTTCAATCTGTATATTGACTTCTGTGTAAGAACCGTTCGAAATGAAAGCAAGGGTTTGAAACTAAATACCTACTATAATAATATGTGATTTGATGTATGTAGACAACAAAGTACAGATTGCTGAAAGTATAGAAGAGTTACAGTGTCTTATATGTATATGAAGGATGTATAAATTATGGACTGAGGAAAATACCAACAAACAAAGGTCTTTGAAAAGTGTGAAAAATACAGAATGTCAAATATAAGTAGAGAATAAGTAGATCGAACAAGTAGACAAATATATTTATCTGAATAGCATGTTCCAATAGAATGAACGGCCAAATAAGGATATCGAAATAAGAGTGGTGACAGAAAACAGAGTGAATGAGGCACTAAAATCAGTTATGAATGATCGCAACTGTAAAAGGAAGCCAATATTGCAATGCACAATGCAATTGTAGTGCCAACTTTGACATATTTCAGTTTTTGTATTAATTTAATATTTTCACATCTGGTGGGCAAGTCTGGTCCAACCGGTGAAATCAAAACCCTCACGATTACCCATATCATTATAATTATTATATGGAGTTCTATAATATCTTTAGATGTCATAGAACTCCATATGATAATTGTATCCATTATATGGGTAATCACGAGGGTTTTGATTTTGCCGGTTGGACCAGACTTGCCCCCCTGGAAATTAACGTTAAAATTAGTATTATAGCTTCATGGTTAAAATCTTATTTTTTTTAGCCAAAAACAATCTCAGAAACCTGTGACCAGAAATTCCATTAATAATGTAATAAACTTAACGTCTGTACAAGACTCATCAGTAAAAATCAACAATACAAAAAGTAAAAGGAAACTTTCCTCTAAAAAGAAATCACGAAGTAGAACACCGAAAAGGACACCAAAGAAAACTTCTTTACCAAACAAACAGAAAGACTATGCCAAGAGGCTTAATTTTGATGAACAAACTTCAGGAAATACTCAAGATCCCCTGTTCATAAATATCCCAGAGCCGCCTGTGCAAGATTCAGGTAATTATGTCTTGATCATCTTATAATCTTTTGTCTTGTCCACTATATGTTCCTAAGAATCATTCAATTGTATCTTTTGTTTGTCTTTCATTATTCATACAGTAATATTATATATGCACAATATAGGCCCAGTATTACAGTCGGCCCTCAACTCATTCAGTTTGTTAAACTCAAGATTAATGTTAAGGGGAGATTGAATCCATTTCCATCCATATTACAGTGCAATATGACATGTCAGTTACTAAATCTTCAATTATAGACATATTTTACTTTTTCTGTGGTTATTATCTGTCAAATTTTAAATAACCTCAAATAATACAAACTACAAAACGGGACGCTACGACTTGAAATACTATTGTTTTATTATCCAACATGGTAAATTTGATTTTTTTCACCAAAATAATGCTTTTAAATGCCCTTGTTCGTTTCAATTTGGCTGTCAGTTTGTTATGTTTTGTGGCACCACCGTCGAATACAACTAACGCCTCTAGTGATAGAACACTGAAACTACACGCGTTGCCTAGCAACAAGTCGAGAAATGACAGTTGACTCACCGTTAAGTACATAATCCGCCAGAGACGTTGAGTTAAATATTTGTCGTTTTAGTGACGTATTTGAGGGAAAATTAGGCCTAAACGGACACTGTAATATGCTATATTTTTGTAAAACTTGAGTTTAGTTCTTAAACTGAGACTGTTATACCGGCCCATAGTCAGTGAATTGATTTTACAAAACTCTAATCTTTCTTTCTAATATTTCTATGTCGTATTTTTATTTTCAAATATTGTTTATGTATTTATTTCAGATTCACCAGTAGTCATAGAATTGGACTGAATCATATTAAAATACACAGAGCAATAACAGAAAGAATCTCTTATTCATAAATGAATCCAGAAGAAAGAAATTATTATGATGTAAAATTAAAGGTGCCCAGTGATAAATTGTATTTTATACCACATTAAAAAATATTAATACATTTTAAATATAATACAGTCGACCTGCAGTAATCCAATAAATATTTTTCAAGATAGTGTCGGATGATAGAACCCCGTAGTCCGGCACTTTTTGAATAATAGTACAGTGTGATCCGACATATTACATATAATATAATGGTAAGATTGTATATGTATTACAAAGCATACAAAGTTAAAATAAAACAGCATAATAGACAGTATAGGCATGTCGGATTGCAGGGGGCGCCGAATCAGACACGGGGCCGGATTACTGGGGGTCCACTGTGTATGAGTGTGGATTATTATATCGTCGCTAGGCGTTCAATACTGCGAATTGGACAATTTAAGTGAAATAGTTTTTTTTAAGATATGGTACAGAATGTTAAAATACGCGAATTTGTTAAAACAAAACATTCCCCAAATATTGAAATATTGTCCAAATTCCTAAAACTCCGTATGGAATAAAACCGCGAATATGCATTCGGCGCTTTATTCATTTTATTGTTTATTCGGCCTCCTGTAAAATCTTTCTATTGTTACATTCGCGCTATTGAACGCCGAGCGACGATATATAATAGGTAGCTATTAAGTGTTATTTTTGCTGTACCACAAAACGCCAGCAATCAATTTTTCTTTATTTAACCACTTGTCAGCTGGATTTTGCGGAAAAATAGTTTCCGTTTAAGTCGGTATATGCACAAACTACGTGCAATAATTATTTTAACTATTGACATTACTATATTTTATTTAGACGGTGCACGATGTGAGTGAGGCAATGAACGTATGCAAATACAAGAGAACTGTGTTACACAGATCTCTGTCTGTCCCAAGAATAGTGACACTGTGTGATTTTTTTTTATATGGCGCTGGCCGATTTACTAATGATATTAATAACAATTAAGCACTACAAATAATAACATCCAATTATTATTATTACCATTATACACTTCCTCAAAAGAATTAGCAGATAGATGCGTAAATTGTAAATTATTTAAAAGAGCAAAATAAAATGCAACAAACGCATCATCAAGCTTTCAATTGGGAATAGTTCACCCATCCAGATACTTAACATATCAAATGATTAGGCTCTGAGGAGGTATCCATACTACCTATCAACCCTACTGATTACCGAATATTAACGTTTAAAAAATTATACATGTATTCATTATTACTGTTTTTTGCATTTTTATTAAGTTTTTCAATAAATCTAAAAATTTGAATTTTGAAATAATGCCAGTGGCTGAAATAATGAACGGTAATATTATTATTTTACGAGAATGTCAAAGTCTTTTAATCTCGTTACCTAAAGCAGTGTATTTTATAATTTTTTCATCAAAAGATTTTATAATATTACTAGAATTTTGAATAGCCACGTCACAAATGTATTTTATTTATTTAATTTTACCATGTATAATTATATCGGGTCTGTTATGTTGAATTGAACGGTCAGTTAATAATTTTTTATCGTAATAAATTGAAATATTATTATTTTCTAAAAATGAAATCAGTTCATATTCATTTTATGTCTTTTATTATATATTTTCGATAATTTTTAGCTTTTATTGCTCTATCCTGAATCGCTATTATAAATCCTTTTAAATCCAATTAATAATAAGTACAATTATCATATTAAAAAAAAACATTGTTTTATCGATTTCTTGTCGTGGCCGTTCATTATTGTGAGCATCCTACCTGGTTCATTATATTTATATTATTTTCATTTGAAGGACTATATGCCATGTTTTCTACGACTGTCTTCGTAATTTCATTGCTTTACTAACCTTTTATGTTTTCATTGTCAGAATATAAAAAAAAAACATTGGTGATAAAATGTTGATAAATTTTAACCGTCTTACTTATTAGATTTCGTTAATAGCTTACTTAAGGCGCAACTAGATAAGCATGACTAAAATAGTTAAGATTGCTATTAAAAAATCTTACTTATAAACGTATACTATGATATGACTTACTAGTTCACTAAATTGTTTACTAACACGCTCATTAATTTTTTTCATTATGGCCGCATTGGCTTCACAGATGCCAAAAAATAGAAAAATGCATGTAATTTTGTTTTTGATGCCGACATTCAAAAAAATTAAAACAAACACCGCGTTGTGCCGTGTTGAGTCAAATTAAACACAATTGAAAGAATTAAATTTTTCTGTCAATCTCAAATATGCGTCAGAACATATAACATACATATTATGTTGAAATATTTGGTATGATGATTTAGTCAAGCATTAAATAACCTCTCGACCTGTCCTAATTTGACGTAATTTCATTGCTTTACTAACCTTTTATGTTTTCATTGTCAGAATATAAAAAAAAAACATTGGTGATAAAATGTTGATAAATTTTAACCGTCTTACTTATTAGATTTCGTTAATAGCTTACTTAAGGCGCAACTAGATAAGCATGACTAAAATAGTTAAGATTGCTATTAAAAAATCTTACTTATAAACGTATACTATGATATGACTTACTAGTTCACTAAATTGTTTACTAACACGCTCATTAATTTTTTTCATTATGGCCGCATTGGCTTCACAGATGCCAAAAAATAGAAAAATGCATGTAATTTTGTTTTTGATGCCGACATTCAAAAAAATTAAAACAAACACCGCGTTGTGCCGTGTTGAGTCAATTTAAACACAATTGAAAGAATTAAATTTTTCTGTCAATCTCAAATATGCGTCAGAACATATAACATACATATTATGTTGAAATATTTGGTATGATGATTTAGTCAAGCATTAAATAACCTCTCGACCTGTCCTAATTTGACGTCTATGAAATAAAGGCGTAATAAAGATAATCACGGTTTATAAGTAAACTTTTTTGTTAATCACGCTCTATTACCAGATACTATAGATAGTTTACGTTTATAAGTAAGACGGTATGTACCCTTTTAATTTTAGTCTATAATTTTCAATATATGTATTGCCTCATTTATATTTTGTAATATGTTTGAAATATATTGTTTTAAGTAAATTGTATAAAATTAAAAAAATGATATGTTTAAGTGATAAATAGTAGTCATTGATAGAATTTTTACCTTTAAATTTAAGGATTTTTTAATTATATTTTTTTCTTTTTGTTTCGTGCTTGGACGATTTTTCAGTTATTTAGCAAAGTTTATAATATGCAGTATTTTCAATGTAGCCATATTTTCTTGTGTTTATAATATATTTTAAATTGTACTTTCTGTGTTGAATACTTTTGTCACAATTATTCCTCTAATATGGAAATTATCCATTATTATTTTTTCCTATTATTTTATTTTAAAAGATGTGACAATTTTTGTTTATGTAAATAATACATATTTTTAAAGAATATAACATTTTTTCTTTCATAAATCTTCTTCTACTGTGTCATTTATAAGTTTGAACTTGAACCACGACAGTTGACTATCTTAATATTTCAAAGTTTTTTTTTTTTAGTATTGCTTCTCGGGCAACTAACAGGTACTATGTCAAATATTAATTTAACATGCACCCAATTACAATTTGCCACATTCTGGAGACTTACGATATTAATCGTCTCACAGATCCAGTCTGAAAACACAATTAAAAACTGTGTCTCCGGGAATCGAACCCGGGACCTTTGGACCGATAATTCAAGGCCGATATTTTTATTTACTTTCATTCATTCTCGGTCCATTCCTGCATACAAAATTCCTTAACCTACACGGAGATCTAAGCGGGGGACCCACAAAAATGACATATAGGTTGATAACTCGGTAATTATTCGACCATTAAATGTCATAGAACTCCATATGATAATAATAATATCCATGATATGGGTAATCACAAGGGTTTTGATTTTGCCAGTTGGATCAGACTTGCCCCTCAGATTGTGTTATTCTGTGGGGGTGGGGGGTAGTTGTTATTGAAGATTCATATCTCAGAAACTAATTAAGTTAGAGAGCTGTAAATAAATATTTGTATTCTTCCATATTCTTCTTTTAAAACAAAAATTTATCTTTAACATTGTTTTGTCAAGAATTAAGAGGTGTAAAAAAAAATACTTTTATATGTTTTTTAGACAGTACATCTACTGCACATTATCTATATACATATAAAGCAAAGTGTCTAAACTCATATACCTACTCACTTATTAACACACAGCTCAAACGGCTAATCGTAGAGAAGTGAAATTTTGAAAACAAATTGTTTTAATAACAAAATCTTCCACTAATGAAGGATTTTAGCATTCCGCCCCTAAGGGGTTGATTGTTGCCACCCAATAGTGTCCTCTTATAGATCGGAGCTCCTCATTGCTGGCCGTGGGCCTCGTGATATGAACTTGAGATCTGGCATATCGTGGGAAGTGACCGATATACCAGATCTCAAGTTCATATCACGTCTAAAAAAATTTCAACCCTTATTTATTCGCGTGGAATTTCCTAAAATCCTTCCTTAGTGGAAGGTTTTGTAATTGAACCCATTTGATTTCCAAATCTCTACGATTAGTTGTTTGGGCTGTGTGTTTATGAGTTAGTATGTCAGCCATTCACGACACTTTATTTTATTTTGTTTAGCATAGATACAGGCAAGAATGCCCAAATGATTTTTATTAGGGGAGTTCATAACCAGTTTGGAAATTTCAATGAGTGTTTCATGATTTTAGAGGGGACAAATCAATAATTGATGCATTTAAAGTATTCAAGTGTTCTAATTCAGAACACCAATCGATTTCATGAAGATTGTTCAATATTTTGTCGTAATATGCACCCCAAAAAAATTAATTATTTTAGAGGCAGGATTGAGCAATCCTATTTTCACTGATTCCAATATGATGATTAAAGATTTGTGGTGGAAATATTCAATTGTGATAGGATTATTGCAAGCGAGCGTAATACATGATTTTTTTTGTAACAAGATCTAATTTAGATTATTGGTGGCAGAGCAGTTAGCGCGCTGGGTTTTCATTTTAATCCAGTGGCCGTGAGTTCGAATCCTGCCACGATCAATTTCATTCATCTATAGCACAAGCATTTATGCTTAATTTAGGGAATGTATGAGGATATGTACTTGTTACTACAAGGGCAGATTCAAACTTTTAAAAAAATATGTGATTTAAATAGGTGATTTAAAAAAAACTAAACTGTAAATTTAAAAAAACAGTATATGAAAGAAAAACCAACAAAAGTTGACTTTCTGTATTATTGCAATTGGATGTGTTGACGCGGATATGAAATTAAAGATAAAGTGGACTGTATTTTTTGGTGCGGGTGATTAGTTGCAACCACCGCAAGGCAAAGGAAGGATATATATGGAAACTCACCAGATCCTTAGTCCTCTCCCTGGTTGGATGGTAGCACTTTATTCACACGCGCGCGGTGATGGCAATTTTATAGCGAGTTTGGAGGAACGGTAAAAAAGGTGGAAGAGATGCGGGACAGTCTTATAAGACGCGGTTTGAAAGGATACTGAATTATGGATGTGGGGCGGGCAATGATTGCAACAATTTTGTGTCACTTTATATAGGTAATAAAAATAAAAATGTGACAATTATCCCAATGACATATTGGCGCCAACAGGATGGTATCGTATGATTGATGTATTCCTCTTCCGACCATATTATAATCTCCACAATCAGGTAAATGTCTATAAGCTTATCAAGTCTGTGAATAATGAAGTTTTCTAGATAACTTGTACCTTGAGGATCGTAAGAACAACAAATGAAAACTGTTCAATGTTGGATGAAATTTTGAGACACACCCACAAATCTTCTGCAGGTGTTTGCCAAGTTTCCATCGACTTTGTTTTGTATAGACATCGACATTCTAGTAACAATTACAATACCTTTGCCTAGTTTCGAGTGATTCTGACCTCTCCTGAAAACATTGCATTGCTAGTTCAGCACACTACTGCTCTCTTACTGATCCATTTCAATTTTAGGGATAATTTCATTCTTAACAATTACAAAATCAAATAAAATATATTTTAGTTTACATTTCTCACATATTTAATTTGAAAATAAGATGGTTAAATTGATAATATTATGTAATTATTGATTATAGTGTATACTTTTTACAATATTCCATATGCTATCTAACTACATTATTAATTTTGTAGAAATAAAAAAAAAAATTCAATTAAATATAAAAATAAATTCAACAAAATACATTCTTTGTATATCACAATAACCTCAACACATGATACAAACAAGATCAGTCTGTCATATTTGTATGACTTAGAAAAATGTTCAAAACATTTTATAATAAAAGTTAGATGCTTTACCCTATCTATGTATATATATTTGTACAAAACATAATAGTGATAACAATATACTGTAAAGATTTAAAACAATGGTGTGTTATGTAAAAATGTGTATATCATGTAATTTAGCTAAATAATAACAGAATTATCTATAATTATGACATTCCTTAAATAGTAAAATTACTAAAGCTGAAACAGCTTTTACAGGATATTATAATATCTACATGAATATACATGATATTATGTTGGACAAATTATACAACTTTAACATTTATGTATATGATAATCATTTATATCTATATAGTGCCATTTAAACTTTCCAAGGGCTTTGATTGCGTTGTGTTAAAATAACGTTATTTTAAGTTAATTAAAGAAAGGCCCTTCATACTCATTGAAAAACCAAGTCACACTTAACTCTTAACTATAATAGACATCTTTATTTTATGCTTCAAATCCCCACTTTCACCAAGGTTCCTAAGTGCTTAAATCAATTTTTTGATGCACTCACCGTAAAATTTTGTTTCACCAAACAATCTTACTACCGTTAAGTGACGCCGGCGACTCAACTCTTAAGTGACGGTCTATTGTGGATCAAGTCATTCATCAACGTATTTCGTAACTAAAATGATTACATTTTAGCACTTATTTTTAGTTGTTTTGTGTCATAAGTGTTATATTTTATGTTATATTTGATTTTTCTATATTATCTACATATATTATTATCACGAAAGACTGAGTTTGTGAAAATAGTTGAATTAGCTAATGAAATAGACTCAGGGCGAAATGAACAAAATAATTTATTCATGATGTCAAAACATTGCCTTTTGTATTTGTTAAATAAAATTTATTTTTATTTAAAACACCATAATAATTTATGACAATGAAAACAATAATGGCGGTATGCACAATAACGCAGGTAGCATGGGTAGAATAGCAGGTATGCGATACAGCACTCGCAGCCATTCATGACACTAATGGGAATATACCTACTGATGAGATCAAAGTGATACTTTTTTTCAATTTCAAAAACTTGTAAAAATTGTGAACTACACACTAAATAATATTTTATTGTTATTTTAATAAAAGAAACAAGATAAATTATGTATTCTTGATTTTTTAATATATCTATATAATTTAACTTGAGTTCATATTCCTGTACACAGGAAATTTAAGGAGAGTTGAGCCTAGGGCTCAAATAAGAATGTTGGTTTTTAGTTGGTGAAATACAAATTCATTGAGTGATGCACTCAAGGATTTGAGCTCCGAGCAGGTAGTTAGTTGATGATCCATTTGATTTGGTGAACACGGCCAAAAGTTTGACAATTCCTAAATGAATATTTTGTGAAGCCCATTTCTATTTTAAACATATAAGTCAGCCTACCTTCTACAGATATCTTTACTATATTACATTAATCATGAACATAAAATTAAATTTCTGAGTGTGGGAGCATTTTGAAAGTTTTGACAGATGAAATCATAGATAATAAATTTATGAATGTCTATAGAAAACTAATCAGCTCAAGAGATTAATGCACTTTACAAGTTTGTGAATAATTGAGACGATGGACTATGGAAAAAATATTTTCTTTACTCTCTACTGCAAATCCGATCCCAATTTCGATAAGAACCTACCTTTGTAATAAAGAATAATTTGGTAGGTAGGTACGTTTTAAACGTAATACTTAGTCAATAATTTGAATGTACGCAGGGGGCACGTAGGTAAATTCTAAACAAAAATTCAAAATTGGAATCGGTTCTCAGTTTAATCATTTACACATACGATGTGAACTTATCGATTGAGCTACAAAATACAGAATACAACTTTTTTTAAATCTTCAATTACAGGCATTTAATTGTGGATATAAATCTACAAACATTTCTTACAAATGTCACTGAAATAAAATATCACCTAGAAAAGTAATTGTAAATAAAAACAAAGTTTGTTGAACATGACAATGACAGTTACTACAAAAACAACTAATGTCACCTATCGATTAGTCTGAAAAGAAACATACTTAATTAACTGAACATTATAATATGAACCTGATCTGTCAAAACGTCAGTTAAAAATATATTAGTCAATATTTAATAATGATAAACACATTTATGTTGTTAAACTTGGATGCTCTCTTATAGGGCTGATGTTGTGGCTGGGTCTAATTTGCTTAATTCAAAACCAGTTTCGATTCAAAATGAAGAATTACATTTTCTCTTTTTGAGGTTATAAACCATGAACCATCGTAAAACAAATAACTTATATTTCTCATTATTGGACAACAATTTTATAATACTATGTAGTGATTAGTACATAATTTGAAATGAAAATACATATCCTTATAACTATAACTAAACAACATGAAACATAAAACATGAATTATTATATTATATCAGTGAAAAGGAAATGCAATAGAATATAATAGTAAAATACTATTGAGAATATATCTTCTCCGTTCCACATAATATTGAAATAAAATTTATGTTACATTAAAAAGTAATAACACAAATATTTTGTTATTTAATATATTAATAAATCTTAAAAATATGTCTATAGACAAAAAGATCATAAAAATAAATATATTTGCACATAATATCTAAAATAAATATAAATATATACATAGTCCTTTCTTATGCAAAAATCATTTGAATGGCAATACCTTAAACTCATCAAAATAGGAACAGTCATCAGTGTTGTCATTATAGAATGCACCTAATTGAAATAAAAAATGTTTGTTCTCATCTACTGGACAAAAGAACTTATTTGTTAAAATCATTGAGCTATACACATTGGAGCGCTGTATATATAGAACATTTGCAGGTAATGCTACGTCCTACGTAGGCGATTCAAAGCGAACGCGATAGCGAAGCGATGCGGTGCGGATACAAGCGAATTCAATGCGATATGGTGCAACGCGGCGGCTCTGTCCTACGTGTGCGCGAATCGTTCCCTCTGCCGCCAGCTACTGTCATGGATGTACGTATATAAAATACTCAAGAAGTATGTACGGCAGAGAAGTGAAACTACTATTGTGTACTTAGAAAAGCATATTTATGGGGAATATCACAATTTGTATGAAAAATTACGTGATCTTGAATTAATAAATGAGACTGAATTTACATCTTTCCGGGAAACATATTATCAAAATTTGACATTCGTGCAAGCGAGAGAAAATTTTGTGTGTTTTGAACAACATCCTATTGTAAAATAGCAATAATAAATAAATGTGTTTACTTGTAGTCCCATTTATTTTTGCCAAATCCTAAAATTCACGGTTCGATAATAATTTGTCCCATAATATGTGACGTTCATGGGCAGAAATTAAAATTTCTGTTTCTGACATGTCAAAAAACAATGGCGCCGCTATCAATTCGCGCGAAAATATCAAACCAACTGATCGCGTACGCTTCGCATCGCGCCGCGCCGCATCGAAACCAACTCGCGGTCGGTAACATAGGACACTACCATAGTTACCGACTGTTTGTTATTTTCGCGCCGCGACGCGCCGCTTCGCATTCGCTTTGAATCGCCTACGTAGGACGTCGCGTACGAATCTGTGTCGCATTGTGCGAGTAGTACAGCTACTGCCGAGGGGGCTTGCTCTCTCTTTCTAACTAGCTGTACATATTTGTTTCAAAGGAATTATAGGGAGTTATTTAGATGAAAATCAAATAATACTAAAATAAAATTATGTTTTCACTAAAAATTATAAAACCAACAACTACCACACACTTATTTCATAAAAAAATATTTATTGATATAATATATTAACAAAGAATACATAATATTGAAATGTTTTAAAACAAGAGATAAACAATAATAATTTATGTACAAACAAGAGATATGCGTAATGGTCGATCAGGTGAAAATGCGTATTGATTATGATAAATAATTAATTTGATTATTATATAGAGAGATAATTTACTTAAATATTATAAATAAAATACTTGCGGTAGGTAGTAAAAACATGTATCCTTACAGATACAAACAAGTAATTGTCTTGAAAATTTACATTTAAAGAAATATTGGGCTCGAGGAAAAAAATATAATACATTTATATGGAAATAACTGACCTATACGATAAAGAAAATATAAAGGATTCAAAGCGCTAATTCTCCAGTAAATAATTTCTGATTGCACAACACAAGTTCAGAAAATTTTATATCACTACCACATTCAAATGAACTCGATATATAATAATCATAATAGGTAGATACATTGTAATAAAAAAATACAATAGCAGCAAGTATAACAGAAAAAAAAATCGTGCAATTAAAACGTTTTACATCAAATAAACATAAAATAAGAATTATTATGAAGTATACAAGATATACAAATATTATTGCAATTAAAAGTTTTACATCAACTAAAAATTATTGCAATTAAACCTTTTTGTACCAAATAAGAATCATAAAGCAATAAATATACAAGATTAAAAAAATTCTAGCAATTACATGTTGTACATCAAGAATTTTTAAGAGGTAAGTATACAAGATGAAAAATTTCTTTATCGTATAGGTCAGTTATTTCCATGTAAATGTATTATATTTTTTTCCTCGAGCCCAATATTTCTTTAAATGTAAATTTTCAAGACAATTACTTGTTTGTATCTGTAAGGATACATGTTTTTACTACCTACCGCAAGTATTTTATTTATAATATTTAAGTAAATTATCTCTCTATATAATAATCAAATTAATTATTTATCATAATCAATACGCATTTTCACCTGATCGACCATTACGCATATCTCTTGTTTGTACATAAATTATTATTGTTTATCTCTTGTTTTAAAACATTTCAATATTATGTATTCTTTGTTAATATATTATATCAATAAATATTTTTTTTATGAAATAAGTGTGTGGTAGTTGTTGGTTTTATAATTTTTAATGAAAACATAATTTTATTTTAGTATTATTTGATTTTCATCCAAATAACTCCCTATAATTCCTTGGAAACAAATATGTACAACTAGTTAGAAAGAGAGAGCAAGCCCCCCCAGCAGTAGCTGTCTCACTCTAACAATGTGACACACTTTTGGTATTGACATATCACTCCAATGTGTATAGCTCAATGGTTAAAATTGATATAACAAAATTGCGAAAGTTGCCATATTTACGGAATACATAGATAATTTTTATTTATTACTGTACACACTGAAGATAATATACATTTTTTTAATTAATTTTTTGGCATTCCACCCAATATCGAGTGATATAGCCAAAGATATCTTTAGTAAAATATTTTACAAACAAATAATATGATGTCTTTGATCATTTCTTATGACTAGTATTATTATATACTTGAAATTTAAATATATAATTCATTTATTTACTGTTTTTAATTGTTTCTTATTGAAGGAACAAATAGAATCGAGGAATGCGCTTCTACTTGAACCTACATTAGTCTCAGATAACGGAGGCTTAGGTGGAGTTGTCACAGATGTTGACTCCTCATCTGAAATCAACAACATTGTGTAATGTTAAAATTGGTTGCGTAACTAAAGTAATCCAACTGTTGATTTGTTCAAGAGAATTTATTTCTATTATTACAAAGTATCAAGCCAAGATACACGAGATTTGTATGCAAGGTCTATTTTTCACGGTTTTTCCAACTTTGAAGTAAAAAAACACCAACTTAGAGGCTTCGCAGCATATTGTTTCATATATGGATTTACTCAGAATTCAGAGTAGAACATTTAGGGTGTTTGTCTGTGTGTGTGTGTCCCCTTATAACTTTTGATCCGCTCAATTTACAGAGCCCAAAATTTCAGAATATATAAATGGTTACAGGCCTACAAAACTTTAATACTCAAAATTTTGAATTTTTGTTTCAGTAAGGGGTTATCAACTTTTGAATTTTTACTTAATTTTTCCATATGTCTCAAAAACCATATAAGCTAGAACCCATTTTTTCACAACAAACCCACCCTTGGAAGAGTGATTCGTGTCAATATTCAGATGTTATTTTTATAAGTCTCTCCATTTAAGACGCAATTAATGAAATGCATAAAACTTCTTCATTGTTAAAATCCTAGGATTGGTTTGCACCAAGCACACATGTAGGCGCCTTTTATTAAAGGTAGACTTATGCTAATTTTTATTTTAATTCTAAAATTATATAACTTACTTATTTGTGGAGGAGTAGGACTGGAAGCTGTACTTAGAGTGCTGGCGACACTACCAGAGCGTTCACTAGGCCCACTCATGCTTAAAGGAGAGAGGCCATTTTGTGTTATACCATTTAGCGATGAATGGCTATTAGACATAGCATTCTCTTTGCTTTTCTGAAAATTGATCAAATAATAAATTTCAATAACAAAGGAAGTATGCTATCAATAATAATATAAATAATAAATATCAAAATAAATAAATAATAAATTAATTCTTTATTTCTCTTAAACATAATTAAAAAAAACATTGTGATTAGAAAAAGAATAAAAAAAAATAATATAAGGAAAGCAAAACAACAATAATAAAGATATAAAAATCATATTATACAACCTTACAATAAAAAAAAACAACTTATAATTGTATTTGTTAACATAACATGAAAAAAATAAAGATTATTCAACAATTATTAAGTATATAAATAAACAAGAGAAATCCCACCAGGCAATGTCTGTTTGTGGGAAAACATGTTAAAGAAAAATACATCATCTACTGTGAAACAATATAAATGGTACTTGAGAATTACATACACATAGCAGTATATGAAAAGAAAACTTTGTACCCCTTGACGAATACATGCTTTTTCTTTTGTCATAGATCAGAAATAGGTCATAGGTCCATTCACTTTTCAAACTTAAAATTCAGTGAATTACGGTCGAATTTTATTCTCTGCACGATCACTGGTATTTGTAATTTATTATATATTTGAATATTATTAAATCTAATCTGTACACATAATGCAGAATTGTTATTTCAAATATAAACACAGAAAAACTTACATACACAAAAAGACCCCAGAGAGCAGACTGCTGGTATAAAGGGTCATAAACAATTACAATTTTAAACCATAAAAAATAATCAAGATAATCAAGTACTTTTACACATATTATTCACATCACATATTTGTTTATACTAGTATTATACCTTCATGGTGTATAAAGTTTCCATCAAAATTTCCATTACATTTAACTTTCTTAATTATGTTTCCCTTAATTACTAGATCAAGATTTATAGAAGGCTTATTTTTTTGTTTAAGGATTTTTTCAGATCAGTGTTTAGTATGGAAATTATTATTTAGTCATGAAACATACACGCTCAAATCATTATTGATTAAATTTTCCAAACTTTTTTTATTGTTTCCGGCATAAATAAGAACAGTCAAAAGAAATAAAAAAAAACACAATTTCATAATGTGGGTGCGTAAAAGAGATGAAATATATATATTATGATAATTTAAATACACTGCAGAACAAAATATTTAATTTTAAATAACACACGTAATTTAGTATTTTATCAAATAAATAGTTAAAATAAAGTTAATATTGTACTAATAACAAACCATTTTCCGCTTTCTTTTACGTAGTTCTTCTTCTGAAGATAATATTTCCTGAATACGAAGCTGTCTTCTCTCAGCTCTAACCTGAAAATACATATGCTTATACTTAAAAACAAAGTTTATGAAGATCATCTGTAACTATTATTGTATAATTTCAAATTTATAATTAATTCCATATCTGTAATTTTACTTGAACTAAATACACAGTAAACCTTCAATATACAAACAAATTAACCAACCAGTCACTTATCGAACTCTTTTATTAACACAGCAGCCCGACTGTGGAACGATCTTCTCAATTCTGTGTTTCCACCTTTTCTCAA
Organism: Molanna angustata; assembly: GCA_963576475.1. NCBI lineage: Eukaryota > Metazoa > Arthropoda > Insecta > Trichoptera > Molannidae > Molanna > Molanna angustata. Next base: position 27,100,020 of record OY754978.1, on the reverse strand, counting down.
CCCGGTTCTTTTTAAGATTCGTATAAACATATTTTTAGCAGATTGTGAAACCGCCCCAATGTTACTACGCTATGAAGAGTATAATGAACCCAATTACAAATAATAGCTAGTATCTCCTACGTAGACATGTTAAAAAAATTCATGTAGTAATATTGATTTTTATTCAAACAAAAATCAATCAACTTACCAATTTTTGTTCAGATTTTAATCTTGTTTCAATACAAGTAACGGCCTTCTTCATTTCTTCTTTAAGAGCGTTGGGAATTTTGAATTTATGATTTCTGGATTTTTCGATTCCTCCGTTTGACAAAGACGGTGACATTGTGAAGAATGGCAGTAACGAGAGAGTGTAGAGATTTGGTAGACCATGTTTACAAGCTGATGGCGATAGAATCATTTGTAATACACCAACTACAATTATAAAATATTAATTTTAAAAATTTGTAGTGTAAGATATATAACAAATTCCCTTATTTCAGATCAATAAAGAATTTTACTGATTACTATTTTATTACTGCTATCATGCATAAATACCAAATAATTATCCACAGTATGCATAAATATTTTTATGGTTTTTAAACAGTATTATTATTATAAAATTTCTTAAGTAAAGTCAATGTTGCGACTAGGGCCGAACATTCGGCTTCGTCTACAATCGGACCTTTAGTCGGACACTAGTTATAAATTTTATGGTGGTCAATCCAAGAATTGGGTTATGTTTCTTATTTTATAATAATCACATTAGTCATAATAAGCAAACATAAACCATTTAAAAATACACATATAAATAAAATTGGAACTCACCTAAGTCAGGATGGGCATTTGCTGGGTAATGGTCACATGTAGAATTATTGAGAGGTTCAGCAAAGGCCATTTCGTACAACGTATGACCAAAGCAATACACGTCTATTGATTCCATAGTGTTAATTTTCTTAAGTTCCAAAATGTATTGTCTATAGATGCACGGAACACCGAGCAAGCCATTCTCTATATCCATTAACATCACATTCTGATTTTCTATAGCAATGTTACCAGTATGTAAATGTCCTGGAAATTAATATACATTTGAATATGACAATAATGGAATAGATAATACTCAATATAAGAGTTAAACACAGAGATTGGCCAAATAATTTGGTATATTTATTAGAAGTTACCCTTTAATTTCCCCTCTTTTGATAAAGTGACATTTGTAAACGAACTTGATGTTATTACCTTGGCATGTGAATGTGCTTCTTTGAAATTGTTTTCATGCAGTTATTGCTTTATTATTATTGTTACAATAAATTGATATCCCGTAATTAACTCGCATATTTCATAGGGTGCAAGAAAGTGTTAACATTACTTAGTTAATACTTTTTTTCAGACACCTTTTCAACAAACAATAAAACTTTGAAAAAATATGGTTTCACTAGCACAATCTTCCATTCTGTCAAATATATATAATAAATGAAATATAAAATAAATGAAAAGTACCGTATGGTAAACCCGAATCATGTAAATATTTTAAAGCTTGAAGAATTTGGTGTCCATAATGGGCCACTTGTCCCACTGTAAATGGCTTACGTTGCTTTGGATTAGCATATTTGGCTAGGTACTGTGTTCCATGTTGAGTATTATACAGTAAGTCCTTAATTGTACCATTGGGATGTATTTTTCGTATCACATAAGCTCCTGCTTCTAAACTATGCATATAAACTATCTTATCTATGTACGGGTTCTGAAATCAAAATAATGTAACATATTATATAATTTTTCACTAAATACATTGGAATTTTAACATTGCATAATGAATATAAATAAAAAATAAAACTGTTTTTATGGCCCATCATTAAATTTAAACAAATTTATGAATATTTACTGAATTAGTAATATTTGGTATTAGTTTTATTTGATTATTGATGCATTTTGTGTGTTATTATGACTTGTCACAAAGAGCCTTGCACGAAAAGTGTCAATAATAAAATATATCCAACTAATATCAAGATATTTTTATTTATAATATATAAGTATTATGGTATTCTGTCAAGAATTACATAAAGTAGATGAGTCAATGGCAAAGCAGTTAGCGTACTGAGTTAGTAATCCAGTAATCATGAGTTTGAATCCTGCCTTTGACTGATTTTATTCACCTATAGTACAAGCACTATTGCTTAGTTTAGGGAATATTTTCAAGATGTAGGTATTATGTACTTGTTTCATAGACATTATTCTTTTGTAAAAAAATATGCATAAAACATGATGATTAAGGATATATAAAAAAATGGACTGTTTTATGGAAAAATATCTCCTTTAAGATATATTATTATCTTCACACTTTATATTTGATTTTTTCTATTAAAATATTTTATACATACCTCTATATTCATCAGACTCTTAAATACCACCTGCAAATCTCTTTCAGTCAAGTATTTATCTGGACCATAAGTCAGCCAGGACATCAAATAATTTTCACTGCTTCCTTGACATTTATTTACCTGAAATGTACAGAAACAAGAAGAATTACATAGAGAATTTCTAAGTGAATTTTGACTTATCAATGTTTAAAGCTTGTAGATGAGTGAATTTCACTAGAATTAATTAACTAATTATTAAGTAACTATTTTTATTATATTTTATTATTATTATTTATTTATAGGCAGGCAGGCAGCCAAGGCTGATGTGCCTATATCCACTGTCGAGTTTTATTATTTGGTTGTAACTATTTTGCTGTGTTAAAAAAAAGTCCATTCTTGAAAATATTAACATTTTCAGCATCCAAAACATGTTGGGGCAGTTTGTTCCAAATATTCACCACTCTTTATATCACTATTTTATTTTACGTAACTTGTCGGGCAACTAACAGGTGCTGTCAAAGAATTATTTAACACGCACCCAATAACAATTTGCCACATTCTGGAGACTTACGATATTTATCGTCTCACAGATCCAGACTGAAAACATAATTAAAAACTGTGTCTCCATCGGGAATCGAACCCGGGACCCTTGGATCAGCAGTCAGATACCTAACCAACTGAGCCTCGAAGGCCGACAAACTATGAATCAAATATAGGACATTAACATGGTGTTCAAATGGTTTAACACTATGTCAAAGCAGTCTACATTCAAATTATTAATTGGAAAAAATTTACTCACTATAAAATAATGCTTCCTAAATCTCCAACCGATACCAGGGAGGGAATTTTTCATCTGGAAGGTTCCGTCACCTCTTAAGGCCAAAGAAACATTTTGAAGTGCCATTTCTGCAACAAACATGTTATTGTTTTTAATAAAACATAAAATAGTGATAGAAAAAAGCAACAAATTAATAATTAATTTTCATATAGGATTCATTCCATGTCATTAAAACACTAATTTATATAATTTAGTAATAATTTTAATTACAAATGTATTTACCTAAACCAAAGTCTCAATCCACATGTATGGTAAGAACTAATATTAACAAACATAAATACACACCATCACGCCATGTACTGAGCACAATACACTTCTGTCTTTGCATACATTCATACAGTCTCATATATTATGTGCTCTTCCGTTTTTGAGCCTCTAATTTTAATTACAAATGTATTTACCTAAACCAAAGTCTCAATCCACATGTATGGTAAGAACTAATATTAAGAAACATAAATACACACCATCACGCCATGTACTGAGCACAATACACTTCTGTCTTTGCATACATTCATACAGTCTCATATATTATGTGCTCTTCCGTTTTTGAGCCTCTAATTTTAATTACAAATGTATTTACCTAAACCAAAGTCTCAATCCACATGTAAGAACTAATATTAACAAACATAAATACACACCATCACGCCATGTACTGAGCACAATACACTTCGGTCTTTGCATACATTCATACAGTCTCATATATTATGTGCTCTTCCGTTTTTGAGCCTCTAATTTTATTTACAAATGTATTTACCTAAACCAAAGTCTCAATCCACATGTAAGAACTAATATTAACAAACATAAATACACACCATCACGCCATGTACTGAGCACAATACACTTCTGTCTTTGCATACATTCATACAGTCTCATATATTATGTTCTCTTCCGTTTTTGAGCCTCTAATTTTAATTACAAATGTATTTACCTAAACCAAAGTCTCAATCCACATGTATGGTAAGAACTAATATTAACAAACATAAATACACACCATCACGCCATGTACTGAGCACAATACACTTCCGTCTTTGCATACATTCATACAGTCTCATATATTATGTGCTCTTCCGTTTTTGAGCCTCTAATTTTAATTACAAATGTATTTACCTAAACCAAAGTCTCAATCCACATGTATGGTAAGAACTAATATTAACAAACATAAATACACACCATCACGCCATGTACTGAGCACAATACACTTCTGTCTTTGCATACATTCATACAGTCTCATATATTATGTGCTCTTCCGTTTTTGAGCCTCTAATTTTAATTACAAATGTATTTACCTAAACCAAAGTCTCAATCCACATGTATGGTAAGAACTAATATTAACAAACATAAATACACACCATCACGCCATGTACTGAGCACAATACACTTCTGTCTTTGCATACATTCATACAGTCTCATATATTATGTGCTCTTCCGTTTTTGAGCCTCTAATTTTTCCTTCTTTCAAAATATTGTTTACTAGGTCATGCCAATGTATTCTTCTTTTCATTCCTTCTTTATTTGCTCTAAAATAAATAATAAATTACTCGGATAACTTACCGTTTAGGGTCAAGGAATAATTTTCAGGATCTAAAAACATCTTCACTGGGAATGATGATGCCAGGATATTGTTCTTCAAAATCTCATCCAAGTATGCCTTTATTTAAAAATAATGAAACAATTATTCACTATCGGTATTACTTTTTGCATATAGCCAAAACTGTCTAAGCGTTGGATAATAGTTGAATTATTAAATTGCAAATATAGTCAGGCTCATAATATTTATTGTTTCACATATCCAGGTGGTTGAAAATACAATCTCTACTGGGAACTTTAGCTCGGGAGTCGGATATTTTATCTGAGTCATTGAGACCGATTATTACTGTGATGGTGATATTTGCTGACTAATCAAAGATGAAATTAATTTTTTGTATAAACAATAAAAACTGAAAAAAAAATCAAGGAGCTTATCACAGTAATGAGGACTCTTGCAAGAAGCCATTATTTGTTCTTAAAAGCAGATCACGTGGTGGTGGTGGGAAAGAACAGTAATAAGGAATAGAAGAAATAAAATTGTGAGTGTTATTCATTCTCTGACAGTCATAGCATAATATACATTTGCAGATAGAAGAGACTGCCCATGAATTGACAAGATGACAAATAAGATATTTCTGTGGATGTTTGTATTGATAACTCAATATGTTGTATAAACAATAACACATTATAAAGCATTGTCAATAATAAATAAACAAGTACATTGTGGTCAACACTAAACTCTTCCCTTTTCCTTTAATTGTTCAAAGGTTAACAATGAAAATAATAAAAATTTATTTTTTATAATTACGGACTAATTTATACTATTCCAACTGTCGATTTGTTCAAGAGAATTTTATTCTCTTAACCTATCGACAAAGTTTCAACCCAAGATACGCGAGATTTGTATGCACGGTCTACATTTTTCGCGGCTTTTTCAACTTTGAAGTAAAAAAACACCAACTTAGAGGCTTCACAGCATATATGTTCTATATATATGCATTTACTCAGAATTTGGAGTAGAACATTTAGTGTGTCTGTGTGTGTCCGCCCCCCTTTATAATTTTTGATTCGCTCAATTTACAGAGCCCAAAATTTTGAATTTTTGTTTCAGTCAGGGGTTATCAACTTTTCAATTTTCACTTTATTTTTCAATATATCTCAGAAACAATAAAATCTAGAACTCTGAAAATTGGTATAAATATAGACAAATACATAAACTCAAATTTTTTTTTTTTCTCTTAAGGCTTTTCACCCAAACAAGGATGTTGCAGCCGTTAAATCAGAAACATTAGTTAACAAAGATGAATTCAAAAAAAAAAATTTAATTATAGTCATATTTTTTAAAATAGATTTAAATATTAAACCATGAACTTGAGGAGAGTTCAGCCCAAGAAGGTAGTTTTTTCAAAAAAATTCCAGAGTTTCTCAAACATTTTTTATTAAGAAAAATATTTTTTATGATTAATTTATGTGTTTAACTGCCTATATTTTCAAAGTTTTTTACATATATCGAAAAAAGCCGAAACATCCCAACTAGATAATTTAATTTTCTATTAAAAATATTAACAATTAATTTAATTTTCTTTTTAACAATTTTTATTAAAATTTAATTTAGTGACGACAGCGCATAATACAATTTGTATGGCAGTCGCCTACACACAATATCTAAGAAGACTAATTGTTTGATACTTAATCTCCAAACATACATACATACTATCATGCTGTTTTCATATTCTGGGTAGGAAAAAGGACTGACCTCCATACTATCATATCTTGACATACATACCTACATGTGTTGTATAGAAAACAAAATATCTTAAAATATTCAAAAATTTGGATTTAAAGGTTTATTGTTTGGTACTTATTCTTCAACTATACATACTAACGCTATCGACAGTTGGATCTCATGTGTTACATGCAATTAGTAATATGGCACACAGTTTAGCCAAATACATTATAGTGTTGTCATCCAACAAACAATCCCTGAATATATTTTTATAGAACCTACTTCTATTGTAGTTACATAATTTTTGATTAATGAAACAGAGAAATATTTCTTAAACTATCGACTATCGACTTAGGTTAATACAATTTGTTTTGTAATACTTCTCGGGCAACTAACAGATACTGTATTTTGAATAGCAAGAATTCTGTTGATATAAATTTTTGTTTCTTTTGTTTAAATGTCTCCTTTTACATATGAGTGCTTACACTCTGGTAAAAAGGCAATATGTTTGTTTTTACTGTGTATATTTTTCTGTATCTTGTGATTGTGTTTTTTGAATATGTGTTGTAATAATAATAAAAAAAACAAGCACCTAGTAATAAGTTGCCATATTCCAGAGACTTACGATATTTACGGTCTCACAGATTCAGACTGAAAACATAATTTATTGAAAACTGTGTCACCACTGAGAATCGAACCCTAGACTTTTCTCAGGAGTCAGATATCCGACCAACTGAGTCACGTAGGCTCAGTAGTTTGTTCTTACACATGATATAAAATTAAGTCAATTGAATTTGTTGTTTGAGCTGTACAAAAGGTCATGACATTTTTGATATTTTTTTACTAACAACTAACTTCCTTAAAAACTAGCTTCCTGACAACACAAGATAATAAAAATATGCTCACCTGAAGGGCTACTTGACGCTCTGCAATAAATCCAGGTTGCATATTTCCTATGATTTTTTTAGGTGGAAGAGGTAAAGCAATATCTGATTGCTGTAAAGCAGAGTGTAAAAATGTGAAATCATTGTATCTTCTCCACACACACCAACTTCCTTCTTTAGTTGGACCTCTCTGTACCCTGATGGCATATTCCTTAAAGCAAACCATTATAAATAAGTATAAACAAATCAATTGATACGATAAAATTCATCTATTTGCATTCACATAATACCGTGTGCTTATTGATGTTATGCGCATTTTCAATTACACAACATAATTTCTCGGTGTCATCTATAGTGACTTTGTTTGTAATCTGTTTCTCAAAGATAGCCATGAGCACGATTTGAAGATGTTTATCGAATTTGTTATCATTTCAACGATTCAAAACTACTATTTTTATTCTCTTGGTTTAATGAAATATATATAAATATTGTTACGTTGCTTTCTTTATTTTGACCAATTTTGACATTGACAATTGACAACTTATGATATGTTCATAAATGCACTCATTTTTTTTTGTATCTATCTTCTTCTTTGTCTAGTGTCGAGACACTTATATTCGTTGATAAATGTTATGTCCTAAGCGAATTATTATTATTATTTATATTGCTAAACTTTTGATAAATAAATATCAATATTATGTCATTAAAGATGATTTATTTTGTATAACACGAATTTGTTTTTGAATCTAAATTAGCTGGCATATCAAAACCCTTCTCTGCCTTTTTTTCTTTCAATCGTAAACAACATTATAATAAACTAGTTGCATGTAACACATGAGATCCAACTGTCGATAGCGATAGTATGTATAGTTGAAGAATATGTACCAAACTATAAACCCATAGATACAAATTATTGAATATTTTCAGATATTTTGTTTTCTATACAACATATGTAGGTATGTATGTCAAGATAGGATAGTATGGAGGAAGATCTTTTTTCCTACCCAGAATATGCAAATAGCATGATGGTATGTATGTATGTTTGGAGATGAAGTATCAAACTATTAAGTCTTCTTACATATTGTGTATAGGCGACTGCCATACAAAATGTATGAAGCGATGTCGTCACTAAATTCAATTTTTAAAAAAATTGTTAAAAAAAATTGAGATCTTCTACTACAATGTTAATATTTTTTATAGAAAATTAAATTATCTAGTTGGGGTGTTTCGGCTTTTTTCGATAATTGTAAAAGTTTTGGAAATATAGGCAGTTAAACTCATAAATTTATCATAAAAAAAATATTTTTCTTAATAAAAAATGTTTGAGAAACCCTGGAATTTTTTTGAAAAAACTAATTTGAGATTTTGTATTTGTCTATGTTTGTACCAATTTTCAGCGTTCTACCGTTTATGGTTTCTGAGATATATGGAAAAATAAAATAAAAATTCAAAAGTTGATAACCCCTGACTGAAACAAAAATTCAAAATTCCGAGTATAAAAGTTTTGTAGGCCTGTAACTGTTTATATATTCTGAAATTTTAGGCTCTGTAAATTGAGCGGATCAAAAGTTATAAGGGGGGGACGGACACACAGACACACAGACACACAGACACACACACACACAGACACACGAAATGTTCTACTCCGAATTCTGAGTAAATCCGTGTATGGAACATATATGCTGCGAAGCCTCTAAGTTGGTGTTTTTTGACTTCAAAGTTGGAAAAGCCGTGAAAAAAGTAGACCTCTCCATACAATTCTCGCGTATTCTGGCTTGATACATTGTCGATATGTTAAGAGAACAAAGTTCTCCTGAACAAATCGACAGTTGGATAACCTTAAAACCTTTGGATAGCAGTTTTCTAACTATATATGTATATTTTGTATTAAAATGTACTAGGAATGAATGAACGAGAAATGAAATTTCGAATCTTTTACGTTAAGTGAGAGATTTTACTTTTTATTTAGACTACGTTATTTTGAAAAAAATATAAAGATAGTGATCACGCCGCATTTGATAATAAATTGACAGGACCAATAATCCAGTGGACCCGGAATCGACGTGCCTCGATCGATTTCATTCACTTCTAGTAAGTGTTTCTCAATTACTTGAGGAAATATATAAATATGAATGTACTTATTTTATTAAAGATATTATATTCACTGTTACAGCATTTGACTTAAAAAAAGTAGAGTAAAGAAAACACGATCAATGCACAAATTTAGATCCTAATCCTGTTTTTTACTAACCTTCAACTAAAAAATGAACTGGAAAGAAAATAACTTAAAATAAGAATAAAATACATCAGGACCAAGAAAGGACCGAGGATATATTTGACTATAGGAATGAATATTATAAACTTAACGCATACCCATGCGATTGGTAAACAAAAGAAGTTGAGATGAGATTTTAATTCGAGTCGGTCCACCAGTACCAACTCATGAGTATCCGTAGGTATTATATACTCTTTGCTCATGAGCCCATGAGTTTATCCTCCCATCGGACGATCGGACCCATCTTCTAAGGATATTTTAACTAGTTGCATGTAACACATGAGATCCAACTGTCGATAGCGATAGTATGTATAGTTGAAGAATATGTACCAAACTATAAACCCATAGATACAAATTATTGAATATTTTCAGATATTTTGTTTTCTATACAACATATGTAGGTATGTATGTCAAGATAGGATAGTATGGAAGAAGATCCTTTTTCCTACCCAGAATATGCAAATTGCATGATGGTATGTATGTATGTTTGGAGATGAAGTAACAAACTATTAAGTCTTCTTACATATTGTGTATAGGCGACTGCCATACAAAATGTATGAAGCGATGTCGTCACTAATTTCAATTTTTAAAAAAATTGTTAAAAAAAAATTGAGATCTTCTTCTACAATGTTAATATTTTTTATAGAAAATTAAATTATCTAGTTGGGGTGTTTCGGCTTTTTTCGATAATTGTAAAAGTTTTGGAAATATAGGCAGTTAAACTCATAAATTTATCATAAAAAAAATATTTTTCTTAATAAAAAATGTTTGAGAAACCCTGGAATTTTTTTGAAAAAACTAATTTGAGATTTTGTATTTGTCTATGTTTGTACCAATTTTCAGCGTTCTAGCGTTTATGGTTTCTGAGATATATGGAAAAATAAAATAAAAATTCAAAAGTTGATAACCCCTGACTGAAACAAAAATTCAAAATTCCGAGTATAAAAGTTTTGTAGGCCTGTAACTGTTTATATATTCTGAAATTTTAGGCTCTGTAAATTGAGCGGTTCAAAAGTTATAAGGGGGGGACGGACACACAGACACACACACACACAGACACACACACAGACACACAGACACACACACAGACACACACACACACAGACACACGAAATGTTCTACTCCGAATTCTGAGTAAATCCGTGTATGGAACATATATGCTGCGAAGCCTCTAAGTTGGTGTTTTTTGACTTCAAAGTTGGAAAATCCATGAAAAAAGTAGACCTCTCCATACAATTCTCGCGTATTCTGGCTTGATACATTGTCGATATGTTAAGAGAACAAAGTTCTCCTGAACAAATCGACAGTTGGACTAGTAAAACCATTCACCCAAAAGGAAAACCGTGAGATAATATAATTTTTCAAAATTACCGCTTTTTCTTCTGCTTTTAAATTTGTCAATAATTTCAACAGTTGACATATAAAAGTTTTAAAATGCGATTTTTTAATCTACATTATTAATATTTTGTTTCGATTTCTTGTGAAATAATACTAATTTAGAAAAATAAGGGTTGTTTTTGTCTTTTTATGTATAGGAAACAGTTCAACGCCATTTTAAACTTGTTTTTCGTCACTACTACTTCTATATTATCTGTGGTCACTTCCTTCTACGGCGCAAGAGGCCGTCGGGTCGAAATTTTACTGTCTTCGAAAATTTCATACGTGAAAAATGGCTCTCTTCTCTGCACGTCTGGCCGCTTCCGTTGCGAGGCGTGTCCCAAACACCACTGTCCAGGTAAAATGAGAGGATATTCAATTATTGTTTTCATCTAGCTGTGTTAATTCATCGTCGAAATGAATTCTGTGTATGTGTTACTTTGGTAGTTTCAATCCGCAAATTTTCTGTGAATATTCAAAATTTTCTTTAACAATTAAGTGTCTAGCTTAAAAAAAATAGGAATATCGTGAACAAATATATGTGAAAATGTGCAAATCCATTAAAAAATAATCGTGTTTGTTACCTAATTTGTGTCCGGCTAAAGTCACATATTTCGTTATGTAACTGAAGTGTAGGTATGTGCCGCAGTTATCATGTGGTTTTATGATATTTATAATTATATTAAATTATGGATACGATCATTGTCATCGGTTATGTGATTTTTCTTGAAAGTTGGAACGTTGGAAAATTATTTTCTTAGAATTTTCACGTTTACATAATTGACTCCCCTTTTAGATAGTGGTCATTTGACAGGAAGATTTTCCGGTCAGGAATACGGAACATTGATTTATTTGCCAAATTAATAAATAATAATGATGTTTTTAATTATTTGTTCAGATTAGCAAGGTAGCTGTGCCAGCCGTATCAGTAGCAGCCAGGAAAATTCATCTATCATGCAGTCAGAGAGCCGCAGAAATTTCTTCCATCTTGGAGGAGAGGATAATGGGAGCAGCCCCAAAGGTTAGTCACAATATTATATTCAATGCAGGTCAATAACTGGGTTAACCTGACAGAACTCAAACTTTAACTTCATTTGTAAAATTACATAATAACAAAATTTCATTGTCCAATAGTTTATTGCACAAAACTGACTTATCAGTCGTTCGAAATTGGTGATGCTATCAACATAATTTTAATACATCAATATTAGTAAGGAGTTCTCCTAAAGCTGGTTTCCATTATAGATTGAAATAAATAAATACCACTTTTAATTTACATTTGTGTTAAAATTATACTCTATAATATTTCTTCAATTCATATTGCTTTTTTAAATTGCAAATAGGGGAACATTAATGTTAAATGCTTGCACAATGTAAACAAATATTTACAAAAAGGCATTTTCTTTGTGAATTTCATTCTATAAAAATGGTTTTTATTTTCATCATTTATAATTTTGTTTATGTTGTAGGCTGATTTGGAAGAAACAGGGCGAGTGTTGAGTATTGGAGATGGTATCGCTCGTGTCTATGGCCTCAAGAACATTCAGGCCGATGAGATGGTGGAATTCTCCTCGGGTCTCAAGGTATTGTCTCTATTTATTTTTGATATTTTTTATGTTAAAAATATATTCCAATTTGGTATAGGTAATAGTTAATTTATTATCTGATCTTGATAGTGACTCTTGGTGTGGAAGGGAAACAAAACTAAACCTGCTTACATACTTTGGAAACTTGTAGTCTCTTTCACAAGACAACTGCCATGACACAGTGGTAGGCTGTTTGTCTTCTATGCCGGTGTCTTGGGTTTGATTCCCACTAGAAAATAGATTCATAAAAAACTATTTGTCATGCAAATATTTCTTCGCTGAGATTAAAACATCTTTAGTTAGAAGAAGTACCTCTGGCAGTAAATATAGTTTTTGCCAAATATCTTGAACCTGGTTTCCGGATGCGCAGAGCGCAAATTTGTGTATTTTTGCTTCGTTGGTATACGTGAAAATCACCCCAATTTTCGGCGAAACGACAAGATATTTGCCGACAACTATAAGCCACTTGCATAGGGTGTATGTGAATATTGTTACATAACTATACAATTCACACACTACACTTATATAAGTATTGTTTAAAAATGATATGAGATCTTTAAAACAATTTATAACTTTTTAAATTCTTTCTTAAAATACCTACCAAGTTGTATTTATTCGTGGCTGTTTTCAGAAAACATTGTGTAAGAACAATAGATCAATCCCATATGGTGGATTTTAAATTATGTTTTCGTTAAAACTTGTGATTTATTTAAGGGTATGGCTTTGAATTTGGAGCCCGACAACGTTGGTGTGGTAGTATTTGGTAACGACAAGCTGATTAAGGAAGGAGATATTGTAAAAAGGACGGGAGCCATTGTGGACGTACCAGTCGGTGAGGAACTGTTGGGAAGAGTTGTGGACGCTCTGGGTAACGCCATTGATGGCAAGGGAGCCATCCAGTCTAAGACAAGGTTCAGGGTCGGAATCAAGGCTCCTGGTATCATCCCCCGTATCTCTGTAAGGGAGCCCATGCAGACAGGTCAGCTTCAAATTATATATTTATATTATTATTCATTTACTAATTCCAAATTATTTCTTTTATTTGGTTTACATTAAATAGACTCACAGAATGAATCAAATCTTGATGTACTTTCTTCAATAAAAATGTATCATACGTGAATTTAACTTGCTATACTGTAGTGACTAATAAATCACATAGTAATGTTACCATCACGACATATCCCACAATGTGGGGTAACTAGCGACAGGTGTGCATTAACTCATAAAAGGAAATACAGGGTCTCAAAATAAAGTTTATATTTAGTGGATCGATTTAAAAAAAGTAAGCCGTGTATCGAAAAAATGTTTATTAATCATTAAAGTACACAATTTGGGAATTTATATCTTCCAAATGTACAGTAAAATTACTTATGACGGCTCGGCAGGTGGACTCAGTGATGGCTACCATTTTGTGACGGATATTTTCTTTCAAATGCACCAAGGAAGTCTGTTTATTGGTGTAAACTTTAGAGTTAAGATATTCCATAGGGGTTAAATCAGGACTGCGTGGAGGCCAATTTATGTCACCTCTCCTGTAGATTAATTTGCCTGGGAAAATTTCACGAACTCGTGGCAGAGATGTATTGCTCCGTCCTGCTGGAACCATGTTCTTTGGTTATAGCCAGGAAAGTTTTGCAGTTCAGACACCAAGAAGTCGTTTAAAACATCTCCACATAACGCTCTGAATACAAATATAAACTTTCTTTGGAGACACCTTGTACAACACCTTTTTGTATACCGCACATCGTCTCACCTAAAAAGGCACTACAATCAGAATGGATGGTGAACCTCATTGCCGAACTTTACGAGATGTTAATTTGCCTGTTGTATTTTCAATTACCCGCCTCTTATGGTATTCTAAGCTGGTGCCTCACAGCAAATCTATGAATTTGAAGTTTATTCCTAAAAACTTTTATTTTTTGTCCAACATGCACATCTATATTTACAATCTCTGATATCTTGATTAATTTCTTTGCAGTATAGATATTGGCAAATATTTTGTCAATTTTCAATGGGGGACGGTTTGTGCATCTATCTTCTTTGTTGGCGCTATATCCCAAATTGAGCCCTGTCCTTCAATTTCTGCCTCCAACTACTCATTTCCTCAGCTGTTGCTTTCCATTTAGAAACTTGCAGGAGTTTTGCCGCTTCTCACCTTATTGTCGTCCTCCCATTTCAATCTTGGTCTCCCAATATTTCTCCTACCTCCTAAGTGTCCAACCATGATTTTTTTGAGTAGCTGAGTACATATTTGGCATCCTTTGTACATGGCCAGCCCATCTAACATTCAAGCAAAAAACTTGAAATTTGTGTTCTGCACAGCTCATGTGATTTTTCAAGATGTTGCCGATATCTATACCTTGAATGATTGTGTTACATAACTATTTGTAATATTCCCAAGATGAATGAATGGACAATGGTTTGTGCTCTGAACTATTTATTTTATTTGCCAAAATTTTTAACTATTTGTAATATTCCCAAGATGAATGAATGGACAATGGTTTGTGCTCTGAACTATTTATTTTATTTGCCAAAATTTTTAACTATTTGTTATATTCCCAAGATGAATGAATGCACAATGGTTTGTGCTCTGAACTATTTATTTTATTTGCCAAAATTTTTAACTATTTGTAATATTCCCAAGATGAATGAATGGACAATGGTTTGTGCTCTGAACTATTTATTTTATTTGCCAAAATTTTTAACTATTTGTAATATTCCCAAGATGAATGAATGGACAATGGTTTGTGCTCTGAACTATTTATTTTATTTGCCAAAATTTTAAATACATATATTTATCTTGTCAATGATGTGATTTTTTTTTCAAATAGAGTAAATGTTTTCATTAATAATTATTTGTTTTTTCCAACTTCATTATCATCAAAAATAATGTTTTATTTATGGTTTTTTTTTTATACGACATAACACTTTTAACTCAGCTGTAAAAAAACATCTATCTTAATTTTTTTTCTGTTTAATCTGATTTGTGTAATCTCTAAAGATTTGTTAATAAACTACCTTTTTATTGTTATCAGGTATCAAGGCTGTAGACTCTCTGGTACCAATCGGTCGTGGCCAGCGAGAGTTGATCATCGGTGACAGGCAGACTGGCAAGACTGCTCTGGCTATTGACACCATCATCAACCAGAAGCGTTTCAACGACGCCGACGATGAGAAGAAGAAGTTGTATTGCATTTATGTTGCCATCGGTCAGAAGAGGTCTACCGTTGCACAGATCGTCAAGAGGCTGACAGATTCTGGTAAGTCATTTCACTGTGCATTCTATTATTTGTAGCTGAATCCTAACAAGAGAAAAATATGACAATTGGTGTGGGGTCTTGACAAAATCTAAAGCTAGACTTTTAGCTAAATATTATTCTCCCAATTATCAATTTCTATTTAAAACTCACATATTTGATGTGCAGTATATTTAATAGAGAAGTTCCACTGGCCAGTTTTGGCAAAACAAAAAAAAAGGTTCGAGCGTTGGATTATTTTATTTTATCTCAACAGATATTCATTAATTACTTAAAACATTGCATATATCAAAGCCAATTACAGAGATGTCTTAAATTATTTTAAAAATAACCCTGAGAATAAAGTGAATTTGGTATGTAGATATTCAGTATGCATATAAATAGTGTATATTGAATATTACTATATTACAGTAATAATAATTATAGTTGAGTTGAAAATAGTAAGTACTATGGCCCAATGTTTTTACTCATTAATTTATAATGGAATTGTATGAAATAAAAAATCATGCAATAACAAATTAAATGTGTATCTATCATGTATTTATTTACTTTATTTATCCAATATTTATTTAGAAGAAATAGGTAATAAGTTATTTTTAAATTTTTAGGCGCTATTGGTTACACCATCATTGTATCAGCTACTGCATCTGACGCTGCCCCTCTGCAGTACTTGGCTCCATACTCTGGATGTGCTATGGGTGAATTCTTCAGGGATAATGGAAAACACGCACTCATCATCTATGACGATCTTTCCAAACAGGCTGTGGCCTATCGTCAGGTACATAATAACATACATTAGCAGATTTTTATAGTTAATTTTGAAACTATTGATTGAAATTTATAGTGCATATCTAATTTTCATCTATGTGTTCAATTGATAAATGTAAAAACACAATGCAGCATAAATGTTGACCCATTTTTCGCCAGTACCAATTCCCGTCTGTACATTTTTATGAAAATTTTAAACATGATATATTTTAAAACTATTAAGAATATTCTGTAATTATTTTTTGAAAATCCATGTTATTTTGAAAATCTGAGGTGTTAGTACTCTACGTTGTATAGACTTTAGTATCTTTGCGTTAGTAGGGCACCATGTCACCGTGGACGAAAGTCTTACTGAATTTTGGCGTATATATAAATAATCCACATGTGTTTACCCTAAAAGAGATCTCTGGGAGAGTGTTGGAAGCTGACCTCTTGTAATCCTCGGCGGTGACTAGTCAAATGTGGCAAGATCCAAATTTATCAGATGGTCCCCTTGGTAGGTGTTGGACTCTTACACATAGAGGTAAAACTTCAGGGTTGTAGATAAAAAGTAGCAGACATCTTGGGCTGAATAGGGGAGATGCCCTCTGGAACAGCCCCATAAGCTGGACCCAGGAGAATGCATTCATTTGTGATGAACGAATCTCTTAAGTCACTATACACTTGTCCAGGTATAACTTTTTCACACAACTCATTGTTGTTACAATCCTCTTCATTCGTCAATTCTGAGGCTTCAGAAGGCATCTGTATCTTCATTCTAGTGTTCAATGATGTAGTCAGCAGCTAGTTGAGCAGTAAAAAACTCTTATTTGCTTCATCTGCAAAATAAAATAAATAAATGGGTACTTCTGGTGACTTAAAATTACCCCCCCCCCCCCTTTTAAGCCGGTTGCAGACCAAAAGCTAAGCTAAGTTAGTTTAGCTAAGCTCATATAGCTGAGGTCATTTTTCATACTACTTACATAATTTGCAGTCTGCACGTGCGAATAACGACCTCAGCTATATGAGCTAAGATAAACTAACTTATCGTAGCTTTTGGTTAAAAACCGGCTTTATGCTGACGTTGCGAAAATGCAATACAATGATGCATTCTGATTACTTTTTCAAAAAATATAAAAATAAATGGAGAAATGAAGCCTATCATGGTGTTGAATTTCGTCTGTATTTCAAGATGTGTCAAATGCAAATGGTTGAAATATTTTATTAACCTTTATTCTATTCATATACATAAATTCAAATTTGCAATAAAGGGTTTTATTACTGTTACCATCAGTTATGGTCATTTTTTTAGAATATGACCCGACTTCCTGTTGTGCTAACGCAACTTCAGCGAAAAATGGTTTAGCCATTTTTCTACAGACTATGGTATACTTTATCCATGAAAGTTATAGAATACCCTCACATTTCAGAAAATGAAAATTACATTTTTGTTCTTAAAATGTATATATACAGGAAAAATACCAAAGAAATTTGTATTAAGAGATTTTTTGCAAGTATTATTTATAAACAAAAACAACTTAAAAAACTAAATGTCACATTCTCTTTTTTTAAAACAATTTTTTGTTTCAAATTGTTGTTCATGAATTGTTGATGCACTCATTATTTATTCTTTGATTATCTCACGTACCTCGAATGTTGTAATTAATTACAAATTATTATAATTTCAGATGTCTCTGTTGCTGCGTCGTCCCCCAGGTCGTGAAGCTTACCCAGGAGATGTATTCTACCTCCACTCTCGTCTCCTTGAACGTGCCGCTAAAATGTAATACTTTTGACTTTATTTTATTTGTGAAATACTTCCATGTTTACAATAAAATAAGTTTTGATCTTATATAGTTTCCAGTAAATAACAAGAGCGTTTTCGTCTTGGAGTGAAGTGGTTTACACCAACCAAAACACAAATTCTGTTGAACTATTGCCATTAGGCAATAAACCTGTCATTGTGCATCATTAGGTATTTGATTGTGTAAAGTATGTTTGAAAATAATTAAAATAGATAGACAATAGCATAATATCTGATATAAAAAGAGAAAATATTGTAATTTAAATATAATATTACGTAATACTTGGTACTAGATATAAGAAAAAAAAGAAAAAAAATTATATAAATGAAAAAAAATTATAAATAAATAGAAAAAAAAGAGTTTGGTCCAATCGCGATTGGCAAGAAGCAGTCGGTATGGATATACCGCGCATGATTCAAGCGCAGCATTGGAGAGCTTGCTTCTTTGCGCTGTTGATCTGTTTGTTGTGGTTCACAGATTGTAGATCGCCAATCCAAGATGGATCGTTAGGTGTGGACCGAGTTAATAAAATGATACAATTTTAGGTCCGATGTAATGGGTGGTGGTTCCCTGACTGCTCTGCCCGTCATTGAAACCCAAGCCGGTGACGTATCAGCGTACATCCCAACCAACGTCATCTCCATCACAGACGGACAGATCTTCTTGGAGACTGAGCTCTTCTACAAGGGTATCCGACCAGCCATCAACGTGGGTCTCTCCGTATCACGTGTAGGATCTGCTGCTCAAACAAAGGCCATGAAACAGGTAACAACAATTTTTGTTTTTAATTGATTAAAATCAACAATGCAGGTTTAAGTTTTGAACAAAATTATTGGTAGAAATCGAGAACATAGTTTTAAGAAGTTAGTTTGAATCGAAAATCACACTGTGAAATCAAATATGCATGTTTTATGTGATTGATATCTTACAGACCAAGAGCTAGCGACAGGCTGCAGTGTTGAAAATTGCTATTTTAATAATCAGTATTAAGCGTGATTTTTTATATTTACTATGGAAGACTATTACAAATCACGCCTTCGACACTGGTTGAAGAAAATCCCCCGACAGACTAAAGTTTCATAAATTGTTATAGTTTAGCTAATTTCTTTACATTTTATTGTGTAATGTAAAAGATGAGAGAGATAATGTGTAAACTTGTCTATTAAGGTGGCCGGTTCAATGAAACTGGAATTGGCACAGTACCGTGAGGTAGCTGCCTTCGCTCAGTTTGGCTCCGACTTGGACGCTGCCACCCAACAGCTGTTGAACCGCGGTGTGCGCCTCACAGAGCTCCTCAAGCAGGGACAGTATGTGCCAATGGCCATCGAGGAGCAGGTTGCCATCATCTACTGCGGAGTCAGGGGACATCTTGACAAACTTGACCCATCAAAGATTACAGCCTTTGAAAAGGAGTTCACACAGCACATCAAGTAAGTTCATTATAATACTTGAATATTTAAAATCATAAGTTTCGTGCCTAGTGAATTTTCAGTTTCATAAAGCTTGCTAAACCACACTTTTAAAACCATACCAAAGGGAATTTTATTTCTTTTATCAAACCTGGGGGACGAGTCTTGTCAAACGGTGGAATCAAAACACTCGTGATAACCCATACCATGGATATAATTATCTTATGGAGTTCTATAATATATTAAGATATTACAGAATTACATAAGATAATTATATCCACGATATGGGTTATCATGAGGGTTTTGTTTTCACCGTTTGACCAGACTTGCCCCCCAGGTGTTCTTTTTTTTTATTCTCACAATAATTAAGTAAACCATAGCCTATCGAGGGTCAATTATTTGCCTTGGAGTAATCTTGTAGTATGGCTTTATAAATAATTATCATATTGCAAATAATGTCATATTATATTATTGAGATAGTGGGATGTATAATATAGTAATAAGTGTGTATCATACATACATTTACACAATCATATCTTGTCTTAATCTTAAAAATGTGTAATGTTAAAATTTTATAATGTATAATGTTAATGTTAAAAATGTACATGATCATAATCTACCTTCAATCATAAAAATTTGTTGATATCATAATTTAGCATGAAATTGTCATTTTTATTTTGTATAAAATTTTATAATCTAAAGGATTTCTAAAGTCTGAATTTCTAACTTCACGAGTATCCCTGCTGATCCTAAATTACATCCTATTTTATTTATATAAATTTTTGAATGTGATATTTTTATATTGGTGGAGCGAATCATGAAAAATATCTAAATCTATTTGACTTGTTAGTAAATATGTAATAATTTATCAACAACTTGTAATGATAAACTTATTTATTAAAATATTCTATTGAAATCAGTCTACCATAAAACAAAAAATAAATTATTATTGTTAATTGTTTCGTTGTTTTAATAAAATATGTATTTGTTTTTGTAGGACAAAGGAGCAGACACTCCTCCAGACCATCGCAAAGGATGGACAGATTTCACCAGAATCAGATGCTAAGCTGAAGAAGCTCGTCACTGAATTCATCGCGTCATTCAGCGGTTAAATACATCCACCGTTACATAGGTTTTAAGAGTAGGAATATTCAAATGGAATTCCATCGACTCGACTCAACTTGGGTGGGAGAAAAAGAAGAAGCCGGAGAAGGAAGAGTAAAGATTAATACTGTATTATAATTAATTGGACTTGTTTAATAAGTTCAGTTGCTAAATTTTGCCATCTTTTGTTATATACCTGTTGAGTATATTGTCATTATGATTATTTAATATACATATTATACAACAAAGTGTTTGTTTTTATTTACACTTCAAATAATTAACCACATCATGAATCTAATTTTGATATAATATTTTATGGTCAATGTTTGAGCAAGTATGGTTACACTAATATTTGGAATTGTATTAAATACAAATGAACATGGTCTGCATAATATCAATTTGATTTTAAAAGCCACTTCTCTTAGGAGTAAGTTCACCACTGCACTATTTACTTGCATACACCAAGGTATGAACACAAATTGTATGTTTTCCTTTTTAATCAATGTCCACTGTCAAAAATCTTTAACCCAAGTGTGCAGCGCTGTTCAATTTTTGAACTAGAAAAATCTTGTCTTGATTACTTAAATTTTAGGCTCTGCATTCAGCGGATCAGAAGTAATAAGGAGGACGGACACACACTAAATGTTCTGCTCTGAATTCTGAGTAAATCCATATATAGAACTTATACCGTGCCGATCGCCGTGGCACAGTGGGTAAGCCGTTTGGTTTCTGTGCGGGCGTCCATGGTTTGATTCCCAGCCGAGAAGAAATTTATTTCTCACGCAAATATTGCTTCTCTGGGCTGGAAACACTGGTTAGTTGGAAGAAATTGCCATACGGCAATAAACTCGCCACTTGCGCAGGGTGCAAGGAAGTGTTCATTATTTTATATGCTGCGAAGCTTCTAAGTTGGTGTTTTTTTACTTCAAATATGAAAAATATAGACCCTGCATGCAAATCTTGGCTTGATACTTTGGCGATATGTTAAGAGAACAAAGTTCTCTTGGAATACCTTCATGAAACCAAGTGTCCTTTTTAAAATAATTATATTAAGAGAAAAGAGAAAGTTGTACCTGCTTGTATTGTTTTTTTTAACATGGCTACGTAGGGGACACCGGCTATTAGGATTTGGGTCCATTAAACTCTTCCAAAGGAGCGCACTATGCAGTGTTGGGTAGGGTTTGCAATCTGCTCAGGAAAATATTAATTTGGGTTGTGAGAAGGGGGAAACACAGAATTTGGAAGATCGTTCCACAGTCAGGCTGCTGTGTTAATACAAAAGTTCGAGAAGCAACTGGTTTGTGTATGTTGAAGGTTTACTGTGAACGGGTGTTAAGATTGAGTAAAACGAATGGCTATTGTGAATGGGTGGAAGAGCGATCAGGGATGCAAGTTCTTCTGAGCATCTCTTGTGGTAGTATCTATTGAATAAACTTAGAATACCAACCCATAGATTTTCTTATAATATACTACTAGATGTTGCAGTTAGCAAATTTTGTATGAATTGAAGTCGGCATTTTTTCCGCGGGATTTTGACAAAAAGGTGGACACACCACATCGTTTTTCTAGAGAATAACGACTAATGTGAATTGTTTTCGGATTTGTCGAAAATAACGCTTTGTTCATTAAGATTTAGAGAACAGTTATTTAGGAAGTGTTGAAATGTATGGAAAACTGCAATATGTTGCCAACCAAGACGTCAAACGTGCGATATACCGCGAATCACTTATTGTACGGAGTACTCCATCTATAGTATATTATATGAAAGTACCAACCTTGTGTCTGTGGTCTAGTGATTGCAATCCATCAGTCAATGATGGGTCGTCAATCAGATGTACAGCATCGAGGGTATTGGGGGCGCCACTCCAGAGGTGACTACCATATTCAATAATTGGGCATATTTGCGCTTTGTAGAGTATAAAAGTTTGAGTTATTGAAAAATAACTATGTGCTTTAGTTTCACCTTAGCTTCAATGGAGCCCGTGTAGTGTAGTTGGTTTATTATAGATGCTCCAAGCAGGTCGATAGATTTGCTAAGGTAGGGTGCTTCCATTGAAAGATACCAGCAATTCGTTAGGGTTCCTCTTCGAAGGAATCAGGCAGGCTTAGGTTTTTGAGACTTTAAAAGAGATTTCTTTCACCCCAGGTATTAGAGTGGAGGTTTTTAAGATGTAGGTCTTTCTGAACTTCTGATATATCACTCTGTTTAGGGATTTTTGCAAAAGAAAAACTGTCATGGACTGCACTGTCATCAGCATAACAATCGATGGGTGCGCTTGAAAGCAAGTCTTTAAAATGTTGAAGAAATAGTCGAAGATAGAATAGACCCTTGAGGGACTTCTGCATTGATAGAATGGGGAGATGAAGAGCAACCATCCACTACAGTTACCACTTCATGCTCCTTCAGAAAGTTCTTAATCCACTGAGATGAGGGAAGTCCATAAGAAGGGAGTTTAATTAAAAGACCTCGGTGTTAAATGATGGATTATTGGTGAACATTTAAATGTTCTTTATTGTTATTGTGAAATTAAGTTTTGCTGTTTTATCCAATAAAATAATAAAAAATCATACTAGGAAGTGTGGAGGGAAAAAGATACAGAGGTCACTCATTGACCTTATTAAGGCCCCTACAGGATCTTTCATTACCAAAGTTTCCAATTGATTGAGTGTATCCTGTCATGAAGCCAAGGAAGAAAAATAAGAGCAGAGCGGGTGATGGTAAAGTAGCTAATAAACAACAAACTATAAATAAAAATATACAATAACTTTGTATAAACCACAGGTTTGAGTTGAGTCAAAAGTTTTCGAAGCTGATTGTTTCTTACTCCAGACACATTAAATCGGAAAGTATGCATGCATTAACAGTTGTGTGACTTATTGAAACTAACGGTGCGATGGGGGTGGGGAGAGGTAAGTTATACCTGTGATTTTATACAATGTTATTGTATATTTTTATTTATTTATAATTTGTAAGAATGTGCCACAAAGTAATACCAAAATCAAATGAAAATAAAGAACAAAATAAAATACTGGAAAATCTTTATTACCAAAACAAATATTTCAATAATTAAGAAATAAAAAAGAAGTTATCACAAAATATAATTTATAGATATTATTGTTGCTTTTGCTGCTGTTGTTTCTTAGCAGCTTCCGCTGCAGCTTCAATCTTCTCAAACTCTTCAATCAGAGCACTTACTTCTGCGTTGGACAATATCCTTGTTTTTGTTTTTCCATTTTCTCTAGTCAATGTTGCCATTTCAACTGAAATGAAAGAGAAAATATATATTAGCAAACAACATACTAAACACATGTCACTTAAAATATAGTCACTTAACATTGATTTAACATCCTCCTTCATCTATAAAATAATTCTTTCTCTTATATTTTCATATAAGAGAGTATAAAAGCGAAGATTGAGGGCCGTAGAGGGGTCGGCAGGAAGCAGCTATCCCGGCTCCGTAATATTCGGGAGTGGACCGGAGTGAGGCGTGTGGAGGAATTGTTCCGTACATGACAGGGAAAGTTTTTCCCGAGTGATCGTCAACGTCGGGGGGACCCGACAGGACAACACAGTGACGAAGATGATATTTTCATAGGGATCAAAAGAAGTTGTATAAAACTGAGTGTGTAAATCAGAGAAAATAACGAAAGAGAAAAATTGAGGAACTCAAAAACATTCAATAAATAATTTTATACATAGTAAATGATCTGTAATGAAATGATTTATAAATTTAAATGTTTGTATTTATGTTAACTTTTCATTATTATTAATTCTTGTGTATTTCTTTTATTAAAATAGATGATTTACATATAACATCTATTTTAATAAATTTTAGGCCCGAATTATAGATTCGATCTCCAGCTTAAGACTGGTCTTGAGCATACATTCTTAACCAAAATGGTATTAAAGAAACAAAAGTCTTTGATCTTGATCCCAAGACCGGTCTCAAAATGTATAGAAGTGTCGAGACAGCTATCCCATTATCTTGAGCGCGGTCTCAAAGAGAGAGAAGGAGACAGTGCTTTACACGAAAGAGAAATGCATATAGACACGGACGAATTTCGCACTATTGCTTTTTTGACGTTTACATTGTTAGTGGTACTTAAACGGATCGAACATCTTATTAAGAACCTTCCGCGAATAATTTACATACAATCATTCATAAACTAATTATGTAAATTAAATTTTGTAAGATTTCATAAAATTTCCGATACATCCAGTAAATATCATTATCATATTGAATCTATTGACTGTAGGTACACACATTCCCATAATATGCTATAATGACAGATAAACAAAGAAGTATTTCTTTTCCTCTTCCAATTAAAATGGTCGACATTTTCTCCATTTAATTAGTTATCATAATATTATGATGCATAAATTTCTCTACACTTTCAAAGATTACCAATACAATGTATTGTCAAAATATATATAAATAGCTTTTCAAACTCAGTGCTACCAACATAACAGCACTGAAATTATTGCCATTCACGAGAAGTTCTTATTTATAGAGCTGCATCCACATTTTTTTCGAGTACACTATCTCGACAGACGGCGTACATATTCTAAATACGGATTTTCGAGCATGATCTCAAGATGGTCTTGAGATGACACATTTGGAGAATGGTCTTGAAAATTATTCTATAATTTGGACCTTAATGTTTAATTGAGATATACGTATTCTAAGTACCCTCACACACGAGATCCATTCTAAACTGAGGGATGAATAGATCTCTATATTATGTACTTTAATTTTAATTTGCTTATTGTGAAATGTCATTTTTTTATTATCATTATTAATATATGAAATTGATTTTTATTAATAAAAAAAATTACCTTTTTCAGATGTTAATTTAGTCATATCAAGTGTTTTGCTCAAGACTTTAACAGCCAGAGCTTGTGCTTGTGCCAAATTTGTTTCATTCTCTTTATATTCCTGCTTCAAGCTTGAAACTGCTGCCTGAAATCAAAATAACATATTTAACTTTAAAAGCCTGAAGAGGTTTTGAAACAATAGAAAAATATTACGCTTAAGAAGTAAAAACTTACAGAACTATTATTTCCAATACAAGTGGCTTTCCATCCGCCATAGTTGCCACTGGGATCAGACTGATACAGCTGATAGCCATAATGCTTGTCCCATCCCATGTACAATATTGACACACCAAATGGACGTTTGCCTGAAACATGTATACATTAAATAAATTATATATTTATCTAAGTTTAGTTTGACATTCGACAATTCAAAAGAGAACTTCATATTATTACATACATAATATCATCACGCGGTTCTCTCTGCCTACCTCAAATAGGGAAAGGGCGTGATGGTATGGTATGGTATGATTAAATAAACACCTATGCACAATGAACATAGCAGACATGCATCTATGCAGATTCTGCCTAGACGAACATGAAACTCCGCTACACCTACTCAAGGACTGTGGACCACTGATGCAAACAAGAGCCAGAATACTTGGCACTCACATCGCTGATTAATTACAAATCAGAGAAGCCAGCCCACTGAAGATCTTAAGATTCATTCGAGAGATCGGACTATGGGAAGACCTCTAGAAGCCATTCATTCACAATGAGCTACATATCAAGCTAACGTGAAGAAGCCGTTAGAAGGATTTAAAAAAAAAAAAATAATGTAATAAACCGAATGAAAGGAGCATTAAAGTTGCGGACTGAAATTAAAATGGGTTAACCATGGGTTAACTTTGTTAAGAGGGATTTAGCAATATTTGCAAGTGGTTAACTGATTGAATGGGTGGAATGGCGACAATTACTTGAGGAGATCACAACACAACAACAGTGCAATCTCACTTATCCAGCACTTTAACGAGTACATCCAATTATGACACTAGATATTAATTTAAAATAGAATCACTTAATTTAAATTTTATTGATTATTATGTCCTCATATTTATATAAATATATTATTTTTTCTTTTCGATTTACATTATTTTAATTGTTTTGTTTATGATTTACTTTATTTTCACTGTAAAATGGTGTAATTTCAATGTTTCGTATAAGTGTATATTTTGATTGGTTGAATAACTTTGTAATTGCAGTGTACGAGAGGAGCTTGCACTGACAAACTGTTTATATACAGTTTAGTGCAAAAATATAATAGATCCTTTTATAAATCAATAAATAATATAAAAAATATCTTTTTTTTATTCATTTTACAGTGATTTGAATATTCTACTTTTCCAGCACTCTTTATGTCTTCATTAGTGAGATTGTACTGTATATACAGTAGAATCCGTTTATTACGACTTCGTTTATAACGGACAACCGTTTTTAGCAACGTAAATGGCGTAAGTAGGTAGGTACTCACTATGAAAACATATCCGTATAATACGACTTCAGGTTATGAGACCAACCGCTTATAGCGACCTCATTTTATAATAAATTGTCCGGTTAGAACAACGCACATCGTTTTTTTTACATTAACTACGCACAAATAATGCCTTGCCGCCCAGCGTCCCGACTTTGTCCTCTCTCCGATGCACGTGGATTGGCAGGCATAAATCACAATCAGTATATTTCAACTATCGATAAGGTGGACACGGAAACGCTCTAAAATGAGTTCTGTAAAGCGAAAGTGTTTCTCAATTGAAGAAATATGTGCAATAATACACCGTTTAGAAGTTGGTGAATCTAATGTAACCCTTGCGAAGGAATTTGGTGTGCCTCATTCTATAATATGCACCATAAAAAATAAACAGATTTTTTTCAGATGTGTGGTGGTAGAGCGGTTAGCGCGCTGGATTAATAATCCAGTGGTCGTGAGTTCGAATCCTGCCACGACCTATTTCGTTCACCTATAGCACAAGCATATATGCTTAGTTTAGGGATATGTTAGTTAGTATTAATGTATTGCAAAACCAAACTGATGGTGATTGATAGAGCATGTAAACTTCCCCCAATAAACTCTCTAAACCATCTTGAGATAGTACATGACTTCACATATCTGGGTTCCAACATATGTGACACCGGTGGTTGTGAAGCGGAAGTAAAAAGACGCATCGCCATGGCAAAGGGAGCACTGGGAAAGCTCACAAGAGTATGGAAGGACAGGACCATTACGAAAAACACGAAGGCTAGACTCATCAGGGCTCTGATATTCCCGATGTTCCTGTATGGTGTGAAAACATGGACACTTAGGGTGTCAGAGCGAAAGAGGATCGATGCTTTCGAAATGTGGTGCTGGAGGCGTATGCTGCGCATCCCATGGACAGCCAGAAGAATCAATGTGTCAATTCTAGACGAGCTAAGGATCGAGGATCGTCTGTCGACGATATGTTACAGACGTATCCTTCAATTCTTTGGACACATTGCCAGAAGGGAACCAGAGTGCCTCGAGAAGCTTGTTTTGATGGGCAGCGTGGAGGGATGGAGATCTCGTGGTCGCTCACCGACCAGATGGAGCGATTTGGTTAAGTCCACAATGGGGTCTTCGGTGACTGGTGCTCTGCGTTCAGCCCAAAACAGATTGGCATGGAGGCGGGCCATACGTGTGGCAACAGACTACAGCCGCTATCCTCAGTCATGAGGAAAAGGACGAATGATATGTTAGTAAAATCAAGCTAAATTATCCGGTCGTTTAATACGTCGTCCGGTTAGTATGACATAATTTTGCCGGTCACTTGAAGGTCGTTTTTATCCAAATTCTACTTTAGTTGAATGAAAAGTGTATGTTAAATTTAAACAAAAAATGTTTATAGATAATCAGTAAAAAATAATACCTCCATATTGTGTGTAGGCTTGTTTAACATCACAGAGCCACGACACCAACTGTTCGCACGGAATAGACTCTCCGTGCTGCAGCAAATATCTCTGGGCAATGAGCCTCAGTTCGTTGGTCAGAACATTGGCGTCTGATGTTATACCGGCTACACTGCATACCATGTCATCGTTCAGCTTGTAAATTTTCTCCGAGAAGAACACCTCGTCCAGGAGTTTGTTGGTGTTCCGCCTCTCTGCAGCCAGCAGGATGCCATCTGTAGCCAGGATTCCCAAACAGGTACCCGCATGGCTAATGGCTTCCATGGCATATTCCACTTGATAAAGTCGCCCTATTGTAACAAAATATAACAATGTATAGATGTTACGGAAAACCAATTTACTTAATTTATTGAACACTTTCTTATACCCTGTGCAAATGGAAATTTCTTCCAAATAAACAGTCTTTTCAGCCCAGAAAAGCGAGAGCTCCGTTGCAATAGTTATAGACACATGTTAAGTCATAAAACACGATACAGTTGTTCATAATATGAGGTCGAGATAATTGTAATATAACTGAACCTTTTTTTCTGCCTTAATGTTGGCTTGAACTTATGTTTTATTATTATTGAATTTCCAGTCCTTACGTATATTTCCCTTGCAAACCTAATAATATGCGAAACAGAAGTCTAATACCAGTGGCTATACTCCATTATACCTTCATGCTATACCCCCAATAATATGCTTAGCAATAATACATTATATTTATTTTTTTCTCATAAAATCAAATATAAATATCAAAGAATTACCTTCAGGGGAGAAAATTGTAGTTCTAGTATCATATCTTCGAGCCTAGAAACAAAGTTAATACATAAGCGATATGCAAGAAAATCATTGTTATATACTAACGGGAATAATGTAAAATGATTCTCACCATTGTAAAAATGTAATTAAACTATATATTTTATACGTATTTTCAATATCTAACAACTTAACCAACAAAAGCTGAAATGATTCGACCAAAATGCACAAAGATGACAGCGCCGGATTTTGATTGGAAAAGTTTACTACTTCTTTTATTTTATGGCTATATATTTTTTCGATGTTTTCATCCATTATCTATAATTTGTCATTTGAAGTTTCTCAAAGTTTGCAAATAAAAGATTATGTTGCCTAAAATAAAGTGAATAATAATAAATTGAAATATACAAACTACCCATAATTATACATGACGATACCACCTTTAAGAAATTATATAAATTGGAGAATATTAATATAGATAATATATAAATGAATAAAAAAAAGAGAAGGAATCGGAACAAAAAGAGAAGAAGTTCAAAGTAAATAAGTTGTTTATCTGTTTGAGAGTTTTTGTTCCTAATATATGTAACGATTAACTGAGCTCACTCGCTCAAGATCACACTCAAGACTTCTTCTTCTTCTTCTTTGTCAGCCATCTCTCCACTGCTGGATGTAGGCCTCCTCCAATGAACTCCATCTCTCTCGGTCCTGTGCTTCTCCCAGCCAACCCCTTCCCGCAACCGGAATGATATCGTCCACCCATCTTTTTTGTGGTCGCCCTACCGGTCTTTTATTTTCCCACGGTCTCCATTTTAGTATTCTGGGTGTCCACCTCTCGGTACCCTGTCTTGCAACATGCCCTGCCCACTGCCATTTCAACTTTGCAACACGGTCTGCTATGTCAACGACTTTTTGTTTGGCATCTTATTTCTTCATTTCTTATTTTATCCCGGAGGCTCACTCCTAACATTTGCCGTTCCATAGCTCGTTGCGTACATTTCAGTTTGTATATTGTGTTGGCAGTTAGTGTCATTGTTTCCAATCCATATGTTAGCGCTGGGAGGATACATGTTTCAAAGACCTTTCTTTTCAAATTCATCGGAATGTCTTTGTTTTTCAGGATGTGACCGAGTTTACCGAAGGCTGCCCAACCTAGTCCAATTCGTCTGGATATCTCTGCCAATTGATTTTCCTTTCCCAGTTTTATTTTGTGCCCCAGGTATATGTAATCTTCAACGGCTTCAACTGTGTTGTTATTAATTTTCAAATTTATGTTGGATGGGCTCAGGATTTTAGTTTTCGAAATATTCATCTTCAGGCCTACCTCCAAGGAAGCATTATGGAGTTCTTTTATCATACCTTTCAATTCTTCTAGGTCGTCGGTGATAAGCACAATGTCATCTGCGAATCGAAGGTGGTTCAGATATACACCGTCAATTTTTAATCCTTTATATTCCCAATTTAGTTTTTTGAATATGTTTTTCAAGGCTAGGGTAAATAATTTCGGTGATATTGTATCACCTTGTCTAACCTTTTTTATTTTGATTTTTCCTGTTTTGATATTTTCGTTAATTTTTATTTTCATCGTGGCGTGGTTATAGATGAAATTGATGAGTCTTGTGTACCTGGAATTAATTCTGGCGTTATTTAGTGCCTCAAATATTGCAAACTTCTCCACAGAATCAAATGCTTTTTTATAGTCAATAAAAGCTAAATGCATTTCTATGTTATATTCTGCAGATTTCTCAATAAGTAAGCGGAGGGTGTGTATGTGGTCTGTAGTTCCGAACCCCCTCCTGAAGCCGGCCTGTTCTATCGGTTGGTAAAAGTCCAGTTTCGGTGTCAACCGGTTTGTGATGATTTTTGTGAATAATTTATAGAAATGGGATAACAGGCTAATTGGGCGATAATTTTCCAAATTTTCGGGATCTCCTTTCTTATACAACAGTACCACTTCAGCATTTTGCCATTCTTCCGGAATATTCCCCTGTTCTAGGCACTTGTTGAGGAGTATTTTCACTGCCTCCATGGTTTCTTTGCCTCCCAATTTTATCATATCACTTGTCACTTGATCTTCTCCGGGACTCTTATTGTTTTTCATGTGTTTTAGGGCCTTTTTTATTTCATCTTCACTTATATCTGGTATTTCCTCAGATACAATGTTCATGATATTACTATTAACTTCCACGCGATGTATTGTTGACTCATACAGTTTGGTATAATTTTTTTGTATAGTATTTGTAATCATATCTCTGTCGTTTACTATTGTTCCATCCTCAGTCTCAATAGTATGTCTTAAGTCAGACATACTATTGAGACTTAAGACATACTATTTGAATGATCGAGCGAACAAATTGGATAAAGATAATTCTTCCCGTATAAAACTCGTCAGAATAATTACAATAATATTTCATACTCGTACATAGATATTTTTGTAAGCATTTTATAAATGACATTGTGATGGAGTATTTACCATGCCAGAGGGAAAAAATATTTACTGTAGCATGTAAGGGAGCTCAATACGTTGATTTCGCTACATGGATAGAATGAATGAAAAATGATATACAAAGAATAAAGTTCAACAAGTAATAGTAGAATAATAGTTCAACAAGTATGCGCCAGTACAAGTATGATAAAAAAATGTGATGTTTACATAGTATACTTTGCGTGCAACGCAAGATACATAGTGTTATGGCTAAAGTACGTAATGGCATCATTTTTTTTATATAAAAAATGAATATGTCCTTGTTAAACAAGTACATATACATCTTTCTACATTCCCCAAATAAAGCATAAATGCTTGTGCTATAGATGAACGAAATCGGTCGAGGCAGGATTCGAACTCGCGACCACTGGATTCTCATGTTCGCGTTATTTTTTTATTTTGAATTTGGCGCTAAATCAGACCACAAACAAATATTTGTGAAAAGTTAAGTGTGAAAAAAAAAATTGACAATAACACATAACCTGAAATGTGACATTACAAGTGACAGTGATAGATGACAGTCGAAATTAGACACGCATCGTGTCAACACGGCCGAGGGATGCATGTCTGCATTCCTCGTGGCCAGAGCAGCTGTAAACCGCACCAAAGGGTGTCGGTTAGGCTCGCTTCACATCGGCAGCCATGGACGTGACACCTGGAGTGCCGAAATGGATCAGCGCACCACCATTCGGTGAGAGAACCGCTTTCCTGGACCGAAGCGGGTGCTGAGTTTGGAAAGTGTTCCAAACGCTGTTGGGTCGCGCTGGACCCTGGAGCAACGGCCTGCATCTCTTTGAGACTCGCCCCGCCGCCGTTCGCTCCCGACAGTCACCCAACCGGCATCTGCCGGTGTCTGGAACCCGAGGTTGCATTCACCGATAGCCTTGCCCCTTCGCCCATCGACGACGGTCCATTCCGGCATTGACGGTGCATCAGTACGCTCCTGGCCGTGAAGAAGATAATGTGTGCCCCAGAAACCAACTATTTATGTGACAATATTTCGACTGTGATTTACTGACATTATTTTAACGTGTGACGTCCAATATTGATTCTATTTATTTTAACTTGTGACGTCCTAATTTACTAACAATTTTAATTATTTATTTTATTAGACATTTTTTTTATTTTATGTTGTGACATGACCATGCCGTCTGACGTTTGTGCGCTGACACTTGAATTTTATGTATCGTCAGACCACGGCTTCAGTTATAGTCTAGTTTTTATTCATCTCGTTCAGCGAGGTTATGTGTGGACAATCAAATTCCATTTCAACATTGGAAAAAGGTGAGCTCCACCTCCAAGCATCTTGGGAGGAGGGTATCACTCTCCTGATCCGTATCTCTATCATAGACAGTGTATGCCAACCCGCCCAGCCGAGAAGAAATGTTGCCAAAGAAAAGACTACCTACGAACAATATACTACATATGAACTACGAACAATATAGATCGAACAATTTAGATGGGTCGATAGCAGAGCGGTTAGCGCGCTGGGCTAGTAATCCAGTGGTCGCGAGTTCGAATCCTGCCGCGACCGATTTCGTTCACCTATAGCACAAGCATTTATTTGCTTATTTTAGGGAACGTAGGAAGATGTATATGCACTTGTTTAACAAGGACATACTTATTCATTTAAAAAAAAATCTACAGAATAGGGAGTTAACTTCGAGAGACTTTCACTTGCATAGAATTTTCACTTGCATATATGTAATCAGTTTACCTACGTTTTAGAGTATTTTTATACATAATTTTCTTCGTCAAGTTATAGTTTCTTCGTGTAGTGTTTTGTGTTCCTGTGCTGCAAATAACATTCTAGTTCATCTTCTTATTGGTTCGTCGCGGCTGGCGGTAAGTATAATTTTCCTTCATTGATCTATGCTCCTTTCGAAATATTGTTTACCTTCCATTCCCGATTTTAATCCCTTTGACACTACTTCGCTTCACGCTGTCCGGAGACTCAGATGGCAAGGCCGCTGACCAGCTCCGAACAGCACTCAGCGTAGACGTGTGCAGTTTAGGTGGAGCGCTAGGGACGACGTGAAGCGTCGTCTCAAGGTGTCACTCCCCTCGGATAAACTATTAATACTACTGGACCAAGGTAAGCGAATATTAAAGGCCACTCACCGTGAGGACGTGGTCTCCCAGCTTGGACCCCTGTCGATGATGGTGGATCGACAGCCCACCAGGCGTAGTCTGCGTTGACCTACGGGTTGGTGGACGTCCTCGGCCACTGGGAAGGTCCGTGTTCAGCAAAGAAGATTTAAAACTTATAGTTGGCTTAGAGCCGATGGAAACACCTAGGTGGCACAACCTGACCGAGGGAATCCGTCGGACGAAACCCTGGCAGGCGACTCGCCGAAACGCGCAAAGGCCTCTACGGTTCAGCCAAGGCAACAGTCTCAGGAAAAAACCCAGCCAGTTGCACCAGGCTTGGCTCAAGTTAGAGTTTCTTACTTTCGTTGGGTAGAAAAAATACAATAAAAATTATTGACGGCGCTGGGGCACCGGACTTGAGACGAGAAGTTATTTATTAATTTCTACTGCTGGCGGCTCGGCCAGACTTTAAAAAAAATTTTCCTTTTTGAAAAAAAAAAATAAAATTGATGTTAAAAGAATCGTTCCTCTTCTTCTTCTTCTTCTATTTTATGGGCATTTCATCGTTGCCAATGTTCTCGCCCTTTTTCTATAATTATATTATCTTGGAGGAATGAGTAGATGATATAATATTATTTTTTATGGCGAGACAGATAAGTTGAAAAGTCTTACACACTTCGGAGTAATAAACCAACGCTGCCAGTTACGGGAGGAGAAAAAAAAAATAATAATAATGATAAAAATTGGTTTTCCTTAGATGATGACATGTGATGAATGACCGAGATGAGAAAACAAAGTTTATATACAATAAATACAAGAGGTGTTTGATTTATTTACAGATGACTGAATTCTATATTTGGATGTTATTGATAGAGATGAATGAAGCTATACATTTATATACAGGGGGAGATGCAATTGAGAGTACAGAAGGAATATTCATAGGGAGAGGAAGCTTGAGTCTAATAAAACTATTATATAGAGGGGACTTGTTAAACAGTTTACAGCCAAGGAAAATGTGGTTTATATTACCCTCTTCGAGACCACATTCGCAGAGAGATGTATCTTTAACTCGAATTTTGCAAAGGAAAACCGGAGAGCATGTATGGCCAAGTCTTATTCGACATATGACAGATAAGGGTTTTTTTTTAATTGGGATGTCAGAGAACCAACGTTTGACAGGGAAAGTCTGTTGAATAGATACATAAAATTGACTAGAAGTCAGACAGTTTGTGTGCCACAGTTGTTCCCAATGGGACATCATCTTTTTCTTAATGAGGGGAAACATATCTTCCAGGAATAGGTACCAATGGGAATCATCCCCATTTATGGATGCTTCTTTTGCCAGTACATCGACTTTGTCGTTACCTTCGATTCCACTGTGACTTGGGATCCATGCGATAGAAACGTTAGTTCCTGACATGCCCAGGTCTAAAATTTTATGTTTGATTTGGAGGACTGTTAAATGGTTGAGAAGATATTTTGGGTTGGAAGAGATTGATTGGACTGCACTGAGAGAATCGGAGAATATAATGGCACTTGACATGGACTGTGTAGAGATGAAATTGAGAGCTTCAAGTATGGCCAAACATTCAGCGTTAAATATGGAAGTTTCTGGAGGAAGTTTGAAGAGGCCAGAGGAGTCTAGGGTTGGGCAGTAATAAGCTGCTCCCACCCTAGGGAAGTCGTTTTCTGTTTTGGATCCATCGGTAAATATGGAGATGTGATTAGGGAAGTTGGCTTGTATAGTATCCCGGAAAAGTTGAGGAGTACGAGAGTCGTACTTCAAAAGGTTCAGATGGATTATAGGAGGAAAAAATGTATTTGATTCATGGGGGCAAGAAAAATATGGAAATTTGCTGTCTGAAAAGTAAGGAGTGGTAGACGATTTTAAGAGCTTATAACTATCAATAAGAAGAGGTAGTTTTTTTTTATTTTTCCAGAAATGTTTGGATACTGAATATTCGGTTAAAAGTTGGATTTTCGGGATGATTGGGTGATTTGAAATACGCGCCGCTTTTAACAGGAATTTATCTGCGAGTGCTTGTCTGCGGAGGTGAAGAGGAGGTTCCATGCACTCGATTTGAAGGGCATTGATTGGAGATGATTTCATAGCACCAAGGATGATGCGAAGGGAGCGATGTTGAATTTTATCCAGTTGACTAGTGACATATTTAGGGGCTGGTTCGAGTAAGAAGGAAGCATAATCAATATGGGAACGAATTAGGGCATTATACAGCAGCTGAAGGGTTTTAGGATGTGCACCCCACCACACACGAGATACCGACCTTAGAATGTTTAAGGCTTTCTCACATTTTGAGCTGATGTATTCTACATGTTGTTTAAAAGTCAACTTGGAGTCAAAAATGAGGCCAAGAAATTTAGTAGAAGATACCGTGGGGATTGGAATATTTTCAAAAAAGATATTTAGTGGTGGATGGGATCTTTTTTGGGAAAATATCATAACTTGGCTTTTTTGCGGGGATAGTTGAAGACCATGGTTATCTAGCCACTCTCCCAAATCTTTAAGAGCAAGATTAAGGGCAGTTTCAATATCTTTCAGAATTGTATGGGAGATGTAAATCATTATGTCGTCAGCATACTGAAGGATACGGGCATGTTTGGTTATTACCTGCTCAATCCCGGCAGAATAGATGTTAAACAATAGGGGGCTCAACACAGATCCCTGTGGTAGTCCCTTCCAGATCAGTCTTTCTTTTCTACCTTGGGAGTCAGCGTTTAAGATAATTGATCTGCCGCAAAGTAGATTTCTAATGAAATAGGCAGTTTTTTGAGGAATCCCTTTGTCTAGGAGTTTTTTGACAAGTATGTCAAGGTGGACATTGTCGTACGCCGCTTTCATGTCTAGAAAGACTGCTACCAGTAGTTCTTTCCGGGATTTAGCCAGGTGGATATCCGTGGTGAAGATGCTCAAGTTATCTGTTGTGCTCTTTCCTTTTCGAAACCCGTGTTGGGATTTGGGGAGAAGATTATTTGTTTCCAGGAAATGTTCTAATCTGTCTTTGATAAGGTGTTCCATTATTTTGCTCATGGTGGAAGATAGAGCAATTGGACGGAATGACTCTCCTTTGTTAGGATTTTTTCCTTGCTTTAGGATGGGAATAATGATCTGACATTTCCATTCCTGGGGAATCGAACCAGTATTATATATATTGTTGACAATATTAAGGAAATATTTCTGGGAGGTCTCCTCAGCATGAGTGAGAAAGCTGTAAGGGACGCCGTCGATACCCGGGGCGGAGTCCGAGACCCGTCCCAATACCGCCCTCAGCTCATGGAGGGTGAAAGGGGCATCAAGGGAGCAAGAAAAGTCTTCACGGAGATAAGTCTCCGGGATGACATCTGGATTGGGGGCAGAGGGAGCAGAGAGAATATCGAGGAATTCATTTTCCCAAGAGGATGAGGAAGGTTTTTGGGTAGGAGCAGATACAGCTGATCTATATTGGCGTATTTTTTTCCAGACAGATGATATATTTGAATCTGGAGATAGAGAAGAGCAATAGCTGATCCATCCGTTCTTCTTTTTCTCTTTTAAAATCCTCTTGGTTTTAGCTCGGACTTTCAAGAATATGTCAAAATTTTCCATATTCATTTTTTTCTTATATAAAATCTTGGAATTTTTTCGGTCTTGGACAGCTTTTGAGCAGTCTGCGTCCCACCACGGGGGAAGACGGGATTTTGATTTGAGTGGAGTTTTCAAGGGGATTGAATTTTCAGCTGCGGAACATAATGTATAATGAAATTTACTGTAGCATTCCATAACATTAGTAGGAGATGGCGTGGGGAGCATTGAGGTCTCTTTTTCGAGGGATTCTGAAAAAGCTGCCCAGTTTGCTCGACCCACGTTATATTTGTAAGTAGAAGAGTGGAACGTCTCTTCTAACGCCTTACCAAATGATATGAAAATAGGGAAGTGATCACTGTTGTGGGGATCTGAGTCTATTGACCAGGATGAGAGTGAGGCCAGATTTGGAGAGCAGATAGATAAATCAACGGCACTATCATTTTGAAGGGGAGGGCTTATGCGAGTAGGGGAACCGTCATTCAGTATGCAAAGATTCAGGTCATCGAGGGTATTGACTAAGGTTCTGCCCGCTCCGTTTGGAGAGGGAGATCCCCAGTATTGAAGATGACAGTTAAAATCGCCTAGTATAAAAATCGATGAAGTAAAGTTAGATATAATGTGTTTAATTTCGAAAATTATAGAGGAGGAGGGGTGGGGAATATAAACAGAGAAAAAGTTTATATCTCCTATTTTCGCTCCCACCAGATTAAAATTATTAGAACTCAAAGGAAAGGAAATGGGGGTGAAGGGAATGGAATGTTTAATAAAAAGGGCTGTTCCAGCCCTTCCGTCATTTCTGTCGTCTCGGAGAATCGAGTAACCCGGAATTCTGAAATCAGATCCCGGAAGAAGCCACGTCTCCGAGACGGCAGCAATAGAGGGATTATGCTTATTAAGCAGAAAGAGGAGGTCTATTTTATTTGAAATTGCACTACGGCAATTCCACTGTAGGATCTTCGTTATATCCGGAGGAACCATTTGTACAGATGATGGAAGAAAGAAGGGTTAAAGAGTCTGCAACGTTGGACGGTATAGTGGTGTTATTTTTCAATGTAGAGATGATGAAGTCAAGAATAGTTTTGATCAGGGAAGGAGTTTCTGAAAAGTTAGGGGGTTGTTGTCTGGATAAACCGCAACCTGTCGTAGGAGAGGGGAGTTGACCATTGGGGAACCATGAAAGGTCCCTATGGGCTGATTTGTCATAACCAGGAGCTGGGGGGGTCTTTTTCATAATTTGTTTATACTGTTGTTTCTGCATAAATTTATGAGGAGTCAAAGATGATGGGTCCGGACGAGAGGAAATAGCAGAATGCT
Source organism: Molanna angustata (assembly GCA_963576475.1). Classification (NCBI taxonomy): domain Eukaryota; kingdom Metazoa; phylum Arthropoda; class Insecta; order Trichoptera; family Molannidae; genus Molanna; species Molanna angustata. The sequence goes on along the minus strand of OY754978.1, from coordinate 27,061,143 downwards.
CAGAAGAAGAAGGAGCGGTCGTTGAGATGACTTTTGACGAGAAAGAAGATTTCGGGTGGGGAAAAATTTTGGATGCGTCTTGGAAAGAGATGTTCCTTTCAGCCATAGTATGCTTTATGTTCTTTTGCCTGGCCAGTTCCGGGCAGCTTTGGCTGACAGCCGTATGCTGTCCTGAGCAGTTCAGGCAAGATGGAATGGTATCTGGGGTGGGGCATGATTCTCCCATGTGGTCATTACCACATTTGAAGCAGCGTGGAGAGGATTTACATTGTAGTTTGGTTTGACCAAACCTGCAGCATTTCCAGCACTGGATGGTAGGGAATTCGTATCTTTCTACTTGAAGGGAGGAGTAAGATAGGAAGACTCTATCAGGTAATTTTTGTCCGTCAACAGTTATGACCACTGTCCTGGAGGGCTTCCAGATGACGGAACCAGAAGAGGTATCTTTGAAGTTGAGACGTCTACATTTAAGTATTTTTCCGTAACCGTGCGGAGTTTCTATTTCTAGGCAGAGAAGCTCATTGGAGAACTCTTCGCTAACAGGAACACCCCTTACTAGTCCCATGCGGGAGACTTGATGAGTAGGGATATATGAACGATATTTGGGGTGTGAAGCATTAAGAAAGGCATTGGCAGTAGCTATGGAAATGAATTCCAAGCTGACTCTACTTCTGCCGATGGATTTGCAACTTCCCATAACAATGCCACGGCAAGATGTTTTTTTTAACTCCCTACCAAATTCAATTGGATTGATCTGGTTGGAATCAATGGACGATATGTGGACCACGAAGGGTTTCAGGTCTCCGTCCACATATCGATTCCGAGTATTTTTTTCTGGAGTTATCTGTGAAGTAAGGGCTGTTGAGACTGAAGTAATGGTAGTTGTAGAAGCAGACTCTTTGGGGAGGGGATTGGGGATGCATTCTTCACTGGATGAAAGTGGAATGTTTTTTCGTTTTTTGGCGCTTTTTTTAATGGGGACTGTGACGTATAAACTCGGGGAGGGAGGATGAGCGACAAATGTATCTGGGATTGTGATCATGGACCCTTCTGTATCAGAGTCGGTCCCAAATCCATGTTTCGGATCCGGAGGATCCGGAGGGTCTGGTGGTTTTGATGCCATTACAAAGGAATAAAATTCAAATTAAAGGAGAAATAATAAAAAAAAAAAAAAAGATATAAACTTACCTTAGGAACAAATACACAAATTTATGCAATAGGTACTATTAAATTTAATGAATTGAGATGATTTCCTAAATGAGATAAAGAAAAACCAAAAATACAGATAGAATAAAATGAGAAGAGTTATCTGGCACCGTGGGTAGAATTAATCTCCGAAGCACACTATTAAAATATAATATATTTAATAACAAGACTTGGAACAACCGTGTCTGCAAAGCTAGCTGTCAAAAAAAAAAAAAAACAATCGTTCCTCTTTTTTAAAATTAAAATTCCCACACGCGGCAAACTCAGCGCCTTTTTTTCCGTTTTCGTATCTCAGCTGACAAGACAAAATGTTCCCATTTCATAAAAAAAATTATCCCAAGTAATAAAAAAAATATTTCCCCAAAAATTAATGGTGGTTCCCGCGGTATTTTGGGTAGGTACCCGAAAATACTCACGTCATATAGGGGCGTCGGATTTCTCTCGCTCACGTCACTCGTGACGAGTGACCGGCCGGTATCACCTTCATACAGTCTATTTGCTCCAACACTTATATGCATGAATATTACGTATAATTTTCGCCAAACATCTTGAACGAGCTTCTGGTTGCGCAGAGTGCAAAATTGTGTATTTTTGCTTCGTTAGTTTATCGCCCCCCTTCTCGATTAAAAGTTCTAGATGTTTGGCTACTACTATATTATAATATATTATATACGTAATTCAAGATCATAGTTTGAGAAATGCTTGAAAAAATTAATACTGTTCCAAAAAGGATCAAATATATAAATGACAAATTTATTTGCATGTATTCGATATAGGAATAGGTTGGAATTTGGAATAGTCTTGTGCTATGGTCTTGTGTCAAATTGTGTCAAATGTCATTATTGTTTTGGTTGTTGTTGTTCGTTCTTCATTAATCTGATTAGTATGTTCGCGCTGTTTACTGGTATAACTTTTTTTTAATCTGACGGCAATTATTGCTAACCGGTTTACTAGCTTTCGAGTATGATTATTATCATACCTAAGATTTTTACGTGAATTAGATTTATCTTACCAAATCAATTTTAAAGTAAATGTGTGTTTTTAATTCAGTGTTTTATAAAATTATATTTTAGATACAAATATTTGCCCATAAATTTAGTTGAAAATGGATACGATTTGCAACTATAATACGCAGCAAGAATGCAACTCTAGCCAAAGAGAAAATCCTGTTGTAATAAAAATAAGTCATTGGTCAAGAAGATTATCAGAAATTCCAATTTTTTTATACTTCTTGACTTATGCGTTCTCAGGTGAGTCTTGGCTCTTTTCCAGAAATGTATTTTATGGTTGTCATTGTTTTTAATATTATTTTAATAAATAATGCATATGATTCCAATGTAAGAAGTTAAAAAATATGTTATTTTACATATTCATCACACTTAGAGTAAAAGTGATGGGGTATTAATATATGAGCACAGTATAAGCTCCTAAATCAAAGAGTAGGAAGGACTGTACAAATGTGTGGCCGATTTACATTAATACATTAATAAAATAATTGATAAACAAATTGATAGGTATCATATTTATAATAAATTCTTATTTTAAAGTAACTAAATTAGATACAGCTATATGTTATTCTATAGGAATTAATTAGTTATATAAGAATTATAAAACAATATTAACTGACCGATCAATTCAACAGACCAGGGGGGCAAGTCCCTTCAAACAGTGAAATCAAAGCCCTCTAATATCTTAATATATAATATTAACTCCAAATGATAATTATATCCATGACATGGGTAATCATGAGGGTTGTGATTTCACTGTTTGACCGGACTTGCCCCTCTGATATAATAATTCCTACATGATAAATAACATACGTCAGCCTTCGTGGCTCAGTTGGTTAGGTATCTGACTGCTGATCCAAGGGTCCCGGGTTCCATTCCCAATGGAGACACAGTTTTTAATTGTGTTTTCAGTCTGGATCTGTGAGATGATAAATATCAAAGTCTCCAGAATGTGGCAACTTGTTATTGGGTGCGTGTTAAATTAATATTTGACATAGTACCTGTTAGTTGCCCGAGAAGTAATATAAAATAAAATAAAAGCAAATTTTATAAAATTTTGAATCTAGATATATCACAGAAAAAAACTGACAATAATGACAAAGAAATTTCAAGTTTTTTTTTTCACATTTTAGGTATTTTTCAATTGCATTGAATTTTTTTGTATTGTTAACATTTCTGAATTTAAATCTAATCTAATTGCTAATCTGACCCAGGACGCAGATAATTGAGTCAAACGATTTACCACTATGCCATGGCGGTTAATTATTATTTATTATGAATCGCATGATAAAGTTTTATTACAAACTTTTGAAAATTAATATTTTTTTTATATATTTTTAGAAATTCCTTTTTTTATACATTAGAGCTTTTCACATAGCTGTAAAAAACTTAAGTATTGTACTTTTTATGCATTTTTACTGGTAGTGGTCTTTTTTTCTGGGTCACAATTCCAAGTTTGGTTTGCACCAAGCACTCCATTTATCCAATTCTCTATTATCTGTCAGTTCTTGGTAGCAGCTACAGCGCATATCACTGATCACCTGGTCCATATATCTGTCTCTAGGGTCACTCCTATGGTTTTTGTCTTCCGTCGTTCCTTCAGTGATAGTAACAAGCAGACCCGGAATACCCGTAATATTGTATAGGTACATTGACTAAATCAAATTTGAGTATTTTATTTTTAATCTACAGTAATTAGCAATGAAAAACTTTAAACATTTTTTTTCTTCTCTCCTTTAATGCAATTTTGCATAATGAACCCTTTACGTAAGACAAGTTGATGCATTCTTGTCACAATAATGTTTTCAAAACAATTGCTGATGCTTGCGTGAATATGTCGAGTTTAGAGTTCTTGAGATGATGCAACCGTCAGTTTGTGAAATATGTTTTGAATAATGTTTTTTTACTATACAAATTATTGAATTCCTTACTGTATAATATGTCACAGCTGGGATTGTTTATTTTGTTGTAAATTCAATATTTAGATTGCCTGCATAATTATTATTGCTGTAATGTTTATGTAATTAAAGTAATTTATAATAATATATAACAAATGTAATGATTAAATTTAGCAAAATAGTATTTTGAATATATATATGAATCACCAAAATACAATTTTACAAAATTCTATTAGTGACAAGTTATCAAATTTTGTAAATATAAATCAGCTGCTTTCTTTTTTTCTCTTTCCTCTTTATAGCTGAGCATGGACTTTTTGAGATATCAATTTTTTGTAGTTATTCTTATTTTATCTCTCGTTTTATGTGTGTTGAGTAATTCAGATATTTTCACGGGGTAACTGGTAAAAAAATAACTCAACAAAGGGATAGTTCTTGAGCTGTTTAGTTATTTTATGAATTCACATTGCGGTGATGCCAGTAGAAATTCACATTGCGGTGATGCCAGTAGAAATTCATAGTGATGGAACATGTATTGATTTTATTTTGGGTTTGATAATTAAAGACATTGGAAAGAGTACTTTAGTTTGTGTAATTTTAAGCTCATAGTTAAAAAAAAGTAGGTACCAATTACTGAATTAAAAGTAAACTTCACTAAATTTTTAATTTTGCTACAACTGCTTAAGAGGGCGACTGCTGCCAACGTACCTATTTTTTCAATTTGATATACCATCATTATTACTAAAGGAATCATTTTGAAAAAAAAAACCTAGTTAGTTTGGATATTAATAAAGACTAATATACCTTAACTTTTTGATTATGTTCTGTATATATTCTTGAAGGAAAATAATAAGCATACCCCGATTTTAGCCATTTATCTTAAATTTCTAAAAAAATATAAGGTATATAGCAATATTTTTTTTTATAAATTAAAGAAGAACAAAATATCTGGAAAAATATGATATGACGTTGTACGCAATTGCGCTGAACCGAAAGTAAATGTTTTTTAGGTTTATTTACTAAATCTGAAGCATTAATGCAACGTCACATCATATTTTTCTAGATATTTTTGTCTTCTTTAATTTAAAAAAAAATATATATTACTCTACGCCTTATAGTTTATCAAAAATATATGATAAACGTTCATGCCATTATTCGGGGTATGCCATTATTTTTCTCCAAGAATTTATACAGAACATTATCAAAAAGTTAAGGTATATTTTTGTTTATTAATACCCAAACTATCTAAATTTTTTTTTTCAAAATGATTTGATAAGAAATAATGATGGTATATCTAATTGAAAAATAGGTACGTTGGCAGCAGTCCCCCCCTTAATTTTGAAATATACGTGACTAGTTTCGGGAGAAACTGAACTCCCATCAACAGACGAATTACAATTAACTTATGTTGAATTATTAAGTATCTATATTGTTGTGTGGGGCGGAGGTGAGGGTGAGTGAGATATTGTAATTTATTATTTTCTGTAGTTTTTTTTTTTTTTTTTGCGGGTGGCAGTTCTTAAGGAGAACACACTTAGGCCAATTGGTCCTTTGTGATACCACAATGGGGCTGTCCTCCCACTCACTCATCCCCCTTGAACCAGCCTGAGTGGCTAATGAATGTCATAATGTCTCCGATGTCGGCCGACACTATGTCAATTAAATCATCATAGAAGAAACTTCCCAAGGAGCTTCTCCTAATTCTAGAGAGAGCAAAAATCCCTAATTCAGGACAGTGACAGAGGAAGTGGACCACCGTCTCCTCCTCCTCCTCCTCGTCTTGGCATGCTCTGCAGTAATCGTATGCCTCCAGCCCTAACCTTCTGGCATGCTTTCCTATAACCCAGATGTGGGACATGATGTAATAGTTTTACGCAATGAATAGTTTGTTGCTATTATATTAGAATTTGTCAAATTTAGTTTCATTTAGACCTTGGTAATACTGAGTCACCTCAGTGAAAACTTTCTGTCATAATAAAACCAAATCTGTGGAAAAATACTGTTTCTATTTTATTTGTTTATTTGGTATAAACAATAATGTATAATTATGTAATTGTTGATCAAAGAATATAAATATCTGTCTTATCTTAAATACATTTTCTGTTGTCTATCTTCTGTTTACCTAAGTTATATAATGTATTACTTAACATATTGTATACATTGTTTTCTATACAATATTTTTAATAAATTAAGTCAGAAGTAAGTCATTAGATTTCTGAATTGGATGAAAGGAAAACAATTTGTGCAACTACCAACTAGCAAAAAAATATAAATTTATATTTTGTGTAAGATGTTTGTCAATATCTTATGCAAGCTTGACCGTATCCAAAATATTTTGATCAAAAGCGTATTGTGATCATTATTAAAAAAAAAATTGCTTTTATTTTTTTCACATACTTATCAATTTTTTGTCATCAGTAATTTTTTTTTATTCTTATTTTTATTTACAAATTCAACACAAACAATCAAAAACATATATAGAATGAAACAATAAACAAAAGACATATTATTACCCTTTACGAGAGTGCAAGCACTCGCGTGTAAAGGAGATAATTCATACAAAAAATTTAAATAGTTGATACCTACAAAATTCTTGTAATACAAAATGAAGTAAATTTGATTATAATTAATTAATATTTGCATTGTTTATTTTTTCTTAAATTCTTAAATTTGTTACCAGTTTTAAATTTGTCTCTAGTTGAATGGGCTACACCACCCCATTTATTTTATTTATTTATTTTATTTCATTGAGCACAGACACAGGCATGAATGCCCAAATATTTCTGCGCATAATATTTTATATGTACATGGGAAGTACATAATAATAAGTATTGTATTGAATTGGGATATTATGCTTTATATAATGTATGTTTCGTTTCCTCTTTCCCAGAAACTGTATACAGCAATTTAATTATATATCGCACATGCACCGTAACATATGGATATAACGAAACATTATGTACGTTACTTGTTTCATCCAAGGAGTCAAATGACACAAGGCATGTAGAGGAAATTGTTCAGAATTATGCTTCTAAAATAATTATGGCGAGAGCATTGATAACTGGAATATTTCCAGCCATTATAAGTCTCTTTCTTGGACCTTGGTCAGATCGTAATGGAAGGAAGCCCCTTATCATAGCAACAATGATAGGTGAGTACTTTAATTTCACTACTGTAGGAAGCATCTCTTAATATTAAACAACTAGCTGCATATAACACATGACCTTTCAATGGTGATAGTATGTGTAGTTGAAGAATATATCATTTTATTTTAAATTTAAGACATTTTGTTTTTCTATACAAAACATGTATGTCAGGATAGGATAGTGTGGAGTTCAGTCCTTTTCCTACCCCAAATTGGTAAACAGCTTAATGTTTTGCATGTATGCATGAAGATTAAGTATCAAACTATAAGAGTCGCCATAGATATTGTCTATTCTGCCATTAAATTGTATGAAACGATGTTTACAAATTTTTTTAAAAAACAATTTGAAATTTACTGCTACAATGTGTATATTTTATATAAAAAAAAACACACACGGGACTAAGGTTAATACTGTCAATTTATTAAGAAAAATAAATTGAACATATCGACAGTTAGATTACACACAGCTAAAAGTAATTTTTTTGCAAATTTAATTTATGTTACATACTTAGGCAATGTTTCTATTACGTGTGATTAATTTAATTTGGTGAATATTTACAAAAGCATTACTGTATTTATTACTTATCGACTGTGTTAAGGAAAAAGGCATTAATCCACATTGGTACAATTTTACAGGAGATGCAAAATATTACAGACTAAAGAAAACATCCCATTATTGTCTTAATTATTTTACCATTTTATTGAAATGTATTTATTTTATTGTGTCACAAAATTTGATGAGGAAATATACAGAAATGATCAGCTTATAATAAAATAGAAAAAAATGTTGATTAAGCTGTTTGTACTGACAGATATACTGTACTGACATGGTATTAGAGATTTGCAGTTTAACGCCTTTCTATTTTTTTGACCAACAGAAATCTTCATTTTGATGCCCTTTTTATTTTTTTATATGAAATATTATAATTAAAATGTACATACAATCACGCTGTCTTAGGTAGGTAGGTGGAAAGGACCAACGCCGCACTATCCTACCCGGATAAACATTATTTGCTTCATTTATATACATAAATTGCCTCATACTTGCTATCCTATTTTGAATTCTTGCATTCCCATCTAAATTCATTTATATGACCGAACCCTGTATCTCTTTAAAGTTAGTAAAAGTAGATAATAAGGTCAAATAGAGAACACTCAAAATACAACAAGTAATTTTTATACATATTTGATTTATGGGTAATATAAACTCATTTAATTTCAACAATACCTCTATTGAATATTACACACACAGTTAACATTAATTATATCATAATTTGATTTTATATAAAATAAAACAAGATTATAATACAATATCAGCATATATACTTAATAGTAATTAGGGTTTGATGTTTATTCTTGATGTTATTGACTCCACACAAACTCAAAATACGTTCTGTACATGAATTCATAATCTTTATGTTTAATTCTTCTTCTTCTTCTTAGCCTTCCCTCCACTGCTAGATGTAGGCCTCTTCCATCTGTCTCCATTTTCCTCTATTCTGTGCCGCTTCAATCCATTTCTTTCCGGCGATCGCAACAATATCGTCGGCCCATCTCTTCTGTGGCCGACCGACACCCCTTTTGTCCTCCCATGGCCTCCACTTCAAGACTTTGGGAGTCCATCATCATTTTGCGTCTGATTTCTGTATTTGTTATTCTATCCCTCAGACTTATGCCCAACATTTGCCGCTCCATGGATCGTTGCGCGCATTTTAATTTGTGGACAGTATTTATGGTCAGGGACAATTTATATTTAATAATAACAACTTTTTATCAATTTTATGAAACATTCACTAAACTTTCCACGCAAGGCAAAATTTTTAGACAGTAACGAGCGATTTGTGAGTACATTTTGAACCCACAACAACAGAACCGTTTTGGGATATGTTTATCTATGGCCATCATAGATATTACTAGAACAAAACGTACCAAGATGTATGAGTTATGTGGTACAATGCCAATGCCTTTTGCTTCGCCTTAAAATAATCTGGATGGTATTTTTTGGTGTGCAAATAAAATTTGTCTGGTTTAAATATTTTTTCCTGGTTGATATTATCATTTAAGTTTTAACATAAAAATATAATTTTGAGTTTTTTTATAAAAACTACACTTCTGCGGATCAAATCCTTTTGCCAGAATGTGTAAAATACCCCGAACATTGTGGATCAATGCCTTTTTCCTGAACACAGTTATTATGTAGTATAAAAATAGGACCAGTAAATTTATTCTTTTTTTTTTATACATTATTCAATTTTTTTAATGCTGCTGTTCATAGCACAGAAACAAATGATTATGTGAGGCTATCATATAATGTCTACACATCATCGTAATTTATCAATATATTTGTTATTTTTTGCACAATCTTTTGGTTATACAATAATTTAATATAATAATTATTCCCAATTTCAAATAGTTCTTGAAGGTCCCTCACTTTTGCTTTAGTGGGATTTGACCTGTAGTTTCTAATTACCTATCCGGATAAGAATTGGAGATAAAAGAGAATATGTCTTGAAGGGATTGATATTGTGTGATCATTTCACCACATACAAAAGGTATAAAACAATAAATTGTCCCTATAATGTGAGAAGTGACTAACTGACAAAATGTGACAAGATTATTCATGTTATTGATATTTGAGAGATAGCTTTGTGGCATATTAGTATCAAACGGTTTTATTTATAACAATTCATTTTGTTTTATCCACAAATATCATTTGTGGTTAAAAGAAAGTGAATTGTTTAAAATATGCCACAAAGATACTCCTAAAATTGCCTAAAATAGATATATATATATATATATATATATATATATATATATATATATATATATATATATATATATATATATATATATATATATATATATATATATATATATATATATATATATATATATGATTTTTTTTTATGTGCACTGTTTTTAATTATTTAAATTCAAAACTATGCAGGGCTTACGATTTGTTATCGGTTAGTTTACAGATTGTTTACCTCTGTAGGTTAGATTTTTTCTTACAAAAATATTTTCATGTTTATTGAGATATGATTAACTCCTTTCCTAGGATAAAAATCAAATGTTTACATTTTACAGAAAAATCGTAATATTGTCAAAAAATATAATCATCAAGTTAGTGCAGGGATTGGCAGGGATGCATCATGCATGGTATTGTCTCTCTCTGGCTATCCCATGAAAAAATATGTAAAGATACATATAATTCATATTTTGGTGAAAATTTTATAAAAAAGTACGTTTTAATGAGACTGAAAAAGATTTGCTTTATTAATTCTGAAAAAAAATGCATTTTGATATTTAAATTATATTTAGTATTTTGCACATTATATTATATCAAAACCTTGTGATAAATCAAAATGAATTTTAACTTCATATTTGTGAATATGTACAATGAATTATTTAAGTTAATTGATAATATTTAATGTCAGGGTCAGTTTATGATTTGATTCAGGTTAACTCAATAAAATATAAATACTATTTTTGATAAATATGTCATTACCACATTATCACTGAGTGCATTGATTTAATAAAATGACCTACCTGAGTTCATGTTATCAATAATATATATGTATTTGTTTAATAATCTGTTTAGCAATATTTAGTTTTGAAATTAAATGTTCATGCTTGTCATGACATGTGGGATAGGGCCTCTTAGACCTTTGTGGTACCCTAAACAAATCTTTCGTTCCATGCCACGGCTTGTAGAAACTTCAGCGAGGGGCTTCTTTTTCCCCTCGTGCCATGTTAGGTGCCCCGACATTAGCGATCACCATGTTAAATAATTTACTGTTATGTGCTACCCAGGACAGATCCTCCACTCGCCTTATTCTGGTCTATTCCCTGATATTAGTCAGGACTTAACCATTGTTGTTAAATATTATACTATTCAATAGTGGGTATGGCCGAGTCATTAACTTATTTTGTTATTAATACACACAGTAACCGTGGCAAACAAGAGCTAGGAGCTAATGAAAATGACTTAAATTGCATTTATTGTTTTTGGTTGCGGCCATAGGGGCCTAGCCAGTAAAGTTGAGGGTGGCTGCAGCCCCACCCTAGGATTCTGGGTAACAGGTCAGTACCCTCTTCAATTCTTACCTATGGAAGAGCAGGGCAGACGCCTTAATGCCTCGCTCGGCGGTGACTCATCAAACGTGGTGATGAGTAAGGATGCATCATCGGGCGATGGAAATCGAAGCACTGAAAGTACTGTCCGGTGGTGTACCTGAAATTCGCCAACATGAGTACTAAGGGGTGGAGGAGCCCCCCGTGATGATTGGTTGGCACGACCCACTCGGCGGTACCCGAGCTGATGACGAGACAGGTGCAGCTGACGCTGCGCCTGGTGTGGAAATTGAAGAACTGAAAGTACTACGGGCGTGGTGGAGGCTCCCTGTGGCAGTCTGTTGTTCGTGGAGCTGCGGGGAGGGTAACCCTTGCTATGATTCACGGGCCTTCACGAGTGTGGTTGGACTCTTAGTGGCAGTGGTATGAAATATGCATGGTGGTAGTTCTTGTTTCGTCCGACGAGCAGCCGCTCCGGGGATGAACAGAACACTTTAGTTCTATAACGTTCCCTATGGAGTGGGGTAGGTTGACTGCGACTTTTCCTTAAATGCTTATGCCTCTCCGCATCTGCTGCCACTCTTCTTCTGATGTTAGGGGGTGCTATGCCTATTATGGGATACAATTTGTTTATGGCTGTGGGTCTAAGACATCCTGATATAATTCGTGCCATTTCATTAACTGCAACATCCACTTGGTTGGCATGAGCTGATCCAAACCATACAGGACAAGCATATTCGGCGGCAGAGAGGCACAGTCCCAGAGCAGAGGTGCGCAAGAGCTCAGGGCATGTTCCCCAAGTTGATCCGAAAAGCTTTCTCAAGATATTATTTCTGGCGGAGACCTTCTGTTTCGTGTTTAGGCAGTGCTGCTTGTAAGTCAGAGATCGATCTAGTGTCACTCCCAGATACTTTGGTGCTTGGCAGTTTTCGAGTTCCTCATTTCTCCAGTTAAATTGCCTTCGGAGGTCTGCAGGTCGGCTGTGGACTTTAGGAAGCTATTCCTTGACTTGAGGCGAGGGTTTGGTGTTTTGTGTTCATAGAGTGGGTGTCTTGGGTCGTGTATCTGCTTATGCCTCTATGTATGGGTTAGGAGTTTGCGCTGCTGGATCATTACTAATGTTCTTTATTACCTTCCATGCTCTCCTACTGTTTTGTTTCATATCCAGGTTTTCAATGAGGTTATTCCATTTCTCTCTTCTTGATTGAGATAGATTGTAACAGTTCTTCACCAGTTTGTAGAGTCATCTCTGAGAATGGGTTATCATTGAACAGTGCTTTGTACTTTTCAAGCAAGGATTTTGTGTCATCAGAAAGCCCAGGTAGATATTCTGTTCTACATCCTCATGGTATATGTTTCCTTGACACCCTTTGCACCAGTTCGACAAAGCTTTCATACATTTCAGGTTTAGGCTCTATGTTTTGAACTAGATTATCCAATTCTGCACCAAAGTTGTTCCAATTGGCTTTTTTGAAGTTAAATTGCCTTCTGAGCGGCGTTATGGTTGGTCTTATCATTGGGACAATTGTGCAAGTTATTGGTCGGTGTTGTGTCCGAGGGATTGGGTCTTCCACCTGTTTTGAGCATTGTGATATTATCTTTTCGCTCACGAAGATATTATCCGGGTTGTAACCCTTCCTCCAGCGAGCACTATTGAAGGATGCAGGAAGTTTTGGATGGTGGACCAATTGTAGCCGTTCGCTCTCAGCCCACTTTTCAAGTTCTATGCCATTCTCATCAGTTTGTTTGTATCCCCAAGCGGTACTGTGGCAGTTAAAGTCCCCTATGATTATTTTTGCATGATGATTGTTGAAATTTGTGGGTTCTGTGAATATGAATTTGGAGTTCGGTGGTTTGTATATGAAGGGTACACTGCAATAATGATGAACGTCCAAAATTTTATTTTTTTTTAATTTATCAAATTTAAATTAAGAACACCATTCTTTTTCTCTCGTTCCATAGTACTTTTTGATAATTGTAACGACAATATCGCTCGCTGTCCTGAGATATAAACACTTTTTTATATTATACACACGACTTTAATGATGAATGTCACACGCGTTCACAGCAATAATGATGTATGTCCGTCATAGAGATGTCACAACAATAGCGAAAGCAATGGATTTCTCGAAAAACCGAACATTACTACAAACAATGTATATTATAAAAGGTAGCTGAGTTATTTTAAGTTTAATGTTCATGTGCTTGCTGATTCCTCATCTTATTTTTTCGCTTACGATGAGAGTATTGGAAAAAAAGGATCAGACGATGTGGCCTCTCATCTGTTCCATTTCATATTTAATGAAATGGAGGTACAGGTCAAGTCTTATAATTTTCTGTGACTCGTGTGGTGGTCAAAATAAAAATTATACCATATTTAGAATGTTACACTACATAGTTCACTGCTGCAATCGTTTAGAATCTTTAACAGTTATATTCCCCATAAGAGGGCACTCATACATGGAATGCGATCGTAACATAGCCAACTTAAATCAAAAGGCTAGGATTGAACTTCCTGAAGAATGGGCCGAGCATGTGGCGGATCTCGACAGATACCGAAACCTTTCAATGTCATCGAATGCTCACAAGATGCATTCGAGGGCTGGACTGCATTTCTGAAACCGTTTTACAAAAAAACTTGTCCTTTTCCCATAATACCTGTGCGTGAATTTAGAGTCCAGAAAGAACACCCACGGCATGTTTCACAGAAATTTTAATAATAGTCCATGGGAATCAAGTGTGGTCAACACACCAGTTTCTTTTCGATCTATGAAGGCAGTTAATGAGGGCGAATTCAAATTACCTGATTTGGCTTATAAAGACAAGCTGCCTATATCAACAGCAAAATATAACGACCTGCAGTTCCTGAAAAAGTTCTGTAGGCCTGAAACAAGACGTTATTACGACGAACTTTCTCATGCTGCAAATATTAAAGAATCAGAAGTTAATTAAAACAGTCATTTGGACACCTACCATTATTAACGGACGATCAACACAGTGTGGACAGTGATCGTTATAGCCCTGATTTTTAAAGACTTACTTAAGATTACATTATTTTTATTTAGTTTATAATACCCTAAGAATGGTTTTTTTCCAAAGAAATATTACTATGATACATGTTATTTAACTTTAATAAACAACATTTCATTATTTGAGTTTTTTTACACCGTTTATAAATTTAAAACCCAATTATCTTAAAACAAAAGACAAAGAACATTCATCATTATTGCAGTGGACCCTTCATATGGAAGTTAGTGTGCAGTTTGCGAAAGTTACAGTTAAAATTTCGATATTTTCCACATCTGTGTATGCAACTGATTGAATTGTGAGTCCCGGTTTAATAAAGATTGCACTGCCATATTTTTCGTGTGGTCTTTCGAGGATTAAGTTCATGCCCTTTATTTTTGGTCTAGCAGCGGTGTTGCTTCTGTGAGTTTCTTGAATCATTAATACGTCGCATCGATTTCTTTTGCAGAGGTCCGATAGTATGGTCTCTTTGTCGTCGCTAAGTCCCTCGATGTTTATCAATATGGTCATGATTGGCCCTGAAAAGGGCCTTTTGGGTGGACTGGTAGAGTGGCTGTCCGGTAGTGAAAGGGTTCGCCGACAATTGTCGTTTCCAGGGAGTGCCCGATTGTTTTTTTCTTTTTTTTCCATTGTCGTTATATCTTTGGTTTCTCCTTATCGGTCTTATAGTTGGTTGTTTCGTTTCACGGTCTTTAGCAATCTTCGTGGAGGCCCCTTTCTTACTCCCCTCTCAAGTCTAGTAGACAAAACACTTTATAATTTTATTATGAATTATTTATATTGACTTAACTATTCAAAAGCAATCTATATATAGTTAATTCAAAATTAATAATTTATAATGGCATTCCACAATGTAAATATAAAATAAGAACTTTGAAAACTTATTATAATTATATATGTATGTATTGGGAATTTGCTATAGTTAATTAAAGCATCTATTATCTACTGTGTATTACTTTACTTTAAGGATTAAACATTTGTTTCTCTTTATTTTCACTATGCTTGTTATTTCTATGCATTAAAATTCAATGCTTTTTCAGGGTATTTTATATATTTTTGCATATGTGTCTTTATTGCGTTATGGGAAACATTAGACTCGTGGTGGCTACTGCTATCTTCCCTTCCGTACTCTTTAATGGGAGGATTGACTTCTTTAATAACTGGATGCTTCTGTTATATAAGTGATATTACAGATGAATCAAATCGTTCATACAGGTATACATAATATTTTGTGCATTTTCAATTATCGTTATTTTGGTTGAATGTGTATATGTAAATTTAACATATTGTTAGACAGTATTTGCTTCTTCTACCACCATCTGCTCTGCATGTATGGACTGCTATTACTAGAGCACTATGCTAGATCTAGGAACCAAGAAATATAGAATCTGGCAGACGACAAATATGTGGAGATGGGAGTGCTTGGTGCAAACCAATCTTAGAATTGTAACCCAGAATAAGAGAGTGTGGTGCGAAATGAACAATCAACAAATGTGAATAGAAAATTCACACTCATCAACTTCAGATCTTTATATGTAAGGCATATCATATAAGTGTCCAAGAACTGTGTTATTCAAGTACTCCCGAGTTATAAATTGATGAAAGTCTTTGAGATGTGTTTATACAATCTAGCTATTTGATCGTATAAACACACTATGTCCTATTCTGATTCGTTTCAGAGTAGGAAAACGTCTGTAACCAACGGACGACCGTGGATAAAAGGATTTTATCTGCACGGTGTGACGTAATGAGTCCCGTATAAATGCAGTCAACTTTTTGACATTTCTCATATACTAAAATTCAGACGGATAAATTTAGACAAATCAGAACTCAATTTAACTGGTTATTTTTATATCTATGTTTTCTGACCAAATTGTATATATGTAATAACTGTCTGTTTTCGGAATTAAATAAATCATCTTCTTAATGCAAGCTTTTTCTTCTTAAATGAGTTTTAATGATATTAGTATTAGATTTGGTTATTTTGAAATATTTGCTGATTATAAACTATGTAAATGTGTTCGATTCTCAGCAAAGGAGAAATTCATTTTTCATGCAAATATTGGCCCTCTGGACTGGAAACACTGGTTGGTTCGAAGAAATTGCCATATGGCAATACACTCGCTACTTGCACAGGGTGCAAGGAAAAGTTCATTATTATTATTATTAAATGTAATTATTATTATTTAATTTATGTTATTGTACTTTATCTTATTTTTTTCTTTTTTTCATTAAAATTATTTCCTTACAGAATGAGTGTTTTAGAATGCATTCTATTGGTCGGAATCTTGATAGGATCTTTATTAAGTCCATATGCATTCAACATTTTCAACTATACAATCATTTTCAGTATATCAGCTGGTATTATGTTCATTGGATTATTGTATAGCTTTTACTTGGAAGAGACTTTGCCATCTCATGAAGTATGTACTTTTACTTATTTGTATCATTTTTTTGCTTTTGTTTTTCTTTTACTTTCCAATATATGATTTGTTTTATAGTACACTCTACCTATAGGTAATTAAGTAAATCCAGGGGGGCAAGTCTGGTTCAATTAGTGAAATCAAAACCCTCACGATTACCCATATCATGGATATAATTATTATATGGAGTTCTACAATTTCTTTAAATGTCGTAGAACTTCATACGATAATTATATCCATGATATGGGTAATCACTAGGGTTTTGATTTCACCGGTCGAACCAGACTTCACATGGATGTGACATCCCTTCCTTGGGCGGCCCCGACCTCTCATTCCATTCCTGTCCGCAACGTATATATTTTCATGGCCCTAATTATATTAAATAATCAAATGTGGAGGCTTCAAATTTGTGGAAATTCATATTTAATCAATTATTTAAATTAGACACAAAACTATACCTACTTTGTATATTTCCAAAACAAGTGGAAATATACCCATTATAATTGTTGACAAAAATAAATAAAAAAAATAAAAAAAAAGTTATAGTGTGTTTAATTTAAATAATTGATTATTCATATTATTTTATTATATTATATTTTATTATATTAGATGATTCATGTTGTTTACTAATACAAGATAAATGAGATTGATATGCATATGAATTTATTGTGAAAATTAAATCATTTTTCTTGTCAAATCAAATAATTAGATGTGTCGGTGGCAGAGCTGGCATCTTGCTAGATTGAAATGTGTCGGTGGCAGAGCTGGCACCTTGCTAGATTGAAATGTGTCGGTGGCAGAGCTGGCACCTTGCTAGATTGAAATGCAGTGACGACAAATTATAATCCCACCTTGCCTCCACTGATTTCTTTCGTCTATAGTACAAAAATTTATGCTTAGTTTAAGGAACATATTATGCAGACATATAAAGTATTTAAGTTTAGTTTGTCGATCGACAATTCTTGATAGAACTCCATTGTACGTAGATATATCTCAAATATAAAAAAAATACTTGGTCTTAGTTCTCTTGAAATTTATTTGATTATTGATGCGTTTCGTGCAAGGCACATCGTCAGAATAATGATGATTTATTCTGACAGTGTGCCTTGCATGAAACGCGTCAATAATCTAATAAATTTCAATAGAACTAAGACCAAGTATTTTTTTATATTTGTGATACATCTACATAAAATATTCTTGTTTTAAGTACATATTCATTCTTCAAAAACATAAATTGTAATCATGATTGTAATATATATTTCATTTTTGCACTTAACAAATTATTAATTCAATTCATTCTTCTTCTTCTTCGATGGCGCTACAGCCCAAATCGAGCCTTGGCCTCCGTTAACTTTCGCCTCCATCCAATCCTGTCCTCTGCTGCCACTTTCCAGCTCCTCTCCTGGAGAAGCTGGGCCGCATCCTTCCTGACCTCATCTTCCCACCGCAGCCTTGGTCTTCCTACCCTTCTTCTCTCACCCGGGTGTCCAGTCATGATTCATTTCGACACCCGTGAGGTTGGCATTCGTCATGTGCGTTGAGATACTTGGGGTCTGGTATATGTTGTACAACTCATCGTTGCGTCTAATGCGCCATTCGTCGCCATCCTTCACGGGTCCGCATATTCTACGCAATTCAATTCATTCAAGGACTTATAATCAATATTAAACATAATGAACAAAAATGATTAATTCAAAAGCCTAAACATCAAAAAAATATATAAAAATACATCCACACACATCTGTTTATGTAAGTTAATTTGTCATTGTGGTTACAATAAAATTTCTAACCACAATTCCAATGATGAAAATATTACTTTTATAATTATTATGAAAACTTAATTTGTGTGCCATATTCAAAATATTAGCAAAAATAATTTTTTTGTGTTACACACTTAACTCCGTCGATAACTCGACCGGTTTCGGAGAGTACCTCTCCTTCGTCTGGAGTTCACTTACAAACTAACTGTGTTAAAATTAAAGTTATGTAGGATAGGTAGGCTGTACATTGTGGATAGGGTGGGGGTGGATAACTGAAGGGGGGGAGGAAGTGACTGGAGAGATGAAGGGGGTAACTAGAGGGGTGGCGGTATATTATTATGGTCAACTAATAGTGGAAATATATTTAAAATTGGGCTACCTGCGATATTTGTGTTATTGTTGATCAGATTACCTTTTTGGTTTATTGCTTTCCTTAGCTCTAAGTTTTCAAAATTGTTTAGAATTAACCCTGACTTATTGGAATGCAAGATTTTAATACCTGTTCTATTGTCAAAACTATGTCCTTTTTCAGTAATATGGTTAGCAAATTCTCTAAAATTTGTATTTTTCAAACATCGCAGATGTTCCTTAACTCTAATATTAATACTTCTATCGGTCTTACCAATATAGAATGCATCACCAACCTCACATGTTAATTTATACACTCCTGCTTTTTCTAATGGTGGAGTTATATCTTTAGAATTAGATAAATGTCTTCTGATACTATTATTGGTGTAATAAGCCGGTTTGATATTTGTTGGTAAAAGGGACGTAACGGAATCCGTCAAATGACAAATTATTTTGATGAAAATATTTATATAATTATGTCTAATTCAATATTGTTTTTTTAGTTTGATAGATGCAGCATATTCCAAAAAGATCTTGTAACGGGAATGTTCAAGACTTGCTTCAAAAAACGATCTCATTACCGCCGAGCTATCATATGGCTCATCATGCTGTCGTCTAGTTTTGCCATTTTTGCTCAAGAGGGAGAATTGACTGTCTTGTACCTGTTTGTGAGAGAGAAACTTTCATGGGAACTGCAACAGTTTTCTATATATTCCGTAGTCAGCATATTGACAACTGTCATGGGAATCGGATTTGTTACATTTATAATGCAAAAATGTTTCAAGTGCTCAGATACATATATTTCTATGTTGGCTTTTATATCATGCGGAATCAAAGGAACGATTGTAGCTTTTGCAAGCAAGTCATGGCACATGTATTTAAGTGAGTTATTTAATGTTTTCAAATCTATTTATTTTGCCTATAGAAAGTTATACAGAGGCAAAGTGGTTAATCTTTTAAATTTATTAGTTTAAAAATTGGACTGGATTTTTGCCATAAAATAATCTTTTCCAACCCAGCATGTTAATGTGAAACTTTTAATAACATTAAAAAAGTACAAAAAAGGTTTTTTTTTCAAGAAAAGGATTATTTATAGAATTTGAGGATGCAAAATAAATATGAACCTATTGATCAGAAATTATCTAACAAATACAATTCTAAAATTTCCTGATTATATTTCTTTTACTATTTAGGTATTGCAGTATCATCACCCAGGGCTGCATTTGGGCCAACAAATAGAGCCATTTTATCAAAATCAGTGCCTCAAGAAGACATTGGGAAAGTTCTCTCGTTGACCACTTCGTTAGAAACTATCATTCCATTGATCTCCGGACCCCTTTATTCCATTGTTTATCAGAAAACTTTGACAACATTCCCTGGAGTATATAATCTGATATCTGTTTTTCTTTTTGTATTGAGTTTTATATTTGTTTTGTAAGTATAATATTTTCCACATACCTAGCATATCTAAAACACAAAACAACAAACAGATCAAAAAACATTTAATCTTACAATTTGCTTATACTAACTACACATCACATTATTGGGTGCTATTTCAAGCTCCATTTCTTGTAGAAAGCTTCAAGTTTAACACAGAAAATATAGCTACGGTCGCAGTGGATGACGTAATACTGGCCCGAACCTACCAGACTCACTTCAAGTTTAACACAGAAAATATAGCTACGGTCGCAGTGGATGACGTAATACTGGCCCGAACCTACCAGACTCACTTCAAGTTTAACACAGAAAATATAGCTACGGTCGCAGTGGATGACGTAATACTGGCCCGAACCTACCAGACTCACTTATGCAAATATTTTTCTTTATTTTTATTACCATTTCAAATTCAATTCACCCTTTTTTCTCACCATGGTTGCAATAAGTTACCAATGACTGGGAGAAACTAGTATAATATTAAAGTACATATTTTTTTTTAATTAATTAAGGACAAAAGTATATTTTAACAGAGATGAATCATAAATAAACTTTTATTGAAGAAACTGGAATAATTATGCACCTACGGGATGTACAACATGTCATCATGGGCTGATTTATGTGATTTCTTTGTATACTTGCGCAGTATTCATCAATAAATAATCCCTTCATGCAATAAGTACTCAATGCTTATTTGTAAAGGATAATATAAAATGCACAATTTATCACTTGTTTAATTTTATTAAGCATAAAATTGAACTTCCATAATAGTTCATTTCAATGCAATTAATAGAATTTCTGCATTTATGTTATACTTTCTTATCTGTTTTGCTTCGGTCATTATTTTTCAGTAAGTAATAATTGGTAATAATAAATATACATGCTTAATATTAAATTATAATTGATATTATTTTGTTTTTAGGGTGGTTGACATATTAAAGAGACGATTCCCCGCAGTGACATACTCCAGTTTAACAAACTCTAACGGGGACTTAACATCATCACATGTGCATTGATATAATTAACTCTTAAGAATAAATAAATAATCTCTTTATCATTTTAAATTAATTAGTTCATTATGTCACATGCAATATTAAGTCATAATAATTTATATATAATTATTTTTTACTCAGTATTCTCGATCTACCAATAATGTGATATTTTTAATGTATAAAATATTTTGTATATAATGATATTTTAAGTACTGATAACTATAAGATTTCACCCTCAATTTGGGTGGGTTGACGAACATAAAAAAAAATATTTATATGTGTATATATTAGGGTGTCTCTTATTTTTTTAAATGTTTTTTTTAAAACGCATATGCTCTTAATTTATTCATTTGGTCCTAATGTACTCGGAAATAAATTTTTAGCTCATTTAGAGCACTGTAACCCGTTCCATCGTTCCATGTCGGCACGGGTTGCAGTGCTCTAAATGAGCTAAAAAATTATTTCCGAGTACATTAGGAACAAATGAATAAAATAAGAGCCTATACGTTTTAAAAAAATATATAGCGTACAGCTGAAACGTCGAAGACACGGTTTTACCAGAAACCAAACGAACACGACGCTGAGTACCCGAGAAACGGATACATCATATATCAAAGAACGTCAAATTGGCTTAAAATAAAATAAATACATAAAATCATGCAGTGTCCTTCACAGGGTAAGCAGAAGGAATGAAATTCACCAGATTCTGGTCTTGAATAACATTTATTACATACATCTCAGTTATTTAAAGCTGGTTTGTCATTTTTAATAGGCCACTAGACAAAAAATCATATGCCTTATAATGCATTTTGGAACTCATTTGATTTTTCAAGCTATTATGGAATTTAAAACAAAAAAAAAACATTGATTTCTGTTTTAGCGTCTGGGTTTGGTTCCCAGCTTAGACTTAATTTATCTTTTGTGCAATTATGGGCTGGAAATCTGATTGGTTGAAAGAAATTTCATTAGGCAATAAAATTGCCAGTTATGCTGGATATAAAGAAATTTTTAAAATATCCTGCCCCTTTCTTTTGGACACTTTTTAGAAATATTTTGAAAGTCAATGAATTTTCTGTAAATCATAGACGATACAATTACTTTTATGTTCTCACTATAGACTTTTAATGTAAATGCAATAAAAAGTATACAAGACTAATAAAAGAGGAATGAAAAGTAGAGGTCGGCCAAGAAAGAGTTGGCACGATCACATAAATGGTATTTTGAAAGATGGAGATGTTAGAAGTAAGAATAATAGAAGAGCGTGTATGGACGTGAATGAAGCGAGGAATGTATGTCAAGAGAGAGGAGTCTGGCGTTCGGTTCTCTCTGCCTACCCCTAATAGGGAAATGGCGTGATGGTATGGTATGGCAATGTAAGTATTTACTGGCCTCTCAACTTGTGATGTGTCATTCGGGAGTGAAAGACTCATATTCCTCACACGCTAGATTTATTCTTTACAGACATCTGTAGTTTATTTAGTTAATACAGAGGCATGTCATATTAGACTCACTTGAAAATTAGTACTTAGATCTTTGAGAAACAATTGTGGGAGTATTTGTCAAAATCACA
The DNA here is from genome assembly GCA_963576475.1 of Molanna angustata. Classification (NCBI taxonomy): domain Eukaryota; kingdom Metazoa; phylum Arthropoda; class Insecta; order Trichoptera; family Molannidae; genus Molanna; species Molanna angustata. The sequence continues at coordinate 27,038,259 of OY754978.1, read as the reverse complement.
CTAATTTTGTCCTAGTTCTTCTTATGAGCTAAGATTGGTTTACATCGCACACTCCATATCTGTTATCCGCCAGCCTCTTCATCTCTTGGTAGCTGCTACGGCGCACATCACTAATCACTTGGTCCCATACACCTTTATCAAACAACAATATCTTGTCGAAAATATCCAAATGCCATAAAAGTCAAAGTTCCTCATTTGAGAAAAGGTACCATTCTCACGAATGTTTCTCAAAGATTTGTACTCATTTTTCAGTGAGTCTAATTATATGGCCAACCTCTGTTCAATGTGAATATAAATAGCATTCATTATTAATTAACCTACAATATTTTAATACTATAAGATTATTTTTCTCTTTATTTAATGTATTTTATATAATGGTGCATTGTGGTGTGGTATCGTGTTAAGAATGCATATTGTAATTATTAATTTTAAAATGGATTTCTACTCTGTTAACACAAAAACTTTAGAATCATTAAAAGCCTACTGTAATTTTCATCATGATATGGCCAACTACACAATTTTGTCTACTCTGTACAGCTCAAGCCATGTTTTCAATCGATTTCATACTTTTATATCAATGTGTTAAGTGCCTTAACTTAATCCAGTTAGTGTGTTCTATGCTTAGATCTGATTAGTTTTCCATAGACAACAGTTCATTCTCTCATGTTTTTAATCCAGGTTCCAGAGATTATAGATCTTATGTGTAGAGTTAAGTGTTGACCCATTACCCATTCATTTTTATTTGTGAATAATCAAAGTACAACAGATCTAGATCATTAATTTATCTCATTTTTTTAGTAAATCACAGACAATTTACAACTTTTATGTCTAATAATCAATTTATTTTTTTCAACTGTTATGTTATATTTATTAAAATTTCGAATGTGTAAATATAATTATTGTAAAAATAAACTGTTTTTGTTTTAACCCGAATGTTTTTGAGTTATCTTTACTTTATTCATCTCTACTAAGAATTTTGTGCTTCCGAAAGGCATTTTTCTCAGTCCATTTTATAACATGTTTTCGCACCATCGTGGCATAATCCCACAATGTGAGATAAACAGAGACATGTGTGCATTGCCTTATAAAAGGAAGACCATGAGAGTGTACCCCTACACCAGCCTCTTATTTTTTAGTTTACTTGGCGTTCTACCTAATCATTAGGATGATGATATATCAGCCAGTTTAAAATTATTCTTAGATTATAGGTTTAAACCATTTAGATAAGATGTTCTTTTGCATTGTTTTATTTTCGAATACATATATTACATTATACATACATATATATTATAGGGTGGTTAATAATATCAAAGACGTAATGTAGGTGTTGTGTAATTTATATTTGACTAGTAAAATAAAATATACAAAATTAAAATGTAACGAACATGAAAACTGAGAATAAAAGAATTATAGGAATATCCATGAGGTAACAATAGACTTAAGGCCAAAAAAATAATCGCAATATAATATAGCTCAGTTACGGTGAGGCATCTTATTACATAACTCAATTACTTATAATAATACAAACTAAAAAATAATTCCTCTTTTAGGAAACAAATAGTTACCCGGAATTTCCAATCACTGAATCTAAGAGTACTGAACAAATTTTGTAACTGACAAAACAATTTATTTCCATAGAAAATGCAAGTAGTTTCTCATTCAAACACGGAATATTCTTATCTATTGTCGGTCTTAAATATACAAACAAATAATTGTGTACATCAAATAACCTTAAAACAGGAACATTCCGCTATCATAAAAATATATATAAACACACAATACACATTAACTGGACTGACTGGCAGACATCTTGAACAATGAGTGAAGCTGCGAAGAACACAAATTATGGAGTTTTTGCTTGGATGTCGGGTGAGCAAACCTTCCCCCACTACGCTCAAAATTGTCAAGATGTTTGCCGATACATGATTGGCAAATTTCGGCATGAAAAATTGGTTAATGTAATGAGTTTATGTCGTTATTAAAACTAAAACCAATTTGTAACATTCACCGACTCTGCAAACGGCTATTTGTGAGATTTTTATTACAATGGCTAAACAAAACTGAAAATTTGTTTAGCCATTGTAATAAAAATTTAGCCTATTTAAATTTAATCTTTACATAGATTTTGTAAAAATGTTATCTACATATTTTAATACAAACACAAAAAATATACAGTGGCGTAGTTACCTAACAGCAGGCTCATGCCCAAACACTATATGAAAAATATTATTATCATGTTACAAAAATATCAACCGAACATACTAAATTTAAACAAATTTTCAGAAATATTTAAAAATTGGTGAGCCTATTCATAGACACTCACCATTTCACAATGTGGAGCGAACCAGCGATAGGCATGCATTACCTTATAAAAGGAAGCAAAATCAAGTGTTCATCCCCACACACCAGTCTGGTCTCAACGAAGTGTTCCTGTGAGACACCGGCTTAGAATAAGGCATCCATTTTTTTTTATTGTCATCACTTTCAGGCAAATATGTAGTTCAAACACATAAATTCCACGTTTTAAAAAAATGTTATAGGTACTTAATTGTTGTATGAGGGCCCAAAATTTTTTGCTACGCCACTGAATTTATGACAAAAAGGGTAGGTTTTGTTAATAAATGAAATTGTTAGGGGTTTAATTTAAACCTGGGTCCAACATATTGCTGCTAGTCAAAAATATCCTCTAATCAATTTTATTTATAGTAGCAATGTGTAATCAAATTAGTTAAAAAATTATTAATTATAAAAACAATCTTAATAATAATATATAACCTACTTGTGTCAAATTATTAAGAATAATTAAACTGAAATGCGTTATTGATCACCGGGAGCATTATATTTAATTATATTAAATTGTTTCTCAAATATTAATTCAACACGCACCCAATCACAAGTTGCCACATTCTGGAGACTCGCGATATTCATCGTCTCACAGATCCAGACTGAAAACACAGTTAAAAACTGTGTCTCCACCGGGAATCGAACCAGGGACCTTTCGCTCAGGAGTCATATGTCTTACCAACTGAGCCATCGAGACCGAATAGTTTACGATTAGTTAGTATATTCTAATTATACACATTATCGTAGAAAAAATAGAATTATTTCTTTAAAAATATATGTAGTGACTACTCTTAAAACAAAACAACGATTTTTACATTCAGTTTAAAGAAAATAAGAAACAAATTTATGATCAAAAATAAAAGCATAGTCTAAGGACTAAAATATTACAACATAATTATAATATAAATATTTTAACAATTATAAAGTTTTTGTGATGAAATAAAAAAAATATTTTATACTTTTTTGATTTGTTCTTTTGTTGATAATTCATATGCTGTATTTTGACGATATAATTTTTTAAAAAATAGATGTTCGACACAATATCAAAAGAAATAGCAAAAAATAAAACAAGATGTTCTCATTGATTGGACCTTATATGTACACACACCGTGTTTCTTTATACTTATTTTCATTCACACATAGCTATGTCAGTCTTTTCATAAGGGACCCCTGCCTCTCGGTCTATTTCTTTCTACATCTTTAGTCAATCACTCATCTTTCTTGCATCTGCGTTTCTTATTCCATCATACATTTTCATTGTTAATGTTCTTGTGGTCCAATATAACAATCAGGGTCTTTGAAATAATCTTACATATCATCATGTCATGTCCCTAACGGGTTAGGCGGAGAATTTAGCACCATTCACGTCTATCCTTGCAAACAGTCATGCATTGTCTCACACATGCACGTCAATTGTTCGAGCTTCCTTCATTCAAAATATCATTAACATGGTCATGCCATCCCCTTCTACGACGACCACTACTATTCACTCTATCTGTTACGACTTGGTACATTTTTTCATTTATCATTATATTCTTTCAATATGTCCAAACCACCTAAAGGAATAATCTTAAACAATTGAAGATGATTTGAAATGATAACACAATTGAGAAGGTAGTTAGAACAAGGCTCTTTTTGTGGAGAATGCAGTCTTATCTATGGTTACGCAAATTTTTACTGTGATATTTTGATTTGTTGCATTAGTAAAGCATTTTTTTCTGATGTGTTAATGTCTTTAAATTATTATATTTAAAGACTCTTTTGGCTTACGGAATCTTACACCAGCTATCTCCTCAATTAAAGATATGGAAATTGATAATATTTCGTGTCTTTTAGACAATCTCTCATATTTAAATCACAGCTAAAAATGACTTGATTTCTTGAAAACTGAATATGTTCCAACGTTGTTTTAATTCCTCAATCTGATAACAAACACAACTTCACATAGATATGTAACATATATCTATGTAACATCAAACAAGAGTAAAAAATTATAATACCTATTATTCATAAGGCATGCTTAGTAACTAATAAAATACATATGATTAAAATTTTATAATCATAAACTTAACGCAACGTATAATAAAAGAAAAAAAAATCTTAAAACAAAAATTATTTTAAACTTATCACTATAAACCATAAATGAATAATATCACAATATAATAGATCTATAATTTTAAATGTTTAAATGAAGTTGAGTACATAAAACAACCAATATTTAGTATAAAATAGAATGTTAAATTGCTTGTGCATTATCTGTTAACACAACCAATTTTTGAGTGTTCAATTTTTAGTGAGTGGAATCGTTGCTATCCTTAATATAGAAAATACGACGAATGTTGGTAGGTATATTTGTAAGGACAATGCCATAACACATTGAACAAATCATGTGAATTTTAACATGATTTATATGAAAATTAGAGATTGTCTTTTTAAGGCGCAATCGATTAGAAATTTAATATATGTCGAAATATGTTTAATTTTGTCTTCAAATAAAATTAAAACACTAAATTGCAAAGTACATATATATAGGAATTAGTATGGAAGTTGAGCATAATATATCGTACTATAGAATATACAAGAGGAAAATATGTTTCGCAAATATAAAAAAGTGCACCTTGTCAAAAAAAACAGATAACATCAAAGTGAATCATTAGATCAAAATGGTCGCAGTACAGGGACTACAAAAGTCCTACTCCTATTGATAGCCTAATAATAAAATAAATGAACAGAAAATGTCATTATAAACACTTCCTTATACCCTGTGTAAGTAGAGAGTTTATAGCTAAACATAAATTTCTTCAAGTAACCAGTGTAACTAGTCCAGAGAAGATTTTCTTGAGAAATAATTTCTCCCCTGCTAGGAATTGAACCCAGGTCGCCGGTACAGAAGCCAAACAGCTTATCACTATTCCATAGCTGTTGATTGCAACAATTCATAATAAAGATTCTGATCTCTTATACAACACAAAATTGAATAAATCAGATATATTACAAAATCCTAATTTTTTATCAATTGAGTTATAAACTAATCAAATAAACAGTGGTTGGCAAACCGCTTCGCAAGCCACATGCGTTTCCTTGGCCCCTTTTATTGAATCTTCCATTCTTTTTACGTGATGCCAGTACTGTTGTATGGAGTGGAAGGTTGGACTCTCTCAACAAAAAATAAAATTGAAGCATTCGAGATGTGGCTATACAGAAGGTTGACGCGCATCTCATGGGTCGATAGTCTCCAATGAAAGAGTTTTAAATATGATGAAGACAGAGACAGTTGCTGACTACTATCGAGAGATGCAAAGCCGTCTACTTTGGCCACATATTCCGTGGTGATAAATATGCCCTTCTACAACTTATAGTGGAGGGAAAGATAGAGGGGAGACGGAGTATGGGGTGTAAAAGAATATTGTGGATTAAAATCTCAGGATGTCGTTCGGGATTCCGGATGCGGCGTCACTAATTAGGTTGGCGTAAGATCGGGATGACCTTGGTGTGATGGTCGCCAACCTCCGTTAGGAGCAGCGCAAGAAGAAGATCCTTTTTATTTGGGACTACATATTTATGCCAACAATTATTATTAAACATGAAACATATCAAGAGTAAATTGAGAAGGTTCATACACCCACCAATATAGTCTAAAAGAAATATCAATGACTAACGTGTTTGTCGGCCATTGAACGAACAGAAAATATTTATTGTCGCATGACATAATATCATATATTAGACCCTGCTCGGTATCACAGAGATAAATTGAATCTGGTACTTTTAACTCCATTCTAAGGCCGTCACCAACATATTTTAATAGCATAAATTTTACTGTGCGCTAATGGGGAATTCATTGCCGAGACGCAGTTTATTACGAATAACCAATGTTTCGAGCCGAAAAAGTAAAAATTTGATTATTAGAGATTATTTTAAAAGAATTTGTTCTGTCGTGAATTGATCCTTGACAGTAACTTAAAGTAAACTGAGCCTCTTGCCATTATGACAAAACAGTCGGCTTGGTTATTAAAAAGCAGAAAACATATTTGCAAAGAAATTTGATATTGGTTTTTGGGTTCAATTCTGAAAAAGCACGAAATTAAAAAAAAATAAAAGTCAAATTTTATTCATTTCCTGTATTTTTTTTTGCTATTCAGGGCTGTGTTCAGCTAGAACACTAGATACAGTCTCGGATGTACCTGAAGTTGCAGATTACGGTGTTTTATACACCAATATCACTGAAAGCTTTCGAGCGACGTTTCAATTTGATCGCAGCATCGGGCATTTTAAACGTCATTCATCATAAGTGTCTTTTTAGGTTATATTTTCATCGAAAGACAACAATTGAGTAATGGAGTAAATAATGCTCTCTGACCTTTTGTTGGAAATCTCTTTAACTGACATAATAGACACCACAGAAACATATAGAAGTCATCTTATCACAGATACTATAACTGTCAAGTGTTTTTCACCTGACAATTATACACGAATTAGAAGCGTACAATCAACATTCAATCTCAACACGACAGTGTCTTTAGAGCGTCTGTTTCCAGTCATTCTGAACACCTTGGAGCTTCACTAAGCACTCGGCGTTCATTGTGAAGGTTGAATAAAATAAAGTAATTTTATGATACAAATTGGAATTGAACCCATTGAAAAAACACTTAATATCGGTATAACACATGATATTGGTTATTTTTTAACATGTCTGTATATATAGTAAAAACACTTAATAATGGCATAGACACTTAATATCGGTTATTTTTAATATTTATTTATTTATCCACACAGTAAAACACTCAATACTGGTATAGACACACAATGTTAGATATATTTATTATTTTTTAACGTTTCTGTCTGCATGGTAAAATAGAACACTTTCATATTGGTATAGACACTTAATATTGGTTATTTTTAATGTTCATTTACTTGCCTACATTTCAAAAACACTCAATATTGGTATAGACACTTAATATTGATTATTCTGAATATGTATGAACCTGTTTAAATGGTGAAAACACTTATTATTGGTTATTTTGAATATTTATGAACATGTAAACACACTTAATACTGGTATATATGTAATAGACACTTAATAATGGTTAATTTTTATGTTCCTTTATTTGTGTAGACAAGTAATAACAAAAATGAAATACATCGTAATGGCCCATGCACACATTATTCATTTTATTTTTTCAAGCTTCTTGGGTACTATATCAAATATTAATAACACACACTCAATGACAATTTACCAAATTTTGGAGATTAAAATATACTCTCAAATCAAGACTGGACAGGGAATAGAACCTTGGACAAGATATCTAACAGAGCCACAGAGGAAGATTTTTCAACTCATTGGAGAGTAATTAATATATAAGGGAGTTGAATTAGTTTCCACCGTTTAAAAAAAAAAAAAATATTCATAATTTAAACCGATTTTTATGTTTTTTTATTGTTTTTCTGTTTCTCTCTGCCACCGACACCCACGTGGCACTTTTAACCGCTCAAATCCGTCAAAACCGCAAGAATTTCCGCTTCCAAGATGTCAACTTTTACACCTTCCAAGCAGCACTTGCGGGTAGTGTTACTTTTCTGCTTTCACTTGCAGAAAACAGCAGCTGCCAATCATAATCTTTTCCGATCAATGCAGCATGGTTTATCTAGCAAACTTTTCAAAAGTTTTCAAGAAGTTGGATTATTTTGTGGCAAATTGGATTGCCTCAAAAGACAAAGTTTTTTTTTTACAGGGGAATAAGACTTCTTCCTGAAAGATGGGCTAAAGTAGTGGAAAAAGAAGGGAAATACTTTGAATAAATTTTTATACTTCAAAAAAGTTTTAACATCAATTTTTATTAATATGAAAAAACGGCGGAAACTAATTCAATCCCTCTATATAGGTATATTGAGATATTAAGTTTTTTTTGTTTTGATGGCTCTTTGCCCTAAAAGAGTGTTCTCAGCCATATAAGTTTGAGATATTTTAAGTTGATTAATTATTCATTATAAAACAACAATTATTCATAGAAGCAGTGTTCATCATAGAGCAAAACATTTAGGTTATATTTGAGATTATATAATTTATAAATCCATACATATAAAATGCAGTATCATATCAGTATAATGTATGGCCTCTTGTCTTTTGGTAAGACTTTCCCGGATACATTTTAAACCATCGGATAAGTACAATTCTGGTTGCTTAGCCAGAGAGACAATATCCTAAAGAGGACATTGCTGATATTGAAAAAATTGTGATGTAATATGGAATTAAAAATGTAAGAACGGACAGCCTATTTGGCAAGAATTTTTAGGTTTCAAGGCCCCTCTAAAACTAGATATTTTTAACGAATAAGTCAGTGTGTTCGGTCTTTTGGCCAATATTAGTATTTATACCTAATAAAATAATCAAATTCCTTACATCAATCCAGAGATTACATGAAATATCAGTTGTATAACATTATGTTTATGGTTTGAAATTATTTGTACATCGTACAACAAATATCTTTACTTAGTTAAACCGCACAAAAATATGATTTATTGAAAATCAACAATTCAAGAAAAAAGTGGAATGCTCACAAATATACCTATATGTAGAATTAAGGCCCAGTGAATTTTAACTGCCCTTAATTTGTTGGAAAAGAGAAATAAATTTGATTTTAGGTTTTATATAAATAACAAATTTATCCACTCATTTCTTCGATCATGAATCTACCGTATGAAAAAGCTAAACTTAAAAAATGACAATATTTTATTTAAATCCGGCACAAAGGAAATAAGATATCATTGCAGATATAATATCAAAATTCTGACGTATCCACATCAGCTGTCTAGTTTTTATATTAACTGAATAATGTAATTTGAATAAAAAAAAACGCAAGTATTGACAAAATATTGTACGCCTTGCCACAGAGTAACAATTTCAGTAGATAAAAATAATGTCTTTGGTGCAGAGATTGGTCTAAAATTTCCATACGAGTTTTGTGTTGCATTACAACAATACAATATTGTGTATTACAAAATAAAAACAGGATCCCATTGACCCACATCCTACGCACCAGAACATTTTAGTTTATAAAATTACTAAATAACCTCTCAACACAATAATATGTTGTCTTAAAATTAAACTTAACATATTATATTTTACGAATCAGAAAATAAAAAGATAATTATTACAATCATTATTAAAATAATATTAATTATTATTTCTGCATTAATTGTTCATTTTTTAAATCTGATACTCCGATTAGAGCATCTTTTTGTATTTTTACCCAGTTAACATTTTTTTTTAAATTCGGTTTACCAAACTTCGTCCGGTTCAGGCATGGATGCCTGACCATTGTCAGCAAATGTCTGAAAAAAAAAAAAATTATTATACAGAAAAATACATTCTAAACACATTTTGTAAGACACGAGTTTATTATGAAGTGGCGATCTGAATAACTAAACAGCTTGACTAGCCCAAAAGGGAAAGAACAATATTCAGAGTATAAAAGTTTTGTAGACTTCCACATTTTATAAGTGACATTACTTACCCTAACATCCTCGCCACCGAATGCGTTGCGAGAATAGTTTCCTCCCCCAGAACTGGCAGCCTGTAAGAAATCGGGAACGGGTTGCTCGGCCTGTTTCAATATTCTAACTAAGTCGGTTGCGATGGCTGCATCTGTGGAGCTGTTGAAGAAGGAAGTGGCCTTTCCCTTGTTGCCCACTCTTCCCGTACGTCCAATCCGATGGACATACTCATCCACAGTCTTGGGCATGTCAAAGTTTACCACATGGGAGACATTTTTGATATCTGAAAGAATAAAAAAAATAATTAAACAAAAATATTTGATATGCTAATTTCTTTCACATAAATACTCACATATTAATTGAATGGCTTCCTAATTTTAAGTGACACTTTGGAGCAATGAATAAGATGGAGGTGCACATTTCCAAAGATGAAAGCCAGTAAATTACGCTGAAGCTAAGCTAGAAATATGTTGCGTACACACCGAAAACTATGCTAAAGCAATGTCAGTGTTGTGCAGTCTGTATAATTTTACCAAGCCGGGCGGATTCATCGTTAAAATGATTGAAAACGAAAGTTCTGACTATGAATTCATTCGACTTAGAAAAATAAGTTTAATACCACTGGTTTAATTATTTAACCTCTAGTGTGCCGCAACAAGTGCAATTTTTGTACCCGTAGAGTGCCGCCAGATCCCGCGATTTTTTTTCCTATACGGACGCTTTCACATTTATTTAAATATTTGATAATAATTACTTTAGACATACTAAAGTAGCGATTGTTATCGAAATACCGATAAGTAATGAATATTTTCCAATATATTTTGTAGTGTATACATGTTTTATTTATTTTTTATAGGCCATTGATTATAAGAATTCAACTTTTTTGCTCACATCTGAATAAATGACGAATTTTCAATACATGTTTTATTTCAATTCCTGATTTTTCGTGTTTTCTACTTGGAGCGATAACAAGGCAATCAAATGATGCAAAGAAAATATATACTTTAGAGGAAATTTAGTTATTATTTCTTATTTGAAAACTGTTAACTCAATACGCAATTGTCGCCATTTTGGCCCCTTTCAAACAAAACTTTCAGACACTCGCGAAACATAAATATTAGGTCTTAGATGTTTGCAATTACTTTTTTACATAAGTTAGTTATCCTATTTCATGAATATTACATAAAAAGTAACAATTCATATTGAAAATTTAAATTTAGGACAAATAAACTAGAGCCAGTCGCATTTTACGCAGTTCAATTTAACATATTTTTTACAAAATGGCTAAGCATTGTATGCCATAGATGTTATATGTCATTGAAAAGAAGAAAACATCGACTTTGTAACTGTATATCACGTTACTAACCAGCCAATAATAAATAATGTTGAAAAAATAACATTCATTGTGAGTTCTGTGGTCTGTTATCTTTCATCAACTTGTGCATGTATTGGTAAATTTTGATTTCCCGCCATACTCGCAATAGAATAGATATATTGATATATTGGATAGATATATTGGATAAGAATAGATATATTGGATAAGCAGATATATTGGATAAGCAGATACATTCTAATTCGACAAGTATCTGGAGAGTTTAGGACAATATTTTACGAAATAACGATGTAAAGTCTGATTTTTTTTAAAGTGCCAATTCTATACATAAACAAAAAAAATGCATAGTATTTACGCATGTAAATGTATTAGTAGACTCGTGGTTGCTGATTGGTTTACACCATTTGGTGTCCTTAACAACAAACATCAACAAACCCGACAGTACGTATCTATCTCTCGAAGTGAGCGCACGTTTGATTTTTTATGGTGACCATGTGTTCTAAATTAAGAATTTCATTTTTTATTTCTAACTTATGTATTTTATTTTTTGTTTAATATCGATATATAATTATTATTATAAACATGTGTTATCACCGTCTTAGTATAGAATAAGTGTCCATTATTTATTTGTATTAGTTACATAGATATATTATTTATGTATGTGTGTTTGCCTCAATGAACTATTATGTAAATATTTTGTATAATATAATTTATTATTTTGTAAAATAATATGTAACTGTTTATTATTATAAGGACTAGTTGCATGTAACACATGGGATCCAACTGTCGACAGCGATAGTATGTATAGTTGAAGAATAAGTACCAAACCCATAAATACAAATTATTTATTATTTTATGATATTTAGTTTTCTATACAACACATGTACCTAGGTAGTCAAGATAGGATAGTATGGAGGTCAGTCTTTTTTTCCTACCCGGAATATGAAAACAGCATGATGGTATATGTATATTGTATGTTTAGAGATGAAGTATCAAACTATTAAGTCTTCTTTGATATTGTGTATAGGTGACTACCATACAAATTGTATGAAGCGATGTCGTCACTAAATTCAATTTTTATAAAAATTGTTAAAAAAAATTTGAGATGTACTGCTACAATGTTAATATTTTTTATATAAAATTAAATTATCTAGTTGGGGTGTTTCGGCTTTTTTCGATATTTTAAAAAAAAATGGAAATATAGGCAGTTAAACTCATAAATTTATCATAAAAAAAATACTTTTCTTAATAAAAAATGTTTGAGAAACCCTGGAATTTTTTTGAAAAAACTAATTTGAGATTTTGTATTTGTCTATGTTTATACCAATTTTCAGCGTTCTAGCTTTTATGGTTTCTGAGATATAGGGAAAAATAAAATAAAAATTCAAAAGTTGATAACCCCTGACTGAAACAAAAATTCAAAATTCCGAGTATAAAAGTTTTGTAGGCCTGTAACTGTTTATATATTCTGAAATTTTAGGCTCTGTAAATTGAGCGGATCAAAAGTTATAAGGGGGGGGACGGACACACACACACAGACATACACACACACAGACACACGAAATGTTCTACTCCGAATTCTAAGTAAATCCGTGTATGGAACATATATGCTGCGAAGCCTCTAAGTTGGTGTTTTTTGACTTCAAAGTTGGAAAAGCCGTGAAAAAAGTAGACCTCTCCATACAATTCTCGCGTATTCTGGCTTGATACATTGTCGATATGTTAAGAGAACAAAGTTCTCCTGAACAAATCGACAGTTGGATTAATTACTTCATAATGTATTCTTTTATTTTCCTAATAAAAAGTATCAAATAAATATTTTGTTTAAATATATTACTTTCCCAGGAGATGCCCATTAACATTTGCAGAAAATACCTAATAATATAGACCCATTAAAGCCGCATGGTACCGGGAGTAAGAATAGGTATGAAAAGATTTGAAGGTTTTGAAGATATATGCATGTGAAAGTTACAACCGTTTTATATCATAAAATGATAAAAAAAATCCCATTATATTTTTTTCTTTTACATCATGGTCACCCTATGAGCTTTGGCACTCTTAAAAAAATCAGACTTTACATTATTAGTTGTATTATATTGTTTCTAGAGCATAGTTTTATGAGTTGTTATTGATTACCGGGGAAATTATTATACCAATTATTGAAAGATTGGCTGTTTGTTTAAGGTAAATATATAACAAAATTGTTATAAATATCAGTTATTTATTTTCTGTTATCCATTTCCATATAACATGAAAAATGTCCTCAGCTATGGGAGCTAAGCTAAACTAACTTAGCTTAGCTTTTGATCTGTAACCGGCTTAAATGTTGAAAAATATTATTTGATATTAAATTGAAGAAGATACAACGATTTACTAGATACAAAAGAGAAAGGCAATCGTGGTTTCACTGTATTTACAAATCCAGGCCCACGAGTACAGGCGACCAGAGTACCAGCCAGAATAGGCGAGCCACATGGGCCTGCGACCATGTATGCGGGATTAAGGGTCCCCTTTATGACTCAAAAGTGATACGATTCCCGTAAATACATGAAATGGTGGGCTAAAATGAAAAATTCAAATAAACGAATGACATACCCAATCCCCTAGAAGCAACGGCTGTGGCGACCAGCACTTTACACTTGCCACTCTTGAAGTCGGCAAGAGCCTGTTCCCTTTCACTCTGTAGCCTATCGCCGTGGATGGATGTTGAGGAAACAGAGCACTGGGACAGCCACATGGCGATGAAATCTGCGCTGCGTTTTGTTTCAACAAACACCATGCAACGTTCACTATCTGCAAAAATTTTATTTTACAAATATCAGACGAACATATTATATAACATGAAAAGATGTACGAGTGTAAGAGGATCACGATAAGTACACAAAGTGTATGGAACTCCATCACACTACAATGATGCCAATAACAGGGACATGACGTGATGGTATGTAAGTACCATGATGAAATATTAACAGGCAGGTAGCTATTGCTAATAGGTCTGCATTGTGTGCTTCATTGTATAATATATATCAGTGTATCAGCAGACAGAACTACTCTGGTTTACTGTTAACATTAATTAAATGTAAATTAAAATTTAACCTAATTACTTAGGTTTTGCTTTAAACTCTTTCTGTTTTCTGGGAAAACATTAAATGTACATATATCAATTTATTGAGGTTAACTTGAAAATATGTTAAACTGAGTCAACTTACCATCTTCTTTTAGAAGGTCTAGAAGCTTCTGTTTCTTTTCAAATTTCTCCACTTCATAGAAAGCTTGTTCCACATCACTGCAAGCTCCGCCAACGATGCCCACAGCGATGAACAGGTAATTTGAGAGGAATTGGCGGGCCAAATTTTGAACATCCTCTGGGAATGTCGCCGAGAACATCAATGTTTGACGTTCTCCCTGGAAATGTACAAGATAATTTTAAGATAAAGATAAACATAGCATAACACGGCAACTCTGTTGATATTGTTCTTTGATCTATGGCAGGGGTGGCCAAAGTGTTGACTACATAGTTATTCAGTCACTTACATGTCTGACATTTCGTAACAAGAATTATTTTTTAGTACAATTCTTCCATGGTAAATTTACAAAGTTGTATCCATTTTGAATCCCTTACTTCATTTATTATGTTTACAAAACTAAAATAAATAAGTCATCAATTAATTGATATTGAATTAGTATTATACATAATTACTACTTTTAGTGTATGTAGACCACCCCCAATAATTTCAAAAGCAAATCACAAAAAATTACTAACGTGAATGGTAATTGCCTTTTAAATACTGACTTAGCAAATGGATAAGGCGAACAGGAAAATCTCATTAACCCTTGGTGTGTTTGACCTTGTGCGCAAATTGCTTAATGGTCGTCTGCTTGGGTATATCGTTATCTCGACAGCCCGTATGGAGGTGTTTACATTTATATGAAAATTAATTAATTATGCTTCGGGACGAAATAAATTTGCGGTTATTATCTAAAGCTAGATAACTAACCAACCTTTTACAATATTTTTTATTGTGAACACATGTTTTATTTATTTTATATAGGCCATTGAATATAGAATTCAACTTGTAACAGTTCCCATCTCAATAAACGAGGAATTTTCAATATATGTTTTATTTCAATTCGCGATTTTTCATGTTTTCTACTTGGAGCGATAATAAAGCAATCATATGATACAAAGAAAATAAATACTTTAGAGGAAAATGAGTTATTATTTCCGATTTGAAAACTGCAAAAAAAATACGCATTTACGCCATTTTATACTTCGTCAAACTTGACTTTCAGATACTCGCAAGACGTAATTATTTGGTCTTGGATGTTAGAAATCACTTTTTTACACAAGTTAGTTATCGTATTTCGTAAATACCACATAAAAATTCACAATCTAAATTGAAAAATTGATTTTAGGGCAAATAAACTGAACATAACCCCATTTTAGTAGTACAATTTGATATTGCCTCTTGTAAATGACCTTGATGTAAATTCCCAACATATTGTATATCATTGGAAAGAAGAAAAAAATATCTATCATATGACGTAATAAATTTCTAACCAGTCAATAATAAAAAAGTGAACAAAAAAACATTTGTTTCGGTTGTCTTTGGTCTACTACTTGCGTATGTATTGGTAAAATTTGAAATTGGCGCACGTTTGGTATTGGTCAGCAATATTTCAAGATGGCGCTGGCACAATGCTCGTTCGCTATTGGACGGGCCTTACAGAAGGGACTCACAAACAATAGCGGCAGGGATTCACAACACATTTATTTTGATAAATAATTGAAATGAAACAAACAACTAGAAAAAATACTTTTGTTTATTTTGTCAACATGTAAAATTTGTCAAAAATAAAATTCAATAGCACAAAAAGAACAAAATACAGTTGACATTAAAAAAAATTATAAATAAAATTTACGGGAGACAAAAATTGTCAAAAAAAATTTTCAACCCAAAATACAATTTACATATTTTTTTTATAACCCGAGTTTACGGGATAGTAAAATGTGTAGATGACAACTATCTGTCAAAACAAAAAAAAAATTATAACCCATAAAGTTATACTTAGTTTATTGTAAAATACAAATGGTTGAATTTTTTTTTTGCAAATATTTATTTTGACAGAATTACTTTAGAACTGTCAAAATAAAATACAAAAGCTACAAAATACAATTTAGATATTTTTTATATAACCCGAGTTAACGGGATAGTATAATGTGTAGATGACAACTATCTGTCAAAAACTGACAAAAAAAATATTTTTTTAACTCATAAAGTTATACTTAGTTTATTGTATAATACAAATGGTTGCTATTTTTTTTTTGCAAATATTTATTTTGACAGAATTACTTTAGAACTGTCAAAATAAAATACAAAAGCAACAAAATACAATTTACATATTTTTTTATAACCCGAGTTTACGGGATAGTCAAATGTGTAGATGACAACTATATGTCAAAAAAACTCTGACTGGTTGGTTGGAAGAAATTGCCGCTTGGCAATAAACCCGTCAGTGTAAAACTATTTGTATAAAAAGTTGAAATAAATAAACATATTAATAATAAAAACGGTGCCAAAAACTCTGGCTGGTTGGTTGGAAGAAATTGCCGCTTGGCAATAAACCCGTCAGTGTAAAACTATTTGTATAAAAAGTTGAAATAAATAAATATATTAATAATAAAAACGGTGCCAAAAACTCTGGCTGGTTGGTTGGAAGAAATTGCCGCTTGGCAATAAACCCGTCAGTGTAAAACTATTTGTATAAAAAGTTGAAATAAATAAATATATTAATAATAAAAACGGTGCCAAAAACTCTGGCTGGTTGGTTGGAAGAAATTGCCGCTTGGCAATAAACCCGCCAGTGTACAACTATTTGTACAAATAGTTGAAATAAATAAATAAATTAATTAATAATAAAAACGGTGCCAAAAAAAATAATAAAAATTGTTATGTAAAAAGTGAAAATAGAACAAAGAATATTTATTTGTCATGTAACTAAAATTTTGTATACAAGCTAAATAAATGTATACAAAATCAAAAACAATAAATATAACAAATATTGTGATATCCCTGGCCGTCTTTGTATACAGATAAGGAGCCGCCATCTTTGTTTGCATTTGTGTGTGTGTTGTTTGATGATGAATTTCTCGATTGCAAAATATTTTTATCACACCATTTGAATTTATTGTAAAAAACTTATTGGAATCTGTTGGATATTTGTTCACAACAAAATTATCTTCAAAATGAAATAAGTGGTTCACTCAAAGTACTCTTCTATACGTAGAAAACACTCGAACAAATTTGTACTACGCACTTCGTTTTTACCGTTTCAAATTTTTAACAAGATTTTTTCGATTTTTATGACACAAAATTACAATTTTTATTTACGCACTCACTTTATTTTAGTAAATAGTAACGAAATATAACAATAACTTATATTTCCTAGTTATTTACGTCTTTCTTTTCCACAAAAACAAAACTTCGACTCGCAGTACAAAACATTCAAACTTGGTCGAACTTCAACGGTATTGAATGACGAATTAGTCGCATATTTTGACCGGATGTTTTTTGTTTATGGTAAAATAATTCATTAGGATTAGATTCAAGCGAATCTAAAACTTATTTACTGCTTGCATAATATTTAAAATTGAAAAAAATAAACACAATACCTCTTGGTACGGATCCGTACCGTAAGCACACGACGGGGTATAATGTCCTTGGTACGGATCCGTACCGTGAGCACACGAGAGGTTAAGTATATTAAACAAAATTAATATTTTATACAATATTATATTCTTGAATCAATCGATGGGCATATTAACGAAAAATAAAAAATACTTACAGTAGGTTTCATGGTGCAGTGTCCCATCATTTTTTCAATGTCTTTCATAAAACCTAAATCCAACATTCTGTCCGCTTCGTCCAACACGACAAATCTCACAGAGTCGAAGCTCAAATGTCTTCTGGTCACAAAGTCGTGCATTCTGCCGGGCGTCGCCACCAATATGTGACATCCACGCTGGAAATACAAATAAAACATATATTTAACAACCATAATTAAGGATGTAAAAAAAATGACCATTACTGGGTTCTGGAACAAAATACCATTTGATTTACAATCAACAAGCACAATTATAATGAACAAATTCTATGCTGAATCGACACTGGGATTTTTTCTTTTAGTCTATTTTAGTAGTAAAATGACATACAAAAAAGAAATACACATTTTTGGTATAAATATTCTATTACCAAAACACTACTCGACTATGTAATGAATATGTGGCAGCGCCTGGTGGACTGCAACATGTACGGCCCGGGTATCTCGTATGCTTCCGAAGATTTACGAAGATCGACGAATCACAGCGCACTGCTGTTGATTCAAGCCAATGTACCTACAGATTATTCGTGTGTTGATCGTTGAATACATTAGAGTCACGTTTAATTTTTATCCATTAGTTCCGACCCACGACATCACAAATTTATCACAAGTTATTTTTTATATTGTATTTTCAATTGTTACGAATAAACCAGTGTTGATCATGTAAGTAGTTCTTTGATTGAAACCCTTCATCACAATAAAATTATATATTATCAATTATTTGATTAGCTGACAAGCAATATCATACTTGGAGGTATATGTTTTAAATAAAATAGAATCCCTTTGAACACGCACCTTCGCAATATAATCCTTTCTTCATTAATTAAATAAATAAACATATACCCCCAAAAATATATTTGATTTCAGCATTTTTAATACATTTCACTTACCCCAACGTTACTACTCTGATGTCTTACTGCGGTGCCGCCGTAGGCAACGCATGTTTTGATGATAGAGCCGTGGGCAAACTTTCTGGCTTCCGTGTAGATCTGTATGGTCAACTCTCTGGTTGGTGACAGGATCACAACCTGTGGTTGAGCGCACCCCTCCTCCGTCACAATCAGGTCAGTTGGCTCGCTCAACAGCTTGTGGATAATGGGGAGCAAGAAGGCAGCCTGGGAAAATATATTGGTCAAAGAAAAAATATACAGTGAAACCTCTATCTATCGTTATTGAAGGGACCCTAATGAAAAAAAAACTATGTATATTAAAAAAATAACATTAATATTTAAATGTTTAATATGGTCATACACATTACATACTGTCATTTATTTTTTATTGCCGTAACATTCTTTAGGTGTTACAAATTAAAAAAAATTAGGTATCAGTTATTCAATATGCATATAAAAACATTTATATAATATATAGAATTGATGAAATATGCTATGTAATTTAAATGATTAATGCGGGAAAATGAAGAACGAAGAATGATCAATGGGATCAATTTATAGTTTAAGAAATTGCCATATGACAATAGAATCGCCACTTCCACAGGGTGCAAGGACGTGTTTATTATTATTAATTAATGTCTCAATGAAATTGTCAAATCAATATCCACTTACAGTTTTTCCAGATCCGGTTTGTGCGCACGCCATAAGATCTCGTCCCGCCATTATCATGGGAATGGCAGACTTTTGAATGGGTGTGGGCGTGTGATAACCGGATTTTTTAATATTTTCTAAAATAATGGGCCGAAGATTTGACGTCTCAAAATCGGTTATTTTCTTAGGAGGGTCTTCGCCTGAAACCTGAAAGGAAATAATACAATTCAAAAAATAATCAACAACGGAAAATCATGATGATAAAAAATGACTATACTCGTGACAATGTGTGATAGCCATTTTGACGTTTGAACATTTCACGAAGTTCCATAATTATTCACAGCTAAGCGTGGGGAACAAATGCCGTACTTCATTGTGTGCGTCTACTTAATGAAGTACAGCATTTGTCCATCTACACTTAGCTGTCAATAATTGAACCCATCACCCGTATAAGGGTCTATACCATACATTTGGTCAAAAACAACTTTTTTAACAGAAAAAGGATCTATATCACAGGACAACGTAAAATTATTTTATTTTTCTCTTATAATGGCAACCCAAAACACTTTTTTTGTCTATGAAAGTTAGCGGTTAGGCGTAGAAGAGTATTAACTTTTTTTATAAAAAAAATATGTTTTTCTCAATATATATTTTTTTCATATAGACCCTTATACGGGTGATGGGTTCAATTATGAAAATTCATTAGAGTCCAACTTCTCTTCACTCCCTTCCACCAATCCAAGCAAGAAGTTGGTGGAAAGGATTGACTGAAATCTAAGCCCTATTATTTTATATTTGTATGATTTTGTTTAGAGCCAGTACTAAAATTAAAACCCTAATGTTATATAGTTGTGTTTACCTGAATCTGTATAAAATCGTATTTATTAAAATTAATTCCACTTGTGATTCCGGCGCCAAACATTTCTCCCTCATCCTCAGTTGGTTCCGGGGGAATATATATTTCTCTCTTCTTTTCTGGTTCTTCACCTCCTACACCATTTTCACCTCCACCGCCATTTTCATCAGACCCTCCTATTAAAATAATCAAATAAATACATTATTACTATATAGTAGGGGTGGTGCCGTGCACTATGGCTTAGAAGGACTATTGGGCTTTCACTTCAGTTGAAAGATATAGTAAATAATATGTAATTAATAATTAACTGAATTTAAACAGTACACCTCAGTTTAATATTTTTCTGCTACCCGTCTGTACAGTAAAACTCGCTAACTCTTCCTCTAGTACTTAAGATAAACCCCCTTAGTCAACTTCATTACCATTACATACGGTCTATACAAAGTTATAGGTATGTTCAGATGAGAGAGCGGGTCTGCTCCCAAACTAGTAAATTATAAAATATATAGAATTGCTCCAACACATAAAAATAAAATACACACCGTTTATTACACTGAACATCAAGAAAATAAAAATATATTACCTCCTCTACCCCCTCTTCCGCCTCTACCTCCTCGATCCCCTCCACCTCTACCTCCTCGATCCCCTCCACGTCCACCACGGAAACCTACAAAACACAACACCATTGTCATTTATATATACATTGCATAGAAAATTTAAACTCAAATGTGAAATAAATTTAGTTGAATAAATATAGAATGAATGATCCTGAATCATTAAACGGGCTATAGAAATTGTTTACATTTTTATTATTAAATATAATTTACAAAAAATAAAATATTGGTGAATGTTTGTGGCAACAGAAAACTATTCCATCGACACAGCTGCGCGCGCACACATCGAACCAAATGTGCCCATCGACAAACCTCCCACGCAGCTCGCCTTCATTAATGTCTGTCGACTCTGTCATTGAAGACGCTAGTAAAACGAAGCTCTCCGCGTTGCCGTCATTTGAGATATTCCGATAATGAATTAACTTAATCTATATATTTAAAAGTCTATTATAAGTATTGTAGTGTATACCAGCAGTGAAAGGCATTAATAATAAATTAGAAGAAAGACAATTGAGATGGTATGGTCACATATTAAGAAGACCGGAGGATCACATCATGAACCATGCTATGGCCGTAGACATCCCCCGATCAACGAATAGGGGAAGACCAAAGAATACATGGATGGCGCAAAGGAGTTCACAATTGATGAAACAAGAATTAACATTGGAGGCGGCCCAGAACCGAAGAGTGTACAGCCTGAGGACGAGGAGAGCTGACCCCAATGGGGTAAGTAAGAAACTAAACTCATTTGAATTTACTTAAAGACCATCCCCATATAATAAACAATCGCATATAATAAACAATCTTTCTTCTACATCATTATTGAAATGGGAATGCAAAGATGAAATCCTTATGCCTCTATGCATCAGGATATGTTGTTTACATCATATAAATGATACATCAGGATATGTTTACATCATATAAATGTAATTAAAGAATTTTTGAATAAAAATAATTATTGCGATCAGTGTCATTCTTTTTATACAAATAAATATAAATCCCTAAACTAAGCAAATGCTTGTGAATACAGGATTCACGCATCCACTAGATTATCAATCCAAGACATTAGTCATTCTGCCATTTACCCATTTCTAAATTACTGTATCACGTTAAAACTAGTGGGTTGTGGCCAACGCTATAAATGATGTCTATAATTAAAAGTAAAACACTTTATTGATTCTACATGAATTTAATTTATGCGATAGGCCTATTTCACCTTGATAGGGCATTTACGAGCTTATTTCTACCCCAACGCTATACTTCTCACAAGTCACTCCACAAAGATTTGTATGGTAAATTTTCGACATTTTCATGAAATGAATTTGTAGTTATTTTTTATTTAAAAATTTTACTATGAAAACTTGATAATTCTTCAATGCCATTTTATGAAAGTTATGTGCCTTTTTAACAATTTGAAAAGTTACATCACATTCATAAAAGTTCGTTTGATTTTGGGGTCACTTTGAAGCACAAATGCGAGTATTAGTTATACAAAATTGCAAAATTTGAAGAGTAGAATAAACAAGCAGTACACAGGACGCACACACAAAGATACATTGTGTTTCATAGTACAAACTCAACATGATACTAGTTGATAATCTGCAATAAAAAACCTTATAAATTGCAAATTCATAATTCCCCACGATATCCCCTTGGGGTAACTATCACATTAGCCAGACCATAAAAGACTCAAGGGTGCCTAACTTCCATATATCTCTTAGTGAAAAATGTACTTCTGCTACTTCTCCATTGGGATATAATTAACCACATAATTATGTTTTATGCCTTCCTGGTATAAAAATAACTGGAGTATTTGAAGGAAAAAAAAATATTGTTGATTTATGATTCTTGCTGCTTCATTCTAGAGATCATCAGAAAGTAGTAGGTCGATTTGTTACAAAATTATTTCTCTTAACATATTAACATAGTTTCAAGCCAAGATCTGCGAGATTTTGTATGGCCAGCGGCCTTACTCTCCATTCCAAATCCAGACCCAATATGATCCGATTCGTTAAGAACTTACCTTCGTAACGGAGAATAATGCGGTAGATATGTTTTAATCGTAATATTCGTTCATTTGAATGTACGCAGGCGACAGGTAAGTAAATTATAAGTGAAAATTTGAAATTGGGATCGGATTCGAGTTTCAAGAGTAAGGCTACAGGTCTACATTTTACATGTTTTTTTTTTTCCAACTTTGAAGAAAAAAAAACCACCAACTTTGAGGCTTCTAGGGATTGCAATATAGCAGCATTTTCAATCCAGTAAGATTATTGAGGATTTTCTTGATCGAGAACAATATCTTAAACTAGTTTTTATGAAAAAAAAATCAGGGTTTCTCAAACTTTTTTATTGAGAAAAACATTTTGTTTATGACAAATTTATGTGTTTAACTGCCTATATTTCTAAATCTTTTAAATATCAAATAACACTGAAACTAGATAATTTAATATTCTATAAAAAATATCAATTTAAGTAAAAATTGAATTTAATGGCAACACCGTTTCGTACAATTTGTATGGCAGAATACAAAATATCTACAGGGACCCAAACATTGTTATTTATAAAAATATATTTGGTTCAATTGAACCCGGTTCAAAGTCTTATTCTGAAATTCAAATATTCTCATATAAAAATAAATAATTCTTGTATAAGAATATTTGAATTTCAGAATAAGACTTTGAACCGGGTTCAATTGAACCAAATTTATTTTTATAAATAACACTGTTATAGTTTTATACTTAATCTTCATACATACATACCATCAAGTTGTTTACCTATTCGGGGAAGGAAAACGAAATATCTTTTATATTCAATAATTTGGATTTAAGGGTTTGTATTTTGGGACGTATTCTTCAACTATGCATACTATCGCCATAGACAGTTGGATATCATGTGTCACATGCAACGAGTATTAAAAATAATAAAAGTACATACCTCCTCGTCTCCCTTCATAATCTCCGCCTCTGCTGTCTGAACCATCGCCATATCCATTAGATTCCTCTGTAAATATTATTTTTTTTTTTTTTAAATTGATACCATTAGAAAAAAATACATTGTTACAGTTCATGCTCCAACTTGATAAGCAATAAAGTATCATTCTACAAACAAAGGTGGATCCCGTTACAATTATAGTAGATCCTGTAAGTCAATGAAACAGAAACAGTTTTAGATATTTAATTATTTCTTGTATAAACCGTACTTATATTTTAATTATAACTATCGATTTAAATAATCTGTGAAAAAACCCGCCCTAAAGTAGTAATTTGGGAGGAAAAGAAACTTCTGTCCAAATAAATTAATACCTAAATTATCACTGTACAACTATGTACATAATATCTTAATGCTTCATCAAATATATTGATACTTTAAAGAAACTTTTGTTTAATTAAAAAAGAATAAGTAACATGCCTATTGCTTACATGAAAACATGGATTTTTTTTTCTTTCAAAACTTCAATGTCAATCTGGAGACAGAAGATGTTGTTTTGTCATGAAATTTTGTATGTGAATGTAATTCGTCATTTGGCAACATATTTTCAGTATAATATTTTGATTGACATTTTTTCTTTCATACATTCGTGGTCAACCCAACTGTGAATTTTGATAATTTCCAAAGTGGAAGGGAACGGTTTGAATATGTATCTACAAAAAACCTAAAATTTTGTTCAGTCCATATGATTTTTCATGATGTTTGCTGATAAATACATATATTAGTTTTGAGCTGTGTAGTCATTTCAAACATCTCCCGATTATTGTTGTATCGTATTGATATTCAAAAAAAGATAACAAACCTTGGTCATTATTGTGCCTATCTCCACCCCAACTGCTGCCTCCATCACGTCCTCCTCTACCTCCCCCTCTGCCATCTCTGCCTCCTCTGCCACGACCTCTTCCTGTAAACATATATTTTTTTTGAACCTTTTGTACAAAGGACAACACACAGTACATACATGCAATCTATATATAATATTAAAACAATAAAAAAGTGTGATTTAGTGTGAGTGTGCGCATGAAAGATAGTAGATATGTGTGAAAGAGATAATATAGAAATAGTGTGTGTGTACATTATATACATACATTGCTATTATGGTAAATTTCATATCACAATACAGTAGAGCCTCAATAATATGAACATCTCTATTCAGATGTAGGAAAGAACATAGGCTAATAAAAAATCTAATCTTGTGGATTGAAACTTTTTTTTATTTTTATAAATAAAATTCAATTTATAATTATGAAATTACTTAAAAATCTGAAATTCTATTTGAAAATACAATAAATTATAATGCAATTTTTTTATTCGAAAATTTCATATTTTGTCAATTGTTATTTTCAAATAAGGATACTTTGTAATTTGAAATTGAAAAATAAATATAATATTAAATAGATATTATATTAATCACCTCTTCCATCAAAATCTCTTCCTCTTCTTCCCCCTCCACCACCACGATATCCACTGGATGCTGAAATATATATTAACACATTAAAAAAATTTAACTAGGTACTGATTGTTACCATTTATTTTTATTTATGAACACTTGTATGCAACCGAAGCAAGTTGTGATCTAACCAACATTTTTAGACCACTGAAGTAATAATTTGGAGAAATGATTTTGAATAAAATTTTCCCCTGCTGAGAATCAAACTCAGTATGCCAGCACATAATTCTAACAATTTACCACTAAGCTACAGCGGTCGGTAATTGTTGGCGACATAAAAACATATTGATAACGAGTGTAACTGTTAAAAAATAATAAGATATACTGGACATACAATTTCTGTACATAAAGATTTTTGGAATCACGTCCCATAGAAATTTCGAGTTTCATTAACACTTCCCGCTTTTAAAAGAAATCTGAGGAATTATTACCTTACACATAACACTTAAATTTGTCTCCTCTGCTGTCCCCCTTTTTTTATTGATTTTGTTTTCTATGTATTTATACTTTCATTATATATTTTATTCATATAAATAATTAGTTCGTATCATAAAAATAATTTGTTTCACCAAATGAATATGGTTGGTTAGAAGATGTTGCCATTTGGCAATAAGCCCACCATTGTGCACATGTGCTCAAAATAATTTACATAATTAAATATAACGAGGTCCGAATGTGATGTCTGTATCTGATGTGAATGTGATAACTTACTGTCTGTATCTGATGTGAATGTGATAACTTACTGTCTGTATCTGATGTGAATGTGATAACTTACTGTCTGTATCTGATGTGAATGGAGTAAATCCTCGTCCTATATTGAAAGTCCTTCCAGAGTCTAGTACTGGCTGCGCCTGAGCAAAAATACAAAAATTAAATTAAATGCACACAATTATTTTAAAGAAAAAATGTTTTTTTTAGAACCATATAATATTGTAACAAATTTATTTGAGGCTTAACAATATTGGTACGCTTTTAAGCTAAAGCACGATTACGTTTATAAGGAAATTCTGAATATTTGATTGCAGTGCAATCACTAAATTAAATTTTTATAAAAATTGTTAAAAAAAATTGGATTCACTTCTACAATATTAATATTTTTTATAGAAAATTAAATTATCTAGTTGGGGTGTTTCGGCTTTTTTCGATATTTTTAAAAAGTTGGAAATATAGGCAGTTAAGCTCATAAATTTACCATAAAAAAATATTTTTCTTAATAAAAAATGTTTGAGAAACCCTGGAATTTTTTTGAAAAAATCATTTGAGATTTTGTATTTGTCTATGTTTATACCAATTTTCAGCGTTCTAGCTTTTACGGTTTCTTAAATCAAAATTTCAAAAGTTGATAACCCCTGACTGAAACAAAAATTCACAATTCTGAGTATAAAAGTTTTGTAGGCCTATAACTGTCTATATATTCTGAAAATTTGGGCTCTGTAAATTGAGTGGATCAAAAGTTAAAAGGGGGGGATGAACACACAGACACACAAAACTCACATAAAATGTTCTACTCCGAATTCTGAGTGAATCCATGTATGGGAACATATAAGCTGCGAGGCCTCTAGTTGGTGTTATTAGCATGCAAAAAGTCCCCTACGCCATACAAAATTTTCCTTCGTACACGCATCTTGGCTTAATAATGTCGATTCATTCAGAGAATTGAATTCTCATGAACGAATCGACAGTTGGATTAATTTAACACACACCCGATAACAAGTTGCCACATTCTGGAGACTTATGATATTTATCGTCACACAGATCCAGACTGGAAAGATAACTTAAAACTGTGTCTCCACCGGGAATTGGGATTGTGTTAACCCAAGGCTCTTAGGTCAAAGTCTCTCTCATACTGTGCCAGTATCAATATTCTTAATAGCTTTGATAAAAACAAATATAAAAAGAAACATTTTTTAACAGATTATTAATTATCTCAATAGAGACGAAGTTGGAATATTTACTGTAGGAGAACCGGGATATCAAGGCACCTACAGGGTTTACGTGATCACTTTATGCGCTTGCGCAACGTTCACCAATTATGCATATTGTTGAGACATATTGTTGTTCTTTTATCAACTTACCACAGACAAGTCTCCGGATTCATCCCACTCATCCGCCATTCTGAAAATTCAATAAAAAATTAAGTGCTTGAATAATTTTTTTTTTCCTGTTATTATGTGAGCCTCCCCACAATAACTCCATTTAAAAAGGGGAAATTTAATACATTATACTTAGAGGGGTTTTTTAAGAATGACTTTGTCCTTGTAACAAGAAAATATGCATCCTGATACATTCCCTAGACTAAGTAAAGATGATTGTACTTTAGGTGAATGAAATTGGTCAAAGGTATATTCGAATCCCATCCTCTGGATCACTTATCAAGTGTGCGAGTTGCTCTGCCACCGAACCATCTGTTATACGAGAAATAAATTAAAATATAAAAGAATTTTTGCATAGGGTGGTAAAAGCAGCATTATCCGCATCCTATTGGATTTGGTTGCGCAGGGGAGTGGAGTATCAGTCGGAGATTGGTGGGAGAGTGGTGAGCGTGACTTGAGTCATAAAGGGGCCCATTAATCCCGCATACATGGTCGCAAGCCCATGTGGCTTGCCTGTTCTGGCTAGTACTCTGGTCGCCTGTGCTCGTGGGCCTGGATTCATGAATCCAGTGAAACCACGATTGCCTTTCTCTTTTGTATCTATATAAATGCCCGAAACGCTACATAGAATACAGATGTTGCAAGATCAGTCTATATAATGTAAAATAACTTCTAGAAACGCTACATAGAATACAGATGTTGCAAGATCAGTCTATATAATGTAAAATAACTTCTAGAAACGCTACATAGAATACAGATGTTGCAAGATCAGTCTATATAATGTAAAATAACTTCTAGAAACGCTACATAGAATACAGATGTTGCAAGATCAGTCTATATAATGTAAAATAACTTCTAGAAACGCTACATAGAATACAGATGTTGCAAGATCAGTCTATATAATGTAAAATAACTTCTAGAAACGCTACATAGAATACAGATGTTGCAAGATCAGTCTATATAATGTAAAATAACTTCTAGAAACGCTACATAGAATACAGATGTTGCAAGATCAGTCTATATAATGTAAAATAACTTCTAGAAACGCTACATAGAATACAGATGTTGCAAGATCAGTCTATATAATGTAAAATAACTTCTAGAAAAAAATTAATGTACAAAGAATGAATATGTCCTTTTTTATATTTTGTATTGCTTCTTGGCCAACTAATAGATTCTATGTTAAATATTTATTTAACAAGCACCTAATAACACAGTTGCCGAATTCCGGAGACATATTTATCAACTCACAGATCCACAATGAAAACACAATTTTATAAAAAAAACAGTGTCCACCGGGAATTGAATACGAGACCTTTCACCCAGGAATGAGATATCTAACCAACTGAACCACAAGGCCGGAATTTAAAAGTTTTCGAACAAAAAAACGAGCATTGTTGCCCATATATTACCTACTTGATATTACACTGATGAATATCAAGTAGGTATTTATGAATATGAGTATAAGTGGAGTTAGGTATTCTTCTCTCAACATTTAATATGCTTTCAAGTAAACTATAACAAATCGAAAGTTCGAATCGAAAAAATCTGCGCAATAACGAGATCAATGCAAATAAAATCCATAAAAATATAGTATACAACAATAAACACATTTATTTTCAGAGATTATTTATGTTCTTTGTTTTGGACAAGGTCATCCAATGAAAAAATGTCTGCAGAACAGGGTGAAAGGAGGAAATTGAATATAATTGATACCATCAAAGGTATTGTGGTAAACATCTAACAAATCAATATATTTATATTTACGCAATCCTTATCTTGCTAAAACAAAAACACACGTGCTTACAGCATTTTGCAAACAGAAAATACATTTCATTGCAAAATTACTATTTTGAGGCAATTTTATAAAAAAAACTGGTACCTTGAATATGAGATTTTCTGTAGATAGAAAATAAACTAATTATTATAAGCTCCCGTTGGAGTTATTTGTAAAAAAATAGGTTTTAGAAAATTTTCTACTACAGAAAAAATAACCACCGGCAACTTCCGTTCCCGCGAAATTACAAAGATGTTGAAAGACAATTCATTGCTTTTCCAAAGAAAAATCATAGAGAAAATAATTATTGTAATGAAGCTTTTCATCGTTTAAAAATAAAATATTACCAATAACAAATATTTACTTATCATCCAAAGTAATGACAGCTTCCTATACGCACCTGGTGGCTACGGCTTCTTCAATCTCTATCTATTAAGCTTTTTGATTTTTGGAGTACATCGGCGTGGAACTATTTTTTTTTATAAACACACCCCAAATATGGCGATCATCAAGGTGTCATCAATGGAGAGATGATTTCTTTCCACACACTCATATGACGACCGTATATCGGGGAATTTTCATTTTTTTTTTTCAATAAATGAAATGACGAAATTTTCCTCGCGGGTTTGTTTTTCACATTTTATGAAAAAAAAACGTGAAACATAAGAAAAAATTACAGTTACTCATAGAAAGTTTATTTACAATTTCTAGAAAGCTTGCTCTTAAAATTTTTTTTGAGCTCCCAAGATCCCGAAGCCTCAAGTGCCCACCTCATGCGCTTATGGGGTAATCCGCTACTGTGTACAATGTAGACTATCCCCTTTGATATTTCCATATGTACTGTGATCGATATATTGCCTTATGATATCAAAGAAACCCAAATTTCATTAATTTACTTTGGACTTATATATTTCTGTTATTAATTCTAGGAACGGCTTATAACGGGTCCCCATGCTATGTTATCCTTTATATCAAAAATACATCAGGTTAAAATGCACTAAGCAGACTCCTGAAATCTTGGTTTTCACCCGGTGATGCAGATTGGTTCTTCAGTTTAACCTCCCCCCCCTTCTCCCTGTTCCGTTGCCGCAGATTCACTCTGTAATCAGTCAGTTATCAGTGAGTCGCGTCCGAGAGTTCAGCCATGGATAGGTAGACTAACGCTAGTGGAGCCAAATTCATTATATTGTCCGCGAACGGGATTGTACCATAAAAAGTCGATTGGCAGGGCTGTCCGACGGCCTTAGCATTTTAATTGTATAAAGTAGTGATTGAGTTATTTACAGATCCATATAATTTATTTATCTATTTATTTATTTGTTTGTTTGTTTGTTTGTTTATTTATTTATTTATTCTAATTATTTTATTTATTATTTATTATAATCTCTTATTTATTTACTATTTATTATAATCTCGGGAGAGAAATTAAGTAATATTAATAAAATTTCTATCATTTGTATTTTACTTTGCAGCAGGAGCTAATGTGTTTAATTTGTACTTTTCAGCAATTATTTTTATTTATTATTCGGGATGTCTATACACGTCACCATTTTAATTATTTGGCGCTATCCACCGTGAGGCCTTCAAAGCAATAGGTTTTAATGTAAACAATTTTGACATTAATTTGTAACATTTTTTAATAACAATTTTGGCTATTTACTGTCGACGTTTTTTGTAACAATTTGGCATTCCAACGTGGAACCCTTTTCACATTTTTTATAACAATTTGGCCCCTCGCTTTAACACCTTGATTGTGATTTATCAAGATACTTTTCGCAAATATAATTTTTGGTACTGCCTCCCTAACCAGCCAGCTGGTTAAAAATTATTTGACCAACACCAATTTAGTTATATTATTTTAATATTATCGTTACTTTTTTAAATACATAATGCAACTGGCTCACGCCAGTCGCAATTATAACTACAAACAAACCTAACCAACCTATTTTTACCAAACTTTTGTAGGTTAGATTTAAAAAATCCTAGGCTATCCAGCTGGTCAGGGAGGCAGTACCATAATTTTCCAACTGTCGATTTGTTCAGGAGAACTTTGTTCTCTTAACATATCGACAATGTATCAAGCCAGAATACGCGAGAATTGTATGGAGAGGTCTACTTTTTTCACGGCTTTTCCAACTTTGAAGTCAAAAAACACCAACTTAGAGGCTTCGCAGCATATATGTTCCATACACGGATTTACTCAGAATTCGGAGTAGAACATTTCGTGTGTCTGTGTGTATGTCTGTATGTGTGTGTGTGTGTGTGTGTGTGTGTGTGTGTGTGTGTGTGTGTGTGTGTGTCCCTTATAACTTTTGATCCGCTCAATTTACAGAGCCCAAAATTTCAGAATATATAAAAAGTTATAGGCTTACAAAACTTTTATACTCAGAATTTCGAATTTTTCTTTTAGTCAGGGGTTATCAACTTTTGAATTTTTATTTTATTTTTCCATATATCTCAGAAACCATAAAAGCTAGAACGCTGAAAATTGGTACAAACATAGAAAAATACAAAATCTCAAATTACTTTTTTCAAAAAAATTCCAGGGTTTCTCAAACATTTTTTATTAAGAAAAGTATTTTTTTTATGATAAATTTATGAGTTTAACTGCCTATATTTCCAAAACTTATACAATTATCGAAAAAAGCCGAAACACCCCAACTAGATAATTTAATTTTCTATAAAAAATATTAACATTGTAGTAGAAGATCTCAATTTTTTTTTAAATTGAATTTAGCGACGACATCGCTTCATACATTTTGTATGGCAGTCGCCTATACACAATATGTAAGAAGACTTAATAGTTTGATACTTCATCTCCAAACATACATACTATCATGCTATTTTCATATTCTGGGTAGGAAAAAAGGAACTTCCTCCATACTATCCTATCTTGACATACATACCTACATATGTTGTATAGAAAACAAAATATCTGAAAATATTCAATAATTTGTATTTATGGGTTTATAGTTTGGTACATATTCTTCAACTATACATACTATCGCTAACGACAGTTGGATCTCATGTGTTACATGCAACTAGTTTCTAAAAATTGGAGAATGGATAATATATTATTAATTATATAAGCCATAATACCATAAGCCATAATTTGATCTATATTCAGTTCAGGCAATAATTTAATCTATATTCAGTTTTGTTTGTTTGACGCAAATTTACTATCTTATCTGTGCTTATCTGCTATCTGACATTTAAGAGGTTGTATGAAATTTCGTGAGCGATAAATTGATTATTGTTGGTTTTAAATTTGTTTCTATTTCATTTTGGGATTAAATTATGAAATGTAATTAGCCGATTTTTATATTCGTAGTGTTTTATATCACCATGTCTTTATTATACTTCTTATTATGTACAAGTATATTTCGTCGGTATATATCTGTGATGTTTACATTTCTTCACACCTTCAGGAATTTTTGCTTACACAGTTTATTTTCAGTTTCGATTTTCTATTATATTTTCAGTGTTATTATTTTATGTTTCGTGTGTTTTTTATGTGAATTTTTTATTGTAATGTTACAATAATATTTTGGTTATTTTCGTACTCATTTCATTGAAAATATTATAACCTTTACAGTTCAGTTGGTTACAGACGTTTGACTCTTGAAGCACAGATACGGTATTAATTCCTCACATGATGGGACAGATTTTATATCCACCTCTCTAAGCTTAGCCTGTACTGAGGTGGAATACTAGAAATCTTTGGATATGATTATTTTAAAGTAATAATGGTGCTAATACTATAAACCACTTTTGAGTTGAACTTTACATGACTATATACTATTTCACTTAATAATTTTTTTTTTTATATTTGCATTAGTAGGATTTCTTAGTAGTGTCAGATGTAAAAAAATAAACTATGCCAGATGTGACAGCATATAGAACACACTTATTTGATTAAATTGAATATATAGTATTCGTCACAAAGTAAGAATAATATAAGTTGTTTTTGACATACCCCAAAAACAATAAAACTACTTTGAAATTCATTTATAAATCAAAGTTTCCGTAGAACTAAATTAAAGATTAGCGATACATTTAAAATATTAGCATCTACGTTAATTCACCAGATTGTCAACTATGCAAGCTTACCAACACGAAAAGTGTTATTATGCGGAATACACTATAGTTTCCAAGAATACCTCTCCCATCGACATGTTTATTGCATAGTATTTTCAGCATTATTATTGTAATATAAATTTAAATAAATCTTAAAATTTTTAAATTTACATATTTATTTAAAATATCAAATATTTTATTTTTTATTGGGGGGTTGATTTTATGTTTCTTTTATATCATCTTGTGACAATTTTTTTAAATGTTTTACTTCAGGTTTGAATTGCGCAATCTCAATCTCAAATGAAATGGTTCGAAAAGGTTGATAATATTAAAAGGAAAAATGGTGAACAAAATTATAATTAACATAGGAATACCAACCCAGGAGAAATGCATCCCAGTGGAGTGTTTGTCAACGACATTGGCCGAGGAACTTTGCATAATAATCTGCAACACATTGAATATATCTCAAATTGCTATGACACTCTTTACCTTACAATTGAACGATTCTGTTATTTACCTGCCACCTAATGCGTTAGTAGAACCGTATAGTATTCTAGTACTGAGAATACGATATAGGGTAAGTGGAATATTTTATTAACTTATTTGTCAACACGATATTTATTATTCAAAATATTTTTCCCAAAAAATACATTTGCATTATATTCGAGGTTTAGTCTGTGTCCAGATGTACCTGGGTTGCGTTCACAACGAACGCCGAGCGCACTTAGTGAACGCTCCAAGCCGTTCATAATGACCGGAAACAGACGGTCGAAAGACACTCTGTGGTGTTCAGTTTGAACCTCGTGTGTATGCACCAAACGCTCGGTAAAGTTGTCAGGTGAAAAACGCTCTGAAAGTTATAGTATCTGTTGACTTCTATTTTATCTGTGGAATGATGACTTCTATTTGTTTCTGCGGTATCTAATATGTCAGTTGACATTATTTATGGTGACAATATGCATTTACAATAAATGACATTTGACATTTAAAACACCCGATGCAGCATTCAGATTGAAACGCCGCTCGAAATCGTTCAACTAAGATTGGTGTGAAAAACGCCATTATCTGCAACTTCAAGAACATTCGAGCGTTGAATCTGAAGACAGCCCAGAGTTTACACAACAAAACCTTTTTTCTGCATTTGTTAATATCACAAAATTGTTTTATTTATTCCTTGTGTTTTTATGATTCTTTTCCCAAATTTCTGTAGCTTTCTGTTTCCTTTATTGAATAAATAAAAAAATATTATAAAACAATAATTTTCATTTGTCCAATCACAATTTCCGTCAACCAAAAATATTTATTCCCTCCAAAACTATCTTGGGATAAAAAATTTTATTTACATGTTAATTTGTATTAGAACAAAAATGATTATCTAATGTGTGACGTTGATTGATTATAATTAATCAAATAAATGTTGTATTTTAGATACCGAACCTTGTACGACTGAAAGATTTAGATTCAAATGCCTATAACTTTTACTTCCACCAAATACGAAGAGATGTATTAGATAATAAGATTCCTGAAATAAATTATGCTAAACATAGGGATGAGTTGTTGGGTTTGGGAATTGCAGATATGTAAGTATAATTTTAATTATTTATATATTTTTAATTATCAATATCTTAATAGAAGAACGCATATTATGTAATAATTAATTTATTTTTACAAATACATGTTATAAAATGTTTAAATATATTTTGACAACAGTGTTACTACCATAGTTATTGGTCGGATGGTGTAAAAACACAACAAACAAATCAATTACGTAAAAAAAGCACAAAAACCTCTACCTGATTGCAAATATTGTCAGTTCTCTCTAATAAACTAGAGATGTCTATATGTTATAATAAGAGTAGTTTATAATTTTTATAGTCATTGAGATTTTACTATGACATGTTTTATGCTAAGCACATTATCATGCCGACCGCTGTGGCACAGTTGGTAAGCCGTTCGTTTTCTGTGCGGGCGTCCTGAGTTCGATTCCCAGCAGAGGAGAAATTTATTTAAATTCATTGCAATAAACTCACCACTTGCGCAGGGTGCAAGGAAGTGTTCATTATTATTATTATAATAATAATAAGATTTTATTATTTTTTTATTGCACTATTTTTCTGAATATTGAATTTCTATTTACCTAGTAACATTTTCACTTAAATGAAATTCTTTGACAAAAATAAAACTAATATTTTGTGTCTTTTATGTTTTGTTAAGTCAGATATTATATCTAAAACTTCTGATAACCATTCAATATTGCATTCATATTTACCTAATTACGGTATTTAAGTAATATTTACTTAATGTAGGTTATACTAACCATTTGTTTTATTCAAATATCCACTTATTGTGAACAAGGATTAGTTATTGATGTAAAATTTTAGAGAATTAAATTCTCCCTTCTTTAAGTGACAAGTATTATATGACGATTGCAAGCTTATTTAATATAAATATACAAGAAAAATCTGCGCTACCCACGAGTTAACTACTTGACTGTGGCAAAAACATCCCATTGTGGAGTGCCATCTATGATATTAAAAAGAATAAAACACCACTTATGTTTCCCCTTATTATTTTTAACAATGTACTTTTAAGGTATCGAGTTATGCTGGAGCAAAATAAAAAATGCGATGAAATTGAAAAGGATTACAAAAAATATATACCAAAAGAGGTTTTGAAGAAACATTCTATATTCACAAAAAAACCTATCCACACGACTTTGATCAAGATTGAGAAAACGGGACGCGATGCAGGGTATTATATTACATTATAAATTTTCATTATTTTTTACAAATACATTTATGAGATTAGCAACTGGCATGTGAGAGCGAGAGTGTCGGTGTGAGTACATAATATGAGTGAGCAACAATCTTATATTATGATTAATTCTGTGACACTCAATATTGTCGGTTGTTTTTATATTTGTTGTAAATACATGTGAAAAGAAAAGAATATTGTCTGTAAAAGTACTATATTTTAAAATTACAATGTTAAAATCTGTAAAAATGTTGAGTCCATGTGCCCGAGCTAAGGTCTACGGATAATAAACAATATGATTTTTGGTCATTTTAAATTATAATTTTCTGTCAAAAGGTTAATATAAAAATTATCTTAGGCAATAAAAAAAAATTAGAAAGAAAAACATCCTAAATATATTGCTAAATAGAATGAAGATACAAAAGAGAAAGGCAATCGCGGTTTCACTGGATTCGTGAATCCAGGCCCACTAGCATAGGCGACCAGAGTACCAGCCAGAATAGGCAAGCCACATGGGCTTGCGACCATGTATGCGGGATTAAGGGGCCCCTTTATGACTCAAGTTACGCTCACCACTCACTCACTAATCTCCGACTGATACTCCACTCCCCTGCGCAGCCAAATCCAATAGGATGCAGATAATGCTGCTTTTACCAAATTATTAACAAATAATGATCGAAAAATTATGTACCTATGCAAAATGGCGGTAGCGGGGTGTACGGCCCTAAGCAACGTGCCTTTATACTGTGACAGACCAGAGTTTATGCCCACTATGTGTGCATACTTATTACCTTGTCTATGTAGTCTAGGTATTAGGGAATTTATGTGTGCTTTTGTTCTAGTATTGTCACAGTAAAATAGCGTCGGTAACCGAGTAGATCATTTTGGCACATGAAAAATTATATAAATTATACTTTCATAACTTTATTTCAAATATAAATTAGACATTGATTGATTAATTTTTGTTTATTTCAGTTATGTGAAAGATCAGTATATGAAAAAATTCAATGTGATGGCTCCAAACTATTTGAGCGAAGACTATGATGTGCATTTTGATTTTAACGGGTCCGTTTATGACGTGACCGTTCAAATTGCACCATTTCATAAAGAACAGCCTGGTCTTAGAATATATTACAAGAGTAAAAAAGAGGTAATACAACATGGATTATGTAATAAAATATTTCAAAATTGACATAACCAGTGCGGACACATTTTGATATTGAATGTTTCCAATATTCTTTAGCGAAAACTGGCATAGGGCCGGTATTACAGTCGGCCCTCATCTCATTGAGTTTGTTTAACTCAAGATTAATGTTAAGAGGAGATTGAATCCATTTCCGTATTACAGTGCAATATGACATGTCAGTTACTAAATCTTCAATTATAGACATATTATACTTTTTCTGTGGTTATTATCTGTAAAATTTTTAAATAACCTCAAATAATACGAACTACAAAACGGGACGCTACGACTTGAAATACCTACTATTGTTTTATTATCCAACATGGTAAATTTAATTTTTTTCTCCAAAATATTGCTTTTAAATGCCCATGTTCGTTTCAATGTGTCTGTCAGTTTTTGTTGTGTGGCACCACCATCGATACAACTA
Source organism: Molanna angustata (assembly GCA_963576475.1). Taxonomy (NCBI): domain Eukaryota; kingdom Metazoa; phylum Arthropoda; class Insecta; order Trichoptera; family Molannidae; genus Molanna; species Molanna angustata. Next base: position 27,000,447 of record OY754978.1, on the reverse strand, counting down.
ACGCCTCTAGTGATAGAACACTGAAACTACACTCGGTGCCTAGCAACGAGTCGAGAAATGACAGTTGACTCACCCTTAAGTACTTAATCCGCCAGAAACGTTGAGTTAAATATTTGTCGTTTTAGTGATGTATTTGAGGGAAGATTAGGCCTAAACGGACACTGTAATACGCTATATTTTTGTAAAACTTGAGTTTAGCTCTCAAACTGAGACTGTAATACCGGCCCATAATCAAATAACATTTAAAATATTGACTTGTCGGTAAAATGAAAACCATTATCATTTATTTATTATATTACATATATATATCCACCTCACTTGGCATAGCCTTTACCATATCATTTTTGGTTGACATTACTTGATGTTATAATTGTTTGTGACTCTCCAGTTTGTAACATATTCAACTTTCACCATAATATATTCTTGGTCTTAAAGTATAAAAGTTTTTTTTTATTTTATTCCAAGTTATGCCAATTTTTACTACTTTCCTTTATATGTATGGTAAATTCACTACAGTTGTGTTGTGACAATATTTTTGTATGTAGCTTACCAATATGATGTTTTTTAATATTGGTATATGGATCTATATGCCTATGAGTATCGATTACAAATTTATTAATCAGTATTTTGCAAATAAACATTGTACTATTATTTATAGATGGGTCGATGGCAGAGCGGTTAGCGCGCTGGGTCTAGTAATCCAGTGGTCGCGAGTTCGAATCCTGCCTCGACCGATTTCGTTCACCTATAGCACAAGCATTTATATGCTTATTGTAGGGAACGTATGAAGATGTATATGTACTTGTTTAACAAGGACATACCTATTCATTTTTAATTTAAAAAAAAAAAATATATTTCTCTGCATATCATCAATTGATGTGTTCCAGGAAAAGCCACTAAATGATTTGTTGTGTTGTTCTCGCAAAATATATTTGGCTTTTAAAAATGCACATACAGTATTGAAGTATCTGAATTCCTAGTATAATATTTAGTATAAAACAATGAATTCCTAGTATAAAACAATGGCTAGATGCAAACCTGCTTACATTAAATATTGACAAAACGCAATACATGACATTCAGTATAGATTCTAGACGGCAACCTAGCCAAGACAAAAATTTAATCATACATGACTGTACTCACGAGCAAAGTTGCTTTTGCAAACCACTGACAAGGACTCCATTGTATAAATATTTGGGTATCTACATTGATCACAACTTAAGATGGACAGAACAAATAAACACAGTTGCAGGTAAAATAAGAAGGCTTATTTATATTTTTAAAAACATTCGCAACATAATGACTAAAAAAGACTTAAAAACAATATATTACGTGTTAGCTCAATCGATTATAACACACGGAATGATTGGTTGGGGTGGCGCTGCTAAAATTAATATGGATCCTCTTATTAAAGCACATAAAGCTTTAATTAAGGTTATAATAAAAAAACCATTTACATATCCAACAGTTCAATTGTTTCATGATTTTCCAGTTTTCAACATTCCACAGTTATATATCAAAATTATTTCTATACATTTTCATAAAGATAAAACAATTCACATTACACCGCAACACAATTACGAGACGACACGCAGGAATTTTCTCATGACTCCAAAGACAAACACGACATTCGGACAAAGACATTACTATTATTTAGCTCCAAAAATTTTTAATAAGATAAAAAGTGAAATAACGGACATACAGTTGATGAATAATTTGAAACACAAGAAAACAATAGAAACATGGATTAGAAACAAGGGCATTATATACTGCGGAAACATGATCAAGCTACGATAGTTTATATTTTATTTTTATAATAGGTATATTTCATAACAAGTTTTAATTAAATACAAGTTTAATATTTTTCTGTCAGATATAACGCAAAAAAAAAAAAAATCTGCCACCTCGGTACAGGCTCAGCCTAGTGAGGTGGTATATACCAAATAATCCTATAAAAAAAATGTTTCATATAACTTATTGAAATTGTACTTTTTTGTAATATTGTTTGTAACTATATTGTTATATTTTGTTTGGTTTCAATAATAAAAAAAAAAAAAATATTTCTTGTAATTTGTACACAATAATTTTCTTTTTGTTGTTTTAGTTTGAACATATTTGCACAATTGACGAACTCTGTTTTATGTCTACGAGAGACGATGGTACCGTTGAAATTAGTAGAAGAAACGGTATCCCAATTTATTTGAAATTTAGTGAATTGCAACACATGCTTTCATTTGTGAGCGCCTGTGATGGTTACTATAGGTAAGCAATCAGCATTTTTATTTTATATTACTGCAAAATTATTTAAGGTATATTTTATCGATTCAGGGGTTTGGATGTAAATAATAATAAGCGCCACAGTCGTAAAATTTTTATTTTCCATGTAAAAAGTGTTATGAGACAATTGCTAGGGAAATTAGTTATTTAGTTCAAATTTCCTCAAACGATGGCAATGTTAAACACTTTTTTCCTCAATATCTCCAAAAGTGACCAATGTCACATCCCATTATTTACTCCTCAATTTGTTATCATTTCAATATATTTTATTTTGTATATCTGTTTTTTGTTAACATTGCTGAAAACCAACTGCACTGTGGGTCCCCATGGGTGTACAGCTGAGCAATTGCCTATTTGTTGTAAAATATTGAAAAAAATTGTAAAACCTATTGTAATTTTAAAATCTTTGCTACAAATAATTTATTATTATTTTTGTGTTCTTGTTTGTATTCAAAAGTTATTTAAAGTTACAATTTTTATGATCAGTTTGATCTTTTATTTATTTTATTTATTAACTTTATGTAAAAGTGCACACGATTCCTTGCACCCTGCGCAAGTGGCGAGTTTATTGCCATTAGGAAATGTCTTCCAACCAACCCGTGCAATGTAAAGTCTCTAAAGTTAAATTGGTACAATAGTATTTATGTTTATTGGTATTTAGTGAGAAATAAATAAAAAAATACAAAGAGAGAAAAAGAAGAATAATAATAATAAATCTGTTCATAGCAATAAGGAATAGAAGCATGGGCGCCCGCCTAAAATTTTCTAGGGGGGCAAAATATTTTTAGTAATGTTTTAATGCAGACGGCAGGGAAAGAATGATCGGCCCGAACAATGAGGCGCGGGGGCCGAACGTTACAATATTTGGCTATTTTCAATCAATCCCCCTTGCCCCTCCCCTGCGGGCACTCATGAATAGAAGTTATTATATCCCTATTGTAAATGCCGTTTGCTGAATTTCGAATCGAAGTTAAAAGTGGACTATATAAAATTTATATTAACACACTTTTTGGGTAGCTAGATTAAATGCATGTGTTAAAAAAAACGGTATAGGATTGGTATTATTATTGACAATAACATCTCAATAGAGACGAAGTTGGGATATTATAGAAGAACCAGGAACTCAGGCCCCTACAGGGTTTACGACCTGTAATCGGCTGGTCTATGTGATCACTTTCTGCGCTTGCGCAATGTTCACCAATTATGCCTTTATTGAGTTCCCTTATCAATATTTTTGAAAGTTCTATATATTTGAATAATGTGTAAACAATTCATCTGAATAATACAAAACTATACTATTGCCATCTATGAGGTAACGGAGAAACCTTTTTTGTAACGCCATCTATTGAGAAATTAGTTTATTTGTAAACAATAGGATTGGAGTAAAAGGACACACCAAAGACGTCTTGTAGCCTGTGAAGTGGTGCATATACAGTACAGATAATATTATGATGTTTTTGTTGATTTGAGTAATAGATCACAAAATAGTTCACTTATTGAATGTCAATAACGATAGGCTGCATTAGCGAGCAATTCTCGACAGCTTCTTGGTGACTAATGTGACAGGTGAAGAGAGACGGGTCATTTCATATTATTGCACTGACAAATATTCAAAAGAATTATTGCACAAACACAGATGAAATACTGTGCGCGAATTTGAATATCGATATAAAACCGAACAACTCATACACCTTTTTAAGAGGGTGACTGCTGCCAACGTATCTATTTTTTCAATTTGAATTTGCATCATCACTACAAAATGATGGGTCGATGGCAGAACGGTTAGCGCGCTGGGCTAGTAATCCAGTGGTTGCGAGTTCGAATCCTGCCTCGACCGATTTCGTTCACCTATAGCACAAGCATTTATTTGCTTATTTTAGGGAACGTAGGAAGATGTATATGTACTTGTTAACAAGGACATATTCATTTTTTACAAAAAAAATAAAAAAAATGATTGAATCATTTTGAAAAAGGTAATCTAGTTAGTTTGGATATTAATAAAGAAGAATATACCTTAACTTGTTAATAATGTTCTGTATATATTCTTGTAGGAAAGTAATAAGCATATCCCGATTTTTGACATTTATCATAAATTTCTAAAAAACTATAAGGTATAGAGCATTATATTTTTTTATAAATTAAAGATCAAAATATCTGGAAAAATACGATGTAACGTTGCATTAATGCATCAGATTAATTTAATAATTAAAAAAAAAAAATTAGGTTTATTTACTAAACCTGAAGCATTAATGCAACGTCACATCATATTTTTCTAGATATTTTTGTCTTCTTTAATTTAAAAAAAAATATGTTTGAACTACGCCTTATATTTTATTAAAAATATAAGATAAACGTTGAAAATCGAGTTATGCCATTATTTTTCTACAAGAATTTATACAGAATATTATCAAAAATAAAGATATATTTTTCTTTATTAATACCCAAACTATCTAAATTATTTTTTTCAAAACTATCTGATAAGAAATAATGATGGTATATCAAATTGAAAAATAGGTACGTTGGCAGCAGTCCCCTCCTTAAGAGATAATATGTATAAAATATTTATATTCATGTTATCTATTAAAAGTATCAAATGTTTTGAAAATAAAAATGTGTTTAGGTTAATGGTGAAATGGACTTTCAATTTATCCACTGAGGTGACTTCACCAATGTTACAAAAACTGCACGATATGAGATGTCATGGACCAGTTAGGTAAGTTGAACTTTAATTTAAATTTTCTGCCAACTAAAGACTAACGTCCATACAGGCGCAGCATAAGGGTCGGACTTGGAAGGATATCTCCTAACAATAATGATAGCAATAATGCGCAATCTCTATACGATGCCGATCGATCAGTGGACGAACTTGAATTCCTGTACAAAGAATACTAAAATCCGTCTGATTCACTGCACCTGTATGGACGCTAGCTTTAACATATTCTAGACAAATATCAATGACTTCCATCCATTTTTTTTTTTATTAAGTTCACAAATACATATACAAAATATAAAACAATCAAAAAGATGCACAGTAAGAAAAAACATATTTCCCTTTACCAGAAAATTTTTTTTCATTTTTTTTTTCCATTTAGCACTCGTTTGTAAAGGAGACAATTTAATACAAAAGACAAAAAATACTATATATATAAAAATTATTATCTATACAAAAAGAAGTTAATATAATTTACATATCAGTCAAATAATAAGTTTGATTTATTCTTTATTTTTCCTTTAAAATCATTATGTTCAATTGCCAGTCTCAAATCTGTTTCAAGTTGGTTGAACCACACCAACCCATTCTAAGTGTAGTAGTGCTGTACAAAACTTGTATGTTTTAACGGGGTACACAGTTGACCCACTATATTATGTCTATCACTCGCCGCCAAACAATAATGATAGCACATTTTTTTAATAAATACATATTTTTAAAATATGGCACTTGAAAATAATATAGTATATATTATCTCATTAATATATTATCTCTTATATTTTGGCAAATTTGTATAATATCGACTGTTGTCTTACAAATTAACCCAGGTTGCAACACGTTAAAATTTCATTGTTAATCCGATTAAGAGAATAAAATGTGGTGGACAATCACATTGTCATAGGTTCTATTGCTGATATTTATGACAGAGGACATGGAACATTATACTTTATCTTACATTTTGTTCCCTTGTAAGAAGACAACTAAAACTGTTATTGCCTATAATTGTTTCAATATTTTGAGCTGACCATATAGGAACCTGTAATATGAAAAAGGAAAGACATCTGCAATTAACCCGAGTAAAGTAATATAAACGATAGGGCCTCAGTTATTTTGAAAGCTCCTCTTACTTAAAATAATTTGCTATACAATCCTATACAATCATTATAAATACGCAGATTTATATAATAGTACTGTATTTTGATGTTTTCAGTGGTGAGTTTTCATATCACAAGTTGGATGAAAAAAGAGGTAACAAGGGTGGATGTTATATAATCCGGCAGTGTGAAAAAAAGTTTGATACGTATTATATTGATGTCTGTTCAAAAAATAGGTATTTATTGATTTCTAATACGATTTCTTTCTAATTTTATGCATATTGTCCCGACACAGGATAATTCCTAGTGGGAGAGGCTAATCCAACTGTCGATTCGTTCAAGAGAATTTATTTCTCTTAATGAATCAACAGTATTAATACAACTGTCGATTCATTCAAAAGAATTTATTTCAAAATCTAAAATTTGTTTTTTTTTTGAAGTTACAGATTTTCTCAAACATTTTTTATGATAAATTTATGTGTTTAACTGTCTATATTTCCAAAGATTTTAAAAATATTGAAAATCGCCAAAACACCCCAACTAGATAATTTAATTTTCTACAAAAAATATGTAGATTATTTAAATTTATTTCTCACGCAATTCTTGCTTCTCTGGGCACTGGTTAGTTGGAAGAAATTGCTGTATGGCAATAAACTCACCACTTGCGCAGGGTGCAAGTAAGTGTTTATTATTATTATTATTTACATTATAGTTGTACTACTCAAACTTTTTTAACAATTTTTATAAAAATTTAATTTAGTGCCGGCCTTCGTGACTCAGTTGGTTAGGTATTTGACTGCTGAGCCAAAGGTCCTGGGTTCTATTCCCGGTGGAGACACAGTTTTTAATTGTGTTTTCAGTCTGGATCTGTGATCGATTAATACCGTAAGTCTTCAGAATGTGGCAACTTGTTATTGGGTGCGTGTTAAATTAATATTTGACATAGTACCTGTTAGTTGCCCGAGAAGCAATATTAAATAAATAAATAAACATCTTTTCATACCATTTGTATGGTAGTATACACTACATAATATCTACGGAGACTCTCAATAGTTTGATACATTTCCAAAAATTCATACATACCATCATACTGTTTTCATATTCTGGGTATGAAAAAAGGACTGACCTCCATACTATCCTATCCTTACATACATCCCTACATGTTTTGTATAGAAAACAAAATATCTTAAAATATTCAATAATTTTGATTTACGTGTTTAAAGTTTGGTACGTATTCTTCAACTATACATACTATTGCTATCGACAGTTGGATCTCATGTGTTACATGCAATGAGTATTATTTACTTTTATAATTATTGTTTGCATTTATAAATAAATAAAATTAAATAAAAATATAGGTATACGTTTGTGGCATTTATAAAATGATAGAACTATGGCAGTTAGAGCTGGTGTACCTGCGTTCTAATCCTGTCAATTTTTAATTGTAATAATATGGGATCTTCAACTCTAAATAATGATATGGATAATTTATACTAAGCATATGTTTCCATGAAACCAATTGTAAACTTTTTTTGACATGAATATTTTTGAATACGTATTTTGATAAAGTTCATTTTATATTTCTTATCATCCCAATGTATTCTTTGTAGCACAAAACCGGAAACGTACAAAATAGAAAAAATTAAAGGTAAATTTATATTTTACGAAAAAGAGAAGACGGAGTACAGCAGTTTGGCTCAACTGATTCAAAAACACAACGACCCCGAGGATAAAATTTATCTTCAAGAATGTTTGCCGCCTTCAGAATATGGTAACTATTTCACACTTTAGCTGCTTGAATATGCGAGTATGTTTGACAAATCAGTTTTGGGAAAAAATGATATAGATACGGTCATATTCTCATCTGTCAAGACCTTATACAGTTTTGTTGGCTTTTTCTTGACTGACTGACTGCTATTTCTTATCCTACTTTAAGCATCCTTGTTTAGTTGCTTCATTGGACATAAATTATTTATTCAATATTATTCTCTGTCAACTCTCCTAAGGGGTTGGCAGAGAGAAATGTTCCATACTTCTATATCTTTGTAACTTTTCATGGCTTTCATTAAATTCATGTATCTTGTCATACATGCTTTGTATGTTTTCTTCATCAGGGAGTCAGTATGGTCAACTGGCGGAATCAAAACCATCCATGTTTATAATTATCTCATGGAGATAACATGGGTCGATGGCAGAGCGGTTAGCGCGATGGGCCGATTTCGTTCACCTATAGCACAAGCATCTATGCTTAATTTAGGGAATGTAGGAAGATGTATATTTACTTATTAACAAGGACATATTAATTTTTTTTATAAAAAAAATATAAAAATAATCTCAAGATAATATAGAACTCCATAAAATAATTATATCCATGACATGGATGGTTTTGATTCCGCCGGTTGGCCAGACTTGGCCCCCCAGGATTTCTTTATTCATTCAGCATGTTGACTTTTATACTATTAAGGATTTTTTTTTCAAAAACCAAAGTAGGTACCAAAGTAGGAGTTTATTGGCATATTACCCAATAAATTTATAAAAACATTTTTTCTTTATACCACCTTACTAAGCCAGGTGGGCGAGTCTGTTCAGGAGGTGGAATCAAAACCATCCATGTCTACCCATATCATGAATGGTTTTGATTCCGCCGGTTGACTAGACTTGCTCTCTAGGTTTTTTTCGAGGTGGTGGGTAGTAATTTAGTGTGTTCGTGTAGTCCGTGTCCATTTTGTGAGTCCTATGTAAGTATTTATATTGAGTATGTACCTATGTATTAAGTATTTGCTGATAGTATTTAAACCCTTTATTAAATAACTATGTATAGATTGTTAGTTTCAGTCTTTAGTGTTTTCAATTAAATGTATTTTCTTTATATCGTTTGCAACTAAATTTAGGAACTTTGGTGCAAAATATTGGTAATATATTTGTCCTTATGTTGTGTTAGTGTGATTTTTGTCTCACGCTAATCATTGGTGTTGACTACCAATAACTATGGTTCCTATAGAAACGTTTTAGAAGAAAGCTGACTGCTCAGCGCTGACAACTGTCAGGGTTGGCAGTTGTTTACATTTGGCGGTTGGCGCCAATCATCGCCGAGATAACACCGTCCTCATTGTTTGTGTCGGTGTCGGTTAGTGATTAGTACGATACTAAAACAAATCTGCCTGGCAGTAGATACTTATCAGCTACGACCAGATGATTAGCTTGAGACAAAAACCAACATTAGTTTTCAATATGATAAGTTGTTTTCTCTTTCTTTGTCTCAAATTTTTTCATTGTGTCCTAATTTCTTACCCTGTCATAATGTACATCATACTACAAATTCTTCTTAGTGATCATTACACATATCAAGTAATGTCATATTGCATTCCAGACAAGTCTCAGGCTCTTCTGTGTGAGGATTCTGGTCACGGGAGTGTCGACCGTATCGATCAAGACGACTTGGAGAATGCACTGGCTTCCACGAGGGGACCTCGCTGTATACACACCAAAGATTTGCTAGTTTTCAAAAGTAAGTTATCTATAATTATATTATACACCAATTACCAATAGGAGAAGATTCTGAAGAGATCTGACTGCGGCGCAACCCAGGATCGAGTCATCTTCTGACATGCCAACTGACGGGGTAAAGATGCACCCCTGATGCAGACCTGATTATGGCAAATGACTAGGTGATGGTAGTCGCCGTGGCAGTGTTTGAACCAGTCGTACACGCAAACTATCAAACACCAATTATATATGTAGTTAAATGGATGTGTTGTGTTATATTGATCCTTGTGGTTAGTTTATCGCTGATAAATAATATCAAGGTATCCCATGAATTTGAATCCACTGAACTGTAAAAAAATGATTTTAATAATTCCACACTGCAATGTATTGAATACTTAATTTTTTTAATAACTCAACATTCGTTTTAATTTATGCTACTGATTTCGGGGCAATGAAGGAACGGTCAACATTGAAACCGGCACAATGTTAATGGGCTATTTTTACTTGTGGAGAATTTAATTAATAATATAGGTACCTATTTTATAAACAAATATATTCTGAATTCAATGACTATTGACAATACTCAAAATAAGTATTTTCATTAATAATTTGAAGAATCTTTGTTACTACTTTGAATTTTAAACGACCCATTATTGATAACAGTAAATATGACGCCATGCCATATAGTCCGCAGTTCGCAAGCATTAATCTTGTCTCCAGTGCTTTGTGTTGGTATATTGAAAATTACTATTCATTATATAATTCTTATCATGACTGTTTTATTTTAGTATTTTTAATTAATTTTGGAGGAAGGAACACATATTTTGACCATTTCCAACTGTCACAAAAATTTGTAATACTATGTGATATAATCAGCTTTCTTTTTATAATATGTCATTGAATGAACTTTTCTGGATGCCTGTTTAAATATGCGTAAATACAATAACATGCATATTCCATACAAGTGTTCGACGTGTAGAGAATATAATATGATGTCACACGCTACAGAAATATGCAGCAATGCAAAATGGTGCGTTTTTTGGGACCTTCAATATATCGATAATAAAACGATATTATATCATTTATTTTTTACACAAAAAAAAAACAAAACCTTCCATCTTGTTTCTTATTTTTATAACTTTTTTTAGAAGATATAATTTTTTTTGTGAAAATATTCCATTATTCCTTATTTGATTAATGTTGAGATGTACAACTTTAAGGTATATTTATCATAGATTTTTCCAACTGTCGATTTGTTCAGGAGAACTTTGTTCTATTAACATATCGACAATGTATCAAGCCAGAATACGCGAGAATTGTATGGAGAGGTCTACTTTTTTCACGGCTTTTCCAACTTTGAAGTCAAAAAACACCAACTTAGAGGCTTCGCAGCATATATGTTCCATACACGGATTTACTCAGAATTCGGAGTAGAACATTTCGTGTGTCTGTGTGTGTGTCCGTCCCCCCCTTATAACTTTTGATCCGCTCAATTTACAGAGCCCAAAATTTCAGAATATATAAACAGTTATAGGCCTACAAAACTTTTATACTCAGAATTTTGAATTTTTGTTTCAGTCAGGGGTTATCAACTTTTGCATTTTTATTTTATTTTTCCATATATCTCAGAAACCATAAGAGCTAGAACGCTGAAAATTGGTACAAACATAGAAAAATAAAAAATCTCAAATTAATTTTTTCAAAAAAATTCTAGGGTTTCTCAAACATTTTTTATTAAGAAAAATATTTTTTTTATGATAAATTTATGAGTTTAACTGCCTATATTTCCAAAACTTATACAATGATCGAAAAAAGCCGAAACACCCCAACTAGATAATTTAATTTTCTATAAAAAATATTAACATTGTAGTAGAAGATCTCAATTTTTTTTAACAATTTTTTTAAAAATTGAATTTAGTGACGACATCGCTTCATACATTTTGTATGGCAGTCGCCTATACACAATATGTAAGAAGACTTAATAGTTTGATACTTCATCTCCAAACATACATACCATCATGCTATTTTCATATTCTGGGTAGGAAAAAAGGAACTTCCTCCATACTATCCTATCTTGACATACATACCTACATAATATATGTTGTATAGAAAACAAAATATCTGAAAATATTCAATAATTTGTATTTATGGGTTTATAGTTTGGTACATATTCTTCAACTATACATACTATCGCTATCGACAGTTGGATCTCATGTGACAGTTGGATCTCATGTGTAACTAGTATTATAATATACTAGATGTTGTAGTTAGCAAATTTTGTATGAATCGAAGTGAGGCATTTTTCCGGGGGATTTTTGACGTTTTGATTGGCAGACCACATTGTTTTTCTATCGAGAATAACGACTAATAATGTGGATTGTTTTCGGATTTATTTGTCGAAAAAAACACTTTGTTTATTAAGGTTTAGAGAACAGTTATCTAGGATGTGTTGAAATGTAAGGAAAACTGCAATATGTTGCCAAACAAAACGTCAAACCCGCGATATTCCATGACTCACTTTTTGCACGAAGTACTACATCTAGTATATTATATGAAAATCTATGATATATATAGAAGTCTATGGTCATAATATGAACTTAAAATATTAGATTGAATCTCAGTACTTACTTGGAATAGACAATGTTTTCTATTTCTTTAAAGATAAATACTGTCAATTTTTTTTTTCGTTTTGACAGTTAAAAACAGTTATGTTGAATTCAATTTACTTGTTTGCTATTTCTGTTTTTTTATTCTTCGAAAGTGGCGCCAACGACGACAATTGTAAATTTTCTCATTTGGGAATGGAGTTTATGGGAAAGATTTTCAAATCCAAAAGCAACAAATTCTGCCGCAGGTGGCATTCTCATAATAAAGATAATGTTGAGGTTCGAGATGACGATTTTCCCGATCAGTCCATTGAGTTGGCCAACTCGTACTGTCGCAATCCGACCAAAGATAAAACTGGACCATGGTGCTATGCCATAGACATGCAAAAGAAAGAATCTTGCGACATACCATTGTGTTCGGAGGAGTTGTGCAAACGTACTGGTCCCGGAATGGAATATTCCGGATCCATAGATTATACTTATTCTGGAAAAAAGTGCGAAGATTGGTTACAGAACTGGGATAAAAGACATATTTTACTACCGTCGGGTAGTATTAGGTCCGGCAAAAAATTTAACGTTTTGAAATTCCCCGATAAAAGTCAGTTGGCTATTCACAACTATTGTAGAAATCCTGATGGAAATCTAAGAGGTATTATCAATTTTAACTATCATTTGATTTACTATGTGGCCTTTGTATAAACCTATTTGACTTTGTAGGATAAAAGTTAAAACAATAAAAAAAGGATCTCCTGAAAGTGATGATTATCTGAAGCAATTATTAACAAGCAAAGTCAGCCAGTAAATATAAACTTAAATCAATTTTATTTATCAAAGTAAGGTAAAAAAGAGTATCAGCCAGAATAGGCGAGCCACATGGGCTTGCCATCATATATGTGGGCTTTGTGGGTGGGACTCTTTCGTCCCTCTCCTGACTAACAGTCGTATCTGCAAAATACAAATTGTTCAGGAGAGCGTTTTTAGTATTTTGCGCGTGCATATTTTAATCTCTCCCAGCACACGGTGCAGTGACACGGTGTAAATATATTTTAATATTTTATTTGTATTCTTATACATATTAGAATCATATTTGCACATAGGTCTATTAGTGAGATTTTATTATCAGTACCTAATTCATAGACAACAAATCACTATGCTATTCCAAGTTAACGGGAGGTGATACAGTCGAGACCTTTAGTGAGAACATGCACAGTACAACATATAAATACACATTGGTGGTCCTAACTCGAATCGTATAATCGTATCTGTCGTATCTGACATTTTGCAAAAAATGTCAGATACAACAGTTAGTCAGCAGAGTGACGCTTTACGATTTGAGTCACACTCACCACCAACCACCGACTGATACTCCACTCCCCTGCGCAAACAAATCCAATAGGACGCGGACAATGCTGCTTTTACCATCACGTCATGTCCTTCGAGGGGTAGGCAGAGAGAACCGAACGCCATTTATTTCTATCTTGACACTCATTCATCGCCTCGTCAACATTCATACATTGTCTTATACATTTTCGTCTGTTATTCATGCTTCTGACATTTCCGTCTTTCAAAATACCATTCACATGGACGTGGCAACCCTTCCTTGGGCGGCCCCGACCTCTCATTCCATTCCTGTCCGCAATGTATATTTTCTTCTTCAGGCGTTCCTCATTCATTCTCCCCATGTGGTCAAATCATCTCAGTGTGTTCACTTTCATTCTATTTATGACAACTCTTTATCTTACATTCTTTCCTTATGTCCTCATTTCTGACCCTGTCATACATCGTTCTATTACAGATTCTTCTTAGCGATCATATTTCAACTGCATTTATTCTGCTTTCGTGCGACTTCTGCCATGTCCAGGTTTCACCTGCATATGTCAAGGTTGGCACTAAGATAGCATTATGAATGGCAACTTTAGCTTCCTTCGATATGTTGCGATCATTCATAACTGGTCTTAGTGCTCCATTCACTCTGTTTCCTGCCATAACTCTTCTTTCGATCTCCTTATCAATCCGTCCATTGCGTTGAAATATGCTTCCCAGATAGACATATTCGTCGACTTGCTTGAGCCATTCATTCTCTACTTTTATTTGGCACCCTGTTCTGCTTTCTTGTCTTGCCAAACTAAAAAAATGATGTATTTTTCACTCTACCAATTAATAGTAGAATATGATATTATTATGTGGGGTGGAACTTATAAAACAAGTATAGATTCGTTAGTTAAAGTTCAAAAATCCGTTTTAAAAATGTCTGCACAACATCAAGTGAACTATTCAAAAAATTTAATATTCTAGACATACCACAGCTACATATATGCCAAAAACACTTGTATTTACGTACCTATATAAACACATCAACAATTTACTACCAACCCAAACTACACGACAGACTAGACAAGTTAACATACAGACAGACAAGTTAACATAAGTCAAAGTCTTTGACAAAGTCAACTTTTCGTCAAAAACATTTTCGCACAACTCCTTGGAGTCAAAGCATTCAATTTTATTCAATTGGAGTTGAAAGAGGCTAAAACCATAATATACATTTAAAAACAAAATAACAAATGGATTTAAAATATAGACAAAAATCTAATCAATTAATTGCTTTGGGTAAACTTATAATACAACTTATACGAGCACTAAAATCATACACATAATATTATATAAAATTATAAACTGCCTCAGAACAGGTATTTAACCTAGTGAAGCAGTTATGTATTATATTCTATATGGATGTACAAAAAGTGTAATTAATTGTATTTTACAATATTTAGATAAAAGATAAAAAAGGCACTTTGGTCAAATCTTGACCAATTTGGAATACCTCATCCGTGATAAAACAAAGTGAATTGTCACATACATACCATCACGCCATGTCCCTTATGGGGGAGCAGAGAGAACCAAATGCCACTTACTTTTATCTTGATATACATACATTCATCGCCTCGTCAACATTCATACATCGTCTTATATATGTTCGTCTGTTGTTCACGCTTCTAACATTTCCATCTTTCAAAATACCGTTCACATGGACGTGCCATCCCTTCTTTGGGCAGCCCCATTTCTGTCCGCAATGTATATTTTCTTCGTCAGGCGTTCCTCATTCATTCTCCTCATGTATAAACTGTACTACAAAGGTTATTTTTCATGTTTATATTATTGTTCAGCAAAATAGCCTATCATGTGGTTAATGGCAGTAATATTGAAATCATAATATCTACAACATTTTAAATTAATGTATATATATATATTTAATTTATTTAAGGACCGTGGTGTTATATAAATTCTAACCATGATGGTCTGTACGAGAAGGAATATTGTGATATTTCTTTTTGCGACACACTTGATGATTCAAATAATATAGTTTACACTAACGTGGGGGAGATTTTTAGCTACAACCATTTTGTATCTTTCAATAATACTCTTTATATAAAGTTTGGCATGAAACTGTGGAATCCTGACCAACTTAAGAGCTATGGAAAAATAACACTGACCTCACAAAGTTTACCAGCTAGTGAAATGAATTTTCGAAAGTGGGGTTTGGGGATTGAACTTACAATAGCCAGCATTGGTAAATGTTTCATATTTTTTAATATAATTATATTTACTTATAGTACATTTGCAATCTTATTTTCTATCGCTAATAATTATTCTTGTTACTTTAATTGCTCCTGTAACCTGAAGTGGAGAAACTTTGTCAAGTTTAAATAGAATTAGCTATTGAACTGTTTGTTTGTACATTCATTTACTATATTGAAGTGAACTACAAATTACAAAGAATTACGTATAGCAAAATAAATTATTATAAATAATAACTAGATTAAATTTCAAAGAGTTGGGAGGGAAGCTTTATCTATATATAATGTCCAATAAAACAAGATTGCAGTTCTAAAAAAACAATGTTTGTGTATTAACATTGGTTTAAATGCTAATAACTATACAATCAAACTTTTAAACTGTAGATAGTGCTTTACAATCACTAACAATGTTAAAGGACTGGTTTTACGACAACTCCTTAGTTTTAAATATGACAAAAACAAATGCTATAAGCTTCTCTCTTGGAAGGTCAGATGCTTTAGATCCATTTACTGCTATTCTGCCTGAAAGAGGAGTGGTAATGGTTGATGAAACTAAGTTCTTGGGAGTAACACTCGATAAGAAATTACAATGGAATAATCACATTGACCATTTATGTAAGAGACTAAACTCAGCAATATATGCTATTAAAAAAGTGAAAGATATATGTGGAAAAGACACGGCCAAGTTGGTATACCACGCATACTTTCATTCCATCATGTCGTATGGTATTTTACTTTGGGGAATGGGTTCGGTATCAAGTAGAGTGCAAGTAGAGCACTGCTTGATATGAGTCCTAGAGACTCGTGCAGAACAGTTTTTAGAGAACAGGGTATTTTAACTATGCCCTGTGCATTTGCCCTCGAATGTTTGCTGTACGCACATAGAAACTTGTATAAAACACCTTTGAACTCAAATTATCATGAATACAATACAAGGAAAAAAGAAATGATTCGTCCACCTGGGCACAGATTAAGCAAGGTGTCAAAGAGTTTTATTTGTATGAGCGTACGACTTTACAACAATCTTCCAGCAAATATGAAATCACTGGATGCTTTAGGTTTCAAGAGAGAGGCTAAAAAGTATCTTGTTAACAATGCTTTTTACTCTACTGACGAGATACTAAACATCAATCCGACTAATCTGTGATATTTGTGAACACTAACATACTAATTAATTAACTATTTTATATGGGTATTTGTTTGGTTTGTCGTCCTTGACTTTGTTCTTGTATTCTTTCTGCTTTTTCAATGCTATGTACCTTACTTTTATCTTAAATAACTGTTTATTGGACATGGTGCTAGTGGGACCCTTTACATCCTTCTAGCACTCAATTTTTCTTTTCTTTTTTTCCCGAATTGCTTATTTTGTATACATATTTTTTATTTTTTATTTCTCTATATTCTTTTTTTTATTACTCTTTAATATACTATATCTGTACTATGTTAAATCATGATGTCAATGAATTATATTAATTATTGTGACCATAATATTGTAAATTGTAAACATGTAATGATGAACCCAAGTGTTCTGTAAAGAACCTAGGGGGGATAAAATACAATAAACAATCAAACGCAATTATGATTAAAGGCATTGAAAAAAAGAAGAACTAAAACAGGGAATACAGTTGTTATCAAATAATATTTTTATTTGATAAGGAAAACAGACCATTATAGATAGACATGAAAGCAAACATTAAAAAACAAGAAATAAATATAACAATAAATATTGCAATAAGCCCGCCAGTGTACAGTTTTTTTTTATATTATGTACAGAAAGATAAATAAAGAAATAATCAGGAAAGTTCACGAATCAAATATAATATCATAATGTTTTATCTCAAGATATTATTTCCTAATATGTAGTGTTGCATTTTAAAGTACCATTTTTAATTTGATAACAATTAGATTAGAGAAAAAGATATTCTAGGTGTAGAAATATATTCTTCTTCTTTAGCCTATTTCTCTCCATTCCAACAGCTAAGAATATTCCTTTATAAAAATATATCTTTAAACCAGATGTCTTTGTATGATTATAAAGTAATGAAGCAAATTAACAAATCGTTTGTTTAAAAATATATTGATTAAATTCTCCAGGTACAGGTATATCAATTGGAAGCAAAGAAATAAATGTTGTTCAGTATCCACATCTATTAAAGAGCGATTCCTTCACATATTTTATTTTATCATGGAATAACAACAATTTATCCTTAAGTATGAACTTATTTTATTTCCTTAAGATATTATTTTGTATTCTTAATACAATTCAATATAAATGTCAATTGACTAAGCCTAGGTTGTTTCAACAAAAGTATCAGTAATAGTATAGTTAAAATACTTTGATTTCATGAAATTGTTCAAAATTGTGTTTAATAATAGTATTAGATTTCAATGAAACAATCAAAAATTTTGAACAATTTTATGAAATTAAAGTATTTTAAATATACTTATGTTTGTTCGAGAAACAGCCTAATTAATGCCTAGATAAAATGAAATAGCTTAGAAATGACCAAATTAGGCAGTTATTTGTAGATAGATATGCACTGTGACTCGTGGAATAAAACTGTTTTTCATATTCTCTTTTAATATTTTAAATTTGGTTGACCGCCGTGGCACAGTTGGTAAACCATTAAGTTTCTGTGAGGGCGTTCTGGGTTCGATCCCTAACGGAGGATAAATTTATTTCAATTAATTTCTCACACAATCATTGTTTCTCTGGGCTGAAACACTAGTTAGTTTGAAGAAATCCCCAATTGCGCAGGGTGCAAGGAAGTGTTTATTATTACTATAAATTTACAATTATAATTATCATCTGCTGTGCTAGTGAAAATACTTGCTTGGGTTGATTGGAAAGGATTTCCTTGTGGCAATAAACCTGCCTTGGTCCAATTAAAATGTAGTACAATAAAAAATCATTGTTGTGATAATATTTATTATTATTTTGTAGATTGTATTTTTTTTTTTATTATAATATTAAATTGCTATAACCACTTGAATTGAGTTTAACGCGACTAGTTTTGGGAGAAACTGACCTCCCATCGATAGGCGAATTACAACTGATGTAATTCGCCTGTCGATGAGAGGTAAGTTTCTCCCGAAACTAGTCGCATTAAACTCAATTCAAGTGGTTATAGCAATATAATATTATAATAAAATTGAATTATGGAATACCACAAGGTAACTGTCGAAACAATGAATATTCTTGTAGATTGTAAGAGCGGTGATAGCCCAGCGGTAAGGTCGTTGTCTCACATGCGTGAGGTCTACGGTTCGTATCCGGGCGGGGCACGCACCTCTGGATTTTCAAAAAATCTATGTGTGAATTTATATCACTAGGTATGTGTAGCCATGATCCAATTTGTCTGGTTTCTCTTTCTAAGGGTTACGAAGGTCAGATGGCAGTCGCTTCAATGTAATAACCAGACTCGCCAATTCCAGGATCATGGTCAAAGTGTACCCCGATAGAAACGGGACAAAAGCGTTAAGGAGGAGAAAGAAGAAGATTTTGTAGATTGTAATTTAATTTGAATTGTTTTTAGTCTTGGAAGAGAATAAAAAAGAAATATACAAAGGAAATATAGACAATAAAGGAGTTCTCAGCGAAGACGGCAATTTTAAATATTACTCTTTACACGGTACCAATATTCTTTGGAAACTGTCATTCAACAAAAGTGAGTGTCAGGAGCACACAACATTTCGCACAGACTTTGCGTCAAAATGGATGTTACGAAAAAATACTGATTTTCACGAAATAATTTTGTTTGTTCGCGCTCATCACTCAGTTTGGGTGGAACTTCTTTCGAATCCGATATCGAACGATTTCCGAGTGCTTTTGGGAATCGGTCTGAAGAACGGTAAAACAGAGTTGATTCACGAAGATTTCAATAAGAAAAACATTTCTCTTGCCGATGAAGAAATCTACGACATATTAGATTTTTGGACGTGGAATGAATTCTCTATCGTGATACGTTCGGATATTCTTTCTTTCTATCGGAAGCGTGGTTCAGAATTCAGTTACTTGTTTATTGTCAGAAATGAAATTTTCAAAAGCTTGAGATGGTTCTCGATTGGTTCCTATGACAGTGTGGCCTTTTGGACAGTTGATTGTCCACCGGACCCTCTGCCTAAAGTCTTTCCTCCAATGTGCATATCGGCAGAGTCGAGCATTGAATATCTCGGAAATGATTGGGTCAGTAAAGAAGGTAAAGAAAATTATTGTAATGTACTCGAATATAAATTACAATTTATTTAGTTTCTGAAGGATGATTCCTGGTGAAACTTCACGATGGCATAGAATAATACACTAGTTTCAGTTTTCTTACATTGTTTTATTCTATGTCATCGTAGATTTATTGACAGACAATTCTTGGTGAAACTCCATGATGACATAGAATAAACACTAGTTTCAGTTTTCATTATATTGTTTTATTTTATGTCATTGTATATTTATTGACAGACATTTCTTAATGACAATTCTTGACAATTCAATGATGTCATAGAATAAAACACTAGTTTCAGTTGTCATTATATTGTTTTATTTTATGTCATTGTATATTTATTGACAGACAGTCCTTGGTGTAACTTCATGTTGTCATAGAATAAAACACTAGTTTCAGTTTTCATTACATTGTTTTATTCTATGTCATCGTAGATTTATTGACAGACATTTCTTAATGACAATTCAATGATGTCATAGAATAAAACACTAGTTTCAGTTTTCATTACATTGTTTTTTTTATCTCATCACATATTTATTGACTGACAATCCTTGGTGTAACTTCATGTTGAAATAAAATAATCACTATTTTTATTTGTTTTTACTCTGAGACAATTTTAAATTATACAATATAACCGACTGCCATGGCATAGTTGGTAGACGGTTTAGTTTCTATGCGAGTATCCTGGGTTCAATCACCAGATAAAGAGAAAATTATTTCTCACGCAATTCTCTGGGCTGGAAACACTGGTTAGTCGGAAGAAATTTCCAAATGGTAATAAACGTAACCCTTGTGCAGGGTGCAAAGAAGTGTCATTATTTTTTTTTTCGTTTTATTGAAACATAATGAGTTATATGAGCTAGTGAGTTTGGGATAGTATTTATAAATGATTTTATGAGTGTCAACATGGTATAAATAAAAATAAATAAAATAAAATATAAAGTTGTTTTCATTTTGTATATACAAACAGTTTTACAGTACTTTTCGAGCAGACCAGTGAAATATCCATGCATTACTTAAATTATAGAATAGCATAATATAAATTCAAAAAACGTAAAGTTTTTCAATTATGTAAATAAAGTTACTCGCAAAAACTTCAAAGAACTTTGACACAAATGTTAGATTTGTTGAATTTCATCTCCTGATGTGGTATATATTCAGATTTATTGTAGAAATTGATTTTGTAAACTTGAACGTTAAAATGTAGAAGTATTACAAAGTTTTTATTTTTAAATACAGTTGAACTTGGTTTTAACGAGCACGGTTATAATGAGATCATGGTTATAACTGGGAAATATTGAATATTGCGTTGATTTAGGCCTGTTTTCATACAAATGTTGGATATAACAAACAAAAAATGTTGCCAACAAGTGAACAAAATACAATTTACAAGATATAATGTAACGTAATTCTTGAGATAAATCATAAAATCTAAAGAAGGGTCTGCGGACAATTATTTTATGAAATTTCTTAATATTTTTTGTCAAATAAAAGGTCCTATCCTATATACATATTGCTAATGAGCTGTCTGACACACTGTATGTAAAAATGCATTCGGGCTTTGATTGAAACAGCAGTATTTTAGATTTTATTTAGAAATAATGAGGTGATTTATGTAAAAAAAAATATTTATACATACCTGTTATACAAGTAGTATATATTTTTGATTGAAATTAATTTTTATGTAATTGATAATTAAATATTTGTTGTTGAATGAATATACATTTTTGTATGTTTTAATTAGACCTCTAGGCATATCCTAAATACTTACCTATTCGTACCTAACTCTGATATAACGAGTAACGGTTATAACGAGAAAATATAGTTAGTCCCTTTGTACTCGCTATAACCAAGTTCAACTGTCTTCATTGGCCACTGGCATTGTTTTAAAATTATTATAAATCAAATTGTTGATAAAATGAATACCGAATGTGTCACAAAATGAACTCCGAAAATATTAATAAAAGCACATTGCTTTTTAATTTGTAGGTTTACCTTGCATACCATGGTTTGATAAAGAAAATGTCCCTGATTCTATTCAAAAGAAGTTGAATGATTCCTTTCCATTAAGCTCCATTAAAAATCACTGCAGAAACCGTATCAAGGGTGTGGATGTACCTTCGTGTATTGCCTCATCTTCAAAAGGTTTCATCATTGCCGTTTGTGAAATACAAAAGTGTATTACAATGAATTGCACTTTGTCAGGAATGGGCGTTGATTACACAGGGAGCGAAAATATGACACGGTTATTATAACATTTGTACAACCAAAAATTTTATAATCTGTGGTAATGATTTGTAGACTTTTATTCAATGCTTTTAGATAGCCAGACTTTACGATTGATCCACCAAAAACAATTTAGAACTTTTGTAAACAAAAGAACTCTCTGGGAAGCATCTCAAAATTGAGTTTCCAGGATTAGAGTACCAACTGCTAAACTTTTTCAAACCCTTTTTCCCAGACACGTATTAGACTATTGTACATAATATTCCATCCATATTTCATAAAGGACTACCATTATACATTTGATTTGGGTCTTCCGTCTTTTTGATTATTAAGGCTAATTTTAGACTTTTTAATTTCAATCTTGGGGTATCACAGTTGAGCAGATATACGAAAGGGCTAAAGAGTCATCGAAACAGTTTTTTTTTATTGAGTTTTTAGTGTGAGTGGTGAAATAGCATTTGCATGGTATCAGCTCTTATTATTTTTAAAAAAATTGACGATTTACTGAAGATTCATTTTTTTTAGATCTCAGCGTGATTGCGCTTTTTGGAAAGATATTGATTCTAATAAAACAACTGATTTTGTTAAAGACCCTTTTGGTTTCCAAGGAAGTGTCAAATCAGCCAAGAATTTCTGTAGAAATCCATCAAGAAATATAGCAGGTGAAAGACATTGTCTATTTGAACATGCTATTATGTATTACAATCATTATTTCTGGTAATTAAAAAATACGCCTTACAAATATGCCAATGAAAGGAAAAAACTGTCGTTTATCTTTCGTGGAAACCACTCTTATTTATTTCATCTAACTTCTTAATGGAACTCCATAGCAAATAACTTAAAAATTGTTCTTGGTCAAATAAAACAATTGGTTTTAAGTTAAATATGTAAGTTAGGTAAGTACCTGATTAAAGACATACCTAACTTACATATTATAAAAGTAAATTCATAAAGCGGCCCCTTAAGGCCGCATACATGGTCGTAAGCCCATGTGGCTCGCCTATGCTGACTGGTACTCTTGGTCGCCTTTGCTTGTAGGCCTGGATTTGTGAATCCAGTGATACCACAAGTTTCACCACCTCTGAAAGTGTTTGATAGCTAATCCAACACAAATCTTATTGTTAAAATGAATTTGACAAAATTATATTTTTAGGTATATTATAGAGATCATTGAAAATGCTGGAAAGAGTGCATTTACTTACTTACTTTCCGTGTCCAGACCCTATATGCGCCCTCTCCAATATCTTGCAGCCTTGTCGTTTGCAGCCAGGAGGTCCTCCTCATTGCAAGGCTCCCCCATGAGTGGGCACACCAACAGGTGCGCCGCGTTTTGCTCCTCTCCACATTCGCACTTCACATCCTGCTCAACCCTAGCAGTTCCCATTTCTGCATGTTAATCTTACATCTGCTCACACCCGTTCTGAGTTTGTTCAGGGCTTTACAAGTCCCGTATGGGAGTTGGTATCCGGTTGGGGGAGTCTCACTTGGTTTTAACCATTCGTTCTCCCCAACCCGTTCCCGCCACAGCTCGATTCTTCTTTCATGGTTGCATTTGGTGTTGTTTTACATTAAAACAGGACATTCCCTACAATTAAGGTTTTTTTTTTTTGTAAAAGTTATATCTGATAAATCTACACAAATCGTTAACAAACCAAGTTTGTTTTAATTAAAATAATTATAAAAGAGGTGTATCATTCTATTATATTAAATACAGATTGTTTGTTGTTGATTGTTTCTTTTAACTTGGAGTTATGGCAACATTATTCAGTTTGACTAACTGACAGTTGTACCAACATTACCATAAGCGCATTCTCATTATAAATTTATCTTGTAGCTAATTTAATAAAGTTATCAAGAACTTTATCCTAATATGGTTAAATAGTCATTAACCAAACACAATTATTTCTTCAGGTCCGTGGTGTTTTACGACCGACTCAAAAGTACCGTATGATCTATGCAATATTCGTTATTGTGATCTACCCATCGAATCAACAATCATTTTTGTGAATCAAGTTGTAAAAAATGTTATCCTTATATATCCCAAATGGAAATATTCTGGTAATTATTGTAAACTCTTTGGTTTTATTATCATATATTCTGCATACATAGGAACTCAGCATAATCCCCCAATGTGAGGTAACTAGCGACAGATGTGTGGGTGTGCATTACCTTATAAAAGGAAGCACAACATATGCATATAACGTCACCTAAAAAGGAAACATTCAGAATGTGTGGTGAACCTCATTGCTGAACTGTGTGAGATGTTATTTTGCCTCTTGTATTTTCAATTACGTGGCTCTTATGGGACACGTGAAAACAAGAGTAGAACCACTTTAAGCCACTGCTTCACTAGTCTTATTCTGCATTGCAATATGTTTCATAGTATTAGTATTAGTGTGAAAAACTCAAATCGCATCGAAGGGCTTCAGTGGTTGAAGATTCCATAGCTGATTTATCAAGATCACTCCATTAGGTCAGCGAGTTACTGGATCTTCTACCCTTGACATTTCCCGTTATGACGAGCTTCTCGAGGTTATCAGATTTTTATTGAGTAGTTTCAGACATAGCATAACATGATTAGTTTATTTTTTGTAATGGAAATATTTCATTTCATTGTTTTGTAAAAATACAATTTTAGATTACTAAATTAATTAATGTACCTTTATAAAAATAAATAAATATGTTTAATAATGAAAAAAAACACATAGATATTTATTTAATGGGCCCCATACACGGTACGATCCGTCGTTACATCCGTCGTTACATCCGTCGTTTCAGACCGATCGAAACGATGGATCGACAGTGTATGTCAATATCGTTAATGATTTACTTGGTCGAAGACGATATCGGAGATCGCAACAAAAACCCATGCAATCTTGCAAATCGTAACGATAAATCGACAGTGTATGGCCCTTTGCGATCGATCGTCACGATTTTTGTCTCAGTCTGACTACGTACTTCATACGCGCTGCACGTGCGTGTCTTTGACTAGCGCCTCACCCAGACTAACGCCCGCCGTGTTAAAAATGACTAAATGGAGCAACGATCATTTGATCGAACTTATTGCGTTATTAAAAGAGCAAGAGCTTTTATTGTATTTTAGGTGATACCAGTTTCAATAATTTTAGGTACGTCGGTTCTGTCATTCTCATATAGTTGTGCCAATCTTTTGGATGAAACCTTAATTCTTTTAAAATATTTACATGCGAATATTGATTTCGCTTTAATAGCCATTTCTTAACCCACACATTTCTAGATTTTCTTTTCTGTTTATTTTTCTGAAGCCGAATTAAATTTACCGCCACATAGGTAGGTAATGAAAAGAAGTTCGTTTTCCATTTTTAAAATAGGGCACGTACTGAATTATTTGGGTTTTCTATGTGATGACACGTTTCTATCGTTCCATTTCAAATAAGTAAATGATCGATCGTAACGACCGATCGTACCGATTTCCTTCAGATTGATCGTAACGACGGATCGTACCGTGTATGGGGCCCTTAACACCACTTTAATTATTTGAGAATTATATTTGTTTCGAAAATAATAATCCTTTCTTCTGGTAGATAAGTTAACTATTAAGTTATCCTCCTGAGGAAGGGAACATTGTTTTCGCAACATGTCCAGGCAAATAATGAGGTGTTAAACATATCGCCACAAAGGTAATTAAATATTTACTATATTTTTATAAATCATATTATGTTTTTGTACAATTTTTCAGTTCTGGAAATGAATTTTAAGGCATGGGATGTTGAAAATAACAACGGCGTCAAAATAAAAATTCTCTCAAATACTAAAAAGCAGTATTATTTGATTATCGTTGACGGTGTCAAAAAAGAAATTTCGTTGATGTACGGCGACAAATCTTACAACACAGAATATATGTTAGTGAAGAATGTCATTTCCGATTTGCTATCTTTTGGTAAATGGATCAAGTATTGGCTGAACGTGGCCAAAGGGAGCATTGTATTTGGATACGAGCACAAATATAATCCAATCGTGAGTTGGGAGAGCAACAAATCTGACACAACTTTTGAACCTTTTTACATAGTCTTCTTGCCGATAAACGATGTACCGTTTGGCATAAACTTTCCCAACAAAGAATGTCTGATTGAAAATTCTTCGTCGCCTCGCTACTCTCGTGTGATGCCCGTTTCATTATGGAGCAAAGAAAATAATAAAAAAATGATGCTACATATGTTGGGGGATGGAGTGGCTGAAGTCAAACTGTTTCTTTTGCCAAGTATTTATCTTTGTCATTTATTTTTCTCATGTAAAGTGACCAACAAACATTTTGAATAATGATGTCGGCTGCGCAGAACACAAATTCATTTTATTACTATTATGTTTATTGATTTTATGAATGATCTCAAGTTTTAAGTGTGAACCTTTTGACAGCCATGACAGACTGACTGACACATGTAACAATACTCAACACTGAGGGGTACTCAGTAATTCAATACATAACAATTACCTTCATGGGTTTTTGCTCGGTCGGTACATGCCCAAACCTTCCCCACTAAATTGTCAAGATGTTTGCCAATACCTACATGGGGGAGTTGAATTAAAAGCTTGCGCCTTTTGAGAGATGTTTAATGTGCAACTGGCCTAACATAAATTTGTTTCTAAGATTTTGACAGCTAGGTGAATAAAAATGAGTTAATGTATGTGTATTGTTGTAATAAAATACGTATTTCAATTTGTTTGAGCATAAATAATCAAATGAGGAGGCTTCTACTTTATGGAAATTCATTATTTAAAATGTTAAATAAAAAACACCATTTTATTAAATTCTTCTATTTAAATAAAAACAATTAAAGTATTATTTTAGAGTACCTACACTATTTGACTATGCATTACATAACTAGTGTTGATTGAATTCTGCTAATGTTCAATGTTCTCGCGTATGAGAAAATTATTCTACAAAATTTAATTCCAGAGTAATTAAAATAACTGACCGGTTTCAATAATATGGGTCGATGGCAGAGCAGCTAGCGCGCTGGATAAGTAATCCAGTGGTCGCGAGTTCGAATCCTGCCTCGACCGATTTCGTTCACATATAGTACAAGCATTTATTTGCTTATTTATATATATATATATATATATATATATATATATATATATATATATATATATATATATATATATATATATATATATATATATATATATATATATATATATATATATATATATATATATATATATATATATATATATATATATATATATATATATATATATATATATATATATATATATATATATATATATATATATATATATATGTTTTGAGTATAGGATGAAGATTGCCAAGGCTCAAGTCAAGAATAATACTTTATATTATAATCCAGTTTAAAAATACCCTTTTGAGTCAAAAAAAGTTTAAAGATGTAATTATTGTCCTGGTTTTTTAATAAGGAAACATAGTAGCCAATAAAAAAAATATGAGAAATTCTTGAAAAAAATTATTAGTTTGAAATTATTCTCTAATTGAAGTTTAATTTTTTTAGATGACACTCAATATTATTTAGTTACAATTGAAAGGAAAGCTATTTCACTCTCGAAAGTTACCAATGGAAAGCGACAGTTACTAAAATCTTTTAAAGAAAATGAACCTATTTTGTCAACCAAATCCTGGGCTCGATTTACAATAAGCGAAGATGGTTCCAAAATCGTAGTTGTTTACAAATATAAACCGGTTATCAAGTACAAGTCAAATGTTCCGATAATATATTATTGGTTCAGTATCAACGTACGTAAAGGTTGGGTTTTGTGGACGGCCAATTGTAATCCACCCAAGTTGTTTGAACCTCCAGTCAACGGTAAATGGAGTAGATGGTCAAATTGGAAATGTTCCGTTACTTGCGGTGGAGGAGTAGGTGTAAGTTATTATTACTTAGATATTCTTTTATGCACATGTTGTGTAGTCGTGGAGGTAAGCAGTTAGCACATATACCAACCAAGGAAAAAGCACAAATTTGCGCTCTGTGCCCCCTACATGACGTACTCAAATTATTTTCTGATAAATGTACTGAATATTACAAAATCTCACTGATTATATTTAAAAAAAAAGACATTCTAACAATGTATAGAAATGCTGCGCTACCCATTCATTCAATTCATGATTCCTGGTGGAGACACAGTTTTATATTTATACAATAAATTTTAATATTAGTATAATATCCTTGGATAGGGTGGTCGAACAATGAAGAATAAACACTATTCTTTAATATATAATATGTTCACAATTATAATATATCAGTACAATACAATTACAACATTGATGGCTATATACACAAAATTACTTGGTAGGTAAAATACCCCGAGCCCTCTATGAATACATTCTGTCGATCACACCGTTTCGCTCGCATTCACACTATCATGTATCCCACAATTAGTCTCCAGATTAATAATTGGGTGCTTGTTAAATTAATATTTGACATAGTACTTGTTCTTACGGGACACCCAAATACGAAATGAGTGGAAACACTATTTTAGCCAGTGACTCACAGTAAATGCTGTCCTATATATGACAGAAAATAATGCCAATCTCACTATTCTGCAAGAACAAATTTTGAATTGTCGGTGCCTGATTTTCTAGTTTCCTTCTATGGAAAAATAAAATACTACTTGAGAGGTATAATTAACCATACATGATTATTCCCTTTCTGGAATGATTCCCAGTGTTAACAAAACAAATAATATACTAGGAAAAAAAATATAGTAAAAAAATAATTTTACTTGATCATAAGTTGTTTTGATGAACGTAAAATGGGCAGTATAATAAATTTAATTAATATTTTTTGTAGATGAGAATGCGTAAATGCAATAATCCTAAACCGAGCATATTTGGCAGCAGCTGTCAAGGTCCAGTCAAAGAGATTGGTCGTTGTAATACATTTGTTTGTGGGGACATACATCCCAACACAGTGTGGAAAATAAAGTCTTCACTGAGGACGGACCACTTTGGTATCGTAGCAGAAGAAGGGACCGACGTGTCCATGATGCTTTGGAAGGATTTTTTCCATGTCGTGAGACGGATATTTTTGGAATCTCCCAGGGCATCCGTATATTGGAGTTTCAATGGTTTTATAAAATTTGAAATCACGTATAAAGATTTAGCAAGTCATAATGTAAGGGATAAATTTGTTTTGAAAAATGTCAAATCATCCGTCAGCGGTGTTTATTCTTGTATAGTTTCGAGGGTGACTTTAAATAAACTTATAATATACATAGCCACTTTGGCCGTTATCAGTAAAGAAAATGATGTAGAGTTGACTAAAGGATCAGAATTAAGATTCGAGTGTAAAGCCATTCCTTTGGAGTATGTCTATCTAGAGTTATCTCAGAATGTTTTATTGGAAGATGAGGTATATTTTAGTTACGGTATCAATTTGCTGTCGATCGACAATGAGATTGAAGTTGGAGAAGCTGAATTCAAGCACAACGGCATCTGGAAATGCATAATTGAACAGAGTGAATTAAAATTCATGTGGACAACGAATATTGTCAAAGTTAAAATTATCGACGATGACTTATTTGGATATTTGCTTCTAGATGATTTTTTCCGTCCTTTGTTTAAGTTGTTTACAAATGAATATTCTGTCATAATATTTATGTTATGTTTCTTTACGGTTGTGTTTTTACTTTCTTGTTGTTGTTCAATGTTTATCATAAGAAGTTCAAAAAGAAATGAATAAATTTATTCTTTTTATTTAGCTTATTCTGTTTTCATTGAAAAATTTGGTATTTAGCTTATTCTGTTTACATTGTAAAATATAAATGTTTAACAAGAAAACATAAAATGTAAAATATGTAATATATAATCTGTCTATGGAATAAAAAAAATCAAAATATCACCATCTCATATAAAACCATCTCAAGAGATCAAAGCACTTCTTCCTATGATAAAATTGAGAGTTACCTTTTATACAAATATTTGGTGTTGGCCAATGGGACATCTATTTAATAGTACTTCTTTAATCATAATACATTTATTTATATAGGGCATAACTTACTGTGAACAATATTTTTATTTTAATAGTATCATAGTATGACACGGACCTGATAGAATCTGTTCAAAAGTATCTTTTGAGAGTCATAACATATCGAACAGGGTTGAGTAGAAAGGTTAAACTATTACAGAATAACTAGACTCGAGACTAGACGACAAATACACGACCTTACTGTTCTTCACAAAATTGTTAATGGTACCATGGACTCGAGACTTTTACATACAAGGCATACAACTTAATATTCCTAGAAGATCGCTGAGGTTTGCCAATACCTTTCATTTTAATATACTTGGGACCAGCTTTATGTATTACAGTCCCATACCAAGAATGTGTAGACAGTATATGACAAGGGATTGTCCTGATCTTGACGTGTTAACTCGCGCGTATTGTTTTAAGAAGGTCTCAGTGATATTTATATACGCTATTTGATTGCAATCTGTTTGAAATTGTCTTTTCTCTAACTTATATAACTTTTTTTAACTTCTTATGTACCTATTTTTTACTTCTACTTATGTAACTTGTGTAACTTCTATAACTTTTTTTTTCTGAAATTATGTAGGTAACTATTTTTTTCTTCTTCTTTTTTTACTTAACTTTTGTTACCGAATTTCATCTAATTTATGTAACCCATACTTGCGTAACTTATGTGTGTGATTGAATAAGAGCCCATGTAATTTTGTGTGCATCCATAATTGGACGTCCAGCACTCATAATAATAACCAATATTATTTTCTTTTTTTGAAAATTGTAAGCTGGATGTCTGTCGATGTACCCTTTTAATAAAATAAAATAAATAATTTATTATCAGGTCCGTGGATATATTCTGTATGTCCAAGACGCTTTTCAGGAGCCACATTAGACAGGAATAATTCATTGTTTTGTTACCAGCAGTGAGTACATGTAATATGAAATCAAAGGTGGGCTGATTAAGTTACAATTACTTATTATTATATAGTTAAATTTTTATTTTTGTATGTCGCCCATTTTTTTTAAATAATACATAAATATGTAAGCACCTCTTAATTATTTAATTATTTTCAAGGAGTTATTTCTTTTTATTGAATTTTTTGAAGAGTGTAAATTAATAATTGGTTTTTGTTGCACCTGCAAAAAAATGTTTTTTAAATTTCGCTCTGTTAAAAAAAATTAAACTAATGATATCAAAAATTAAAAACTACTAGTTGTGACCTATGATATATTCACAGAAGTAAAAATAAATATTATTTTAACTTCTGTTTTTGATGACATTTTTCGTCATACAAAGATTGTTTTTGAATAATATATTATGTGGAGAGAATAAAGTATACATATCTATATCTCACTCTATCGCACTTAAAATCCGTGCATGCTCTTATTGTCGGCCTTCATGGCTCAGTTGGTTAGGTATCTGACTGCTGATCTAAAGGTCCTGAGTTGGATTCCCAGTGGAGACATGGTGCATGTGAAATTAATATGTGACATAGTACCTGTAAGTTACCCGAGAAGCAATATAAAGTAAAGATTAATAGTATGATGCTTCGAGATGATTTTCAATATAAAATATCTTCTATTGTGTTTGTCTAAAATTTTCATTTCCCAGAAAAAATTGTTCACTTTTTAATTGTTTCTCTTCCTAATTAAATATTTTTCTTTACATAGATACCCGAGTAGCAGGCTCTGAAAACTTGTCTGTTTTATATAGAGCATTATGGCATGTGGCTCCTTCTAAGAAAATGGACGTTGCTATGAAGATGCTTAAATCTGATGCCAGTGATGAATACATGAAGGTAATTTATTATTTTTTTAATCCAGGACAATGTTTAAATGACCATCAGTTTTTTGTTAATTTCATAAGCAGTGTCTTTCATCAATTTTTTATCAGTCTTCCATTGTAATTTGTAAAATCATAACTATAAAACAGTTCAATGGTCGAGTTTGGCCATATGTACCTTCCCTGTGTTATTCTGTAAGCAATGAATTGGAGGGCCGGGAGTTTGGCCATATGTATCTTCCCTGTGTTATTCTGTAAGCAATGAATTGGAGGGCCGGGAGTTTGGCCATATGTACCTTCCCTGTGTTATTCTGTAAACAATAAATTGGAGGGCCGGGAGTTTGGCCATATGTACCTTCCCTGTGTTATTCTGTAAACAATAAATTGGAGGGCCGGGAGTTTGGCCATATGTACCTTCCCTGTGTTATTCTGTAAACAATAAATTGGAGGGCCGGGAGTTTGGCCATATGTACCTTCCCTGTGTTATTCTGTAAACAATGAATTGGAGGGCCGGGAGTTTGGCCATATGTACCTTCCCTGTGTTATTCTGTAAACAATAAATTGGAGGGCCGGGAGTTTGGCCATATGTACCTTCCCTGTGTTATTCTGTAAACAATGAATTGGAGGGCCGGGAGTTTGGCCATATGTACCTTCCCTGTGTTATTCTGTAAACAATAAATTGGAGGGCCG
This sequence comes from Molanna angustata, assembly GCA_963576475.1. NCBI lineage: Eukaryota > Metazoa > Arthropoda > Insecta > Trichoptera > Molannidae > Molanna > Molanna angustata. The sequence goes on along the minus strand of OY754978.1, from coordinate 26,967,801 downwards.
GGAGTTTGGCCATATGTACCTTCCCTGTGTTATTCTGTAAACAATGAATTGGAGGGCCGGGAGTTTGGCCATATGTACCTTCCCTGTGTTATTCTGTAAGCAATATAACATGAAAAGTTACATATTATAAGTATCATGTCTATATCTAAAGAGGCAATCTAATAATGTTTCAGGAATTCATTGATAAAGCTGGACAGTGGGCCTTTTTGCAATGCTCCGCTATTGTTAGGTTATATGGAATTGTATTAAGATCTCCCGTTGCTATGGTTATGGAATATCTACCATTTGGTCCATTGGATGTTTATTTACAGTATGTATATGTTCATTTCTTAAAATTTTATTACAAATGATATAAATGTTATGTGTAAATTCATATTTTTTTTTTCTAAAAATCACATTACATAAAAAAATAATGGCAGTATTTAAGTTGATGGATATTTTTTTTAAAATGAATATGTCCTTGAAACAAGAACATACATATAACCCCTAAACTAAGCATAATGAAGTCAGTCAAGACGAAATTTGAACACACACCCACTGAATTTATAAATTAAATTTAATGTCTTAGTTTCATCATAACCATCATTTAGTTTGATTTATAAAGTGTGCTAGTCACTCTGCAACCTCTACTGTCTTAGTTTCATAATAACCATCATTTAGTTTGATTTATAAAGTGTGCTAGTCACTCTGCAACCTCTACTGTCTTAGTTTCATCATAACCATCATTTAGTTTGATTTATAAAGTGTGCTAGTCACTCTGCAACCTCTACTGTCTTAGTTTCATCATAACCATCATTTAGTTTGATTTATAAAGTGTGCTAGTCACTCTGCAACCTCTACTGTCTTAGTTTCATCATAACCATCATTTAGTTTGATTTATAAAGTGTGCTAGTCACTCTGCAACCTCTACTGTCTTAGTTTCATCATAACCATCATTTAGTTTGATTTATAAAGTGTGCTAGTTACTCTGCAACCTCTACTGTCTTAGTTTCATCATAACCATCATTTAGTTTGATTTATTAAGTGTGCTAGTCACTCTGCAACCTCTACTGTCTTAGTTTCATCATAACCATCATTTAGTTTCATTTATTTTCAATATCGTAACAAAATATAATTGTTTATTTTATTGTATTGTGCATCGCAAAATATGCATTTCACAAAATGGGTCAGTCATAATAAATCTATGTATTTATTTATTTAACACTTCCTTACACCCTATACAAGTGGCGAGTATAATTTAAATTTGCAGCGGAATAATAAAATGCTTTAGTGTGATATAAAATTAAAATATTATAAGACTATCAAGATTGAGATGGGCTGGACATGTTCAGAGAATGCCATATATGCGAATTCATAAGAGAATTATGACTGGTCATCCAGGAAGAAGAAGGAAAATAGGAAGACCCAGATAGCGATGGGAGGACGAGGTGAGCGTAAGCGTTACAAACTGGAGGACGGTAGCTGAGGACAGACGGGGTTGGAGGCAAAAGTTGAAGGAGGCCAAGGCTCGACTTGGGCTGTAGCGCCATCGAACAAGAAGAAGAAAATTAATATATAATTGCATCTTTTGTTGAAAGTATAAATTTAATTTCAAATATTTGTTTGTTAAAATTATATTACAGAGGTAAAAGAAGCACTATCCAAGTTGTGGAGTTGGTCGAAGCAGCTTCATCTTTAGCCACAGCTCTCTGGCACTTGGCTGAAAATGGAGTCGTTCATGGAAATATTCGATGTAGAAAATTACTTGTTTCCTCCCACGATGCTTCACACTTCTCTATCAAACTGTCCGATCCTGGTCTCCACTCCGACTATGGAGAAAATGAGTAAGTTATTATGTACTGTTCAATAAATATTAAATATGTGATGTTTTAATATTTTTAGAATTAAGCATATTTTAACCGTTTTAGTGCTATGCTTATTTTGCGAGTATGTATGTTTGTAAGTTGCTACAGATATTCTGTTTTTAGATTTAAAAAAAGTATGGTATTCAATAAAAATGCAATAACGTGGATAAATATCAACAAATTTTAATGATTTTTTTTTAATTATACAATTAAAGAATGATTTTTTATGCTTATAATTTACAACTACAAAAAATATTAAAAAATGTTAAAATATTCGGTTATTGTGTTTAGCAATTGTGTTTTACCGTGCAACGTCCACGTAGATTATAATAATTAAATTGACGTAATATCTAAACTAGTATATAATAATCAAATATAAAGGCTTCAAAATTATGGAAATCCATTTTAAATGAAACCTTGGATGTTTCGAAAACATTTATAGTAATGTAAAAGGAATGTACTGGAAAAAACAAGTCCATAGTTTATATTTGTTCTTTCAGATTTCATTGGATCCCTGTAGAGTTTTTCAACAACATGAATTTGGCCAGGATGTCATCGTTGGCGGATGTTTGGGGCTTTGGGACAACTTTATGGGAGATATTCTCATATGGGACATCACCAGCTAAAACTAATCCTACAATAACAAAAAAGGTAAGACCTTTTTTTAGGCGCGCCCATTTGTAACAAGCTCGAATGATCTATAAACATAATTTACTTATGTGGTAGATAACAAATCAAAACTTATGTGGTACATAAACCACAATTTGTGTGGTTTATGTATCACTTAAAAATATTATGTTTTAGGTAACAAATCAACATTTATGTGGTAGATAACAAAACTAAATTTATGTGGTAAATAACAAACCAAAATTTATATGGCAAAAAAACAAAACTAAATTTATGTTTTAGATAACAAATCAACATTTATGTGGTAGATAACAAAACTAAATTTATTTGGTAAATAACAAACCAAAATTTATGTGGCAAAAAACAAAACTAAATTTATGTTTTAGATAACAAATCAACATTTATGTAATCGAATATTTTTATTATTGCATATGCGCAAACATTGGATTTTTTTTCCCTGTCGGGAGTCAAAGATATTTTTTAACAGATTTTTAATTATCTCAATAGAGACGAAGTTGGAATATTTATTGTAGGAGAACCGGGAAATCAAGGCACCTACAGGGCTTACGACCTGTCATCGGCTGGTTTACGTGATCACTTTATGCGCTTGTGCAACGTTCACCATAATAAGGTCACCATAATAAGTCAAAATTGTAAAAATCTGTTAAACAACATTTATGTGGTAGACAACAAAACTAAATTTATGTGGTAGATAGCAAAACTATATTTATGTGGTAGATAGCAAAATTAAATTTATGTGGTAGATAGCAAATCTATATTTATGTGATAAATAGCAAAACAAAATTCATGTGGTACCTAAATATTAAAACTTGATTTATGTAGTAGATAAACAAGTAATATTTTTAATATTGTATTTGAATCATCTTAATCCTTAGAAGAAATATTACACTAACCCGTCTCAGAGCAGGTTTTCCTAGTGAGACGGGGAATGAAAAATATATTGTAATTCATGTATTTTTTTATAATAAACATCGGGTTGCTGGCACTGAAACTGAAACCTTTTGTTTTGGTCTCTATTTTTTACTTTTTTCTTTCAAATTTTTGCCTTTATTTTTGACGCCCCTTATTTTGAACCTATGGTAACTTCATCTCTGCTTCTCTTGTCTGATTACGGAAGTCGGCATGGTTCTTGTCCATATAGTATGTCATAATATTTTGTATTAATTCCAGAGTTATCTTGCTGGTAGTAGACTGTTACTACCTCGTGGCTGTCCAGACGAGGTGTATACAATAATGACCAGTTGTTGGAGGGCAGACCAGCACAGGAGAGCACGTCCTCAGGTCGTTATGAGAGACATAAACCATTTGCACTATCAAGGTATATACATACACTTCATTTATTTATTTATTTTTTTGTAAAATCAGTAGTGCCATGGCATAATGCAGTTAAAATGAGATTGTTAAGAAAAATTTATATCAAGACAATGTATGACAGGATAAAGAAATATGTCATCAAATAGAATGAAAGTGTACGTGTGGAAGTGGTTAAGCCACATGGGAAGAGTGAATGAATTAAATCACCCGATAAAGAAAATATACATGGCTGGCAGGAATAAAATTAGAGGTAAGGGTCGCCCATAAAAAAGCTAACAAGTCTATGGGCCGATATTACAGTCTCAGTTTAAGAGCTAAACTCAAGTTTTACAAAAATATAGCTTGTTACAGTGTCCGTTTAGTCCTAATCTTCCCTCAAATACGTCACTAAAACAACAAATATTTAACTCAACGTTTCTGGCGGATTAAGTACTTAACGGTGAGTCAACTGTCATTTCTCGACTCGCTGCTAGGCAAATGTGTAGTTTCAGTGTTCTATCACTAGAGGCGTTAGTTGTATCGACGGTGGCGCCACACAACAAAACAAACTGACAGCCATATTGAAACGAACATGGGCATTTAAAATCATTATTTTGGTGAAAAAAAATTAAATTTACCATGTTGGATAATAAAACAATAGTATTTAAAGTTGTAGCGTCCCGTTTTGTAGTTCATATCATTTGAGGTTATTTAAAATTTGACAGATAATAACCACAGAAAATGTAAAATATGTCTATAATTGAAGATTTAGTAACTGACATGTCATATTCCACTGTAATACGGAAATGGATTCAATCTCCCCTTACATTAATCTTGAGTTTAACAAACTCAATGAGTTGAGGGCCAACTATATTGAGCCTATGTGAATGACATCCTAAAAAGAGAATTTTTCCTGCGTGAAATAAAGATTCACAAATTTTATTTATAACAACAAAACTGAATTTAATTGTTAGGTGCTAAACTTGTCCATCATCAAAAAGTATGTTTATCCTTGTAATTTCATTTTGAAAAGTAAACATACTTTAAGAGCACTTGTCCAACCGTATTGTACAGTTGCATGTTAGTGCACCAAATTGTAATATGGAAGAACATCCACCAAAGATAACCTTTGCTCGGGTCGCTCAACAATGGTAGTGACGGAAGAAATTATTAAAAAAGTAAAAAAAAACAAAGATTCAACTGGTAGTGTGCATAGCATTTTACACAAATACTTAGGGATGAAAAAATGTCTGCGTTCTGGGTCCCCAGAATGCTTACCGATGTATAAAAACTAACCAGGCTAAAAATTTCTCGTGCTTCTTTGGAATTGTTACTACAATATCCCGATGGTTTTTTGGCTTGATTTACAACCATGGATGAAATGTGGCTTCACCATTACGATCCAGAAACAAAATTACAGTCTATGAATAAAAGACCATCATATCCAACCCCTAAGAAATTTAAGGCGAATCCTTGCGCCGTAAAGATCATGGGCTCTCTTTTCTTGGATAGTAAAGGTGTGGTCATGATAGAATATTACGGGCTCTCTGTATGCAAAGTTCGCAAAAAACGTTGAGGCAAAACAGGAAAAACTGTTTTGTTCCATCAAGGTAATACTCCAATTTACAGGCCTGCCATGGCCGCGATTCAAGATGCTGGCATCGAAATACTTGAGCATCCTCCACATTCACCCGACCTTGCCCCTAGTGATTTCTATCTATTTCCATGGTTGAAGAAGTATCATGGTTAAAGATATTCCAAGTGTATAATGCTAAAAGGCGACTTGATCAAAAAATAAAATAACATTTAATAAAAGTTTCCGGTAACATACTCATTCTCACTATTTATTGAACGCCCCTTGTAATTATTGTTTTTCTTTTTATTTTAGTTTACAATTCTCGAAGAAACGTTTATACTCCAATTACTCCTAGAATAACGGGGTCCGCTTTGAGTCTGACTTCAAATCTTACAGGTAATTATTCAATTTAGCTAAATGATTATTCCTTGTGTCAAAATTTAAAATTATTTTCCATATTATCAAGTCATTAATTACTTGACATTTTTTATGAACACATGTTAGAAAAATATCTAACTGAAATATTTATTTTATTATAATTGCAACACTGTACAAAATAGTACCTATTGTCCCCAATATGTATAAAACGTGTCTGTAACACAACACCTAAATAATGAGAAGAATATTTTTTATTATCAGTTGCATAAAATTACACTTTTCAATTACATAATAATAAACCTTTTATTTATGATTTTAGGTGAAAGCTGTTTAGCAAGTGATATAGAACAACATTATAATAGTATAAGATCAACAACTTCTAGTTTAAGTGCTGGCAACACTACAATGACAGAATTCCTGGTAAGTCCTAGGAATCTTATTGTCTTAAAACTATTTTTGACAGAGAGAAAGGGTGTGGATATTTTCACTTACCATTTTTAAAATTATTTAGCTACTATCTTTATTTTTGGACCATATAAATAAAGGAACCATACTGTTGGGGTTTTTATTTTTAGGATAACGATGACGACGAGGAAGCGGGGGCATTCGACTTGTCTACGATACTTTCAAACATAAATAATTCTTCCTTTTCAACGTCTATGGACTCTGTGGACAAAATGCAGTGTATATTCGAATTTGGAAAAGATTGTAATGTCATTCTTCAGGGAAGAATCGGACAGGTAAATATTTGTTTAGTTTAAATGCCTACCTATTGATTATCTGTTACCATATTTGTCTAAACCATATTATCATCATGCCACTACAAATCATTGAGAATCATGGCCTGCATCATTAAAGAGGCTTTCTACTTGAAACTGTAGTGTCAGTCTTTTGATTAGTCAATACAAATTGACAGTCAGTAATAATTAGTGTCCGACCGAAGCATCGGCTTCGGCTTCGGCCACCTTCGGCCAAAAAAAAAACACCTTCGGCTTCGGCCAAAAATAACCCAAATTTTCAGCCGAAGCTTTTTGTCAGCCGCTAAAAACAGTTAAAACTTGTAAATACATGCGCGAACATGACATGTGTAGCGGGTGTATAGATTCGGCCGGCCCAGTGTCGCGTGCCGACTCTCGACAGAAACAAAACAAGGGTGCTCAAGTTAGATATCTAACCAACTAAGTCACGAAAGCAGATTATTTATTATTTTAATCGATTTTTTTAGTAAAATCTAAGGCTGAACAATCGGCTTCGGCTTCAGCCAAAATCTGACCTTCGGTCGGACACTAGTAATAATCTACTGTGCACCCTGTGCAAGTGGCGAGTTTATTGCCGTATGGCAATTTCTTCCAACTAACCAGTGTTTCCATCCCAGAGAAGCAATATTTGCGTGAGAAATAAATTTATATAAATTTCTCCTCTGCTGCGAATCGAACCCAGGACGCCCGCACAGAAACCAAACGGCTTACCAACTGTGCCACGGCAGTCGGCATATAAAGTACATATTGATATTAATTTAGAAATTTTAAATTCATTTTTTTTTCTTGCATCGTGTTCTAATTGATGTTATCGAATTGCTTTCCATTTGGATTGTGCATTATTTTATATTTTAGGGTTATTATGGTGAAGTGTTCAAAGGAACTTTGGAGCGTAATGATTCTGAACCGAGCCAAGTCGCCATAAAGAAGCTTAAAACCACGGCACAAACATCACTGGATGACTTTGATAGAGAAATTAAAATTATGCAGGTGAGATTTGGTTAATCAAAATAAAATAAATTTTATTTTAAATCTCCATTTATGTAATAGCGTAGAGTCACGATTTCATATATTTTTACATCAATTTCTCAAAAGTTATCATGTAGAGTGCATCCTATGAGTTTGGTCATGATATTTAATGTGTGTATGAAATTTCGTGACCTCTGTAGAGCCTAATCTAGAAGTTCGATTGACTAAATTTTGATATCATATGACATGTGTAAAGTGCATGGTGTGTATGTGCATGCGTTTGTGGGTGTTAGTTTGTATGTGTGCAAAACAGGCCTTACTGTGTCTGATATTGTTTGATATAATTTTGTTTTATATTTTTCCTTAATTGTTTTGATATATTTTTGTTTAGTTGTATATAAATCATGTTGCTATATAGAATACGCATTGTCATGAAAACTGTATGAAATACGATGAAAATATTGTATATAGATGTATTAATGTGATTGTGAAATATTCCACCTCAGTACATGCTAAGCCTAGTGAGGTGAATATATGTAATATGTAAAAAATGATATTGTAAATTATGATTAATAAATAAATAAATAAATAAAATTAACATAGAGCTGATTATCATTGGTTGTCAACTCTCATTTGAATAGGGCAAGGCAAACCAGAGAAAATGCAATCAATCAATCAATCCACATTCGCTCCCGGTGTGGAGTATGTGGTCGTCATCCAGTTAATATAATATTATATTTATTTGAATTGTATTATTTGCAGACCCTCAAGCATCGGAACATTGTTGAGATATTGGGAGTGTTGGAGGAGCCCGAAGTACAACTGATAATGGAATTTGTCCAGCATGGTTCACTTCAGAGTTATTTGAAAATATACCGTCACACTATTACAGTGCATAGATTGCTCAATTATGCCAATGATGTCGCCTTGGTAAAACACATTTTTAATTTGAATAAATTGTTTTGAATTTATTGTTTAGAAAGGGTGTCTCAAAATAAAGTTTGTATTTAGTGGATCGATTAAAAAAAAAGTAAGCCGTGTATCGAAAAAATGTTAATTATTAAAGTACACAATTTGGGAACTTATTTCTTAAAAATAATATCGACCAAATGTAGACCTTCGCGTTCGCAGCACTCATTTAATTGAACAGTAAAATTATTTATGACTCGGCAGGTGGACTCAGTGATGGCTACCATTTCGTGACGGATATTTTCTTTCAAATGCGCCAGGGAAGTCGGTTTAGCGTAAACTTTAGATTTAAAATAACCCCATAGAAAAAAATCCATAGGGGTTAAATGAAGACTGCGTGGAGGCCAATTTATGTCATCTCTCCTGGAGATCAATTTGCCTGGGAAAATTTCACGAACTCGTGGTAGAGATGTATTGGACGTGTGTGACGTTTCTCCGTCCTGCTGGAACCATGTTCTTTGGTTATAGCCAGGAAAGTTTTGCAGTTCAAGCACCAAGAAGTTGTCTAACATCTTCACATAACGCTCTGAATACAATCTGACACCTTGTATATAGCAGCTAGAGCTTGGTGCAAACCAATATCAGGATTGTAACCCAGAAGAGAAGCGTATGATAGAGCAGCTAGTGCACGGAATTAATAATCCAGTTGACATGGGTTTCAATCCTGCTTCGATTGATTTTGTTTTCCAGTACAAGAATTTTGTCTTAGTTCAAGAAATCTATGAAGATGTGTATGTTCTTGTTACAGGAACATATTCATTGTTTAAGAATAAATCTTAACATTGCTTTGTTCTTCAATACTATTTGTTGACTGTGATGACACAGTGAAACACTATTTGAGGCCCTCGTTAATGTCAATTAACTTGGACATATGGGATGTACACAAATATGCACACTTATTACCTTCTAATGTATGAAACATGAACAAATATTGTATATCACCAAATCTGTGGTGTGCAATTAGAATTCGTAAAAAAATAAGTTTTTTTTTGAATAGCAAGAAAAATAATTCAAAAATAAAAAAGTAAAAAACTCACACAATAGTTTAAAGTAAAAATCTACTTTGTAGGCCATATAGGCCCGATATTACAGTTGGCCTTCAACTCATTGAGTTTGTTAAACTTAAGATTAATGTAAAGGGGAGATTGAATCCATTTATTATTACAGTGCAATATGACTTGTCAGTTACTAAGGCCCAGAATCATAGTCGCAAAATAGGTACTTAGATGAGTTTGAGTTACAGATTTGTAATCATAGAACTTTGTTTCTCACAGAAGTCATCAAAAATCGTTACTCATCTCCCGTGAGTTTGAGTCACCAAAATCGGTGACTTTAGACGCTGAGCATGCTTTGAACTGTCAAAATTGTTTACAAACCTAGTTCTATTTTAATTTTTATTCGAGATAAAAACTGGTGAATTTCGAGATATTATTTTTGTAGTGAATATAAAATTATCTTCATTAAACAGGGAGCATTAAAATGTCTGATATATTTGAGTTTTTGCAAGATATTGACAATATTGGGAATACAGATGTGATTAATTTTCCCGATGAATCATTTGCCGCAAGGCGAATGAGACGCCGCAAAATGTTATATTCGAAATATGACATTTGCCCTAATCGAATTTTATGAAAACTGTGAATTTAAAAAGCGCTACAGATTTTATAGAGAAACTGTCCTCACTGCCATATGCTGCCATATTGCCGCTTATTCACGATGGATTGTGAAAAATCAACAACAGAGGCATGCCTATATGCCTATAACGCCTGAAATTCAAATATTGATAGCCCTGAGATTCTATAGTACAGAAATTGCTCGGCGATCCACTCCCAAGCATTCTGTTTTTGCTAATTAAGGGCTGATATATTTTCTTATTTTCTACAATAGTAATTTTCTTCCCAAATAATTCCATTAAAAAATGTTAATCATATGCAATATTCCTTTTAGCATTCATTATTAATTATTATTATAAAAATAAACAAAACGCGAAAGAAGCAAGCAGATGTTTTGAACTCAAATGACAGTTTTAATTCATAGATTGAAAAGAGTAGATAGGGATTTCAAAGACAAATTTAAAAAAGTAACCATAAATTTCAAAATAATTGCTGAAAACTTATGAAATTCCTACAGTTTGAAAACTATCAAACTCAACTGAGTTTGAGTCGTTACCTCAGCTCAGACACGTCAGATTTTGGACTATGTTTACCGAAAAACCTACTCAGCTAAGAAAGCCTTGAGCTATGCTCTCCTGAGGCACTATTGAGACCTGACTCATCTCATGTTTATGATTCTGGGCCTAAATCTTCAATTATAGACATATTTTACTTTTTCTGTGGTTATTAGGTATCTGTCAAATTTTAAATAACCTCAAATGATACGAACTACAAAACGGGACGCTACGACTTTAAATACTATTGTTTTATTATCCAGCATGGTAAATTTAATTTTTTTCACCAAAATAATGCTTTTAAATGCCCATGTTCGTTTCAATATGGCTGTCAGTTTGTTTTGTTGTGTGGCGCCACCGTCGATACAACTAACGCCTCTAGTGATAGAACACTGAAACTACACTCGTTGCCTAGTAACGAGTCGAGAAATGACAGTTGACTCACCGTTAAGTACTTAATCCGCCAGAAAGGTTGAGTTAAATATTTGTCGTTTTAGTGACGTATTTGAGGGAAGATTAGGCCTAAACGGACACTATAATACGCTATATTTTTGTGAAACTTGAGTTTAGCTCTTAAACTGAGACTGTAATACCGGCCCATAGTTTTTGAAATGGAAAGTATTCCAACTGTCGATTTGTTCAGGAGAACTTTGTTCTCTTAACATATCGACAATGTATCAAGCCAGAATACGCGAGAATTGTATGGAGAGGTCTACTTTTTTCACGGCTTTTCCAACTTTGAAGTCAAAAAACACCAACTTAGAGGCTTCGCAGCATATATGTTCCATACACGGATTTACTCAGAATTCGGAGTAGAACATTTCGTGTGTCTGTGTGTGTGTGTGTGTGTATGTCTGTGTGTGTGTGTGTGTGTCCCTTATAACTTTTGATCCGCTCAATTTACAGAGCCTAAAATTTCAGAATATATAAACAGTTACAGGCCTACAAAACTTTTATACTCAGAATTTTGAATTTTTGTTTCAGTCAGGGGTTATCAACTTTTGAATTTTTATTTTATTTTTCCCTATATCTCAGAAACCATAAAAGCTAGAACGCTGAAAATTGGTATAAACATAGACAAATACAAAATCTCAAATTAGTTTTTTAAAAAAAATTCTAGGGTTTCTCAAACAATTTTTATTAAGAAAAGTATTTTTTTTATGATAAATTTATGAGTTTAACTGCCTATATTTCCATTTTTTTTTTAAATATCGAAAAAAGCCGAAACACCCCAACTAGATAATTTAATTTTATATAAAAAATATTAACATTGTAGCAGTACATCTCAAATTTTTTTTAACAATTTTTATAAAAATTGAATTTAGTGACGACATCGCTTCATACAATTTGTATGGTAGTCACCTATACACAATATCAAAGAAGACTTAATAGTTTGATACTTCATCTCTAAACATACAATATACATATACCATCATGCTGTTTTCATATTCCGGGTAGGAAAAAAAGACTGACCTCCATACTATCCTATCTTGACTACCTAGGTACATGTGTTGTATAGAAAACTAAATATCATAAAATAATAAATAATTGTATTTATGGGTTTGGTACTTATTCTTCAACTATACATACTATCGCTGTCGACAGTTGGATCTCATGTGTTACATGCAACTAGTTAATAAATTCAAATGTTGTAAAACAAACATTTTTATTTCCAGTTAGTTCTCAACAATTTCAGTTTGCATAAAATAAAAATATGTGACATCTTGCATAAAATATGAGATATCTTTTTTCTGCACCTTCATATATTAGAAAAAAATCCTATTTGTGATATTGAATGAAATAATCATTTTATAGGGCATGGAGTACCTTGGAACAAAAAATATTGTTCACAGAGATTTAGCGGCTAGAAATATTTTAGTTGTTAACGAAGACCATGTGAAGATATCAGACTTTGGACTGGCACAAGTCATGAAGGGAGACTACTATATTCTCAAGACCATCCGAGATTTACCTCTCAAATGGTAAGTTAGATTACAAACCACTTAGCAACTGAGACGGAACAATTAAGGTATATCATTGAATGCCACCGCTTCGCTTCAAAAGGTATATTATTGAATGCATGATTGAATAATGACACTTATCCACTGTTTCAAAAGTTATATAATTGATTGGCACTTTGCATAACAACTATTTTTGTATCTTTGTGCTGGCAAGCGTGCATACTTATCAATTATTTCTATCTGTATTCACAATTTAGAAAACATTACATTCAATTAATAATTATACATACACTCTTGCCAGCATAAAGATACAAAAGGAGGTGTTATAATGAATGGTCTATAAATACTTCATATTGATAATGTTAACATTACATTCAATTAATAATTATACACTCTTGCCAGCATAAAGATACAAAAGGAGGTGTTATAATGAATGGTCTATAAATACTTCATATTGATAATGTTAACATTACATTCAATTAATAATTATACACTCTTGCCAGCATAAAGATACAAAAGGAGGTGTTATAATGAATGGTCTACAGTGGGGGCTCAAAAAATTAGAGCCACCCAACATTTTTACTATTTTTAGACTTTTTTGGTATAATTCTCTAATTTCATTTATACGGACCATTAAAGATCAATTGTATTTTAAAGCTATGGGTATATAGAATTGAAAAATATGTATACAAAATGGAATTTACTTATTAGAATTTAAAAAAAAACATATTACAACCAAACGCGTGTCAATATTTTGTATGTCCTACTTTTGCAGCAATCACTGCTTCAACCCTTCTAGGCATGCTGTTTATTCAATTTTCACACTGTTTTTTTTATATTATCATTATGATGCCAAATATTTATTAATCTCTCTATCAAATCCCGTTTATTTGTGACCAATATGGTCGGAATCCTTTGTTTCAGTAGTTCCCATAAATTTTCAATGGGATTAAGGTCTGGAGAGTTTCCTGGCCAGGGTTGCACATCTATTTTTTGTGCCTGTAAAAAAATTGTGACTCTTTTTGCCTTGTGGCATGGTGCAGAGTCATGTTGGAATATAAATTTTCCATTTGGAAACCATTCCATTGCCTGAGGGATCAGTTTATCTTTAAGGACATCAATGTATTGGTCCTGGCGCATTGTATTTTTAACAATGTACAGTCTTCCAGTACCCTGACCACTGATGACCGACCAGACCATTATCTTTAATGGATGCTTCACCCTTTGCACAAACCATTCTTCCTCAAATTTTTCACCCTCACCTAGTCGTACAAAATTTGATTTATCCATCAAAATTTTAATACAGGACTCATCGGAGAAACAAAGCTAGAAATAGAGAAAATATTCACATAGAGTTGGTAAAAAAATTCTAATTTACTGAAAAATGAGCCTTCATCCATTTAAATTGTAATGATATCATGACTGCATCATCAACTTACATTTTTCCAATCCTCAATAGTATAATGGCGTTGATCTTTGGCTCATTGGAGACGTTTTTCCCTCATTGCTTGCGTAAGCCTCGGTTTCCTTGCTGGTCTACAAGCTTTGAATTCCTGTTCTGCCAGTGAAGAAAGAATTGCAAGAGATATTGCAATTCTTTCTTCATTTATTATTTCTTTAAGCATTTTTCTTGACTTTCTTCTATTTTCAAGAACAAAATTTCTTATTTTTCTTTCAGTACGTGGTGTTCTAATACGCTTTCGCCCAAATTTTTCCGTCTTAACTGATTGTATGGGTTCATTATTGTCTATTTTTCTCTTAATTCTATCAACAGTTGCTCTGTAAACCTTAAGAGACTTGGCAATCTGTCTATTTGAATGGTTTCCAATCAATATAAAGCCTTGAATCTGACCAAGTTTAGATGAACAGATGTCCCGCTGTCTGCCCATTTATGAAAAACTTAAAAAAAATGAGGTTATCAAAAAGAGTAAAAAAACTATCCAAAAAAGCCTTGATAAATAAAATAATTAATGGAATATGATAGAAATAACTTATTTGTATATAAAAAAACAAAGAAGTACGAATATTCTTGTAAAATAAAAATTATAAACCATAAAACTTCAGATTAAATTGCTATTGTTGCAAAAAGTGGACATACAAAATATTGACACGAATTTGGTTGTCATATGTTTTTTTTAATTCTAATAAATGAATTCCATTTTTTATACATATTTTTCAAATCTATATACCCATATTTTTAAAATATAATTGATCTATAATGTTCCGTATAAATGAAATTAGAGAATTATACCAAAAAAGTATTAAATATTAAAAATGTTGGGTGGCTCTAATTTTTTGAGCCCCCACTGTATAAATACTTCATATTGATAATGTTAACATTACATTCAATTAATAATTATACACTCTTGCCAGCATAAAGATACAAAAGGAGGTGTTATAATGAATGGTCTATAAATACTTCATATTGATAATGTTAACATTACATTCAATTAATAATTATACACTCTTGCCAGCATAAAGATACAAAAAGAGGTGTTATAATGAATGGTCTATAAATACTTCATATTGATAATGTTAACATTACATTCAATTAATAATTATACACTCTTGCCAGCATAAAGATACAAAAGGAGGTGTATGAATGGTCTATAAATACTTCATATTGATAATGTTAACAAAATTAAGTCTTCCTTTCATCATTTCTATGATTAGTTTGTTTATTGGTGTATTTCATTCTTATTCTTAGGTATTTTAAATTATTTTACCAAATTTACTATGAAATTCACATTGTTTGAAAGAGATTGTCTTATGGCAATAAACCTGCCTTTGTGCACTTTGCTATGCAAAAAAATGCCTATAGTTAAAGGAGATTCATCCTCAAGGTTTTTGCTTTTTTCTAGTATTGTAATTTTTTCATTGTTTGCGTCCATTTTAAGAATTTCTATATGTATTACAAGAATTTGAAATATTATAATTTTTTGTATGTATAAATTTTTATAGGTATGCTCCGGAAAGTGTGTCTGATGGTAAATTTTCTACAAAAAGTGATGTTTGGTCATATGGAGTGACTTTGTGGGAAATGTTCTCATTTGGTGACGAGCCACCCGCCTGGGGATCTGAAATTGTAACAAAAGAAAGATTGTCAAGGTACTATAATTCACTTCATCTCTTAACAAAACAGAACAGGGGGGCAAGTCCAGTCAGACGGCGGAATCAAATCCATCCATGTTTACCCATATCATGGATATAATTATCTTATGGAGTTCTATAATATCTTAAGATGTCATAGAACTCCATAAGATAATTATATCCATGATATGGGTAAACATGGATGGTTTTGATTCTGCCTGTTGACCAGACTTGCCCCCCTGATTTGTACATTAACTGTATTAAAAACTGTTGTTATTGTATTGGAATAAAAATATCTCAAACCCAACAGAACTCCATAAGATAATTATATACATGATATGGGTAAACATGGATGGTTTTGATTCCGCCGGTTAACCAGACTTGCCCCACTGATTAACGATTGTAAACAAATTCACCATCAAATTATCTGGATCAAATTGCCTGAAAATAGTAACAATCAATTATTTATTTATTTAAAACATTTGAGCATAATAGCGGACTTATTGCCAAATGGCAATATCTTCCAACCAACCATATTCATTATTTTAAGCATTTGGTGTACCCTTCAGAAGGAGATTAAAAAATTGTAAAATAGGAAATTGTAATATCAAAAGTTTTGATTGAATGATCTCTCATACTTATATTTATTTTCTAGACTTGCCTGTCCTTCATTCTGTCCCAGTGAAGTCTATGTGAGTATCCTCTTGCCTTGCTGGAAATTTGAACCGACTGAACGTCCTAAGTTTTCACATTTAGTCCATAAAAGCTCAGAGCTCAAAATGCAGTTCACCGACTAATTGACTTGGACAATATAATGAATAATGTGTTGTTTAAATGAAAAAAAATAGTTACTATTAGTTAATTTTTTTTTATTGTTTGTAATGATTTTTATTGTTGTTTTTTTTTTTATTTATTTTTATCCCTTGTGTATTTTACTTAATTTTATTATATTGACAATTTTTTACCAATATTGAATATCTTATAATATGTTTGACAATTCTTATATTATGAATTTTATTGACGATTATACATTTATTTATTAGGAAATGATACATTTAGTTCAATGCCATACTTTATTGTGTTAAAATTTGTTTGAAATCAAAATATGCTTTTGTACATCGTGCCTGCGTGAAGCATATTTGATCTTATTCGACTGTCAATTATTTATTATCAACGTATGTACAATTTATAGCTTTGGACACATTTAAAAAATATATTTCATCTTTATTAATTGAAATTAAGTAATATTTTGGTCATATGGAAAGAAAAAATGGACCACTAAAGAAGAAAAAATTATATATTAAAACAGAAAATAATAAGACTGAATTACTGACCAACCAACGAGCAAATAATGGCATGACCATGTGAACGATAAAGAAATGTAAACAGGTCGAATTTGATAGAGCATAAATATAAACTAGGCAATGAATTCAATAGTTATTTATGCCTACCTCAAGAGAGACATGTTGCAATGGTGTGATGGGAAATGGAACTCAGCTATAGAAGATTCTAGACAGACGGCCCAAAGAAAAACTGATCACAAAGAAGATATAGTGGCGAAATGAAAAAAACGAATCTCAAAAATTCTTTAAACATGATAATAATTATACTTGTGTGAAATAAAGAATCATAGAATAGGGATCTCCTCAGAGCTTAAACTTTTGATATGTTAAGAATCTGGATGAGTGAATGAGTAAATACTTTCAATTGGTAAATTACCAATTGAAAGCTTGGTTGGTTGCATTTTATTTTGATTTTTTAAATAATATACATACAATTTGCACATTGGTCTGCAAATTCTTTTGAAGAAAAAATGCATAATGGTAATAATAATGAATTATTATTGTTTGTAGTACTCAATTGTTATTTAGCAAGTCAGTAAATGCTGTAAAACTAGTTGCATGTAACACATGAGATCCAACTGTCGATAGCGATAGTATATATAGTTGAAGAATAAGTACCAAACTATAATCCCATAAATACAAATTATTTAATATTTTAAGATATTTGATTTTCTATACAACACATGTACCTACATATGTATGTATGTCAAGATAGGATAGAATGGAGGTCAGTCCTTTGATCCTACCCAGAATATGAAAACAGAATGATGGTATGTATGTATGTTTGGAGATTAGTATCAAACAATTAAGTCTTCTTAGATATTGTGTGTAGGCGATTGCCATACAAATTGTATGAAGCAATGTCGTCACTAAATTCAATTTTTATAAAATTTATTAAAAAAAATTTGAGATGTGCTAATACAATGTTAATATTTTTTATATAAAATTAAATTGTCTAGTTGGGGTGTTTCGGCTTTTTTTGATATTTTTAAAAAATCTGGAAATATAGGCAGTTAAACTCATAAATTTATCATAAAAAAATATTTTTCTTAATAAAAAATGTTTGAGAAACCCTGGATTTTTTTTAAAAAAACTAATTTGAGATTTTGTATTTGTCTATGTTTATAACAAATTTCAGCGTTCTAGCTTTTATGGTTTCTGAGATATATGGAAAAATAAACCAAAATTTCAAAAGTTGATAACCCCTGACTGAAACAAAAATTCACACTTCTGAGTATAAAAGTTTTGTAGGCCTATAACTGTTTATATATTCTGAAAATTTGGGCTGTGTAAATTGAGCGGATCAAAAGTTATAAGGGACACACACACACAGACACACAAAACTCACATAAAATGTTCTACTCCGAATTCTGAGTAAATCCATGTATGGGAACATATATGCTGCGAGGCCTCTAGTTCGTGTTATTAGCATGCAAAAAGTCCACTACACCATACAAAATTTTCCTTCGTACACGCATCTTGACTTAATAATGTCGATTCATTAAGAGAATTGAATTCTCATGAACGAATCGACAGTTGGATTAAATACTGTACAGATAGATATATGTACTAATTTGTCTTTATTTTTTATAACTGTTTCATACCAGATTTGAGACTTCTTTTCATTTCACTGTCTTATCATCTTCCCGGTTCATTGTCAATTATGAATATTCTGCTACTTATACATTTATCTAAAACTGTTTACATAATAAAATCAACTTATTTTTTCCATCAAATGCTTTTATTTTTAAGTGAGTTTTATTTTATTGAATGTATTTTTAAGTGTAGGTATATATATTTACTTTTCAAGACTGTTGTTTGCTTATAATTTTTTTAATAGTAACATTTTATATTATACATAGATAACTTACCTAATATTGATATAATTTTATATATATGAAGTGATTACTATTTTACTTAGATTTAAAAGTAAAATCTATATGTTTTATCGTTTTCGTGTTGTGTAAATACATAGTGATTTATTGATAACACTATTTATGTATCGTTGACAAACTAAATGTGTGATAAAGTCAATGTGCCTTGTGCCATTATAAAATGAAAAATATACAATGAATTTTAAATATAAATCCCTATATTTGATATTTATAATTAAGTAATTATTCATTTGTTGTTGTTACTAACTAGTGTTTTTCTACAGTCTTATTGAGTGAAATGGATAACACCATTTTATAGAACATTTTTCTTCTAGAACTTTCTGTACTTACACAAGAGCACCACAATTATAATATTATTGTGGTGTATTTATCAATAAACAAACCAATGCAATTTAACACTGTTTATTTTACATATATTAATAATATATTTACAATAAGTATAACACATTGATTTACTTTAATTTCACACGCGTATTCTATACAAATAATACCTAAATTGACACAGTGTGAACGCTTTCAAGGTTGAACGAAGATTTACGACAACTAACGACATGACCCGATATTCACTGTCGTTGGGCAAGTACACACCTATGTACTCAGTAGTATCAAATACCACAGTTATTTTTCTTCAACTTTTTATTTTTTTGTTTTTTTCAAGTAAAATTAATCCCTTCATTACAAAATAATTGCTTCTCCTGCTGTATGTATTAATTAATTTAAGATCACATTGTATCACCACAAACAACATTTCAAATCAAGCTATCATTTAGCATCTTAAGAAAGCTATGGTATTGATTATATTACTTTACAGTCTCTCTATGACAAAAAAAAAAAGATTTTTACGTGTTGTCTGTGTATTTTAAAAATTATTGAAATTTATAGTTCATGGCTGTTTTTAACTGTAATTAAATGGATGATAAATATTTTTGTAATATAATGAATACTGATCTACATGTTGTATGTTTTCATATTTATTGTAATTACATGTATTAAAAGATTATAATACATGTAAATCAATGTATTGATTAATAAGTTAACACATTAAGATGGTTTGGGCACATGGGAAGAATGAATGAAGAATGCCCAACGAAGAACCTGACAGAGATGGAATAAGTGGTCAGGGGCGCCCAAGAGACGATTCATGAATGTTGACGAGGTGCTGAATGTGTGTCAAGATAGAAAAATATGACGTTTGGTTCTCTCTGCTTACCCTGTGAGTGACATGGCATGATGGTATGTATGTATTTATTTGAATGATTGTTAGTAACATTATTTTTTCAAATGAATTTTAACTTAACAGTTTTATGTATATATTAAATTTGAAAGTTGATAGAAATATTTCCTAAATTTTTATAGAACATACTAGGATTGTGTTATTTGATAATAAATTATCTTACATAATATATATGATAATTTTTTAACTTTTTAATATATAAATCACCAACTAGAATTATGAAAAAAATTATATTTAAATTTTTCACAAACGCGACTCCCATTCACCGGTATCGCTCTATGCTGAGCATCGTCAGAACGGTGAACAATACCATCTATATATACATTCAAAGCGAGGACTCGAATAATAGAGAAGGAAGGGGCAATTCCAAGAATAATAAAATACCTGAAAGACATTAAGGTAAATATGTATGTAGGTACAATAAAAATACAAATGAAGTAAAGGAATGAATATATAAATGTTGTATTGAAAGGACAGCAATTATATTGAAAAATGGCCTACAGAAAAACCCGACATTAACTATTCTAATAGATCCCGGTTTGTGAATTAAAGGAATGTGCTCACTCTCAATTAAGTGCGTCGTAAAGTTCAAAGTGTCTTCAAGGCGTGTATTTAAGATCTACCCGTTTGACTTACATATATACCTGAACATGTATTGTAGTTAGTGTGTTCTATGATGTATTGCATGTAAGAGAGTAAACACCACTACAGTTTAATTTATCAATTTTATCTTTACTGTTATAAGAATTTACCTGTATTGTGTGTTGTCACTATAAAATGCTATGTTTTTATTATTTTTTCTCAAAATATTTCCAATTTTGTTTGAAAACGGAACTTTGCGACACTTAATTAAGAGTGAACATTCCTTTAATTCACAAACCGGGACCAATCTCATACATTTTTTTTTTTTTTTTAATAAGGCACAGCCACCAATCTCATACATAGTTTAAGAAAAGGTAAAAATTAGTTAAACTTGAAATATTAGAGATAAATAGATTAAAATGTAACAGCAACATTCCTTTGATTAACGCACAGATAGATTTTAATACTTCTCCATTATTATTACCTTTCAAATAGTTAATGTCGGGTTTTTCTGTAGGCCATTATTCAATATAATTGCTATCCTTTCAATACAATATTTATATATTCATTTCATTTGTATTTTTATTATACCTACATACATATTTTACCTTAATGTCTTTCGGGTATTTTATTATTCTTGGAAATGCCCCTTCCTTCTCTATTATTCGAGTCCTCGCTTTGAATGTATGTATAATAATAATAATAAGTCATTTGTATAGCGCCGTTTAATGATTCAAGATCATACCAAGGGCGCTGATAGTCTAATGTTGTGTTGCTCTTTGAAACAAAGCTGTTTTTAATCCTTTAGTGAAAGTGCTCTTGCTTTGAGCACTGCGGACATCTAGAGGCAGTGAATTCCACTTAATAGGACCACTCACACTAAAGCATCGGTCATAGTAAGCCGCTATGTTGACTCTGTCCAACTCCTTTAAAGAATTGTTACTCTGTGATCCAGATGACCTGAGTGTGAGATGCCTCCCAGAGAGATCTCTTCTCTGACACAGCTCTTGTATATATACAGCTCTTGTATAGGTAGTCTTCATCATTATTCTTCACCATTCTGATGATTCTCAGCATAAGGCGATACCGGCGAATGGGAGTCGTGTTTGCGGAAAATTCAAATAGAATTTAATATTAATTAGGTATATATTTTTTTTCATAATTCTAGTTGATTATGGAGTTCTATCATGAAGTGACAGTTTCAAACATTGAATAAAAAAAAAGAAATTTGTTTTATATAGTTATTAATCAACATGTCATTGTTTTTGGTTGGTTTATCATAGTGGTACAAGATATTCACCTATATTTATATTTGACTGGGGGAAAAGTTCCTAAAATGAACCTCTTATCGTCGTGGAGGGAAGTGATCTTGTATTGTATAAGCAAACCAAACTAAATTTTCCGTAATTTCTCTCTAAGCGGCCCACGTGATATTTCAAGTTATTCACTGATAATTTTGATAAACATTAAAGCCATATACTTAAATATGAAATGTATTCTATGAAAAATAGTTTTTAATTCCCTTATGAAATATACAAATTCGGGGGGCAAGTCTGGTTCAATCGGCGAAATCAAAACCACCGTGATTACCCATATCATGGATATAATTATTATATGGAGTTCTACAATATCTTTAGATGTCATAGAACTCCATACTAGAATTATATCCATGATATGGGTAATCACTGGGGTTTTGATTTCATTTGTAGTACACAAATAATTTTGATTTGACCTTTATCAAATATTCTTGTGTTTATTATGTATATTTGTTTCAGAATTAATGATTTCGTATCGATTTATTAATTTTTAATTGTGATAATCAAAAATAGTTTTAAAATCAAAAATATAAAAGAATAATAAGGGTTAATGTATCTATCTATACTATTTATAAAAACTACTTGTCAATTTCTTTTCCCATGCATGATTATACATATTTTTGTGGTTATGTTGCATGATGGACCACCATTGAAAATAGTGTTATAATATGCGCAACCTACAAATAAAAAATGGTAAATTAGAAATATTGTTTATTAAAATGCGCAAGAACAGTACCTGTCAATCCTGTGGGATTATGTAAATTTGTAATGTAGACTTGTAAAAAATATATTTTTACTGTTTTAAAATATTATAATACTTATACGGCTAGTCCTGTACATATGTTTTAATCAAAATAAATCCTAATACAATTCTTTTAATATTACTTGAAATTTCAATGAAACCCCCTCCCTTCCTTTACTTATTAACACTGAATTTGAAGTATTTGAATTTTCCCGCCGATAGTAATTAAATTGCATCATAGAAAATACACAAATAAATTCAATTTACTTTCATAGTGATGGTACACGCAAATCGAATTTTATTTGCTACTAGCTG
The DNA here is from genome assembly GCA_963576475.1 of Molanna angustata. NCBI lineage: Eukaryota > Metazoa > Arthropoda > Insecta > Trichoptera > Molannidae > Molanna > Molanna angustata. The sequence continues at coordinate 26,944,721 of OY754978.1, read as the reverse complement.
AGAAGCATCGCTACGCTCAGCTTCTAAGCTAGGGCTTGCAGCCAGCATTACCGCAGCACGGTAAACGACCGCCTCCGGCGGTTCATGGGCGTTTGTTAGTAAATCCTTTATCTAAACGAAGCGAAGTTTTTAAGGTAGGTACAATAAGTTCTCTTTTCTATGGTAGGTACTTCAAAATATATCTTTATTCCGACTTACCAGTGTTTCCAGTCCAGAGAAGCAACATTTGCATGAAAAATATATTTAAATTTCTCTTCAAATTATATTTCCACGTATGAAAAGGGGCATGAAAGGACACGTTTTGACAACATTGAAGAGGTCAAGAAAAAAATCGAGGGAGGAGCTGTCAGCCATTTCTAAAGATGACTACAAAAAATGTTTCGAACAGTGGAAACGCCGGTGGGACAAATGTATTAGTTGTAATGAAGGTTGTATTGTAAAAAAATGAAAATATTGAAAGGACCATACAATATTTCGGAGAAAATTTCGGTTATTTTTGGGTCCCCCACGTATATTCACAGGAGCTGATACTTGGCTTGCTATTTTTTGGCACTCCGCGTGTATGAAATTTCTCCCGTGTTATTTTGGTTTCATCGGTTGTTTTACTACCGTGTTTTTTTTTGTATTGTACCTATTGTTAATTTTTGTTATTTTAAGATCATTGATGATCATATCTATATTGTCCTTATTTTTAAGGTCGTCTACTATCAAACAAATATTTTCACTCACTTTAGCTTTGATGTGGTTTCCCGACTGGGGAATCCATTCCCGCATCAAAATTTCAATTCCACGGGTCTGAGGTCGTCAATCCGCGGATCCGCGTGATTAAAAACATACAATTCAATTACTGAATTTCGCACAAAAATAGTACCTCCTTAATAATAAAAATTTAAAAACACAGCTGAAACACCATCTTTTGCACTTAAAAATATTTCATACGATACTTGAGTTATTTTCTTAAATTTATTTTTTAAATGAAACTTGAGTTTTTATTTTATTTGTAAATGATACTACTTTTATTTTGTATCATTACTGATCGAAAGAGAAAAAATATATTGAATTTACACGTAATACGCACACAACACTTTTTTATGTTGGATATTCCAGCAAATCATTTGAGAATTATTGTCGTGATGGAAGGTTATTTGCACATATACCTATACCAACAAGCAAAAAACAAATTTGCGATTTGCGAAGCCTTTGTGATTTCTCAAGTTGTTTGCTAGAACTAAATTGATTTAACTAAGTTTAGTTTGTCGATCGACAATTCTTGATAGAACTCCATTGTACGTTGATATGTTATAAAAAATATAAAAATACTTGGTAATTGTTCTATTGTGTTTATTTGATTATTGACGCGTTTCGTGCAAAGCACATTATTCTGACGATGTGCTTTGCACGAAACGCGTCAATAATCAAATAAACACAATAGAACAATTACCAAGTATTTTTATATTTTTTATAACATATCAACGTAAATTGATTTAAAAAAAATCACTTAGTTCTCAGTTGCGTGACGCTTTTCAAGTCACAATCTTACTTATTAATATGTATATGGAAAGGAAAGCATCTTGTGAGAAAATAAATCCGTATCCATAGTTGATATTGGTACTTCCGGATATATTATGGTCCTCTACACTATCGGCCATGATCGTTGATCGTCTATAATTGACACGATCGTCGCGAAAGCGTCCTCACGATCGTCTGTAGTCGGCGATGATCATTGATCGTGTAATCGTCGATAATCGGCACGAGTAGTTTGTCGAGCGGCAAGCGTCAAGATGATCATGGAGTGTGTTGCTGCTGCAACCATTTATTTAATAGCGGTATACAACCATTATGTCAATGTGGTTTGATATCTAGAGAAAGACGGAGAAAAATACTAGTCCCAAGTTGGGACGCGAGATTGATATAAGGAGGCTGGGAAGAAATATATTGGTCCCATGTTGGGACGCGAAATTGATAACTAAAGAAGCTGAAAAGCATAATAAAAATAAACATTAAACTCTGCCCCTGAAAATAAAAATCAAATAAAACACAATCGGCTGCGATGTGCCTGAAAAGACAAATACATACAAATACAGGCATGGTAAAAATAATATATACATAACTGGAAAGATCTTACCAAACTGCTGGTCTCGTAACGGGACTGTAGAGGAAACACTTACACTACATATCACTTTATATTAATTAAAAATAACTTAAAACTATCTTAAATTCACCCCTCGTTGGTTATATGGACCTGAAACACACTTATTCACTATTATGCGATTATTTAAGTTATTTTTATTCTTAAAAGTTATTTTTAATAGTAACTTAAACTATCTTAAATTCACCCCTCGTTGGTTATATATGAACCTGAAACACACTTATGCACTACCATGCAAATATGAAATTTAATGCTGAGTATCAAGCAGACGCCTCGCAGAGATAAGATTTTCTCTTTCAACGTTCGCGGTCTACGTTTGTTTTAAAAAATATATATAAGTTATCTTTCGTACGCGTGAGTTAAAATTCGTCTATCCCGACCAAGCGTCCACTCAAATACTGATTCAAACCAGCTATCGCGTCCACCGCTGGAGACGGGGGGGGGAGGAGCTACCCCACCGCGCGGCGGGGCGCGTTCTACCATCTACCAATAGGAAGCCTCCATTTCACCTACCAAGTTAGAAAGTATAAAGTTCCAGGAATATGCATTGAATATAAAATTATTAGAAATGACATATTTACAAAATATAAGCATTGTTTAAACACATTAAGGACCCAAAGACCCGTTAATATGATAAAACCATTATAAGAGAAAGTTTTCCAAGAATCAAGGTATTTTGTTGAAACAAAATAATGGATGTCTGGCTTCTATGCTACCATAACCCATGGTAATATTTTGATCATAATACCTATGTATATATCAATCGGCCCTCTTTTTTGATCAAGATATACCATGTGAAGACCAAAGAAACCAAACATCATGTAAGTAGACAAAACTATTATGCCGGAGCTGAACGAATCTCATCGGCATGAACTTTAACAGGCTTCCCGCGACGTTCTACCCAGTAAACGTGTCCTCTTCCGATGGGCAATAAGATCCGATGCGGACCACTCCATTTAGGAGCAAATCCAGCGTGAAAACCGGTATTCATATCAGACTGAGGGTGTTCTCTAATTAATACAGCCTGCCCTATATCGTATTTCGAAACCGTATCATTATCAGGTGCGTAACGTTGTCGATATTCCTCCTGAGACGCTCGTATTTCGTTATCTAACTGGGTACGCTCACGTGCTCCCGCTGTTGGGATGATATCTCCATCGGGAGAATGAATCATCCATTCACCTGGACGGGGAATGTCGTAACCTAATAATGCCGTGCTAGGAGATACGCCTGTTGACTCATTACGACGACCACGTAACGCATATAAAATAGTCGGTAAATGTTCATCCCAACGATTATGAGGTTGACCTTGTAAATAAATACGCAACGCTTTCTTAATTTCTTGGTTTCTACGTTCCGTAATATTCGCTCGTGGATGGTACACTGCCGTTGTCCAGTGCAAACATTGCCATCTATCTAGTGCGCTGGTCCACAAACGATTCTTAAAATTAGTGGCATTATCCGACAAGATCGCTTTTGGATATCCGTAACGAGAGAATACGTCATCTTCTAATATTTTAATTATAATCGGAGCTCTACTCGATCGTACCGCAAACGCTTCCACCCATCGTGTATATAAATCCGTAACTACTACAATAAAACGCTTGCCGTGTGTGGATATGGGATAGGGTCCCATTAAATCGACTGCGCATACGTCAAATGGTTTGTGTATGTGAGTATTACCTAATGGGGCCGCAGGACGAGTCGGTACGGCTCTCGATAGAGCACACGTCATACACGCTCTCACATATTGCTCAACGTCAGTACGCATGTTCGGCCAAAAGAAATGGCGTGCCGCAGCCCGAGTCGTTTCTTTAGCTCCGGGATGACCTGCCACACGATTATCATGATACGTAGATATAACCTTCAAAACCATCGATCGGGGTACAAATAAACGCATATCATCATCCGCAAATTTTCTCCAAAGATAATCACCCAATAACGCATAATCACGTAAATATTGTTGTTCGTGACGTGCCGTCGATGTATTTGGTCGAGATAATAATATACGCAACCTATTTATACGTCGTTGTACGTCGGTATCTCTTTTCTGTCGTAACCGTATTTCTTCCGCAAGACTTACATCTAATACCTCAACATCGTCGGATGACTCAACCGCGTCCGGCTGGTCCTCCGTCACCTCCGTTTCATCTTCCGTTTGATGTACTTGTGCCGTTATCTCATTCGTTTCCGTTGATGGGTACATCATGCGACTTAAATCTTTTGTGTCTGCCTCCGTTACTATTGGGGACGATTCGGGATTTCGGGATAACGCATCAGGGAGTTCATTTTTACGACCGGGACAGTGTTCAACTGTAAAATCAAATTCCTGTAAGAGGAGTGCCCATCTGATGAGCTTTGCCCTATCATTTTTCGCCGTATTCAACCACGTTAATGCTTTATTATCCGTACGTAACTTAAACGATCGTCCTTCTATATACGGACGATATCTTTTAATGGCCCACACGGCCGCAAACGCTTCCTGCTCATTCGAATGCCATTTTTGTTCGGCCGGTGAAAAACGCATACTCGCATATGATATAACATCCCGTTCTCCGTCAGAGCGTGGATGATATAATACGGCCGCAATACCTAACTTACTCGCGTCTGTTTGTAAAATAAATTCGCGATTAAAATCGGGTCGTGACAATTTTAACGGTTGTGACATAGCCAACTTAATATTACGTATAGCGGTATCGGCTTGGCTATTCCACCGATACGGCCGATTAACCTTTAATAAATCGGTTAAAGGAGCAGCAATCTCAGAGAATCGCGGTACATACTCTCGTAACCAATTACACAGTCCTAAGAAGCCACGTAGTTCTTTACGAGTTCGCGGAGCTGGTGCAGAGAAAATCTCCTTGCAATGAGACATTTGAGGATAATTTCCTTCCGCAGTAACAACATGTCCCAAATACTCTATTTCTGACGTGGCTAATTTACATTTATCAGGCGAGCATTTCAACCCGAACTGATCTAACCTTTCAAAAACCAGTCTTAAGTGATGAAGATGACTCTCCCAGTCAGAAGAATAGATTACAATATCGTCTATATATACAATGCAAAATTCTCTTAAATAACCGGCAAGAACCTGCTGACACATCGCTTTCTGAAAGCAGCTCGGGGCTCCCTTAAGTCCGAAGGGCATAACCTTAAATTGATATAACGCACCGTCAGGAGTAGAAAATGCCGTATAAGGTTTAGAAGCAGGATCGAGAGGCACTTGCCAATACCCCTTTGTTAAATCTAACGTGGAAAATATCTTTGCGTTTCCGAGATCCTTTAATGTTTCGTGGATGACCGGTAAAGTGGAGACCTCGCCCTCGGTGACGTCATTTAGCCGACGGAAGTCTACACAGATACGATAATCATTATCTCCCTTTTTCGGAGCCATCACGATAGGAAAACAATACGGAGATCTACTCGCTTCGATTACGTCATCAGTTAACATTTCTTCGATTTGTTTATGTAAATTACGTTTCTTAGCGTCTGATAAACGGTACGGTGGGATACGAATGGGTGTCTCATCTTTCAACCGGATAACGTGCGGCTGCAAGCGAGCAGGGCCTGCATATGGGGTAAATAAAGCATTAAATTCTCGCAATATTTTATGTAATTCATTTCTTTTCGCATTAGATAAGTCGTTCGTAATATTTGGTAACTGTACGTTAGTTAAATTTGGTTGACGCTTCGTCGAATGAAAATATGCCGTAATTCTTTCCTTCTTGCCGAAATACAACGCTCCACGAATAAAATCAATCACGCCGTGTTCCGCTATTAACCAATCTATACCTAATATTACGTCATCTCGTAGACCGTCTACTACTAAAAATTCATTTTTCATCTTAACATCTGCTATCGAGCAGTCTATTTCCGCTTTCGCTACTACCGTCATTTTGGCCGAAGTATGTGCAAGATTTAAACTCTTTACGTCACAAAATTTTCTTCTACACTTGTGTACTAAATCTGCACGAATTAAACTGTGAGAGGCGGCAGAGTCTACTAACGCTACATAGAGACGATCATCGATCGTCACGCTTATCCGTGGGAGGCTAACTTTACCAATCGCACATACACCGTCTACTTTATGTTCTAGTTCGCAAATTCCGTCACTGTACTCCTCTTCATACCTACTCATCATTTTCGCCATCTCATTACTACCCAGCGCAACTACTGTCGTACCTAATTCGTGATCCGGCGCGACAACCGGTTTCCTCTCTTCGAACTTCTCTGACGCAACTACCAGCTTCTCAACATCCGACGTACCTGACGCAACTATCAAATCCCTATCGTTCAACACATCTACCAACTCTACCTCCGACGCGAATTTCGAACTATCTCGTATGTAAACTGCCTTCTCATTATTAGCCTCCACGGTCTCAATACTATCCTCATCATCTCTATGCACATCAGCCTCTACCACCATCTCAGTAAAACCTTCAGAGTTTTGATCGCCTATTTCTACCATTACTTCATCAACAGATTCAATCTTTTCATTATTAGCCTCCACGGTCTCAATGCAATCCTCGTCATCATCCTCTCTATGCACATCAGCTTCTACCACCATCACAGTAAAACCTACAGATTTTTGATCGTCTCTTTCTACAATTACTTCATTAACAGACTCAATCATATTAATAGCATTCTCATTATTAGTACAGGGCGCCAGTTCCACGTTTGTTAACCTGGTGGAACGCAGGTTTAATTTCTTCGGGAGCCCGCGACAGGTCGAGGTCCGTAATTTGTGTACCTGTCGGGGCGGCGAGCGTTTCCCGATGTCGATGCGATAAACTCGTTTCTTTCCACGCAATCTTTATTAAAATGACGACCAGGGCAAAATTGACATTTTGGTAATTGCATTCTGTTTACCGGGCTATTATTGTTCGGGCGCGAATTTGCATTACGGCTGTTGTTTGGACGCATATTATAATTATCCTGCCGGTACGTTGGGGTATTATAGTTAACACTGCTTTCGCGAGAATTATCACGTTGGGTATTTCTATTTTCATGACTACGTTCGGCAACTGGCTGAAATAACGTTTGTCGGGGGAAATCAATCATCATAACTTTTTCTTTAAGCGACGTGAACGTAAAATTTCCGAAAATCACTCCAACGTCTAAAATACTGCGATACGTGTCTCTCATCAGATATATTAAGTCAGCACATGTAGCATCCGACGGCGCCGTTCCAAAGAGCCGCATATGAACCGCTTCCTTCCGCTTAAGGAATGCGATTCCACCCTCATCCGCACGCTGACGGTCACCATAAAAATTAGCCATAAGCGAAGACCGGGCAACGTCTATTCCGTATCTACCAATTAAAAAACCTTTGAATTCATCCCATGTCCATTTACCCTGCGCATGAGGAGACCACCAACGCTTGGCTTCTCCTCGCAACCTCTGAGACGCACGGCCGACCATTGACGCAGGAGAACAAAACATGTGGCCGAAAAACGCTTCGCATGCCGTGATAAATAAAACAGGGTCTTCTTCTGGAAGACCGCTGAACGTATCTTCCAGTTCGCGACGTTGTAAATATGGGAATAAATGTTCAATTCCCGGGCTATCGTTTCTTGGGGGTTCTGGAATATCGCGGCTTGCATTATCATTTATTCTAGCCCTAGTAACCCGTCTATTATCCCCTCCGCCGCCATCGTGTTCACGCTCTACTACTCCGAAAATAAGATATTTGAATAAACGAAAAATAAGATGAAATAACATTTTTTAATACGAGAAAAAAACAAACGAAAAGAAAACGCTCAAAACCTCAGGGTGGTTCGATAAAAACTACTGTTTTTAAAAATGGCCCCACGTTGGGCGCCAATTGATATCTAGAGAAAGACGGAGAAAAATACTAGTCCCAAGTTGGGACGCGAGATTGATATAAGGAGGCTGGGAAGAAATATATTGGTCCCATGTTGGGACGCGAAATTGATAACTAAAGAAGCTGAAAAGCATAATAAAAATAAACATTAAACTCTGCCCCTGAAAATAAAAATCAAATAAAACACAATCGGCTGCGATGTGCCTGAAAAGACAAATACATACAAATACAGGCATGGTAAAAATAATATATACATAACTGGAAAGATCTTACCAAACTGCTGGTCTCGTAACGGGACTGTAGAGGAAACACTTACACTACATATCACTTTATATTAATTAAAAATAACTTAAAACTATCTTAAATTCACCCCTCGTTGGTTATATGGACCTGAAACACACTTATTCACTATTATGCGATTATTTAAGTTATTTTTATTCTTAAAAGTTATTTTTAATAGTAACTTAAACTATCTTAAATTCACCCCTCGTTGGTTATATATGAACCTGAAACACACTTATGCACTACCATGCAAATATGAAATTTAATGCTGAGTATCAAGCAGACGCCTCGCAGAGATAAGATTTTCTCTTTCAACGTTCGCGGTCTACGTTTGTTTTAAAAAATATATATAAGTTATCTTTCGTACGCGTGAGTTAAAATTCGTCTATCCCGACCAAGCGTCCACTCAAATACTGATTCAAACCAGCTATCGCGTCCACCGCTGGAGACGGGGGGGGGAGGAGCTACCCCACCGCGCGGCGGGGCGCGTTCTACCATCTACCAATAGGAAGCCTCCATTTCACCTACCAAGTTAGAAAGTATAAAGTTCCAGGAATATGCATTGAATATAAAATTATTAGAAATGACATATTTACAAAATATAAGCATTGTTTAAACACATTAAGGACCCAAAGACCCGTTAATATGATAAAACCATTATAAGAGAAAGTTTTCCAAGAATCAAGGTATTTTGTTGAAACAAAATAATGGATGTCTGGCTTCTATGCTACCATAACCCATGGTAATATTTTGATCATAATACCTATGTATATATCAGGTTCATCGAAAAGTTGTGAAAAAAATGAAGGAAAAGAAAATTATGGTGTTTGACCATTCATCGTAATAGAACCGAGTAACTAGTCACAATAAATATATAGTACAATTACCTTTTCTTCATTTGACCACCTACTAGCCATATTAAGTACCTACGTACTGCACCGACTTTTTATTCTTATATTTTTAGTAGTCCCGCAAGCCATGCGGATCCCGCACGTAGGTATAATCCCGTATTACTGATCTCGCAAAAATCATACGAGATTGTATTCCGTATTCGCAATATATGAAAGGTTGCATTGTTAATCTAGCACACTAAAAAATTGATTCACGAACTTTGCATTAATTATATAAGTACATATGACACTCCTTCACTTCACGCTGTCCGGAGACTCAGGGGGCAAGGCCGCTGACCAACTCCGAACAGCACTCAGCGTAGACGTGTGCAGTTAAGGTGGAGGTAGGGTCGACGTGAAGCGTCGTCTCAAGGTGTCACTCCCCTCGAATAAACTGTTAATACTAACTGGACCAAGGTAAGAGAATATTAAAGGCCACTCACCGTGAGGACGTGGTCTCCCAGCTTGGACCCCTGTCGATGATGGTGGATCGACAGCCCACCTGGCGTAGTCTGCGTTGACACTACGGGTCGGTGGACGTCCTCAGCCACTGGGAAGGTCCGTCGCCAGCCCAACGTATGCAAAGAAGAAAACTTATAGTTGGCTTAGATCCGATGGGAACACCTAGGTGGCACAGCCCGACCGAGGGAATCCGTCGGACGAAACCCTGGCAGGCGACTCGCCGAAACGCGCAAAGGCCTCTACGGTTCAGCCAAGGCAACAGTCTCAGGATTAAACCCAGCCAGCTGCACCAGGCTTGGCTCAAGTTAGAGCTTTCTTCTTTTCGTAGGGTAGAAAAAAAACAATAAAAATTATTGCCGGCCCTGGGGCACCGGTTAAAAATCGACTGCTGGCGGCACGGCCAGACTTTTAATTTTTTTTCCTTTTTGATAAAAAAAATTGAAACTAAAAAGAATCGTTCCTCTTTTTTTAAAAATTAGAATTTTCCCACACGCGGCAAAACTCATCGCGCCTTTTTTTCTTTCGTTTCTCATCTCAGCTGACAAAACTAAATGTTGCCATTTCATAAAAAAATTATCCTAAGCAATAAAAAAATAAAATTATTATTCCCGAAAATACCCGCACGTCATATAGGGGCGTCGGATTTCTCTCGCTCACGTCACTCGTGAGGACTGACCGGCCGGTATCACATACATTACATAAAAACGTGAAATAATTCTGAAAGCTGGAAAAAGTCTGCGGCAGCTTCAGTTATGTGATATTTTAATACGAAATCTACTTAATTTAAACCTACTATGCAGAAAATGATCGTAGTTTTATTTATTTATTTTGAGCACAAGTGCACAATGGCGGGCTTATTGCCAAATAGCAATATCTTCCAACCAACCATATTCATTTGGTGAAAAACTATTATATTTTACAGAGGTAAATGATTATATTACATACTTCAATACTTGAATTTTGAAATCAAAATGAGGCTGAGTACACAGTGTTTCTATTACTTAGTAATGTTTTAATCCAGACGGCAGGGAAAAATGATCGGCCCGAGCAATGAGGCGCGGGGGCCGAACGCTCGACGCTCATGTCACACTGGCGATGATGTTGCGCGTTGTGTCTCTCCACACTTACTTTATGCTAACACAAAGTGATTTAAAATAAAAGTAACATTATTTTACTATTTTCAATCGATCCAGGGGCGCCCATGCTTACCTTGATGTATTTATGATTATGATATTATATTTTTTATTGTTGGTATTTATAAAAAAGATTCAACCAGAACATCACTAGCGTGACTATTAAATTATCTATGGAATACATGTTTTGACATGAAAGTCATTTCCACATTTCTTGGAGGAATTTTTGATATATTTGAATTTGAATCTATAATATTATATTATAAAGTGTTATTTTCATTTAGGGTTTTCTATTTTAATTCTAATCGCTTTTTTATGTTCTATCTACGTGTGTTTTAAAGTTAAATACAGAAATGGCTTCTGATGATGAAGAACAAGATAATGTGTATATTGGAGGCGCAAGAGGAAGCGTTTTACTGATAGACGTTTCACCATCAATGTGGACTGATATAGAAGATGAAAGGCCCATAGACATAGCTTTAAATACATCCCTCGCCTTAATCCAAAAAATGATGATCGAAGCCAATAAACAATTGATTGGTACATGTTTCTTTGGTTGTAAAGATAAGAACGGTTCCGGCAATGTTATTCAAATTACGGAACTAAGTGAGCCAGCTGTACAGGAAATGTTAAAATTGAAAAAGTATACTGAAAATCCAGAAGTAATAGAAAGGGAATTGGGTACAACAGACAATTTCAATTTGGCTGATGCTTTGTGGCAGGCGGGAAGAATGTTCTCTGCGTGTAAGAAAAGTATGAATAGTCAGGCTATTATAGTATTGAGTTGCTTGGGAGAACCAAAACAGAACGATCACAGATCTATTTTGAAAAGAGCCACAGATATTCGCGAACTCGATATTTCCATCAATTTGATAAACATTTCTAATAAAAAGCTTCCCCCGAATTGTTTTTATGAAGAACTGGGTGCAGTAATATCAACCAATACAAATATTCCATGGGAAATGCCCGAACCAGTAATGGATATGAAAAGTATAATGACTCTAGTTTGGTCCAACTATAAAAACATTGCCGCCACTGCAAAGTTGAAAATGTACTTAGGAGAAGACTTGGCTATCAGCGTTGGTTTGTACCGTTTATGTAGAAAACAAACAAAACCTAAAAAGCAACTACTTCACAGGGAAACTAATGAAATTGTTGTAACGCAGAATAGAATGCAAATTGTTGGTAGTGACAATGGTACCACCATCGACAGAGATATTAATGGGGACGATGAGTCCCAAGATTTGGACAATGATTTGCCTGAAAGTCAGAAAGATACTTCTGGGTCCATATTAAGATCAGACATAGTTTATTATCAAAATCATGGAGGCAAAAATATTGAATTTTCAAGTGTAGAGCACTATGAGTTACGTAAATTTGCTGGGAATCCATGCATTAAACTTTTAGGATTCAAACCAATGTCAATATTAAATATGCCAGAATGGTATTTTGAGCCAAGTTCATTTCTTTATGTTAATGAACAAGAAATAGAAGGATCTACTAAATTATTCCTAGCTCTGAGGGATCGTTGCTTGGCATTACAACGTATACCGATATGTCTCCTAGTAGCACGATGGTTTGCCAAGTCTAGACTAGTAGCTTTGTTTCCTCAAAAACGAATTATGAATGGGAGTCGACAAATACAGCCCGATGGATTTCACGTCATTTATCTTCCCTATTCTGATAATTTCAAAGAAGTTCCTCTAGAGAAACCAGCAGATATAACGGCAGAGCAAAAGGACTGTATGCAAAGTATTGTTAATAAATTGAAATTCTTGTACAACAAAGACATGTTTGAGAACCCCGATTTGCAAACATTTTATAAAGCGATCGAAGCTCTCGCACTCAACGATACAGACTCTTCGGAAGTGGACGATACAACATTACCTGATATGGAACAACAAGGAGAGAGGTTAGAATCCTTACAGGAAAATTTCGATACCATTTTCGGATCGATGGGTCCCACATCTGTCAAACGTACAAACAATGAAGACAGGCCGAGTAAGAAGGTGGCCGTTGAACCTCGTGAAGCTTTAGATGGACGGATGTTGATTGCACGAATTGAAAATCAGAAAGTTCAATCTTATACAGTGGCGCAACTTAAAGATATTTTGAAAATCGTTGATGAGGCTAAGCTGCCAGCTTTAACTGGTTTGAAGAAAAATGAATTAGTGCAGCTTGTGTATCAATATCGAGATAATATTATAAGCAAAGCTAATGATTTATAAATTAAAAATAGCTTTTCTATTGTAATGCATCCATATTAAATATGTATGTATAAATTGTTAACTTATATAATCTAAGTTTAATGCCTTAATATTTGTAGCATTAATTGTTAAAAATCTGTCCTTGAATTGTTTTACAAATGTTTTGTTAAAATAATAATTATTTTTGATAATAATGATATACTTTTTATTACAAAATATAATTATACAGCCGTTATGCACAACATTGTAACAAATTTTGTGTAATTTGTTGATCAATACATCTGATTTAAAATAACGTAAAATTAAAAGCTACAAAAAATAACCTAAATCAATAACTAGGATGGACGTACCAGTTCCAAACCATTTAAGGAAATTATCAACTTCGTAATGTGATATGTAAATGATGACTTAAGCTTATTATTTGTTTTTCTTGGGTATGTTATTTAATGACAAATAGATATGTTAACTAAAAATTCCCACAACCCCCTCTGTATTTTTATTTCCATACAAAAAGGACGAATGTACATGGATTGACCAGTAAGTTCTAGCTATTGACCAAATTTGAACCAGTGATTGACCACATAATAAAATGAGAATTAAATATAATTTTTTCTACAATCATTGTACAAGATTTTATTTTCTTTTTCGGGCCATTTAAAAGTAAAAAACGCATCACCTGTCTCTTCTGTATGCCATTGCGCTATTTCTGGATGGCTCTTCATGGAACTGTTAAACCATTGTGTCCAGGAGTCCCGTTATTGAATGAAGTTGTCCTTTTTTTATTTGTGTAACTGTTTCTATAAATTATTGTCCCTTATAGGAATGCCTTTCTTTGCCATAGCGTTGATCCATTTACACATTAATATTTCTTCTTCTGGTGTTAGTATTGGGGGTAGACCCATTTTTCTTTTAATTGGTTGTCTCATTTTTAACTTATTTATTGTGATAGAATGTGGTATGTTATACTTTCTGTATGTTTCTCTTATTTTATAACCTCCAGTTATTTCATTGATTGCCATCATTGATACATCAGCCTATTGGTATTGTTTTTTTGTGGCCATTTTTAGATCCTTATAATTAACCTCACATGTCTGTCTGTACTGGAATTTTTAAATCGATTGTTAATTAACTACCCGACCATTTAGAGGTCTGAAACTTATGTATTGTGTAATTTGTGTATTCCCAATGACAATGAATGTTAGAACTTTTTTCAGCTTAATTCATTTTTTTTTTTTTTTTAACATGTCTACGTGGGGGACGCCAGCTATTAGGATTTGGGTCCATTTTACTCTTCCGGAGAAGCGCACTACGTAGCGTTGGGAGGGGTTTGCAATCTAGAAAAGAGTTTATTAATTCGGATTTTAAAAAGACCCGGGTTGTACGAAGATGGAAACACAGAATTCGGAAGATCGTTCCACAGTCGGGCTGCTGTGTTAATAAAGGAGTTCGAGAAGCGACTTGTTCGTATATGTTGAAGGTCCACTGTGAATGGATGCTGCGATTGAGTGAAGCGAGTGACTCTGTTGCGAGTGGGTGGAGGAGGGACCAAAGATGCAAGTTCTTCTGAGCAGTTCCTGTGGTAGTATCTATAGAATAAACTTAAAATACCGACTCTGCGTCTGTGTTCTAGTGATTGCAATCCATCAGTCAGTGATGGATCATCAATCAGACGTATAGCACGCCTTTGGACAGCGTCGAGGGTATTCAGTAGGTATTGGGGGGCGCCACTCCAGAGGTGACTGCCATATTCAATAATTGGGCGTATTTGCGCTTTGTAGAGTATACAGATCTGGGTCTTAGTAAAATATCTGCGCGCTCTATATAGTACGCTCAATTTTTTGGAGGCGAGTTTCACCTTAGCTTCGATGGAGCCCTTGTAGTGTAATTGGTTCGTTATAGATACTCCAAGCAGGTCGATAGAGCTGCTGTTAGGTAGGGTGCTTCCGTTGAAAGACACATGCAATTCATTGGGGTTTCTCTTCGCAGAAATTAGACAGGCTTGGGTTTTTGAGACGTTAAATGAAACAAGATTACTTTCACCCCAGGTATTGATTGAGTGGAGGTAGCTATTTATTTTTTGATGAAGGTCTTTCCGGGCTTCTGACATTTCACTCTGTTTAGGAGGTTTGTCAAAAGAGAAATTGTCATGGACTGTGCTGTCATCAGCGTAACAGTGGATGGGGGCGCGTAAGAGCAAGTCATTGATATGTAGGAGGAATAGGGTTGGAGATAGAATGGACCCTTGAGGGACTCCCGCATTAATGGAATGGGGAGAAGAAGAGCAACCGTCCACTACAGTTATGACTTCGCGATCTTTTAAAAAATTCGCAATCCAAGTACACAGAGACTGGGGTAGTCCATAAGAAGGGAGTTTCATTAAGAGACCTCGGTGCCAAACCCGGTCGAAAGCTTTAGAGATGTCAAGGGCGACAGTTTGAGCTTCTCCAAAGCGTTCCATAACTCGACCCCAAACGGATGTCACATACGCGAGTAGATCGCCACAAGATCGATTTCCACGAAATCCATATTGGCGGTCGCTTAAAATTTTGTTTGCTTCGAGGTATGTGATCAACTTGGTGTTTAGTACCCTTTCCATTATTTTGGAGAGTACAGAAGTAATAGCGATGGGTCGGTAGTTAGATGGGTTGGAGCGATCACCTTTTTTGGGAATTGGGTGGATGACCGCTTTTTTCCAGTCACATGGGACAATACCAGTTTTAAACGAGAGTTTGAAGAGTTTAGTGAGAACTGGGGCTAGTTCGGTTGATAAAATTTAACAATTATGTAAAGCAACAATGAACCTATGAGTATTTTTATGAATTTCTTTATACGCGAAGAAAAAATTTTGAAAAGGATGTCAATTTATTTTTTATTTGTCTACTTGTTAAACTGAAACAACGAAATAAATCTGTGAATATATGAATCTGTGAATGCTGACCGCCGTGGCACAGTTGGTAAGCCTTTTGGTTTCTGTGCGGGTGTCCTGGGTTCGATCCCCAGAAAATTTATTTAAATTAATTTCTCACGCTAATATTGCTTCTCTGGGCTGGAAACACTTGTTATTTGGAAGAAATTGCTATATGGCAATAAACTAACCGCTTGCGCAGGGTGCAAGGAAGTGTTTATTATTATTATTAATATATTTTACTGTGGTCTATTGCATCACTTTTTTTGTATGCAGTACCAATGGATGACCACTGGTCAACTACTGGAAGGGAGATTATTTGTGGATTTTTTTAAATCTGTGTAGAATTCTCTCTTTTTTTCCAGAGAGTAATTTTCTCAAAATGGTGGGAGAATTGATTTTTCAACTAGTTTTTTATTTTACTGTTTTTTTGTGAACAAAAAGTAATCAACCAATATTAATATCGACTCAGTAACGATGTTATAAAACAAATCTCAGGACATTAAATATTTGAATAGGAGAGTAATAATAATGCACTTCCATGTATCCTTCACAAGTGGCGAGTTTATTGCCAAATGGTGAATAACTAGCCTCTGAAATAATATATATACATACCATCATACCGTTTCCTTGTTTGGGGTATGCAGAGAGAACCGAACGCCAGACTTCTATTTTGAAATACATGTTTCGCCTTTTTTACATCCATGCATCGCATCATACATGCTCTCCTATTATTCTCACTTTGTAAATAACTAGCGTCTGAAATAATTTTAAAATATTCTCAGAATCAAACTCAAAATACACTAAAAACAAACAACTTTTTTTTCTCTGATTTGAATAATCAAAACATTACAAACACTTAAAAGAATACAAATAAATAATATGTATCAACAATTTATTAAATAATCAGAGATAAAAGAGGATTCAATACGAAATTAATTATTATTTATCAAAGCAGAGTTTTTACAATAAATACTAATTTATTTATAATTGGTAAACTGACAAAAAATTATTAAAAATAAATTATTTGCCCTTGTATAATATTTTGCAACATCAATAAAATTTTAACAAATAGTTTGATAACTTATCCAATCAATTAAACAAGATATGTACAAAGTTTAGAAAAATATCGTATTTGGCATTGTTTTTAAAAATTATGATCATCACCACGGTGATGTCCCAGAGACTGGAATAATAAAAAGTGAAGTATCGATCAATTTTGACTGGAAAGTTGATGAGAAAAGCCATTTAAGCAGGATCTAAACCCGTGCTTCACATCCAAAAAAAAAAATGTGAAATTTCTAGCAGAGAGCTGAATAACCATGTCAGACTTGCCAGGAATTTTTCCAGAACATACTACTGATTCGATGTGTGAGAATCGGCTCTCCAATGTTGATTGCACTATGATAGAAAAACTCATTTCGTCCATAAACAATATGGTTTCGAAATGAACAAATGGTGTACACAAGCCAAAAATGAATGGTAATATTTTTGCTTGAAGTCATCTTTTCCTCAGCCTTCTTCATATTTGTTTTGGAGTCAGCACTCCTTATTTTTCTCTTCCATGCTTCTCTATTTCACCATGCTTCTCTGTTTCATCATCGCTTCACCATGAGAGTCTGGGTCAAACTCTACCTCTTATGCCTTTCTGTATTTCTAGTGCAGTATTTACTGCATGATCTTCATGCCTGTCACATGGCCATACCATCTTAATCTTGATTCTGTTATCTTATCCGTCACTGTGATCATCCCGATATTTTTGCTTGAGATCAAAATATTAAAAATTAGTTTGTAAATTTGGTTAATTTTTAAAAACAATAACAAAATAACTCCTAAACATTTAACATTGTTTCAATTTATCTGTTTGATATTGCATATGTCAAATTAGTATTTATTTAAAGGCTTTTGGCCAGTAATTTCAGTGATTGCTCAGTATCTAATTTAATCGCTATCTCTCAACTAAATCTGTTTCATAATCATGAATGACTTAAAAACAAACTTATTTGAACAATGTCAGAAAATTCAGCACTAGATAATAATACAATTTATTTACATATAAATACAAATTATATTTACAAGTTTATTTAATCTTAAACCAGTTTATACATACAATAAATGAAATGCCTTTAAGAAATAAATCACAGATGGCAGCATTACCACTGTTTAAAAATATTACAAGCACATATTGTCCATTCAAAACCTATTAGACTAATTTTGAACTCATCAATCCATATATTGAAGTGTCAACTCGTTGAACAAAAACATGTTTCATTTACCCTTCAGTGATTTTTTCTTGTACGTCAAGCAACTAAAAAGTAAGTTACAAAACTATTTTTTATTCCACCGAAGAAGTATTGAATTTAGATACTCTATAATTGGAAAAGTATATTGACATAATAGAGTTCAGCATACTTGAAAGAATCAACGCAAATTTGAAAATTCACCAATTTATAACATTAATAAAAATTATTGATACTAAGTATAGGAGTCAAATACCATAATTGTTTGAATCTTCAATCTTGACAAACACAATTTATTATAGTCAATTCACTTGACAAGATTCCAAAATAACAAATAGAAATTTCAGTTTAACAAATTTCTTAGTCAATTTGATGCAATAAATTATTAAACAGATTGACAAGAATATAAATACTTTTTTAAAGAATTAATATGTTTTTGTAACAAGTACTTGTGAGTATTGTAGTTTTCTGTGTTGCTAAATACTACTCATCAAAGCACTTTAATGAAATTCTTTAAAACATCATTATTTTGCATGATTAAAACATGCTCTCAGTAACAAAAAACCTTTTGAAAGATACCTTTCAAAATACCAGCATACTATAATTCAAATGCTTCGTACACCCAAACAGGGTTAGGATTATCAAGGCTCTAACTGTGTGCATTTTTGCAGTATTTTGAAAATATTTCACATAGTCAAACAGTGTTTTTTCCTCACAGTTCCCCATATTTCACTATAATGGGCATTGAATCAAATGTGAATTGATAAAATATGAATATTAAATGCTTAAATATATAAAGAGCCATCCGCTGGTCCGAGATGATGAACAGATATGAGAACAACATCTAATAATGTCCATACACCAAGTCCCCCAAAACTAAACAACTTTCCGATTCCCTCTTGCCAATGTCCCAGGTAAAATCTGTCGGCTCCGAAACCACCCAACGTCAAACTTAATATGAGGGCTGTACTCCATCGAGCACCACCTGTCCAATTGCACAACAATCTCTTGGCAAACTCTCTACGACCCAAACAGATCACTTCGGGGAAAACTGTACAATTTGTTCTGTAATAATAAAAATAAAAACATTAATAACATGTTTTTTTGTCACTTTGCAGATTGCAAATTCAATTAAAAGAATTGTTAAGAATGTCTTTAGTTATAATTCATCATTCAGCCTGTGTTTGTCCACTGCAGGCCAAAGATTCATTCTTGCAATGCGTCCTACTCATCTCCACTTTTGCATTGCTATTCTCTCAAAAACATCGGATAATTTTAATTGGACAGTTATAATTAAAGAGATTGTTTGAAATTTTCCACAAAGGTCACTCAGAATATATCAATGATAATATTATTAACATTTAAAATGTCACTGCAGAGTAAAAATCCTTTTGTCATAGGTATGATAAAAAATATTACATTATGAATATCATTATATCACAAATATATATAAATATCATTATATCATTACTTGGACTCACAAAACTACATAATTTAATTTTGATCTACACAAATATTTTTCATAGAAAACCCCTTTTCAAGAATATTCATTTTGGTTTAGTTAAATCTGAAGAACTCAAATGTGAAAAAAACATTTCTGTAGTTTCATTCTTGTGACCTTGAATCGCTGAAATGTGAATTTCGAAATAATCTTCATTTGGTTTAAGATACAAAAGAAAGGCAATTGTGGTTTAACTGGGTTCTCGAATCTAGGCCCACGAGAACAGACGCCCACAGTACCAGCTAAAATAGGCAAGCCACATGGGCTTGCGACCATGTATGCGGGATTAAGGGGCCCCTTTATGACTCAAGTCACGCTCACCACTCACCCACTAACCTCAACCAATACAAAATTACGAAGACAAATCTTATTACTTAAAATAGTTTTATTTTTAAATAATTACCTATAGTACTGTCTGGGAGAGGCAACAGAGTTACATGTGACCTTTCGATCACAAGTATAATCCCACAGTTCTGTTTGATAACAAAATCTGCACTGGGCAACCCTCTCAAACTCACGCTTGCCCTAAAAATAATAATAAAAACACATTTATATTAATGTAATATTTTATAAATAGATTGAATTAAAGAGAAATATACCACCGGATAAATTAATTACCAGAAGCTCCATTCTCTATAAACACTAACGGGTGTTTATACTTGTAAACACCAGTAAAGGATGTTTTTTTTTTTATTTTAGATTGCATTTCATTTGAGCCGGCCATGGCGTGAATAATATTTTACATGGTATTTAGGAGCTTAAACAACTTTGGTGTACATAGATAATCGAGTTTGTGGTGGTTCTGTTTATATTTCAAAATAAGTACCTAAAGCGATAACAAACCTCTTTCAATAAAACACACTCATGACATTTCCCAAGATTTTACTTAAAATATAAGAAATTTATTGTAAGCACAATTTTATTTGCGTATTTTGGTATTTTTTCATGAATAATGTGAATTTTCAGGTTTTTGAAAAATAACACAGAAATAATTTTTTAAAAAAATTAAAGTAATTAATTAAATTATTTTTTATTAAAACCAACTTATTCTCTTTTGGGAAATTTTCGTAAAAAATACATATCAATTATACGTCTGAAAAGGCAGAATTAAAAAATAAACAATTGTTGTAACTCAAAATTCTGCATGTGAAATCTACACAGCCAATCCATTAAATATAGTTATATAAAATATGATATGACTATAATAATTGGTGACAAAATAAAAAAACCTATATCATATGGATGCCTTATGAAAATGTCAATTCATAATATAGGCTTCTATGCTCCTATCAACTGTTGACAGAAGAACCATCCTTAAAAAAAACAACTTGGCTTTGATGCGCGATGGCGATTCATAATTTTGTATCTAATGAAAATAAATTTAATGAAATAAATTGTCATTTTTTACATATAAATAAAAACCAAGTGTTTTAAATAGAAAATGGCATAACTCTTTTAAGTGATTAAAACCAATAATCGAGAATTTAGGATGACAATTTTTTATTTGAAACTTTTCAAACAATTTTACATCTTTACTATGGAAGCATAATATTATCATTTATAGTGGAAAAAAAACTAGAGAAAATATAAATCATGCGTCGATTTCTCTTAATTTACATTTCATTGTAGGTATAAATGACAGATTTCTTAAAAATGTCACTATTTCACTAAAAACTAACACCGATTTCATAAAAATAAAATTTTTCACTATTCTGAAAAAATAACACTGTTTTTCTACAAAAATAACATCCCTTTTCAAAAAAAAAAAAAAATAATGTGACTAATAACACCGATTTCTTAAAAAATAACGCAAATAATTCAGGTCAGAACTTATTCTCCTTACCGACGTTGTTTTATATTATAGTGTAGTTAAGGAGAATAAAATTAAACAATTTTATTGATATTAATGTACAACAGTATTGCATTGCTTCTCTAATTAAATATTGACATTAGGATGGTACTATTATCAATATTAATTACGCAACAATAACACATTTATAAAAGAGATTTATGATGTTAGTGAAAACACAATTAAAAACCTGTCTCCAAAGAAAATCGAATATGAAGTCTTTGGCATCCGGAATCAGATACCTATCTACTTAACTGAGCTACAAGGCACAACATTAATGTGAAATAATACAAATATACTAACAACACAATTGACTTGGGGCAATGGATAGCATGTGACGTTCATAACGCTCCCATATATACATCGAAGTGTGAGATTGCACTTAATACATGGATAATTCAATTTATCACAATCTATATTCTTCGAACACTCTGATTGAACTTCTTCAGAACTATTTCTGTGATGAAACGGAACTGATACAGAAGCATTTTCATTGTTGATATTCTTGACGTTTGAATCTTTTGGGGATATATCCATGTGGTTATTGGCTAGAAAAGAACATATGTGAATATAAAAAAATATATATGAACCAATTTAGATCAAAACTTATAATTCATAAATCCAACAAAAAAATAATACGGACCCATTTGTGTGATTTGTATATTATTTAAGATCACAGTCAATAACAATAAAACTACATCACGCCCATTTAAATATAAAATCCTCATATTTTTAAAACGTAAATACTGCTATTACTTTATATGAATAATCAGTGATTAAATTGTAAATAATTTTAATCATTTGCGAAAGATTAGAATGTTTACCCACTACACTATTGATGAATGACAGATGTCAAATAAATTACCAATAGACAAAAATAGCCATCAACTACTAATGTACGTAAAAAATATTTTTAACATGACCCTCCAAAACACTGGCCATACAGTTGTTTTGAATGTGATGTCGACGCTTGGAGTGCATTATAATATAGCGTCACCTTTATGCATATTATATATTAAGTGAGGTTTATTTATCTGGATATTTTTTGTGGTGACGCATAAGAAAATTTATCGTTTATCAAATGTTTCGTTATACCAATGCATTAAATGTATTCAAATTGCAGTGTTAGTTGCTTTAGTAATGCTTTATTATGTTGTATCATAATTTGTTAACATGGTCTCATTTGAAATGTTTTTTGTTAGAACTGGTTTAGAAATAAGTCTTTTCTAATGCATATTATATTATATTTAAAAGTTTTTCTTGCCCCATACACAAGTATCCATCCTTTCAATAGGGCAATAATATTGAATTTATTGTGTTTTTTTTTTAATTTTGAAATGAACATATTTATTTCTGTGAAAAAAAAACAGTTTTGGGTACATAGTGTAACGTGCCCGCCCCCGACGGCCCAGCCTGGGGAGCCCTTGGCCTCCGCTTAACCTATATGAAGGGGAACAGCGCACCTCGAACCATAGGTATTCTATATAGTATTATTATATTATATAGAATACCTATATTAAAGACTATTATATTATAGAATACCTATATTAAAGGCGTGAAATAAAAAATGCTCTAGAATGCGAAGCACAACGGGTGATAAATGGTTCTTGTTAACATCAACTAAATTGACATGTTTATATAAGGAATCATCATTATAATAGTAACAAGCAGCTGCCGCGTTCAGAGTGAGCCAAGAAGGACAGTCTGGACGATACTTGGGACTCGACTCGCGACCCAAGTATAGGTTTAAGAGGGCCTTCTTTCCGATATATTATATCAACGTTCACCTCCATCGTCCGCAATCCCTCCGGCCCGACCAGACCCGGTAAGAATGTAACCCATTCTATCGAACAAGGTATTGTGTGTCACGAATTCAAACATTCTATATTACTTACTTACTTTACGGGTCCGGACCTTGACCTTGCCACTCCAGTATGCGGCGATGGATATCATCTTGACGTTCACTGTTATTAGGTCACTTGTTCTACATATCGTCTTCAATCGTGGGCATATTAGTAGATGGGCGTCATCCTGCTCCTCTCCGTAGTCGCAGCATGTATATTCTATATTCATTCGGGATAGTATCGGTCCGCCAGAGAAATAGAAAAGTCGACTGCGGCCCATAACGAGAATCAGAAGCCGCTATGAAAGCGTCAAGCTCTAAGTTCGATAGAGAATATCTCTTTCAGGATATACTTGTACCCGCAACCATTTCTTATAATAGGCACGACTCCATGTCGGGTCTCTTAAACAGGGCGAGAGCAAAGATAGAGGCCTATCGAAAGACAAGGTTTCGGGCATACTTCCACACCCAACCGTGTATCAGCACGACTCCTTGTCGGGTTTGCTAAGGATGGTGCACGTAGAACCAGTGACCACCAGAAAGACATTGAACTCCGCTTGGAATTTATTCAGGACTTTCTCGTGGCGAGCGTATACTCGTCTGATTCGGAATTGACCAAAGATTAAAACCCCGACTAAATTAAATTCAAACTATCTAGAACACTATTTTTATGTAGTAATTTTCACGAAATTTAGTTAGTATATTTAACTTGATTTATGAAAAATTAACTCTGTGAACGCCTAACTCAAAGTGATCCAGCACCCTCTGAAAGATCGATTAGCTGACTAACTCTCTCGACACCTTGCAGGAAACCAATTAGTAGGCTAACACATGATGTCGCTTATATTAAAATAAAAATCTATGAAAAAAAATACACATCCATATACATACTTACAAATTACATTACACACTCAAATCAGTAAGTATGAGGATTTGATCGTAACCATGGCAACGAAAATCAACAAAATTTTAAATAATGTATGGAACATATTTGGCAAAAAAGGATACATTTACACAGAAAATACTTTAATAATAGGAAAAAATAAAAATATTTACGATGTAAGTAAAAAATATGACGATTTATTTATAGACTAAGTTTAAACACAAAAAAATAATTAGAGCTAAGACAGCAATGGGTATCTACAGAATTTATTAATTTTATTAGATTTAACTTTTTGATCGTCAGTTCTTGATGGAATTCCATTTAAATTAATTTATATTTTTAATAAATAAAAATAAAAACACTTGTTTAAAATTAATTCCACTATTTATTTGAGGACTACAACCTACGACCGGTTTCGTGCTAAGCACATTTTCAAGTAGATAACTACTTTTTATTTTTATTTATTAAAAATATAAATTAATTTATTAATTTTATTTTTAAATCCAATCTTTTTGATCTAAATTTGCTGTCCCTCTATTTTATCATCGAGACTTTCATTTTTCTGGACTTGTCTTAACAAGGCAAAGTAACTATAGGAAGCTCGAAGTATCTGCAAATAGAAAGTATGTATTTATTATTTTAAAATGCATGAATTTGGATAAGTAAGTTGGTAAATAGTATAAAAAAAA
Organism: Molanna angustata; assembly: GCA_963576475.1. Classification (NCBI taxonomy): domain Eukaryota; kingdom Metazoa; phylum Arthropoda; class Insecta; order Trichoptera; family Molannidae; genus Molanna; species Molanna angustata. Next base: position 26,919,864 of record OY754978.1, on the reverse strand, counting down.
TAAAAATACAATTGCGACATTCTTTGAATAAAATGGATATATACTTTTATTTAAATTTATATTTACCAACCAACGTTCCCTCTAATTTTTCTATTTAGAGTCGGTCCTCCCTTTCCACCATCTTCGTGCGCACTGTGGGGAAGATGAAACATTGTGCGGACATTGGCAAGCTCGCGTACACCTTACAGGGAGCATTGCTCATGAGTGAACGAAAAATAAAAAGTGCAAGTAGGTACCTGTTTATTTATTTTGAGAATGTTTCTTCCATAATATGCTTACAATAAAAAGAGAGTTGCTGACCAATGTCAAGAGTTAGGTGCGACGCAAGAAGAAGAAGATTAAAAATAATTATTATTGTTGATATTGAATCTCTCAAATTTAAGATGTCATGCGAAGTTACTTACAGTCACAAATGTCGGTAACGACATGGAATAGAATCTTCCAACTGTGTATATAATTGGACGACGAATTCCTTCTCTCAATATCCAAAAGCTCTTTCTAAAACGATAACTTTGAGTGAACCATTCACATTTGTACGTCGACAACGACAGTTTATTGCTCTAAAAACAACCAATAACATGTATTAAGTAGGTAGAACATTAATAATATAATATATCTTGCAAGGCCATGACCGGGGGTTCAAAACCAAGACTAGTTTTTTTTTCTCTTTTCAAACCCCGGTCTAGTCTCTCATTTCACATTTTCCCATCACTATTCAAAATAAATAGGCATCAAACCCGTATTTAGAATAATTACATAATAAAATATAATGAATAATTAAAAATGAAGGAAAATTAGTGAATTATGTCTTCATTGAATAATAGTTACCTCAAATACAACTTCGTTGCCATGCCAGTAGAACAGTAGAAGTTGTATCATCATGGCAAGTAGATATTCTACCATCAGTGCTAGACGTAAACCTGGTCCATACTAAAGAAGATAACATTGGAAAAAATATTGATAGGGATAGTTAAAATTACTTCATAGCATAAGTTTTGTGATGGGAATTGATCGATAGTAAATTATTTAGATAAATTTCAGATTAATGAGAAAAATTATTCTAAAATATTATTTATATAACTTTAATCTATCCACGATCTCGGTAAAAATCTCGTGAAAATTTCGTTATTGAGTTCTTTATCATGTGTTTGGTAAATTAACCGTTTCAGTGCTAATCCCGAGACGTTATCGTGATGAATCATGTGCTACACCACAGATTATATGGTAGTATGGTGCTATGTAGTTAGTGTATTCTATGGTGCTACACCAGTGCGGATCACGATAGGTTATCGGGATGGACAATGCTCCACTTACAATCGCTGTAGAAATGTTATTTATCGACATATCCAAAATATAATAATTACATCGTGTAACCGAACCATCAATGAGCTATAGGTATACTGGAGTGCTACCTATAGTTCATTTGTTGTGCCGAGGTAGTAGAAAGAGACAGATAGTACAAGTGGCATTCCTATCTCTTTCTAGAACTCTCACTTCATACAATATATGAGTAATTTTGAAGAATAGAATGAGATTATCCGATAATTAATGATGTAATTCAATCAAGGGCGGATCCAGGAGGAGATACATTTATTCATAAAAGACCTACTTTTTACTTGTATCTATTATTATCAAAATTAAATTATAACTTCTTGTGACTTGACCACGACCATGTGACTCCCCCCCCCTGGCGCCAAAGCTGGATCCGCCCTTGAATTCAATCAAACGAAAAATATACATAATCGGGTGTACATATATAGTAAAAGTAATATATAGATTATCATATATGAGTACAAATTACTTATTAGAAACATCTCATAACTCAGAATATTAGAACATTTATGTGAAACCCTTTTAAAACAAATATTACGACTATTTACAAATCTTGTACTCTTTCATAAGAGTGTTTGCATCCATTGAGATAATTTCTGTCTTTAATAAGGAATCAACTAGATTTTTCCTTCCCACACTGAGAATATTTTGTTATTATATATCTATTATAACTATTCATTAATTATAACTATTCATTAATTAGGTGTTTTTCTATCAAAAAAACAGAAGATCTTCAACGTTGATCCAATAACTCTAGACTGGTTTAAAAAGTCTCATTTTCCAACTGTCGATTCGTTCATGAGAATTCAATTCTCTGAATGAACGACATTATCCAACTGTCGATTTGTTCAGGAGAACTTTGTTCTCTTAACATATCGACAATGTTTCAAGCCAGGATACGCGAGAATTGTATGCAGGGTCTACTTTTTTCACGGCTTTTCCAACTTTGAAGTAAAAAAACACCAACTTAGAGGCTTCGCAGCATATATGTTCCATATACGGATTTACTCAGAATTCGGAGTAGAACATTTCGTGTGTGTGTGTGTGTGTGTGTGTGTGTGTGTGTGAGGGTGTGTGTATGTGTGTGTGTGTGTGTGTGTGTGTGTGTGTGTGTGTGTGTCCCCTTATAACTTGTGATCCGCTCAATTAACAGAGCCCAAATTTTCAGAATATATAAACAGTTATAGACCTACAAAACTTTTATACTCAAAATTGTGAATTTTTGTTTCAGTCAGGGGTTATCAACTTTGAAATATTGGTTTATTTTTCCATGTATCTCAGAAACCATAAAAGCTAGAACGCTGAAAATTGGTATAAACATAGACAAATACAAAAACTCAATTAGTTTTACTAAAAAAATTCCAGGGTTTCTCAAACATTTTTTATTAAGAAAAATATTTTTTTTATGACAAATTTATGAGTTTAACTGCCTATATTTCCAATTTTTTTAAAATATCGAAAAAAGCCGAAAAATCCCCAACTAGAAAATTTAATTTTCTATAAAAAATATTAAAATTGTATTACCACATCTCATTTTTTTAACAATTTTTATAAAAATTGAATTTAGTGACGACATTGCTTCATACAATTTGTATGGCAATAGCCTACACACAATATCTAAGAAGACTTAATAGTTTGATACTTAATCTCCATACCACCATGCTGTTTTCATATTCTGGGTAGGAAAAAAGGAGAGACCTCCATACTATCCTTATCTTGACATACAAACCTACATACATGTGTTGTATAGAAAATAAAATATCTTAAAAAACTCAATAATTTGGATTTATGGGTTTATAGGTAAGCGCCCTTGAGGTGAGGTTATCACAAAAACGGCGCTATAAAAATTATCCCAATTTATTTATTTATAGTTTGGTACTTATTCTTCATATACATACAATCGCCATCGACAGTTGGATCTCATGTGTTACATGCAACTAGTATTTAACAAAAGTTTAATTATGACTTTATTTAATTAATGTTGTTTTTGAGCAATAAAAAAATGTATTAAATAAATAAAGAATCACCAATATGAATAAAGTACTATCCAATCACCAATACGGGAGATACCTACCTGTTATTGGAGCACTAGTTTGATACTAATCTCCAAACATACATACATACCATCATGCTGTTTTCATATTCTGGGTAGGATCAAAGGACTGACCTCCATACTATCCTATCTTGACATACATACCTAGGTACATATTGCGTTGTATAGAAAACCAAATATCTTAAAATATTAAATAATTTGTATTTATGGGTTTATAGTTTGGTACTTATTCTTCAACTATACCTACGTACTATCGCTATCGACAGTTGGATCTCATGCAACTAGTTTATATACAAATATATATTTAATCGATTACTTTTTTAATAGCATATACGCAAACACTGGATTTTTTCTTTGTCGGGAGTCAAATGATATTTTTACTGACAAACTTTTTAACATCTCAATAGAGACGAAGTTGGGATATTATAGAAGAACCAGGAACTCAAGGCACCTACAGAGCATACGACATGTCATCGGCTGGTTTACGTGATCACTTTATGTGCTTGCGCAACTTTCACGTAAACCAGCCGATTTTTGAAAATTTATTTAATAAATATGAATAACAATTCAAATATTTCAAATACCAAAAACACATAAAAGTACACAATAAAAATATATGTAGACAGAAATATGAATTAAAGAGAACAAATACAATAAGATACTTATTTAAAAAAATATATAATATGCAAATTTGAGCATAACATTGATTATGAAAAATAAAAGCATAGTTATAAAACTGTAATATATTGATGTTGCGCCTGGTATCAGGCAATGTGTATAGCAGGTTACGAGATCATACGAATAGATGATTCGGAAATCTTCGGGATTGAATATAAAGGTATGTCGGGTTTTTGTTGGGGCTTTTTGCATTGATCAACGATAGTGCTCTCACGTTGTGGTTCATATATATATAACTAATTATTTGTACTTCAATCTGTATATATTAAATTAGGTACTGTTAATTGTAATAAACTGTGTTTAAGTAAAACGCGTGTATTCATTTACTGTATCTAAGTATCTAAACTACCAGATATTAAAACTGATTAATTGTAGGTATTTCTCTCTGTTAATATATAATTACTGTTAATTGTAATAAACTGTGTTTAAGTGAAACGCGTGTATTCATTTACTATATCTGAGTATCTAAAACTACCAGATATTAAAAAAACAATTTATAAAACACATCAAATTATTCACAGTTAAAATAGAAAAGTAAAAAAAGCATATTATTAATGATAAGTTATAACAAATAATAGCACAAGTTATAAATCTAAAATAACAATGGACATTAAAAATTAAAATTGAAACGTAAAAAAAGCACATTATTAACTATGAGAAATAACAGTAGGACAAGTAATAAATACAATAAATAATTATAAGAAAAAATAGTAACGTAAAACAGAGCATAATAATTTTGACAAATAATCACAAGTTATAAATTCATGTAATAATTATCAGTAAAAATAGAAATGTAAAAAAAGAATATAATATGTATATTATGATGGAAAATAATAGCACAAAAATTATAAATACAAGAAATAATTACAGTTAAAGAGCATATATTATTATGTAATTAATTACAAATGTAGAGGGAATCTGGAAGCAATATTGACAGATTTACTAATTAAAACCCTACACTGAAAGCTATTTCACACAATAAGATGAAATCAAAAGGATATATTGGTTTAATCATTTTAATTTTAGGTAGCAGTGTTACTAAATTAAAATGAAGAAATGACCGGAATGAATTAAACGGGAGAGGAGATTCATAGATGGAGGCTTTTCGTTTAAATACGTCGTAAAAAGAGCTTCAATATAATTAGCTAAACCCTGTATTTAATTTCAGGCGCAGAGATGGAATTGTGGCAAAAAATTATAGGTATTTAGTAGAGCTTAGTAAAATTTTAAAATAAGGTATTATTCAACGTTGAAGGACAAACGAGATATCAATGTTTTAAGAAAAAATGTACTTTTGTAAGAGTAAATCGCCTTAAGGAAACAAATTGATTCGGAGAATTTGTGAAAATTGTTTCATTCTTCCTCGATGCCGTTATATCCCAAATTGAGCATTGGCTTCCTTCAACTTTTGCCTCCAACTCCGTCTGTCTTCTTGTAGGAGTTGTGTCGCATCTCTTTTTATGTTATCAACTCGGATTCAAAGAATGTATCCCTTTAATATTTGTATTGTGAAAATAGTGTGATTATTTTTTGTTAACAGCCATTACTGTAATTTACTTTTATTAATATGCCAATGTAAATGTATCAAAGTAAAATGATGCTTTCTTACCAATGATGCTTGAAATCCTATAGCGCACAACATCAACGAGCAGACCATGAAATAAAACATCATTATTGGACTTATTATGATGTTCAATGTTTTGGCATAACTGAAATTAATGATCATTCTATTTTCATTTTTACATGCAAATATTAATTTATTTCACATTATAATATTATATTTATTTATTTAATCATTTACGGGATATATTGCCCTTTACAAACATATTTACATAAAAAAAAAACAAAAATCGAAAACAAAACCACAGAAAAGAAGACAATAATAAACTTACTCAAAATGAGGAAAAACTTATCTACATAATAAAACTAAAAAAGTCAATAACATAAATGAATTTCTATCATCTTCCATTTACTTTAAATTGTATAATACATATAAATATGCAAACCAGAAAATAACACATTTCATTGGAGGGCATGTTTTTGTAAATGTTTCAATAAATTGTCCTTAAAGTGCTTAATGGAATGGAAGAATACATCAGTCAGATAATTGAGATAATCATAATCATTGCCCAACCGATGAATTCTATTCATTGGTGAGTTATGCAAATAACCAAATAATTAGGTTTGGACATCTTACAAAGGAATATTATACCTACTTTGGCGGGTATTCCTTGTTGGAATATGGTAATGTATGTTTGTTTGGATATGAATCAATCATGTGAATTAATGCAATTAAAATCAAAATACAACACGGGTTCAATGAAAAGAGAAATGAATAAATCAAAAATTTACCTTGTTATATATAAATAATGATGAACACAAAAAACAAGACGACGATACTTAATTAGTTCCATTCCAGAAGAATTTTCATATTCCGAAAGGTGGAAACTTGGCATAAAATAAAAACTCTCTTCGCCGTTCCTTACTTCGTCATCGGTCATGGTTTCCATGTTTTTCTGAAGAATTTGCAACTGTCCTATTGAGTGAATCATCATGGACACAATAAACGTATCCCAAAAGCCATGGTATAGTCCTCCGATCAATCCCATAAGGATTTGGTACACATAAACTATAGCAAAGTTTGGAAACGCGAATTTGTCGAACGGAACCCAAGAACTAAATATCATCGGTCGTTTGTAGGACCAAAACTCAGTTCCATTTTCATACGTGAAATGGTAATTGGTGGAAAATCTGTACTCTATCAGCGGAAGTATGTAGAACACAACAAGCGTTGAGATTGTTAATATCCAAAAGAAATACGTTATTCTCCTTGATCTTTTTACGTAGGAAGATAAAATCTTTTTGATGTCTTCGTTCTGGTACCTTGCGATGTTCAGCTCCACAGTTGATATATCTGATACGAGTTTCTTGAATTTGTCTCTATGACTGTAAAGAGAATATATTTTGTACAGTCCAACTGTGTACAAGCATGAAACGGACATGTTTGTGGTCATCGCCTCCAAGTCACCCCAGACGTTATACAGCTCTATGTATTCGGACGTCAGAAAAACAATAAACAAAAAATATACCAGCTTCCCGTAAAAGTGGTGAAGACGCCTCTGAGATTTATTGTTCAGAAATTCTTCCGCTTGAAGGGGCCACAGTCCAAAAACGGCGAGAGATTTCAAATTTTTGCAGAGTAGGTAATTTTTTTCAAACATGGATTCGTCATTTTTCGAATCCTCACTCTTATTTTGTTCCCAATTGTCAGACATCGTTGACACGACAAATAACAACAGTCACTTCAAAGTAAAAGTGCTTAATGATGTTTTCGTTATATGTAGTGTATCTATTATAGGAAATATGGCGTGACAAGATTTAAACCAAAACAAACATTAAATAATTAAACAGTGAATATTTAATAATATGTACTGACACAGAGAAGCGATTATTAAAAAATAATGATTTGAATTATGTATAGAAACACTTATCAACAAAACGATTGGCAAATAAAAAAAAATCAGTTTAACAAATTTAAAGTAAAAAGCAATAATATGTATGTATTTGTCTCACGCCTTCGGCAAATTATTAAATATATTTCAATAATTAATTTTGTCATACGTTTAAGTTTTTGCGCACAAATTATATTATATTGTAGTACGTATTTATACAAAAAAAAATATATATTTTCAAGTATAACTTAGCGTTTTAGCATGTTGATTATTACGTTTGAAATAATGTTTTTACCCATATTTTTTACCCATATTACGTATTTTTATATTATTAAGTATTTTAGATATTCAACGCCGCCATTTTGATAGTTTTCTATAAAATGGTTGATTTTTCATACTAATGATAAAACAAGAAGTCTGTTGATTTATTAATATTCCAAAAGGCATAATTTGTCATATATTCCATTATTTTGACATTTGTTGGTTTTCCATTTTATGTCTTCGAACGATTCAAAGTAGGTAACTATGTATTAGAAAATTATATCGAGGCTACCAAACCAATAAAATACTGACTATCGGAAAATTTTCAAACTATTTTAGGTTAAGTTTTCCATAGGAGGACTCGGGAAGGATTCACGTTTTATTTATTAATTATCTTGATTTATACATTTTTTTATATATTTATCTCACGAAACTAACTAATAAAAAAGATTATGTACCTACCAATATTGCAAAAGAAAATATACATCCTTGCTTCTGATGACAATATATAAATAATGGGAGTTGTTTCCAACACTAAACTCATTACAACGTATATATTCAAATTTAAAACCATTTCTCATGCTCTAATTTTGCAGAAATATTATAAACTATGTGCACCCTTGATGAAAAATAATTAAAAACGAACTGGATATGGCCATCACTTAACTCTATACCATGCTTTTGTTCTATCAAATTTTAATCCATTTCACATCATACAATATTGCCAAATTTATAATACACATTTGCTTTCTATGGCAATATATAAAATATAGGAGTTAAAATATATAAAAATATAGCCAATACTGAACTCTTTACAACGTTTATATTCAAATATAAAACCATTTCTCATAGTCTAATTCTTCTTATTTTCTTCTTATTGACTTTTTAGTCTGTTTTAAGTCTTATATTCTAATAAACAAATATAAAATCGAATGGGTTGTGGCCAACAGTAGACTATTTTCAATACCTTTGTTCTTACAAAATATAAAAAATTTCTCATCATCCAGCAGTGTTAAAATTTTCTAAACTCACTTCCTTCTGATGACAATATATAAAAACGAATGGGTTGTGGCCAACACTAAACTCTTTACAACGTTGATATAGTCATATTGAAAACCATTTCCCATAGTCCAACAGTGCAGAAATTTTACATACTATGATGTCAATACATAAAAACGAATTTTTTTTATAATTAACAAATAATTTTTCATTTGGTATAGAAAAAAAATACTACATGATGACCAGTGTTGTCGCCATTATGAATTATTTACTCTCACAGCCAACGTGTTTGTCAACAATAATTATCATCGTGACAAAAGTAGGTAATCTTCCTGTTTCTTAAATTAATAATGTCTGTTCATCGTGCGATGGGAAATGAAAAAAAAACGAAATGCATTTGCCGCAGTTATAAGTGTAAATATATCATAATTTTGTGGACTTCTACTTATGATGATTAGTGATGAGCAAATGAAAGACCAAGAGAGGGTTGTAGGTAGTGGTCTTGATTTACACCTTATAATATTAAAAACATTCGTTTAACTTAAACGTCTTAAACGAAACGATCTTTGCACAGATAATTGCGGCTCATCAGACATAAACTCCAATGTCACCTCATTTTGAGCATCCATCTTCTATATTATAAATTTGAACGTTTGTTTGTATCTATGTATATATGTAAGCTATGCGCTCCTAAACCGTTCATCCAATTACAATTAAACTTTGGTGAATTTTCGAGCGTATGCCCGGGATGGTTTCTGGATTAAAACATTTTTCTTCTTCTTCCTCATCTACTATTAGGTATTTTACCTATGAAGGTGGACTATCCTGGGAGAAGAAGGTCCAATTTTCCTTCTACCTCTTCGCAGGTTTCTGGATTCAAACTTTTCCTTCTTCTTCGTGTATTTGGTCATTTTACCTATGAAGGTGGAGTATCCTGGGAAAAGAAGGTCCAACTGTCCTTTCATCTATTTATTCGCGTATCTTCCAGGATGGTTTCTGGATTTAAACTTTTTCTTAACCTACTGAAGGGACGGGAGGTAATGAAGTGAAGGGAGATACTAAAGGGCCTGAAGGGACGGGAGGTACTAAAGGGCCTGAAGGGACGGGAGGTACTGAAGGGTCTGAAGCGACATGTGGTAATGAAGGACCATTTTTAATTATACATGCAATACGAAGTTTGCCGGGGGTTCGCTAGTCTTTGAGATTGTGAGGTAGAAACGCAAGACAAAACATAGACCTATTAATTTACTTATAGAAAAAGTGAAATGTGCTGCGCGGATATTACTATTCTGGTTTATTCAAACAAACACAAAACTGAAGATATCTTTGCCCAATCCACCGCGTGATATTCGCATTCTGATGGTGACAATATCTACATAATATAAGTATAAAATTTCTCGTAGGTACATATATTTTTCATTTGTTCTGGAGCCCATGCGTTCAAAAGGTTTTATTTTCAAATTTATATACCTACCTACATTAAACTATAAAATAAGTTCTACAGTCAACAATTTCATATTAGTGTATGTATTTATATATTCAAAACACAAAATTAAATCAAAGTTCTTATAAAATACACGTATTTAAATTGTATTTATACGTATACATATTTTTTTTTATTTTTTTTATTATTGATACCACCATACCATACCATACCATCACGCCATTTCCCTATTTGGGGTAGGCAGAGAGAACCGAACTCCAGACTCCTCTCTCTTGGCATACATTCCTCGCTTCATTCACGTCCATACATCGTCTCATACACGCTCTTCTATTATTCTTACTTCTAACATCTCCATCTTTCAAAATCCCATTTATGTGATAGTGCCAACTTTTTCTTGGCCGACCACTACTTTTCATTCCTCTTTTATCAGCCTTGTATACTTTTTTTGTCAAACGGTCATCACTCATTCTTTCTATGTGGCCGAACCACCTTAGGGCATTTATTTTCATCTTACTTACGATATTTCGTTCAATCATACATTCTCGTCTAATATCCTCATTTTTTATTATATTATGCATCGTTTTACCACACATTCTTCTTATTATACCAAAAATACAAAATTACAATATAAGTACAAAAAAATAAATAGGTATCAGAAAAATTAAAATTATTACAGATCAAATATATGGGTTGGTTTATACCACCTCACTAGGCCAGGCCTGTTCCGCGGTGGTAGACTAGTTACATAATATTAATTACTAAATCAAAATAAACTGTAATATTGTGCAGTGTCAGCGCCATCTTGAATCTTTAGATCTCTAATCATCTCTCTATTCATCTCTATTCATCTAAGATTCAAGATGGCGCTGGCAGTGTGCAGTCTATGTTTCACTATGTAAGATTTGTTGTATATGTTGTTAAGGATTGAGTATTTGTTGACAATAGTTAATCCCTTTATTGTATAGCCACGTATGAATTGTTAGTTTTAGTCTAGGAGGAATAGTTTTCTGTTTTAGTCTTGTTTTTTTTCATTAACTGTATGTCCTTTATGTCTTTAGCAACTATGTATATTTAGTATCTTTGGAGCCAAGTATTGATAATGTCTATGTCCGTATGCAGTGTTCGTCTTCGGAGTGATTAGTTGAAGTCTGTGTCTTGTATCGTGAGAATGTTGAGCAGTGATATGGTTTTCTTTATCGTTTTGAAAGTGTATTAGTATTTGTTTTACATAAAGTTGTGTTACAGTTAGTACGTTAAAGTCTTTAAATAGTTGAATGGTTGGGAAAAGAAAAGTTTTTTTTGTAATTACTTTAATGAGAGCTTTTTGAACTTTGAAGAGAGGATCCATATTTGTTTTAGCTGCACCTCCCCATCCAATCATTCCGTGAGAGATAATGGATTGTGCTAAAGCATAATATATAGTTTTTAAAGTTTTTTGGTCCATTATATCACGAATGTTCTTGAATAAATATATAAGTTTTATATTTTTTTGCAGTTGCATTTATGAGTTCAGTCCATCTAAAGAAATTATCAATGTAAATACCTAAGTATTTAATTTCCGCTGTCGTATTGAGAGTTTTGCAGGACCAACTTTGACGTCGAGTACAATTCTGTATAGTCAAGCCGCTGTCGAGCTTAGGTTGACGCCTAGGGTCTATACTAAGAGTCGAAATATCGAATTTTTTTTTTCAGCTCAGTGATGACATCTGTGCGAAAACACTGTCCTGTGCGAGAACACTGTCACCTCTTGCATAAGAATTGCTGCTTTTATTGTTTATGTACAATAAAGAAATTCTCAATAGATGGCGTTACAAAATGGTTTCTTCGTTACTTCATAGATGGCGATAGTAAAAACGTCTTATTTTCAAAAGATCTGTTTCTCATTATTAAAATATGTAGAACTTTCAAAATTGCATTGATAAGGAAACTCAATAAAAAGGTAAATTGGTGAACGGTGCGCAAGCGCATAAAGTTATCACGTAAGCCAGCCGATGACAGGTCGTAAGCTCTGTAGCTGCCTTGAGTTCCTGTTTCTACTTCAATATTACAACTTCGCCTCTATTGAGATGCTAAAAGATTGTCATAAATAAAATACATAGGTATATATACAAATCATACTGTTCAACTAAATTAATAAGGCATTTCAAAATATATCAAATTGTTATAGATTAAAGCGTACAAGCAACGTTCCCTCTATTTTTCTATAGTATGTGCGGATCTTCGACGCATCTGTGCAGTGGCGGTGCGATGAATTTACACCCCCCCCCCCATAAACACACATACAATGTTTCATTAAAATGTATATTTTTAGGGTATTTATTAATCACAGTGATTTTATAAAACTAATAACAACTCTAACAAAGATAATTTTTGAAATAAACGGAAATGGAAACTTTCTTATATAATATTGACTGTGCAGAGGGTAAACATGTGTTATATAAAACATGTGCGGAGATTAAAACGCGCGCACACGCTCACACCTTACAGGGAACATTGCGTACAAGATTTCAATTGTTATAGATAAAAGCGTACAAGATGTCAATTGTTATAGATAAAAGCGTACAAGATGTCAATTGTTATAGATAAAAGCGTACAAGTTGTCAATTGTTATAGATAAAAGCGTACAAGATGTCAATTGTTATAGATAAAAGCGTACAAGATGTCAATTGTTACAGATACAAGCAGCTAAAATGTCAATTATTATAGATAAAATTATATAAAATTAAAATTATAGATAAAATTATATAGATAATTATAATTATACAATTAACAAGATGTCAATTGTCATAGAATATCTTCTTCTTCTTCGTCAATTGTAATAGAATATATGTATTTTAATATCTTCTGAGCACTTCAATATTATTATTGTTTTACAAACACTATTTTATTATTATTTATTTCGATTGGTCCGATCCTTGCAGAGTTCTCAATAATGCAAAATATGAGTATGATCCACTTAATATCTGAAATGAATAAAAAAAATCTCATTTTTCGACTAAATATAATCGATATAGATAATGGAATATCTTTACTCATTAGTTTCCGAGGACCTGACGAATAAAGATAAATGAAAATAAATTCATGTTCATTTATTACAAAAGCAGAAATGCATTTCTATCAGCAACAATAAGATGAAATCGCTGGTTAGTTGGAAGAAATTGCCATATGACAAAAACTCGCCACTTGCGCGGGGCCATTTCTTCTAACTAACCATTGTTTACAGCCCAGAGAAGGAATATTTGCGTGAGAAATAAATTTAAATAAATTTCTCCTCTGCTGGGAATAGAACCCAGGAAGCCCGCACAGAAACCAATCGGCTTACCAACTGTGCCACGGCCGTAATCCCTGTAGGTACCTTGAGTTCCTGGTTCTCCTATAATATTCTAATTATATTTGATTAATTAAATAATTGAAAAAATAAAATAATGGATTTTTTATATTCTAAAGATAATGAGTTCCGGTATACCTACCAATGTAGTTAAACTGTAGTTTCAATCTTGACGACTTGATCGAACCTGCTTACTGGGAAATTAAACTCAAGCCTAGTTCATCGGAGTTGATTCACTTAATTCATAATAATATAATTATTTAACACCGCATACACATATTATGACGTTACAGATTCCACAACCGAACTGCGTGAACTGTTATATGGATGTGTTACATAATAGTATAATATTATATTTACTTACCGACAAAAATGTTTGCAGATTTAGTATAAACAAATCGTGACCCGCATTGACAGTTACTGGTTTCTGACTCTTCTGTATAACAAACTGCAAATTACGCAGATATTGTTTATTTCTATTGTAGCATATTGAAGAACAAGCCGCATCTGTCACACTGAGACTTGTCACATGTAACATTTCACCGTAAACACACCAAACCAACAACTGTAACAATGCCGCGTTGAAAAACATTATGAATTTTAAAAATGCCGTCGAGTTGTCGCTCGTCTGCAACAAATTATATGTCGTGAAAACATAGACGATAGAAATAAACAATACACATTCATGACAGCAATATTATAACTTATAACCCTATAGTCAATTTGATGTACTTATTTTCTTGTTTTTCTCTAAAAGTTTTCTTGTTTTTCTCTTAATAAAAATTCTCTCGGCAGCCTTACTGGTATTAAAATATGGGAGTGCAGCCAGCAAACAGATAGGCCTGGCAAGGCTGAGTGCTATAACCATGCCTATTCAATCTATATATTGACTTCTACGTTAAAGCCCTATCATATGATGTAAGTAATTATGTAATAAAAAGAACATACCAGAGTAGCTTCAAAGCCTGTTAAGCAAATCAAAAATTTGCTTCCCATTAGTTGCATAGATTTCATTGGTTTAGTTATAGTGTTTAATTGGTTTACCAACCTGAAATTTGTAAACATTTTCCCTTGTATGATATACATAATACATGTGCTGCAAACTGATCTAGCACTCCCAATAAACGGTAAAGGAAAATGACATCCACTATCCACGTGGCGGGGTAATAAGAGTAAGCTCATATATAAAGCCTAAATACCATCCCCGAGAATACAGGGTAGATCATACTAGCGCCAAAAGATAAAGAAAGTCGACTCTACCTAAAGAAGAAGAAAAAAAAGATAGTTGGATGGAGGAAATTGCCGTTTGGTAATAAGCTCACCAGTGTTCAAATTATATGTACAAGAAGTTACAATAGTAAAATAAATATTCACATTTTGAGATACACCAATTTATTGACAATCAATCAACGAAAAATTCCATGATCAATGAAAGCAATAAGATAAAAAACTATATGAACAGTATAATAACGTATAATGACTCATAAAAAAGCAAAACTGAGTACATCTTGCGGTGGAGCTGGAAAAGAAGGCGGTTCTGGTAAGACTATTCTTCTTATTCTTATTATTTTAATGTCATATTATCACCGTTACCAGTGTTCTAGAGGTAAGACTATTCAAACGGAAAAGGAGAAGATAAAGTGCCCCGCGTTGCTGCAAATGAAACCCCAGTAGGTCAACGTCTGCCCGGAAGACCACCAAAAAGATGAAAAATAGGTCATCCGTATCTCTAGGAATTATCATGGATTTAATACAAGAAGAAAGAGAAGAAGAATAAATTGCGTTGAATACTTACTCAATAATGTATTGATGCCTTCCAACCAACACACGTAATCGCTCCAAATAAGCAGCGTTAACTTTGTTTCCAGATAACTTTAACGACGATACATAATCATCTAGTTGGTAAAATTCTATCGACAAAATGTCAAATTGCATGCTCAGTTGATGCCACATGGTTCCTGTTGTTGAATCAATTGCCAGAATCATCACCAGCGCATATAGAATACAGAATCCTTGATAAAAGTACGCAATTTTGTGGCCGATTCCACTTTCGGCATCGAACGGGTACACCGCTCTGAGGGGAAGATTGCTACCAGTCGATTTAGCGTATATAATGAAGGAATAAAACACAACAGTGAGAAAGATGAACCCGCCGCTAATTCCATATTCCCTGACCAAATAAATTTCTTGAATGTGTCGGTATTTGAACCTGTCGTGGTGCGGATCGTGAGGGATCAGCAGAGAGCCAATTTTGTCATTCAAAACTAAAAGTTCTTTAAAATTTCGAAACATTTGAATTGATTTCGCAATGATCAAAACAATACCGATGATTATACAAAGATCTTCGCCCAAAACGATCAAGTTGTGTTTGATGACATTGATGTCGCATAGAAGTGTTATCAAAAACGTTATTGCTAGAAATAAAGTAGTGACACGGTAGATGCGATAAAGAAGTTTGACTAACACGTTTGCTTCGATCACTTCCGTTTTGTAAAATCCGAGATAACTGAAAAGATACGAATAATTAATAGTGTTAAATACGAAACTAGAAGGGAAAGAACTTGATATAACACTATATAAATTGTCCAAAATTATAAGATAATGTTTCGTACCATCACCAAAGCTTAACGCTTACATCGACTGCTGCATTAAATAATAGAATTGAAGCATTTAAATTTGATAAAACAAAATTTAAATTTAAGATAAGGAAAGCATGTTTCTAGCGGTCCATTTTGCCACTAGATTAAAGTTCTTGATAGCATCCAACATATGTACATCGAATAATTGTACAAAATTATATTATTATGTGACCACAGAGAACACTGAAAATGCTTGGAATTATAAAATTCTCACCAATTCTCATTATATTTTTTTCTTATAATTTATCTAAATATCATTATAATTTATCTAAAAAAATATCTAAAGATGGTGAAATATCCCTTAATGTTTTTTCTTCTTTTTAGATATGAACTGTCACACAAGATATTATATGAAACAGAATCACAGTTTATGAGACACGGAGTGATACGATAATACTCAAATTACATCGGACAAAAAAGTGAAAGCTAGATGTTGAGTTGTACTAATGACTGATCCTACAAGATAAAATACATGATGGAAGGGATATATGTAGAGGAAGACACATTTCTCATTTTATTTCACACTTTTTAACAACTCAATAGAGACAAAGTTGAAATATTATATGAGAATCAGAAACTCAAGGCACCTACAGGGCTTACGATCTGTCATCGGCTGGTTTACGTGATCACTTTGTGCGCTTGCGCAACGTTCACCAATTATGCCTTCTTATTGAGCTCCCTTATCAATGGAATTATTGAAAGTTCAACATTTTAATTTATTTTATTTTATTCAAAGTATACAAACAATAACTGGACAAAATATACAGGTGATACAAAATTAAATAAAAAACGAGTGGGTTGTGGCCAACACTAAACTTTCCACTACACAATGAAGCTTCCCTCCTAATATTACACTCTAATATCAATATGAAATCAAATATGTAACTAAACATTGCTAAACATAAAAATTCTCCTATATATTTTTCATACAAAATATCGATTAATAGAAACATAATTATTGAAAGGATATTTAAGGTTGGCAAACTCTGAATGCAGTTTTGTGAAAATTCTTTTTTTTGCATAAATAATTCAAATGAAATGAAAATATCTCAAATTTCCAGGTCGTGAGAGCATTTTTAAAGTTTTAACAGATGAAATCATAGAGAAATAATTAACTGTTGTCTATGGAAAATTAATCAGCTCTAAGTTTATGTACATCACACATATGGTATCAATATGAAGTTCATCAGTCATTTGGTTTGGGCTGTACAGAGGACACAAATTTTCAAATTTGTGTACGGCATACGGCATACACACAAAAACATCACGATGAAACTCAAAGTATACACTCTCTACATGATACCCATTGAGAAATTGATGTAAAAAAATACGCTTAAAAATTGTGAAATCATGACTCTCCACTATTCCATAGTTGGTAGTGGATAGTAATAATCATGCCCAGCATCACTTACATGTATACATTATTACCATTTCATATATTTATGTAGTGTAGGAGACAAAAAAAAACAGTAAAAATCAGATATGTGACATGTGAGTGGGGAGTGTGTGTGTGGATATATTTGAATAATGACTAAAGGATCACCTGAAAATAATTCCTACATTATTACTATTGCCATCTATGAAGTAACGAGGAAACTCTTTTTCGTAACGCCATCTATTGAGAAATTGGTTTATTTGTAAACAATGAAAGCAACAGTCCTTATAAATTAATAAACCAATGTAGGTACTTGTAGGTGCCTTGAGTTCCTGGCTCTTCTATAATATTCCAACTTCGTCTCTATTGAGATGTTAAAAAGTTTGTCAAAAAAATACCATTTGTCTCCCGACAGGGAAAAAAATCCAATGTTTGCGTATATCCAATTAAAAAAAATATTCGATAAACATTATTTTCTCAGTCGAAGAATATTTTCTATTTAAGCGCCCTTGAGGTGATTTTCCACGAAAACGGCGCTATACAAGTTATCCAACTATAATAATAAGAGTAGGTAAATGATTGCCAAACCCGAAAAAAATAATACACTTACTAAGAATACTTTTTTATATCTTTTTATTTTCGATTTTTATTATGATCACCCTTTTAATGTTATTTATTGATAAACAAATACAATAATATATACTATGAAATAAAATACTATTCGTACCTACCCCAATACTTTCAAATCAAAAGTTATGATATCATGTTGCTTCATTTTTTCAAATCTTTCTTTGACAAATTCTTTGATTTTATTCATTGTAAAGTTGAATCAAATCGATGTGAGGAAAAATAAATGCAACCGCTTTTATTGATTCTGTATATTCTATTTGTCCATGTTATAAAAGCATCGAGAATATAAAAACCGCGAATTAACATTGTACTTACATTGTATTTATTATTTATTTATTCATTTAAATAATACAATAAAAATACATGCATGCAATTCGAACAACTGCTGAGCTTATTTACAATATTTTTACTTTAATGTTACACAATTAGTCACATTCATAAATATCACAATTAAAGAGAAATTTGATGTGCAATAGTTATCGTCAGTTGACGAGTATGTCATAAAATTAAACTACGGAATAAAACGGCAGAATTACTTGGAAGAATAGGTCTGGGTTGGGCAGCTTTTGGTAAATTGAGGCATTCTTTTGAAAACAAGGAAGTCCCTCTGTGTCTAAAAAGAAAAATGTATAATTCATGTATTTTTCCCGTAATGACATATGGCTTAGAAACTACGACCCTTGTTGCAAAAAGTGACCACAAGTTCAAAGTTGATGCACAGCGATCCATGGAAAGGCAGATGCTTAGCAATAGTCTACGCGACAAAATACGAAACGAACAGATTAGGTACCGTACTAAGGTTGCCGATATACATAATGACTACATGTAGCTGGACACTGTTTGGGTCAATAAACATATGCTAGTTGAGAGTAAGGTCCGAATATATAAAACCTGCATCAGATCCATAATGACTTATGGAGTTGAAGCAAGGTCAGACGGTGAGAACAAAACAGCTACTCAGGACAACAGAGATGAAAACACTATGACCTATCTTAGGCAGAACCCTCAGAGACAGAATCCCCAGCGAGGAGATCCGCAGAACCTGCAATGTGGAGGATATTGTAAGGTGGAGCAGACAAAGAAGACGACACTGGAGAGATCATGTTAAAAGGATGAATCCAGAAAGGCTGCCAAAGATTGTAATGCGCGAAATACCAGAGGGACGCCGACCACCGGGAAGACCACCAAAGAGATGGAGGGAGAGCTTGACATCCTCGTCCCAGGACCTGTAAAAACAGATCATTGATCTAAAAAAAAGAGGAATAAGAAGAAGAAGATATAGCTGGATTAAAGTGGCAATGGGCTGAACACTTGGCCAGACAAGAGGATACTAGGTGGGCACCCGGTGGAGACCTAGGACAAATAATTGGAGTGTTGGAAGACCCCCAAAAAGATGGTCTGACGACGCTGTTCAAGTGGTCGGTAAGACCTGGATGGGGCAAAACAGAGACGAGTGGAAGTGTATGAAAGAGGCAGTGGAGGGACAAGGGCTTGAAAAGAATTAGACAGTTATCGCCAAACATCCTATTTTTTACTACTAACATCCTAATTTCATTCAAGGAAAATCGGAAGTGTGAGCAATGTTTCTGAATTGTGATATCATATGACTTGCCACAAAAAATATGATACCAAAGATATCATAATTCCGAAATATTTCAAGTTGCTTATACTAGACCTCAAAATCTGTAGAACCGATTGATGGGTTTGTGATTGAAGAAAAATACCCTTCTTGGATTTGTGATTGAAGAAAAGTATCCTTCTTGGGTATGTGATTGAAGAAAAATACCCTTCTTGAGTTTGTGATTGAGGAAAATACCCTTGTTGAGTTTGTGACTGAGGAAAAATATCCTTCTTGAGTTTGTGATTGAGGAAAAATACCTACCCTTCTTGAGTTTGTGATTGAGGAAAAATACCTACCCTTCTTGAGTTTGTGATTGAGGAAAAATTCCCTTCCTAATCACATCCTAATTTGATTAGATTTAAATAGTGACAAAAATTTATTATACTTATGACTTTTATTAAATTTCCAATTATCTCAAATCGCTGTCAATATCGTTTAAATTGAGTTCAAATAATCACGAAGAACTTATTTTGATGACATATTCTTATGTGCATTATGCAAATAAAGATTTGTGACAAATTATATATCAGACAAAATTAGTAAACAACTAGTATGTTATACTTACAATATTATTAAGTGGTAATATTTCTTTGTAAGATACAAATTGAAAGACGACATAACTAAAACTTAAATATTTATCACATAACATCAGTTTATACGCATTAAAAATGTTATTTACTATTGAAAACGTATTAAAAGTTGTAATAACCGGTTAGGAATGGTGATTCCATTCCTATTATCTTTTTCGGGTGTTCCGTAAAAATTCATCAATGAATGTTGCCTTTTTAGGTGAGACGAGACTAGTGTGTGGGCTTACTTGCATGTGTCGTGCTTCCTTTTATAAGGCAACGCACACCCGCATACCTGTCTCTGGTTATGCCGTAATGATATGTATATGTATTAAAAATTGAGTATTTCTAAGACAACGTAACAAATAAAAATAATGTAACTTAGCTAATATACGTGGTTTAGTGGCAGAGAGGTTGGCGTGCTGGGTTACTAATACAGTGATCACGAGTTTGAATCTTGCTTCTACCGATTTTATCATTTTTCAACTCCTGTAACATGTAATCCAGGGAAGGATACTAGGGATACTAGGGATACTAGGGATACTAGGGATACTAGGGATACTAGGGATACTAGGGATACTAGGGATACTAGGGATACTAGGGATACTAGGGATACTAGGGATACTAGGGATACTAGGGATACTAGGGATACTAGGGATACTAGGGATACTAGGGATACTAGGGATACTAGGGATACTAGGGATACTAGGGATACTAGGGATACTAGGGATACTAGGGATACTAGGGATACTAGGGATACTAGGGATACTAGGGATACTAGGGATACTAGGGATACTAGGGATACTAGGGATACTAGGGATACTAGGGATACTAGGGATACTAGGGATACTAGGGATACTAGGGATACTAGGGATACTAGGGATACTAGGGATACTAGGGATACTAGGGATACTAGGGATACTACGAAGAGTTTCGTGGCTCCAGCCATGATGGTCGCTAACCTACACAGATGACTAGGAGATGGCACGTGAAGAAAAATCAGAAGTTTCTCTAAACCTTTTATTACCTATACAATCTCACACGAAATCTCTTTGAATAGCATTGTCTTCTATTATTCGCAATAATTTATTGTGCAATTTTGTTTAATTTTTATTTTTCAATGTAAATCTTTCTTATCATGTATCTGTCTCAACAAGGCGAAATAACTGTAGGAAGCTCGTAGTATCTGTAATAAAAAATAATATATCTGTTAAATCACATTATAAAAAAAACAACAAAGCTTTAAAATCAATATTAGGCCAAATAGTATTTTTTTTATTTTTTTTCTAGATCCCTCAAGATACGTCATTGAAAAAAGAACTGAATTTAATGTGATCACGTAAACCAATAACGTAATCCCTGTAGGTGCCTCGATTTTCCGATTCTCCTATAATATTCCAACATCGTCTCTATTGAGATATAAAAAAATGACAATAAAATATTTTTTTTATTTTTTCCCAAAGTTGGTACACATTGTCTTGTATATTAACATTTACTCTGGCTGGTTGGAAGAAATTGCCGTTTGGCAATAAGCTAGCCAGTGTAAAAATTATATGTTACAAAACAAAAAAATAAAAAAAATAAGGCATAATATGAACTAGGTTTTTAGATTGATCGAAAGAGAATATGAAAATCTATAGACATGAGATTTAAATTTTTTATTTTTTCAATTACTATTCTTGCTAAAAAAAATTAAATTAAATTTTTTTTATGAAAAAATATTGTTATCGCGGTATTTGGTGATAAACAGTGTTTGTTTGGGTTTCATACAGTAAATGGTACTGCGTGTGCGTATTTGTTCATTATTTTCAGGTGAATGGTTACACACTATTCAAATATATAGAACTTTCAAAATTACATTGATAAGGGATCTCAATAAGAAGGCATAATTGGTGAACGTTGCGCAAGCGCATAAAGTGATCATGTAAACCAGCCGATGACAGGTCGTAAGCCCTGTAGGTGCCCGAGTTCCTGGTTCTTCTACAATATCCCAACTTCGTCTCTATTGAGACGTTAAAAAAGTTTGTCAATGAAAAGAAATCAATAACTATAAAAATTACTTATCGTTATATTTTTGTAGGTACATCTCTTTTTTGTTGCTTTTGAAATAAACTGAATCGTGGTTGAAACTAATCAGAATCAAATCTTATCAAAGTCAGTGTCATAAATAGATAGGATGGGCATTTCGATGTGTTAACCGTCACAATGGGACAAAGAAGAGTCAACTTACAGCCACAAATGTTGGTAGCGACATGGAGTAGAAACTACCAACAGTGTATGTGATTGGACGACGGACTCCTTCCCTCATTATCCAGAGGCTCTTCTTGAAACGATGACTTTGAGTGAACCACTCACAGCTGTATGTAGATAGCAACAGCTTACTGCTCTAAAAACAAAAGCGAAAGCATTTTGACAATGTCTATACAATATACAAGTAAACATTGCAATATAAGTATCCAGGTAGAGATTGAAGATGAATACAGAATTCATAACCATTCCACTGTGAGCCTTGGCCTCCTCCAGTATTTTTCGCCACATAGACCGGTCCATCGCCTGCACTCTCCAGTTTGCCACGCCAATCCTCATTAAATCCTCCTGTATGCCGTCCATCCACCGCAGCTTGGGTCTCCCCACACCACGTCTCCCCTCCGGTCATGCGTCGAAAATCTTCTTTGGGGTTCAGTCTCCTCCATTCGCTGAACGTGCCCTAACCATTGAAGTCGATGTATTTTAATATATTTTACTATGTTAGGAATGTTAGGATCACTATAAAGGTTCAGGATACAGGAATACCTCAATACCTACTATATATAATAAGTACCAAAAACGATGTTGAAAGAATTAAGTATATCTACTGGGTCGAAACAATGTTTAGCATGAAAATCAGGGGGGCGAGTCTGGTCAACAGGCGGAATCATAATCATTAATGGGGGCAAGTCTGGTCAACCGGAGAAATCAAAACCATCCATGTTTACATCCATGTTATATTGGATATAATTATGTAATGGAGTTCTATAATATCTTGAGATTTTGTAGAACTCCATAAGATAATCATATCCATGATATGGGAAAGACCAGCAGACTTGCTCCCCAGGTTTACCCATATCCTGAATATAATTATCATATGGAGTTGTATAACTTCTTAAGATATAATAGAACTCCAAAAGATAATCAAAACATGGATGGTTTTGATTCCGCCGGTTGACCAGACTTGCCCCCCCCTGAAAAAGTTTTGTAATGAGCATAATATGCAGGACCAAGAACAAGTTTAGGGGGAAAAAAAAAAGAACAAGTTTTTTTTTTTTACAAGTTTTTTTTTAGTCTTGTATAAGATGTAGGTACTCAATTTCGATCTTGGTCTTGTAATATTATCGACTCACATTAATGTCAACTTGAAGTTTGTTCATTTTTTTTAATAAGAAGCCTTTTTATTTCACCCTGCGCAAATGCAATTTCTTGCAATTTACCAGTGTTTCAGGGGTGACATCTATGCGAAGAAACACTGTCACCTCATGTATAAGGTTTGTTGCTTTCATTGTTTACAAAAAAGGTTTCCTCGTTGTAGATGGTGGTAGTAAAAATGTGTTGTTTTAAAACGAATTGTATCCGATTATTGAAATATATAGAACTGACAAAAATTGAATTGAAAAGGGAACTCAATAAGAAGGCGTAATTGGTGAACGTTGCGCAAGCGCATAAAGTTATCACGTAGGTCAGCCTGTAGGTGCCTTGAGTTCCTGGTTCTTCTATAATACTCTGATTTCGGCTCTATTGAGATTTCGGCTGTATTGAGATTTCGGCTCTATTGAGATTTATTTATTTTATTTATTAACGGCAAATTGCCTTTTACAAACATGTACAACAATTAAGTACACACATTGAATTACAAAAGAAAATAATAAAAATATCATAAACACATTTAAAAAGAAAAAAAGGTACTATAACAAAAATAGTAAATATAAAAATAATATTAAGTAAGTGGAAAAAAATTACAATTTAAAATAAAAGATATAGGTACTTAGGTATACATATTGAGACATAAAAATCATTAAAATATACAAA
Organism: Molanna angustata; assembly: GCA_963576475.1. Lineage (NCBI taxonomy): Eukaryota > Metazoa > Arthropoda > Insecta > Trichoptera > Molannidae > Molanna > Molanna angustata. The sequence goes on along the minus strand of OY754978.1, from coordinate 26,895,421 downwards.
AATAATATACGCACTTCAAAAAAAAAAGAAAAAATAATAATTATCATAAAAAAAATTAAAAACTTTATAATAAAACAACAAAAATTTGATATAATAAATAATAATAATGTAAAAAAAATTAAAGAACTATAAAAACAAACATACGGGTACATACTTAGGAAAATAAAAACTAAATAAATAACAAAAAATATATATAATATAATCGCATGTATAGTATATTATACTATACATGCATGAGATGTTAAAAACTTGTCATAAAACATACCTACATAATATGTATTTGAGATGTTGTAAAATTGACAAAAATATATATTTAATCATTATCTTATTCTTTGACCGCTAATATTATGAATAATATTTACCTCATATATGACTTCATTACCATGCCAGTAGAATAGTAGAAGCTGTATCATCATGGCAAGTAGATATTCTACCATTAGTGCTAGACGTAAGCTTGGTCCATACTGAAAAAAGGACATAAAATAAATAGCAAGGCTACTCGTGCTGATAACATTCAGACTTAAAAAATATTTCTAAGAAAAATTAATTAAAAGTTATATTAATTTATACAAAAATTAATTTCAATTTCATATTAAACATTGATCTTAACGATCTTTTTTGGTTGAATGATTGAGATTAGATTTTGATCTAGTACTAATTTAAACATATTTAAAATTAGAATAAGATTACAACTTATTAAATCGTGTCAGGAATGGCGCTACAGGCACTAAATATTACCATAAATAAGAAGTTTTTGTTTTAGATACTTAATTAAATACATATTTAAGATATAGTTCATCTTACCAATGATGCTTGAAATCCTATAGCGCACAACATCAACGAGCAGACCATGAAATAAAACATCATTATTGGACTTATTATGATGTTCAATGTTTTGGCATAACTAAAAAAAAGAAATATTAAAATATTAATCTTACAATATGGCATTATAATATGTTGGGGAGCTTTAAAAACCACTTTAGTGGTTTTAGATTATTACAATTATTTTTGAAAAGAGATTTGATTATCCAACTATCGATTATTTTTAAGAATTTAAATATAAAAACTGTTGAAAATATCTATAAAAAAATCTCATTGTTCCTAATTAATAAAGATATTCTTACAAATTCAAACACAAAAATAAATTCACAAGGATGTAGGTATTACCATTTTCTTTTACGAACGACTACCTCGCAGTATAAAGGTACTAAGGGTCGTATTACAGGAGTTGTTTAAGAATAATGTAAGAAAAAGTTGAGGTCCCGTAAGCAGTATTCTCACAGTACGGGACCTTACCTTTTTCTTACATTTTTCTCAAATAACTATTGTAATTTTTTTTATTTATTTTAAAAAGTGAATACACAATATTCTTTAATCGATAACACACATATATATATATATACATAAATTGTAAATATATATTAGTTACCCGATGGAAGGATTTTCATACGTGAATATCAAACCGATTCACCTTTGAGTTTAATTGTAATTGATAATCGCTATTAAGTTTTAAGAAGGGAGAGGAGAGGGGAGGGAAAGGAAGAAAGGATAACAGTCACTGTCTTATTGATTGTTATATAATACGAATTTCATTCTTATACAAATGTCTTTTCATGTGTAGAATGTCTATGTCTTTCGATATACTCTCCAAATTTGTATATGAAATAATACATCTGTATAAGGGAGCATTTTTACCGATGTTTGTATTACATTTATTTAAATAAAAAAGTGATGAGTGTCTAGTCCGTCTAATCGGTACGTTAAATTTTATTTCGTTTAGCAGTTCATGGCAGTCAATATTATTATTTGATAGATCATACAAGAACATTAAATCACTGTTTTTACGTCTTATATAAAGTTGCTGTAAAAACATATTATTGTTGATTCCAAATTTATAACATAGGTATAGGTAGGTATAACATAGGTAGGTATAAATACGACCCTAAGTGGTTTAATGAACTCCCTTTGAGTCTGACTCGAAAAAAATTATAATGTAAGTATTTGAAATAAGAAAAAAATCAAAAAAATGTTCTGATTTGTTTTTTTTTTGTTTATTTTATTCTTGTTTTTGTGTAGCTTTTTATTTGTTTTTGAAAATTAAGGGCGTAGATCAAGGATGTATACATTTTCCGATCTTATTTACATACAATCTTTACATATAATTTAGTGATTGGTCTTCAAATAAATGTTAGCCTTGGTGATAAATCTTTTAGTGATAAAATGTTTTATATATTATTTAGCAGATGTGCAATGTTTGGTGAATGTAAAATTATAAAATAGATACTCCCCTTTTATAACACGAGATTTTATCTCAATTAAAAAAGATTATTATGAAATATATCATGGAACTTATTTACCTTGTTTATTGTAATTTATATTTACATTGTAATTGATTCGATTAATAAATTTAAAAAAAAAAATTGATTTAATCGTGTTTTGTTCTGAGACTCTGTATTTGCTAATGTACATAAATAATTTTGTCATAAGTACTTTGTAATCTGGTTGGTTGGAAGAACGTGCCTAATAGCCATAAGCCCGCCAGTGTGAATTATATTAATTTGTTTATATATATATATGTTTATATATATTGTCGGCCTTCGTGGCTCAGTTGGTTGGGTATCTGACTGCTGATCCAAAGGTCCCGGGTTCGATTCCCGGTGGAGACACAGTTTTTAATTGTGTTTTCAGTCTGGATCTGTGAGACGATTAATATCGTAAGTCTCCAGAATGTGGCAACTTGTTATTGGGTGCGTGTCAAATTAATATTTGACATAGTACCTGTTAGTTGCCCGAGAAGCAATATTAAATAAATAAATAAATAAATAAATATGTACAAAAAAAAAATAATACAGTCTTTACGACAATGAGTTTATTTGTATTGGGAGTTTTTAGTTTTCACTAAACACAGAGGCTAAAATTATTTTAAAATGAGTGGGATGTGGCCAACGCTATACCCCTCACTAGTCACTCCACATGCGGTACAGCTCCTAAGCATTACAAACTGGAGGACGGCAGCTGAGGACAGACGGGGTTGGAGGCAGAAGTTGAAGGAGGCCAAGGCTCGACTTGGGCTGTAGCGCCATCGAAGAAGAAGAGAAGAAGAAGAAGAAGTCACTCCACAAATTTTGTATGGAAAATTTTCAGCATTTTCATGAAATGAGTTTGTTAAATTATTTTTTATTTTAATATTTTATTATGAAAACTTGATTTTAATATTTTATTAAGAATAATTTTTCACTGTCATTTTATGAAAGTGATCAATTTGAAAATAAAAATATCAAATTCGTCGGCTTTCGTGGCTCAGTTGGTTAGGTATTTGACTCTTGATCCAAGGGCTCCGGGCTCGATTCCCGGTGGAGACACAGTTTTTAATTGTGTTTTCATTCTGGATCTCTGAGGCGATAAATATCGTAGTCTCCAGAATGTGGCAACTTGTTATGTGTGCGTGCTAGATAATTATTTGACATAGCACCTGTTATTTGCCTGAGAAGCTATTAAAAAAATTTAAGTTTCCGGAGCTCAAAATCACTTTGAAGTATTTGACAGTTAAAAAAATCGAAAAGCACTGATCAGATATCCTTCAAAATCTAATGGGATCTAAGCGAGTATTAGATAAACAAATTTGCAAAATTTGAAAAGAATCAATTGAATACTTTAGTCTATATATAGTCAGCAGAGGAGAAATTTATTTAAATTAATTTCTCACGCAAATATTGCTTCTCTGGGCTGAAAACACTGGTTAGTTTTAAGAAATTGCCATATGGCAATAAACCCGCCACTTGCGCAGGTTGCAAGGAAGTGTTACTTTCTTATTTCTTATAATTGATAAAGTAGAATAAACATGCCGAAGATAGTACATAGCACATAGTACACAGCACATACACAGATATATTGTGATGATACTTTAGAATACAATCTCAGCATGATACTAATTGATAATTTGCAATAAAAAATAACTTAAAATTGCGAACACATAACTCATATCCCCTTGGGTTAGTGAGAAGTAAAAAATACTATAATATTATATGTAATTCCTGTCGAAGCAAGATAACGATAGATAAATGATCAGAAAAATATCAGATTGGTAAAATATTTGTATTCAAATTGAAGATTATACCTTTTTATGTATAAATAATGGTGAACACATTGCACTAAACGCCGATACTTTAGTTCTTCCATTCCAGAAATATCACTGACTTTATGTACCGTATTACTGTGAGGCGGAAAATAAAAACACTCTTCGCTATTTTTAACTCCGTTATAGGTCATACATTCCATGTTCTTTTGAAGTATTTGGAGCTGCCCTATAGAATGCATCATCATGGAGACAATGAAAGTGTCCCAGAATCCGTGGTAGAATCCTCCGATAAGACCCATCACAACGTGAACCGCGTATACAATCGAATAGTTGGGATACGAAAACTTGTCGAAAGGGAACCACGAACTGAATATAGTCGGTCTTTCGTAGGACCAGAACTCAGTGCCATTTTCGAACACCGTATGGTAGTCGGTGGAAAACCTGTACTCCATCAGAGGGATTATGAAGAACACAACGAGCGTCGAGATCGTGAGAGTCCAAAAGAAATATGTGATTCTTCTCGATCTGTTAACGTAAGAAGACAAGATCTTTTTTACGTCGTCGTTCTGGTATCTGGCGATGTTCAATTCCACGTTCGATATTCCAGAAATCAACTTCTTGAACTTGTCCCTGTGTCGGTACAGAGAGTATATCTTGTAGTATCCGACGGTGGTGAGGCAAGTGACTGCCATGTTAGTGGTCATCGCTTGCAAGTCGCCCCAGACGTTGTACAGCTCAATGTACTCGGACGCCATGTAAACGAAAGACACGACGTATATCAGAATCCCGTAGAAGTAGTGGAGATTCATCAGAGGTACGACTCTCTGGATCTTTTCCGATTCGATCGGCCACAGTCCCAGGACTGCGAGGGAGTTGAGATTCTTGCAGAGGAGGTAATGCTTGTCAAACATTGGGTCCCTTTTAGGCACATCACATTTTCGATCTTGTTCTATGGTATCCGACATTGTAATCTAAATTTATTTTATTTTGTTGAATTTTAATGACACCATGTCCGTTAACACAGTTGCGTCCGAAAGAAAAGAGTTAAATGGCGTTTTAGTGTTTAAATCTTCAAATATATTGTAGGAAATATGGCGTGACATGATTTAAAAAAAAAGCAACAATAAGTGGGAACCAGCAATTAAACAATACATATTTAATAATATGTACTGACTGAAGTGTAGCTATATGGAAAAAAACGAAACATCTGAACGAAATTTGTTTAACAATTATTTTTATTAAAAAAATATCCAATAATGTGATTCCTGATTAAAACGAGTGGGTTGTGGCCAACGCTATACTACTCACTACCAAGTCATTCCGCAAAGTATTCTAATATGGTATGGAAAATTTTCAGCATTTTCCGTATAAAATTATTTTTGATATAAATATTTAATTATGAGATCAATCTTCATTGCCATTTTACGAAAGTGATACGCCTTTTTAGCAATTTGTTAATAGACATATCAAATTTTAAGTTTCCTGAGCTTGGGGTCACTTTGAAATATTTGACAATTAAAAGAATGAGAGGCACCGATAAGGTATCCTTTAAAAACTTATTCGGTCTAAGCGATTGTTGGATATCTATACAAATTAGCAAAATTTGAAAAGAATCGAATGAGTACCTACTTAAAATAAATACGCCGTATATAGTGCACATTGTGATGAAACTTTCAGAATATAATCTCAGCATGTAAATAGTGCGATTTCACAACCATATCCCTTGGGGTAATGAGGAGTAATAAAAAAATCTTCGAATATTTTTACTATTGCATATGCGCAAACATTGGATTTTTTTCCTGTCGGGAGTCAAAGATATTTTTTAACAGATTTTTAATTATCTCAATAGAGACGAAGTTGGAATATTTTACTGTAGGAGAACCGGGAAATCAAGGCACCTACAGACACCAATTCTCTCAATAGATGGCGTTACAACAAAAATAAATAAAAATAATAAGAATGTTGTTCATAATTTCACACATAGATGGCTGTAGTAAAAATCCTTATTTTCAAGTGAAAAGAATTTCAGTATTGCAATATATAGAACTTTCAAAAATTGAATTGATAGGGATCTCATTAAAAAGGCATAATTGGTGAACGTTGCGCAAGCGCATAAAGTGATCACGTAAACCAGCCGATGACAGGTCGTAAGCCCTGTAGGTGCCTTGATTTCCCGGTTCTCCTACAGTAAAATATTCCAACTTCGTCTCTATTGAGATAATTAAAAATCTGTTAAGAAAATCTTGTTAATATCCCTGTTTTATTGATTTTATGTAACCCATTCGCAGTATCAAATTTATTTATAATCTTATCTTTTAAAAGTTAATTATTAAATTGTTTCACATGAGTGTTTTTTTTTTCACTAAGCGCCTAGAATCTAATGCCAAAACTTTTTTAAATGTAGAACTTTTTTATTTCGAAAAAATATCAATATTGTCGGCCTTCATGGCTAAGTTGGTTAGATATCAGACTGCTGAGTCAGATATCCTGGGTTCGATTCCCGGTGGTGACACAGTTTTTAATTGTGTTTTCAGTCTGGATATGTGAGACGATTTATATCGTACTAGTGAACACCCGGCAAACTTCGTATTGCCTGTATAATTAAAATTGTCCTCCATAACCACCCGTCGCTTCAGACTCTTCAATACCTCCCATCCCTTCAGTACTTCCCGTCCCTTCAGTACCTTCCGTCCCTTCAGTACCTCCCGTCCCTTCAGTACCTCCCTCAGTTACTCTCGTTCCTTCAGTTACTCCCGTCCCTTCAGTTACTCCCGTCCCTTTAGTTACTCCCGTCCCTTCAGTTACACCCGTCCCTTCAGTTACTCCCGTCCCTTCAGTTACTCCCGTCCCTTCAGTTACTCCCGTCCCTTCAGTTACTCCCGTCCCTTCAGTACCTTCCGTCCCTTCAGTACCTTCCGTCCCTTCAGTACCTTCCGTCCCTTCAGTACCTTCCGTCCCTTCAGTACCTTCCGTCCCTTCAGTACCTTCCGTCCCTTCAGTACCTCCCGTCCCTTCAGTACCTCCCGTCCCTTCAGTACCTCCCGTCCCTTCAGTACCTCCCGTCCCTTCAGTACCTCCCGTCCCTTCAGTACCTCCCGTCCCTTCAGTACCTCCCGTCCCTTCAGTACCTCACGTCCCTTCAGTACCTCCCGTCCCTTCAGTACCTCCCGTCCCTTCAGTACCTCCCGTCCCTTCAGTACCTCCCGTCCCTTCAGTACCTCCCGTCCCTTCAGTACCTCCCGTCCCTTCAGTACCTCCCGTCCCTTCAGTACCTCCCGTCCCTTCAGTACCTCCCGTCCCTTCAGTACCTCCCGTCCCTTCAGTACCTCCCGTCCCTTCATTACCTCCCGTCCCTTCATTACCTCCCGTCCCTTCATTACCTCCCGTCCCTTCATTACCTCCCGTCCCTTCATTACCTCCCGTCCCTTCATTACCTCCCGTCCCTTCATTACCTCCCGTCCCTTCATTACCTCCCGTCCCTTCATTACCTCCCGTCCCTTCATTACCTCCCGTCCCTTCATTACCTCCCGTCCCTTCATTACCTCCCGTCCCTTCATTACCTCCCGTCCCTTCATTACCTCCCGTCCCTTCAGTAGGTCCCGGTCATACGCTCGACAATTCATCAAAGTTTCATTGAAATTGATTGAACGGTTCCAAGGATAGTCCACCTTCATCGGTAAAATGACCTGATACCCGATGAAGAAGAAGAAGTAGAATTTTTTTTAATCCAGAAACTATCCCGGTCATACGCTCGACAATTCACCAAAGTTTCATTGCAATCGGATGAACGGTTCTCAGGTTAGTCCACCTTCATATGTTAAATGACCTGATACCCGATGAAGAAGAAGAAGAAGAAAATATTTTAAATTCAGAAATCATCCCGGGCATACGATCGACAATTCACCAAAGTTTAATTGCAATCGGATGAACGGTTCCCAGGATAGTCCAAAACTCAATGAAGAAGAAGAGGAAGTTAAAATTTTTTGATCCAGAAACCATCCCTGGTACACTCTCGACAGTTCACCAAAGTTTCATCGCAATCGGATGAACTGTTTAGGAGCGCATTCAACACATACATACAAACATTCAAATTTATAATATAGATGTCTCCAGAATGCGGCAACTTATTATTGGGTGCGTATAATTAATATTTGACATAGTACCTGTCTGAAGGATACCCTAAAGTGGAGCTGGGTAGGTCATATTTCCAGATGTACTGACCAACGATGGACAAAAAATTCCTAGAATGGCAAACTAGGATGGGAAGAAGTGTGGAAAGACCACAGGCTAGACACCAGAAAGGCTGTGGGAGTAAATTGGATGCAGTGTGCCCGGAATAGACACATGTGGAGACACAAGGCGGAGGTCTATTTCCAACGATGGATTGAAAATGGCTGAGGAAGAAGAAGAAGAAGATAGTACCGGTTAGTTGTCCGAGAAGCAATGTAAAATAAAATAATAAATATATAATCATTAAAGTGTATTTGTATTTTTATATACGTGCAATAATTTCTGGCAAGCGTGGTGTATAGATTTTTTTAAAAAATTTCAACACATTTTAATCTTTATTTTTCAATTCTAACATTTCTTGTATTTTTTATATACATAGTAAATTTCGTCATAGAATACAAGCAATACAAAATTAGAATATGTGAAGTAGTTTAGAAATCTATTTAAATATTTGACGCATAGTTTACACATATTGAAAATGAGTTACTCTCCTTTATAACTTAAATAGTTGTGGATATAATATCGATCAGTGTATTATTTCATAAAAAAATGAAGGTACATAAACAACATGGTGTACGGTGTACATGGTGTAACAATTATTAATACTATGACAAAGTAAATAGAAAAATATCTAAAAAAAACCTCCCTTCCTACAGAATATTGTTCGTTCCTCGTACGGGGGCAATCGATTTAAATATATTATTATATACGGTTGTCAAATATACTTTAAAATATGAGCACAAAGATGATTGCTTGGAGTAAATAACTTTCTTTCAATGATATGAGATTGAGTTGTAAAAAAGAAATCAAATTCTAAAATAATTTATATCTGTCACAAGCACTTATTTACAATCATATTTTTTACCTAATAAAATGTATTGATTTACCCTCCTTTGTTTATTATTTATTTTCTTCTTTTTTTAGTAACAAATAATGGTACAAATTAATTTTATAACCTTCATGTTGCTAGTGTTCATTATACCTACTCTTCCGAAAGAGCGCACTACGTAGCGTTGGGGAGGGTTTGCAATCAGCGGCCTTACTCTCCACTGCAAATCCGATCCCGATACGATCCGACTCGCTAAGAATCTACCTTTGTAACGGAGAATGAATGCGGTATGTAGGTATGTTTTACTAGTAATAGTCGTTCATTTGAATGTACGCAGGCGACAGATAGGTAAGTTATAAATGAAAATTTGAAATTGGGATCGGATTCGAGTTTCAAGAGTAAGGCTACTGCTCAGGAATAAATTAATGACAAAGATACCTACGCCAAAGTAGTAGTCGACGACGCGGGACACCTGATATGGCACTGAGAGAAGAATAAGAAGTATGGAAGATAGGTCGGTGGCAGACATTGGTGGCAGAGCGGTTAGCGCGCTGGGCTAGTAATCCAGTGGTCGCGAGTTCGAATCCTGCCTCGACCGATTTCGTTCACCTAAGCACAAGCATTTATTTGCTTATTTTAGGGAACGTAGGAAGATGTATATGTACTTGTTTAACAAGGATATATTCATTTTTTTATTATATAAAAAAAAAGACAAAGAGAAAGCAAATGGAAGAGTCGTATTTCCAGCAATACAGATAGGAAAACTGATGAAGAAGATAGAAGAATAAACTAAATTATTAATATAGATATGTGATTTTTGTATCAGTATCTAGAAAAAAGGAGTATAAGTACACGGTCTCTGTAAATGACACACGAAGGTGACCCAACAATAATAAAAATGGGGGTAGCCTCGAAGCTGCCACCAAAAACCGAAAATATATGGATAAGGTATCCCAAAATTGCGCTGTGTGCAACATCATACGATATTCATGTCCTATATTGTCATATCAGGTTTTCGAATCGTAATATTTTCAGTTACGATTTTCGTTATAAAGAAATTAATATATTTTATATCAAATATTAGTATATTCTTCTCTCTTGCTATAACCCAACTCTTTGTCAGATAGGACTATTGGGGTCAACTCTCCTCGTCCTCAAATTATAGGACACTTCTGTCCTGTATTATGTCACGCTAGGCCATGTCTCTGCAATTGGTTTCGTCTTTGCACTATCCAGTAATTTTTTGGTCTTCCTAGGGATGTAAGTCGAGAAAGATCCAAGGAGGTTACTTGGTTTACCATGTGATCTGACTATCTGCGTTCGACGTACCCGTACCATCTTAACTGCCTTTCCTCTATCTAACTATGTATATCAGTAACGCCCAGGTTTACCATGTGATCTGGCTGTCTGCGTTCAACGTACCCAGTACCATCTCAACTGTCTTTCCTCTATCTTACTATGTGTATCAATTACGCCTAGACTTTTAAAAATGCGTGACCTTTTTATTTTGTCCCGTGAGGACACTCCAGCTGGCCATCTCAGCATACGCATTTCAGCAGTTTCCAGTTGCCTAGAGTATGAGTTGTACATTGTACAGCATTCGGAGCCATAGAAGAGTGCCGGTTTGACGATTAATTGTCTGGTACACTTTTCAACTTTGCTGGCATTATTGGATCGCATAGGACTCCCGATATTGATCTAAACCTCATCCATCTCGCACTAATTTTGTGGTTTACATCTGCTGCACATCCTCCGTTTTGATGGATGAGTAACCCAAGATTTTTGGATCGCAAAGGACTCCCGATATTGATCTAAACCTCATCCATCCCGCACTAATTCTGTGTTTTACATCTGCTGCACATCCTCCATTTTGATGGATGAGTAACCCAAGATTTTTGGATCGCATAGGACTCCCGACATTGATCTAAACCTCATCCATCCCGCACTAATTTTGTGGTTTACATCTGCTGCGCATCCTCCATTTTGATGGATGAGTAACCCAAGATTTTTAGATCGCATAGGACTCCCGACATTGATCTAAACCTCATCCATCCCGCACAAATTCTGTGGTTTACATCTGCTGCGCATCCTCCATTTTGATGGATGAGTGACCGATATTTGAAGAAATCACTATTGGGTAATGGCTTTCCATCCATTTGCATTTTTAAACGGTAGGTACAAATACTCTGTCTTCTTATGTCAAATAGTACATGATTACAAATAATTACGGTTTAACTTTCCCAAATATAACACACCTGTCGATATAAAGAGTGCTCTCCCGAAACACAGAAGTGTTATCTTGAACTCATCTGTAATGAAAGTTTTTGCAACGATTTTTTTCTGTGTTATTTCAGTTCATTCATTCAAAAATAACTTTGTTGAATTTTGTCCGAATCTGTTCGAATTTTGGTTTCTAGTTTTACCTTCTGCAAATGACAAAAAATTACACTATTTTCTACAGTTGTTCATAACCGCTGAATATTCAAATAACATTGAAATAACTTTGATTACCAATTGTAACCAAATATATACCTACTCACTAATAGACAAAAAATGGCAATTAGTTTTCATTTCTTGGATAGAAACTATCGTGTTACGCAGTTTTTGGCATTGATCCTTTTGGTTTTAAAATATATGATACACAAGTTTGATTTGAAACTTTTAAGTGTGAGAAAAATCAACTATTGGAAAAAATGTTTTACTTCCACGGAGAAAAAAATAAGAGATTAATTGGTCGAGGCAGGATTCATAGCCTGGTTTATCAGTCCAGCCCAAAAACTGCTCTGGTACCGATCCATTTGAATACTTTACTATTTGACGTAACAAAATAGCTTGCTACATTCAAAGATTTTGAGGAAACTAATTTGATGAACTCCAAGTGATATTTAAAGCATTTGCACTACTAAGCATAACTAACATTGAATTTCTTATATCAACGTAAGCATAAATAATAAAAAGAAACGATAAAATAATGATAAATTTAAATGGCAGAGCGGTTAGCGCGCTGGGCTAGTAATCCAGTGGTCGCGAGTTTGAATCCTGCCTCAACCGATTTCGTTCACCTATTTAACCACAAGCGTTAATGCTTAATTTAGGGAATGTAGGAAGATTTATTTGTAGGTAGGTACTTGTTTGATAAGGACATATTCATTTTTTTATGTAAAAAGAAAAAAAATCTAGAAACCTACCGATGTATATACCGATAATGGTTGACACAATGAACAAGTCTTCTAAATTTCATCTTATCCAAAACGGTATTTTTGTCCAAACTTGAATTAAGAATAAGAAATTCATCCTCATTGTTGACATCGTCATTTGTCATATTCTCAATGTTCTTTTGGAGAATTCTCAGTTGTCCAATTGAGTGAATCATCATGGACACTATGAACGTATCCCAAACGGCATGATAGGTCCCGCCGATAAATCCCATCAGACCCTGGTAAATGTAAGCCATCGCGAAATTGTAAGGGATCTTGTACTTATCGAACGGAACCCACGAACTGAAGATCAGAGGTCTCACATAGGACCAGTATTCAGAACCGTTGCTGAACTTGATGTGATACGTGGACGAATAGGTGTACTCAAACAAGGGAATGGAATAAAACACAACGGTTGTTAGGAATGTCAGAAACCAGAAGAAATAAGTCAACTTTCTCGCTCGGAACACGTAGTCAGATAGAATCTGTCGTATGCCTTGGCTTTGGTATTTCGCGATGTTCATTTCTACAGTGGATATTTCCGATATGAGACCTAGGAACTTGTTTTGATGGGCGTACAGAGCAGCGACTTTGATAATTCCAACGGTATAAAGACAGGTCACAGAGAGATTTGTGGTCATAGCTTCCAAATTTCCCCAGATGTTGAACAGTTCTATGTATTCGGTGGTAAGGAAAATTGAAAACAAGGTCAACAAAATTAAACCGTAGATATAGTGATAGACTTCCAGAGTCATGTTGTCTAGTCTTCGGGGTTGCACGGGTCTGAAGCCGATCAACGCCAGAGACTTCAAGTTTTTACACAAAAGTAAATTTTTCTTCAGCAACGGATCTGTTTGACTAGGATCAACGGTCGTTTCCATCTCAAAAGAGATTGTAGTTTTTGAATGTTAACGAAATCAATTTGGAATTCGAGTGTAGGACTTTGATAAAAATCTGTGTTTATATAGAGCCCGGGTTGCGTGACAAAAGTGTATTATCAAAGAATGATGTTTATTAATTAGATTGTAAATATTTCAAAAAGTTGAAATGAACCAGAAATTGTCAAGCAACCAATAATTATTTTGATTCTTTTCATGTTGGCAACTTATGTAAATATTCTCGGCGTGATAGTTAATTATTTATGTAACTATTTCTATTTGAGCAACAATGTTGCATGTTCGGTTCGGTATGTTAATATTTGAGATTCGCAGAAGTATAATTATGCAAAAATGGTGGACACAAAAATGATAAAAAGTATGAAAATATATCGTGGGAAATGTATTCGTGAATATTAAATACCTACTTCATTTAGGAATCTTCTCGGCGTTGTGTTTATCATTTTTGTACTTCAGTTTTTCCAATAAAATATACATCCTTCACTGTCGTTTATTTTGTATCAAATTTTTGAATTTATGGAGCAACGATTTTGGTTTGTTTCGTTTTCGTTATAGTTTACGTCAATTTGAACATTAGGTATGAATACCTATAGACAAATACAAAATATCAAATTTGTTTATTTTTAAGATCCAGAATTTTAAAAATATTTTTTATGAGAAGAAAACATTTTTTTTATAATTTATTTATGTGTTTACTACCTGTATTTTCAATATTTTTAAAAATATCAGAAAAATGCCGAAACACCCTATAATGTTCTATAAAAAATATGAACATTATAGTGGTATGTATGTATTATCTCAAACTTTTTTTAACAATTTTTATAAAAATTTCATACAATTTGTATGGCAGTATACACTACACAATATCTACGGGGACTCAATAGTTTGATACTCAATCTCCATACATACATACATATATACATACCATCATGCTGTTTTCATATTCTGGGTAGGAAAAAAGGACTGACCTCCATAATATCCTATTTATTTATTCATTTTATGTAGCTTCTCGGGCAATCTATACTATGTCAAATAATTATTTAACACGCACCCAATAACAAGTTGTCACATTCTGGAGGCTTGAGATATTAATCGTCTCACAGATCCAGACTGAAAACACAATTAAAAACTGCGTCTCCACCGGGAATCGAAGCCGGGACCTTTGGATCAGCAGTCAGATACCCAACCAACTGAACCACGAAGGCTGACCCATCCAGATTCCAGTCTTTACATACATAGGTACCTACATGTTTTGTATATAAAACAAAATATCTTAAAATACTCTTATTTGGATTTATGAGTTTATCATTTCGTACCTACGTATTAGTATACATAGTAGGAATCGCTATCGACAGTTGGATCTCATGTGTAATTATGCAACTAGTAAAAAATGTAATTTAGATACCTAAAAACCTAAACACTACCGGCTTCAAAGTAAAGGACTGGAAGAATTAAGTTTTTGTGATCTTATTTATTATATCTACATCTATGGGAATTTTCATATTTTTCTTCTTCTTTGAAATCCTTCTCTCCACTGGCTGGTAGTGAACAAAAATCGTTTTTTTATATGGCCGCATTGGATTCACAGATGTCAAAAAATAGATATTTAGCATGTAATTTTTGGATAAATGACATCGAAAACCAGCCGACGACGACAGGTCGTAATTCCGTGTCGGTGAAGGTGCCTTGAATTCCTGATTTCCTATAATATTCCAACTTCGTCTCTATTGAGATGCTAAATAAATGTTATAAAATATCATTGACTCGCGATAGGACAAAAAATCTAATATTTGCGTATATATAAAACTAAGAAAAAGTTGGCACGATCACATAAATGGGATTTTGAAAGATGGTCATTTTAGAAGTAAGAATAATAGAAGAGCGTGTATGAGACGATGTATGGACGTGAATTAAGCGAGGAATGTATGTCAAGAGAGAGGAGTCTGGCGTTTGGTTCTCTCTGCCTACCCCAAATAGGGAAATGACGTGATGGTATGGTATGGTATATAACTATTAAAATAAATTGGGATCAGATTCTATATATAGAGTAAGTACCTACCAAAGGTTAATCCTCATTGTCCTTAGAAAAAACGGTGGCTTTGAATGCGGTCATATAAAATAGCTCATTCGTGGTCTAACAAAATGAATTAAAATTAATAATGATAATAACAATTTATATCATTTTCAGGCAACTTTCAAGTGGTACAGACAGGCTTTGCCTTGTGGGATTTTTGTGTGCACAGTTTCTTTGTTTTGATATTAGTTATGTAAATGTGTAATGTATATTAACTACCAAAGTACCAAATCTAAAATAAATAAAGAAATAATAATAATAATTAAAAAAAATATTGTGATAAATAACGTGGCGAACTTATTGCCCGCAGGCAATTTCAACCAGTCAAACACCATAGGAAATTCAATCAGTTACAGGAATAATTAAAAAGAGAATAACAAAATAAAATATACATCAGTTGGAGACACTATGTTTATTGGATGGAGGATAGGAGAGGAGAAAGGGAAACAGACGTGTCACGTGAGTTTGTGATTATGTGGATAAAATTTTTGAATGCTATTAAACTAGGGGCATCTCTGAAATCGGTCGAGACTGCTAGAGTCGAGTTGTATCTCGTACATTATAATACATAGGTATTTTACATTATTTTTTTGCATAAACCATCTTACTAGGCTAAGCCGGTTCCGACGTGGTAAATTAGTTTCATTCTTTCATTTATAATATGGTATTTTTAGGGTACGCGGACCAGCATTAAAGGATCACTGCCTGATCATTGTGCACTATAGAATTTTATATTTTTTATGTTTTATCATAAAAATTACCGACTCGTAATTTTGTAGTGACCAGTTTTTCATTATAGCGACCGGTTTGAACACATTGACCACATCAAAGAAAATGACTTATTTCACATTTGACAATAATGTATACATGTTCCACGAAATGATTATAATTTTCTAAACAAAACGCTATCCGTCTCTTTCCCTCGCTATGCCAGTGTTGTCGCAGTGCGCTGTATCGGCTCCGTCTTCAAAATATAAATTGTTCGCTTAAGTATCAGCTGTTTATGGCTAGTCAAGTTTAAAGCAGCGTTCCTTCCGAGATGAGTCGACTTCATATCTATATCCCTCACCGACACACGGGACGGCACGCTTAATTCTCTATCTGCGTCTCTCTCTAGCAATTAGGACTTCGAGCACATTTTTTGCCTTCCTGCTTTTAGAGTGCGATATACAGTTAAACGAAAGTACAGTCTTAATTTATACAATATATTTTTTTAGTAAATACAGAAAAAAATAATGTTATGCTGTTTTTTATTCAGAAACGGGAGGATTTAGAGTTTTGTAGTCTATGATCCGATAATTTACGTGAATACTTGAGCAATATTCACTCTCATAGTTTTTGGTCTACAACTACGGAATAGTGGAGAGCCATAATTTCACAATTTTTAAGCGTATTTTTTATTTCAATTTCTCAACGGGTATCGTGTAAAGAGTTCATACCATGAGTTTTGTGACAATGTGTAAAGTGTGTTTTTTGTGTAAAGTGTGATTATCAAATCTTTTGTCCTCTGTAAAACTAATATTTGTTTAGGAATCTTATAGAAATGCACTTATAAAAATGCATTTAGTGATTATCAAATTTTTAAGAAGAAAAAATGTACCATTACTTTGAAGTGATACGTTTAGTGTTAATCATAACCCACTCGTTTGAATTTAATCAACCTCGTATTACTTAAATTCTACTTCATTGAGTTTTTCTATTTAAAGCACCTAATCCCTTTTTAATTGCCGGTAATTCACAATAAAAACAAAACTTGAACCTGCAATATGAATCAATGTGTGATGTAAATAATAATATGTGTCAAATTAAAGTTATAATTAACGAAAAACATCACGTGAGTTGCCCAAAGCAAAATTTGGGTTTTTAATAATAAAAATAAACGAGTGGGTTGTGGCCAACGCTAAACTCCTCACTAACAAGTCATTCTATAAAGTATTCAAATTTTGTATGGAAAATTTCCAACATTTTCATGAAATGAGTTTGTTAAATTATTTTTTATTTAAATATTTTATTATGAAAACTTGATAACTCTTCAATGCCATTTTATGAAAGTGATGTGCCTTTTTACGAATTTGAAAACAAAAATTTAAAATTTTAAGTTTCCTGAGCTTGGGGTCACTTTGAAATATTTGACAGTTAAAAAAATTGAGATGCACTATTCATATATCGTTCAAAATCTAATGGGATCTAATCGAGTATTAGGTATACATATTTGCAAAATTTGAATAGAATCGAATGAGTACTTTAGTCTATAATCGATAAAGTAAAAAATGAACACGCCGTACATAGCACACATACACAGATACATTGTGATGAAACTTTCAGAATACAATCTCAGCATGATACTAGTTGATAATCTGCAAAAAAAATACCCTTAAAAATTGCGAAATCATAACTCCCCACTATATCACCTTGTGTTAGTGAGGAGTAAAAAAATATTCCAGTCTGTGAGCTAGGGGGTACAATACTACACAGATCATATTTTTCATACATAATTTAAATTAAATGTTACAGAAAAAGAAAAATATTTTATAAAATATAGATTATATACATACACAAAGAAAATGAGAAGAAAAAATAAATAAAAATAACAAATGAGTTTATATGAAAAAAACACTTTATAATCGTCTTTGATCCAACACAACTGTCCATATTGGTGGTAGTCTCGGACATTGGTGCTTCTGTACAGCCTTTATGGTCGTGTAAGGGTTTGTCCATATTCCTTACGGTATGCGGCGATTCGATGTCTGAGGATACCAAGAAATCCTTGACATCGCCCCTCCGCAAACATACTTGAAGCCCTGCTATATCGTCGATATCCGAAGATTATTCTACAGGAGTTATTATATTGTTCCTTTAAGTTTATGAATAGGAAAGTTCTTAAAAGGTAACAGAATCGGACGTAGTATTTGAACGAAGAGGTAACCCTTGTTCTGAGAGGAAGTGAAATTGATTTCGTAGATAAACTAAACTCTGTTTTGTTTTATTTTTTGTTGCATTAATATTGTTTTCGTGGCTCCTCATACTAGCAGTTGCTGTCCGGGGACCATTATTTAAATGGAAAAATGGTTATGTGTTGTATTCTTATTGCTGAATATTTTACCTAATTAACTGTATCTACTAAAAAGAGCCTTAAAATGTTTATAACATAATTTGTAATTTAATATACCTCTGTTATTGCTATTCTATAGTGTCGGATCTATAAATAAAAACAAGATAAATAAATAAATAAAATTAATATGTGTGCACATAACTTTCGTGTCGTTCTCTATCTGTCTCTTTCTACCGGCTATCAGCTGTTTATTGTGCCCCCTTACCCCACTGCACTCGCGAGGCGACAGTATGTACTAAAGAGGAGGTTCGGCCAGTACGGAGTACAAATATATTTTATTATTGATTTAATAAATCCAATTAATGTACAAACACAAAATAAGTATTTTGATATTAAGAGGCTATATAGTATATTTTGAAAATAATTTCCCCAGTAACCTCAAAAGATACGTCTTTTAAATAAAGAACAGTTTGTATTAACATCTTTATTCTATTGCATGATTTTTTTGAAATTTGAATTTGTTTAATACTTTTCCTGTAAAATAGTTTTAGTAAAACCTTTTTTATTTTTTTATTGTACATAACTAAAAAACTACAAGGCTTGTGTAGTAGATTTATATTTCAATCGAAAGAGAATATGAAAATCTACCGGCTGTGTTTTTTTTTATTTTGTAATATTTTAATTACTATTCTTGCTATTTAAAAAAACTCTAAATTTTACCTTTTCTTCACGAAAAAATGTTGTGCTTCGTGTTTTATACATTAAGCAGCCCATTCACGATCGTGTTATTCGGCGTCGCTCCATATGGACCGGCTCCATTTGGAGCATTGTCATTGTCATTGTATAAAATTATCATCACACTCACGGGCGCGCCATCGCGACATCGAGCCATCAAAATTAGAATATAAGCGGTCGGCGCTTTCTCATTAATAATTTCTATTTTTTTTAAATATTCAAGTAAAAATGAGTTATAATTCTGATGATGAGTTTTATACAACTGCTATAGAGGTTTGTTTATATATAAAAAGAAAAAAAAAAACAAAGAGGAAATGTTGTATTTTCGCATTCACGAGAGTGTCAAACAGCTCGGCGCAATGAGATGGCGCAATGTACCGCTGGTTTTCACACTCACGAGCATGCCGTACCGACAAGCAGAATATATAATACCTACGGATACCGACAGGATGCGCCGCGCCGTTTGTCGCTGTAAACTTTGAATATTATTAATACAACGGTTAATAATATTCAAAGTTTAGCGAACCGACGAACAATGACTGATTTATCTTTTATTTATAATGTTTTAAATAACCATATAGACTCCGCCAATATACTCACACTTATTGACTTTAATATACCTATAAGACGTACAAGACATACACCATTATTTAAATGCAAATATTATAAAACAAATGCTGCAATAAATTCACCAATCAATAGGGCCATGGATGCTTACTCAAGGTATGTGGATATTTTAAACTTGGACATTTTTTACGACTCCCCAAACGAATATCGACGGAAAATATCCCAAATAGATAAATTAGAAAACAATAGCTAACCATGGCCCATCACTCTTAAGTCCACATACTCTCTTTTACACACACACACCCTCACACACCCTCACACACACACACACACACACACACACACACACACACACACCCTCACACACACACACACACCCTCACACACACACACACACCCTCACACACACATACATATACACACCCTCTCTCTTACATAAGCGGAATAATAATTAAATAAATAAATAATAAAAATACTTTACTACTTACACTACACACACAAACCAAAATGTATTTGACACATGTAACTGACATTAGATTTAGATAATTGATGTATCATATGTATTAATCCATGTAATAAACTATCTAATGTTGTATGTGTTAATTAAAAAATAAAATAAAATAAATAAAATTACGGAGATTCGATCGTTTGGAATTCCATTTAGGTGTGTCAAGCCAATTGGGCTGCGCGGGTTTTGACATTCACGGGCGAATTTTGGAATGATAGCAAGCCATTTGGAAGGATGGCACGATCGTGAATGGGGGCCTTTAGAAGGTAATTTAGCGCCCATTTTTGTGTACATCCATATACCCAGGGTATACAAGGGCCTTAATATAAGAGATTACACTAATAAAAACCGATTACACTCAAAATGCACGATAACACGATTAAAAGTATAATAAATATCCTGCCTACCATAAATAATATATGGATAATTTATTAGCGCCATTTTAGAGTAATCACCTCAAGCGCGCTTTACAGTATTACTTGAATAAAAAAATAAAAACCAGATGAAATCACTTAATCATTGTATAAGTTTTTAAAATTTATTCCACTTATTCCACTGAATCGGACCCGATGTCCGATTGTCTGTTGCCCAATTTCAATGACTTTTTTTGTGTTAGAATGGTGATGATACCTCAAGGGTTGTCTCATGAAGAAATAATAAAATTCTTCAATGTGCAAAGGAATCTTCACGACAATTCTTGGTAGAACTCCATTTCAAATTATAAATAAATTTGGTATGGTAAAATAAAACCAAAGTTTTCAGTTGTACTATTTTCAGTTCTACTTTGGTTTTATTTTACCATACCAAATTTATTTATAATTTGAATATTGATGTGTTGAAAACTATGTTCATCCTGACATAATCTCTTGCTCATTAATTTGTAAATGAAAATGAATGAGCAACCGTTGATATATGAACTGTTAGCGGTTCTTCGGTCTTGACTTTATATCATTTGATTCTATTGAAGTTCTGTATATGAAGTTATTTGTTGGTTCAGGATTTATGAGTTGCTTCTTGTAGTTGTGGTGATATTTGAAGTATTTTTTATGGATATAATTTTTTCAATAAATAAAAATAATTTATGCATACATACCATCACAACATAATCCCACAATGTGAGGTAACCAGTGACAGGTGTGGTGAGGATTAGAAAAGGAAGCACGACACATACCAGCATCGTCACAACTAAAAAGGGACTACATTCAGAATGTGAGATGTTATTTTGCCTGTTGTATTTTTGATTACTTTTTTTCATTAGTTTCAATCATGGTTATTAGTTGGCAAAACGAAGCGATGTATCTCTTTCTTCGCACCCCTCGGCTTTGACGACTCTCTTCAACTCAATGTAAGACGTATGTAGGTAGGTACTAATGTCCTCGCACACCTGTTCTGGTTTACCCCACGAGGACGCCCTCAGCCAGTTCGTCCCTTAAAAAATCTCTCCAAGATGATGAGTAGGGGATCTTATGTTCGACACACAAAGATTATTTCGATTACGGGGACACCCGAAAACAACGACAACAGAAAATAGTGGAAGCGCCATTTTAAGCCGGTGCCTCACAGCAATATAAAATTTTATAAAATAATCCATTTGGTTTGAGTCAATTTCCTCTTCGTGGTGAGGCGTGCCGCTAGGTGGAGGTTCTTTAATTGCCCTCCCGACCCTTTATGTGTCCGGGGGTGTGGGGAAGTGTGGCGGTACGAAGGGGCCGAACGGGGGGGGGCTCGCCTCTCACCGCCGTGTCCGCGTCAGTCTTCCGCGGGCCGCCGCGCGCGTCGTGCGTCATGTCCGCGTATTGCTGTCCCCGAGGGGACTTTTGTGCTGATTACACAATACAATCGGTTTACAGAATTTCGTGCGGCCATATTAACAGTGTTACAGTGCCGCCTTTGTCGGTGGGACAAGCCAAGATGACCCCCGACACACTCCTGGACATTACGGCGAAGATTGTCGCCGAAAACATACCGTTTCAAAGGATCGAGGAGCGGTACGACAGGATCCCCGAGCCAGTTCAAAGGAGGATTATTTATTGGTCTTTTCCGAGGAACGAGAGGGATATTTGCATGTATTCTTCTCTCTCGAGGGTTCCTTCCACATCTGGTGAACAGCAGAACTTGTCTTTCTGCAAAGGGCTCAAGCTCCTTGAGTCTGGATGTGTCGACAACGTCCTACAAGTCGGTAAGTGCACACCAGGAAACAAAACATTTTACAACAAGCTACCAAAATATTTTCCTTTGTAAACAATGTATGTAATCGTATTGTTATTTGTAGTTCACGTTCTTGGCAATAAACTCAAGACCTCGATCCTTTTTTACCGAGATTATTCTCACTTTGTTCGTTCACGTGATGGAAAAGACTTGAAATTATGCATAATTTAATTATTCCTCTACAAAATGTCGATAGTTTATAAAACTTTTAATTAACGTACCATACAACTATATTATGCTCCGTATTATTTATTTTGATTGTCAATATAAATTATATTATCACTAATACATTATTTTATTTAAATTCAATTTCTACAGTAATACTGTGTTGTTTTATTTTATCGTGCATTGAATAAAAAATACGTGATTATAATTCAATTTCAAATCTATAATATATAGCAGTTTTATCGACATTCATTTTAAACTTAATATATATTTTGCAACAATATTTACTACTTTACTGCACACGAAATGCATAAATATTTTCCATATTCGAAGATGATAAACACGTTTTAACGCTTATATTAATAAAAATAAGCCTGGTAAACACATTTATATTCATTTCGAAGAATGTTGAGTCGATTTTCCATGAAAACGATCAAAGAAGTGAATTGTTTAGTAATTGGAGTGAGTGTCCAAAATGTCAAATATCCAATAATAATTTTCCGCGAAAATGTTAATTTTCATCAAAAGTTTCATTATTTCGTTTGATAAAACGTTATCTATGGAATTTGGTTTAGTTCGGTGTGGCAGGTATAATAAATTGTATGACAGCGTATATACATAATGTAAGGAGAGGAAATTATGGAATCGATCCGGTAGTGTACCTACTTGTACGTGAGTCGAGAATGATTAATTGGTAATGTCATCAATGAGTGCGTTCTGCGCAATGGGTCACTGCGCATCTTCTGTTCGATCAATCCTGGCTGCGAAGGCATGGGCGTACGTGAGGTGTCGATTAATTCGTTCTTCGGGGACGGTGCATTCTCCGCTGCAGGATGGGACCGCTACATTTTATTTATTTTTAGATTATCAAATTATTTATAATACACGAAGACAACTCTTTGTTTATTTAGTTTCATTATAAATGAATACGTACTGTGCACTCGTATAGTAGCAATATTTTTTTAATCCCGTGAATTTTCTATTTTAAGAAACAAACCATTCAAATAATCGCACGTAATTAAACTTAAAATTAAGAATGTCTGTATTTTATATATACTTAATCGAAGATTATTTTTTTGTTTCTCGTGTTCGTATTATTAAAATTTTTGAATGAAACACTCGCAAGTGTTTGTAATCACATGTTTTTAAGATATGTTTACAAGATTTAATAATAAAAATATAAAACTTATTTACAATCAATTTTAGTATCTGTTTTGATAGGCCAAGGCCCATTTTCCTGTTTCGGCGTAGAAGTATTAAAATTGTATATTTTATGAAATACTCTCATCGAATGTTTTTTTATGTTTCATTAATCGATTACGTTCGAATATATTGTGTACTTATATAAGTAATTAGTTAAAAAAAACTACAATCTCGTTTGTATATGGCAATTATTTGACGTTTGAAACGATAACCTATTTAAAAGGACGACACGTGTCTCACAATAATTAAAATAAAATTAGTGAATAAGTAACACTTAAAAAATATTATATGATCATTATAACAGTATTTATTTTATTTTATTATTTTATCTCGGGCAACTAACAGCTACTATGTCAAATATTAATTTAACACGCACCCAATAACAAGTTGCCACATTCTGGAGACTTACGATATTAATCGTCTCACAGATCCAGACTGAAAACATAATTAAAAATTGTGTCTCCACCGGGAATCGAACCCGGGACCTTTGGCTCTACAGTCTGTCTTTTTGATTCTGTCATTTATCATCAATTGGTTAATTGTATTTATAGCTGTCGCTCCTTGGTACTTTCTTTTGTATTTTTATTTATAGTTTTATTGTTTAAATGTACCTATCCGTTATATTATTAATCAGTTGTTTTGAGTAATTGTCTCTTAACAAATAGTTGCAGATCTTCCGTTTTAATATAAGCAATTATCAGTTTAATTGTATAGAAAGTATAGTTAAAAACAATTATGAATATTAATGGTAAAAAAATACATCTAGTAAGTACATAGTTATTTTGAAATTCACTGTAAATGAATGTGAGTAGGTAGGCAGGTACCTCACATTAAAGTATTAACATAATATTTCGACAAAAAATTATTATTTGTAGATTACCTTGATATTAATAGTGTGTAATTATTTACTAATTCGTGTTTAATCGTCTGGCTAAGTAGGTTGTAATTTGAAATTACCGCTTAGTTTTTATCTCGCAAATATTCTCATTTCTTGGTTCGACCCAACGTGTTTATTTTTACACATGTGTTTTGAAATTGCGCAATTATCATATATTCAAATCAATATAATATTTAATTAGTTCACGTCGATGGTGTATTATGTTTTACAAATGCACGACTTAAATAATTGTATGTTTGAAACTTGTTTATTTAACACTCTCTTACACCCTGTGCAAGTGGCGAGTTTATTATCAAATGATAATATTAATTATGTATTTTCCGAAACAAAGGTAGGTTTGTTGATTTTAAGATATAATTTAAGATATATAATAAACATAGTAAATTATTTGTGTACTAGGTAAATAAAACATGAATAAACAAGTGTTATTTTAGGCGTGGTTTCGTAAATTATTTTTAACTTTTTAGATTCCTTAATTTTATTCGATTTTTTACTTACCCGTTAAACACTAAACTAATAGATAAAATAATTTGTACTGACATTAACTATTAATCTGCACACTGCTCACCAATCGTCAATTTTGGCCACAGACATGTCGTAGTCTGAAACTGATAAGCAATATGGGCTTATTGAATTATTAGGAAAATGTAATTTTATCCAATTTACCTATAAAATATTGACTTACTTAAATGTATAACTGCAATTTTGAATAAATAATGACTTCTTGCGTTCTACATGTTTTGAATGTGAGATACAAATTCTTTCTTCATTTACATACTTATTTATGTACCTACCTACTTATTTGCATGTGTTAATGTAAATGACAAGTTAGTTTTTGTTATATATATCTAATATTTTTTGTTACATATATATTGTTCTCTTGTGGGTTTATTATCTATTCTCCGACCAACCTGAATATATTTCAGAAAATAATGTGCAAATATTATTATGGTAAACAATTATCAATTAGTAATAAATTAACGTGTATTTCTAAAAAAATGCAATAAACTAACCTTAAAATATTTATAATTTCGATACAACACCCAGAACAAAAAATAGATTATTAAAAGTACGTTTAAGTCTTGATTTTTTGTACAACTCTTAATTTTCATTTTTATCTCAGTTTATATACTTATACAAATTACAAGACTAAATATTTTACGTAATCAGAGAATAGATCAACCCTTGTTTAATGTGCAACATTATTATTGTTCGTTCATCGTATCGATTCAGGACATTCGTTTTTTTTATAACACAATATTCCGAACGTGTCGATAGCAAATATCACGGCATTGCAGTACAATTTAATATTAGGTAGGTGTCCCAGACGTAACGCCAATGACCGCGCACATGCCTTCCCCCTGTTCACACACCTCCCCACCCCTCCTTTCTATCTTGCATATTTTAAACATTTATTATTTGACATAAACCGGGTACATAATAATAATATTGTATGTATGGAAATATATCTAGTACCTACGTACGTACACCCGGAGCCGATGTGCGCCATTAATATTTATTTATTTTAATTTCGCTATTCGAATGTTCCCCGAGTGGTGGCAGAGACGGCGGGGGAATGCACGAAGCTTAATACACAGGACGGTTATGTTTAGAGAATAATATTTTTGTTTGAATTTATGATATAACATTTGAATTTAGAATGTCAACATTGCTTCTATGGTTTGTATTTATAATTTGTGATTGGTGAGTCTTTCTTATTAGAGGTAAAGAGTATATTTGTAATACCTATTCCTTACTCAATGATACATACGGATAAAATAGGGACAATATCCACAAAAGAATATTATTTTGAAACTGGGTTGAACAACAGCAATGTCTAAATGTAGGTACGTACCTACTCTAGTATTTCTTTTTCCTTTTCCGAAAAAAATGGTTTGATATTTTCACTAGGTAGGTACATATGTTATATTGCATAAATTTTTCTACAGTTTCTAAGATTACCATGTCATAAAACGAAATGTAAATAGGTATTTGAAAATATCTATAAAATGCTTTTCAGAGTCGGTGCTAAACTGCATTTAATTTAAAAGTGCACTTCATAGCAATGTTGGTACGACTCAGTCAGTCAAATAAACTGAATTATGTTGCCATATCGCCGAATTAATTTCCTCTAATACCATATTTAAAAGAAATAAAATTGCAAAAGAAATCAACCTGAAATTTATTTGACAGAGTGAATAGTGTCTTTAAATAATTATTTTAAACAAAATACACTTGTTTTTTTAAAGATTTCTGCAGTTTTACCAGAAATAACTTATAAAAGATAAAAAAAACAAATTGTAGATAATATCCTGTTTTTAACACGCAACAACACTAAATTCAATCATACCAACATAACAGCTCTAAAATTGTTGCCATTCGCAAGAAAAATTACCTACTTTCATATAATATGCATTCTCGAATGAGACGGTGGTGTAGGTACCTACGTATTTTACTTATAAAAGGGATTTTCGAGGATGACCTCAGGATGGTCTTGATTGACAGAACGGTCTTCGCAATTTTTCTATTAAACTTTTCCAACTAAATTACAAGTACCTTAATCACATCCAATTAAATTTTTTCTCACATTTTTACTCGCCACTAACCCAAGGGGATATAGTGGGGAGTTATGATTTCGCAATTTTTAAGGGTATTTAAATGCTGAAAATTTTCCATACAAAATTTGAATAATTTATAGAATGACTTGTTAGTGAGGAGTTTAGCGTTGGTCACAACCCACTCGTTTTTTTTTATTAAATTAGCAATCGATTTTTTCTAGCAAAGGTACATTAAATTACTCAATTAATAATGTTTATTGCCAAAATATTTTCCTTATTCTAATTTAGATGACAGTTATGTAAATCATATTTAGAAATCTATAATATTATGATTTAAACTGTTTTTACATTGAAAACATGGAAAAATAATCAAGTATTATTGTTGCATCTGACCTAATTTTATAAATACTCGGCCTGAGACGCATAGATTTGTTTACAAAATTGTTCAATTTCATTGTTCAAAGTATCAAGCTTGAAACGTGTATTGTCATCGGGAATACACTAATTCTGCATTTTTTCAGTGCTCTAACTGATCGGGAAGTTAGTCAATAATCGAATGCAAAATTCAAAAAATGATGGACGTGTTTATCTATTATTATTATGAAATTGGAATCGTTTTAAATTTACCTTAGTAAGCAGTAGGCAATTTGTATCGGCTTTTGACAGGTAAACTCACTTCACACGCGAGTGTATGTATGTATGTATGTATGTACTGCTTGTACCTACCTTCACATGTCTAGAACCAAATTACTCTCTCAATTCTAGAGAAAATCATGGTATAACATGCGAGCGAACAGATTAGCCCTGGGTTCCGAGAAAACTCAGCCAGGTCTAATCGTATGTTAAATACGGCGCGTTTAAGGGTAATCTTCGAGATACCAATTCAGGAGGCGATTTTTAGATAATTTTGAGAATTATCCACTATTACAAATACGTCATTAAGTCGGTTTGTTATATTGGTACGTAAATGCATCTAATTTATTTTATGGTTTGAAGTGATTAAAGATTACTTTAATATTATTTTTTTTTGCATACATACCATCACGCCATGCCTTTCATTGGGTAAGCAGAAAGGTATCTTACTGCACAGTTTTAACAATTAAATTTAAATAAAAAGTCTTCTTGTTTCGGAGGTTGGCGACCATCACACAAATATCATAACGATCTCGCGCAAATCTAATTGGTGATGTCGCATTCGTAATCACGCACCACTGCACGAGATTTTTTAAGCCATGATATTCTTTTACGCCCCATACTCCGTCTTCCCTCCACTTTAAGTTGTAGAAGGGCACATTTGACAGCACGGAATATATGGCCAAGTAAAAAACGAGTTGGTTGTAGCCAACACACTACACTACTCGCTACCAAGTCAAAAAATTTTATTAAAATTTTGTATGGAAAATCTTCGGCATATTTTTTTATGAAATGAGTTTGTTAAATTATCATTATTTCATATTTTTATTATAAAACTTCTTCAATGGCATTATATGAAAGTGAAGAGCGTTTTTATCAATTTGAAAATAAAAATATTAATAATAATAAATGGATAATTTCTATAGCGCCATTTTTGTGTATCCACCTCAAGGGCGCTTAACAATGGTATATTTTAAGTTTCCTAAGCTTGGGGTCACTTTGAAATATTTGACAGTTAAAAAATTGAGAAGCACCGATCAGATATCCTTCAAAACTTAAGGGGTCTGAGCGAGTACCAATTAGATATACAAATTTGCAAAATTTAAAAATATTCGAATGAGTATATTATAATCGATTATGTGGAATAAACTCGTCGTACATAGTATTCACAGCACACACAGATACATTGTGATGAAACTTTCAGAATACATTTTCAGCATGATACTAGTTGATAATCTGTTATAACAAAAATAACCTTAAAAATTGCGAATACGTAACTCCCCACTGTATCCCTTTGGGGTATCGAGGGGGATCGCGATCCACTTCCACGCCGGCGACGCTATAGAGCTCATTGGCCCTGTTCACCACCGGACGCAGCCGCAACATCGGACAAACACAAAATATCCACCATCCATCGGGTTCAACCACTGCCCCCGAGAATCCAACCACACACGTCAGGGCCTCCGATTGGTCTCGAAATCGGCCGCTAAGTACACTCCGTTTCAAGTCGGAGGGGCTTGTACCCCGACCCCTCGGTCCTCGTGTTGGCGTCCGAAGGTTCCGCGGGCTAACACCGGGGGCATCCGACGCAATCATCACCTGTCAGATTTGACGTCTCGTTGTCAACACAGGATGTCTGACCCGACGTCTGCGCCGGCGGTGTGCCCGAACCACACAACAACATTCGCCACAGTTGACGAGTAACTGCCGAGCGAGACTAGAGGCGTCCGTCCTGCTCTTCTCTAAGTATAGAATGACGAGGGCACAACAGCGTCGGCCGCCCACCCCCGCCTTTACTGCCTGGGCCCTTAGAGCCGCAACCTAGGCTTATATCCCGACGCATCGGTCCTCGTGTTGGCGTCCGAAGGTTCCGCGGGCTAACACCGGGGGCATCCGACGCAATCATCACCTGTCAGATATGACGTCTAGTTGTCAACACAGGATGTCTGACCCGACGTCTGCGCCGGCGGTGTGCCCGAACCACACAACAACATTCGCCACAGTTGACGAGTCACTGCCGAGCGAGACTAAAGGCGTTCGTCCTGCTCTTCTCTAAGTACAGAATTGACGAGGGCGCAACAGCGTCGGCCGCCCACCCCCGCCTTTACTGCCTAGGCCCTTAGAGCCGCAACCTAGGCCCAAAATCCCTTTGGGGTAGTGAGGAGTGAAAATAGTAAGTAGGTACTCATTATGAAGGAGGATAAAAATGACAAAAAATAGGAAAAGGACGACTGTGGTTGTCGCAGTCAAACTGAGCAAAGAAGGAACCAGCTTCCGTTAACCTCGAAGGGCCTCGGAAGTGGTATTTTTATACCTACATAAAAATACTTAATACTTACAAAATACGTTATAAATTTTACATGCCTTTTGGATGAATTAACTTTGGGCATAATAGTTTTGGAAAGAGGTTGTCTGGCAGTCTGAGAATTCTCTAATGTCCAAGTGTCACTTCCATATTTTAAAATCGGCACTACTATCGCGTTGTGAATGACAACTATGGCGATAAAACATTCAATATCTTTTAAATTTGGACTCAAGTCTAAGGCTTATATTAAATTGGCATTGGCATAACATTTCAATTAATTATTGGGTAGTTACCTACCCACCCTTTAGCAATATCCGATTAATGGGTTATCGACCTTCTGATTTATGTAAATATATAGGATAAAATATACTTAATTGCCTTAATGGGTGATTCCCACGATAACCTCTCATCTCGTGGCAACATTTCCAAGATCCCATCCATGACATGATCTGACATGTATCCATATTTTCAAAGAAATTTAGTTACTTTTTTAAACAATAAATATTTGCTTTGATTTTCAAGATAAAAGGTTCTGAATTTTAATAACGAAAAACAATATCTGCTAAATGACCACCTATAGCAGCTTCGCAGATATCAAGTCTTGGGATCAGTTTAGGAAATGTCAAGTCTATAAAAACAATGCACAGTCGATTCCTGAACTTAAGGATGAAATTTTGTGTTATTGGTGAGATAGAACCTTAATTATTCCAACATGCTTTCATTGAAAATTATTGTCAGTGGTAATTTAGTAGACATTGTTTCATTCGATCTACAAATTAAAAAAAAGATAAAAATGAAATCACAAAACTAAGTAAAACGAGTACGTTGTGGCCAACGATAAACACATCACTAACAAGTCACTCCATGAAGTATTCTTTTATATGGAAAATATTCAGTAGTCCGCCAGTGTACAATGTGTACAGAAGGATGAATAAATAAATAAATCAATAAAAAATTAATAACTAGGTATATAAAAATTAAATATTACTGTATTAATCCAATCATAATCCTTAAATATTTTTATTTGAGAGCAATTCGAATTTAAATTAGAAATAAAAATACCTTGTTATATTTAGAAGGAATTATCAAAACTTAGTTTTTTTTTATATTCCTATGCCGATTTGAATATTTTATAAATGATGAACGTACTTTTTTATTAAAAATATTTAAGAGGGTGACTGCTGCCAACGTACCTATTTTTTCAATTTGATATACCATCATTATTACTAAACGAATCATTTTGAAAAAAATAACCTAGTTAGTTTGGATATTAATAAAGAGAAATATACCTTAACTTTTTGATTATGTTCTGTATATATTCTTGTAGGAAAATAATAAGCATACCCCGATTTTAGACATTTATCTTAAATTTCTAAAAAAAATATAAGGTATAGAGCAATATTTTTTTTTATAAATTAAAGAAGAACAAAATACCTGGAAAAATATGATATGACGTTGCATTAACGCACCAGGTTAAGTAAATAAACCAAAAAAACTTTTATTACGCAATGGCGCTGAATGGAAAATAAATGTTTTTTAGGTTTATTTACTAAACCTGAAGCCTTAATGCAACGTCACATCATATTTTTCTAGATATTTTTGTCTTGTTTAATTTAAAAAAATATATATTACTCTACGCCTTATAGTTTATTAAAAATATATGATAAACGTTGAAAATCGGGGTATGCCATTATTTTTCTAAAAGAATTTATACAGAATATTATCAAAAAGTTAAGGTATATTTTTGTTTATTAATATCCAAACTATCTAAATTATTTTTTTCAAAACGATTTGATAAGAAATAATGATGGTATATCAAATTGAAAAATAGGTACGTTGGCAGCAGTCCCCCCCTTAAGAGAGAGATTATATAAATCGTAATAAAAAATAACAAAGATTATTTATATACAATCATAGCTCAGGTTATAATTATTACACAACCACAGCAAAAATTTTGTATTTTTTTTTATTATAGCTATTTATAGGCAACACTTTTGTGTTTGTGCGATATTTTTGAAAGCATTGTCTTAAATTTTCTGAATTGGGTAACAAATAGGCATTGTTAATTTTCGGCTTTGATGTAATATCAAATGATTTATGAAATAATTCAAATTATTTTTTAGATTTTTTTACCTTTGATAAATATTCAGTTATTACGTAGGTAAGTTAACTTTTTCTAAAAATATCCGTTTTTTGGTGATAGGAAAATACTTATTTACTTATTTATAGTAACATTTGTTTTTTTATTATTTTTTTTCGTCTTAGTGGAAGCGATCCCGTACCCAGACTTTTTTTTTTTTAAATACCAATTGTTGACTAGGGACAATTTAGTTAAGCGTTCGGTTCTCTGTGCCTACACCAATATAAACGCAGAAAAATTGTATGTATTTTTAAACTATAAATTACAAAATTTGCCACTGATTAGTAAATCAATATTTTGTAGTAAAGTTTTGACGGTGCACGTGGTTTGTCAGAGATGGTTTGTATCTAGAATAAAAGTATAGAAATAGCTCGACGTTGCCCTTTCCATCGGTTCTCAAATAAGGTACCGCGATATGGTTCAAAGGATACTAAAGGGGTTACAATATCATAATATTATTTCAAATATATATAAAAACTAAATAAGTAAATCTACTCGTTTACTATTCGGTTTAAATGTTTTGAAGCTTGTGCTCATCATCGGTAATCATTTTTTTCGTACTAGTCATTTTCACATCAGTTTCGGATATTTTATTTAAGTTGAAAACATCAGTTGTGTACGGAAAAAAATATAAATGGTTAATTTAGACGTGTAGCGTTGTGTTAAAAATAAAAACCAAAGAATATTAGTGCAGATCAATTGAAATGTTAGGTTAGGTGACATCACAGCGACATGACAAAAATAAACATGGCCGGGTAGTGCGCAGTACGCATGCGTAGTCTGCGCAATAGACAGTTTAAGTTAATATTATTGTCTACGGTGCAATAATTTTGTAGATTTTAGTTTTAGGAACAACGTCAGTTACGGAATACGAAATTAAGTTCAAATGACCATATTTCTAAAATTTAAGAACGTTCCTATTTTAGTTTAAAAAGGTATTGAATAGGACGTAGGTACTATAAACAATTATCGTTACTGAGGGCTGAGGACCCTAAACGTTTATTTAACATTCAATTATATAAATTAAAGAAGAGTCCCCGAGATATTTTTTTAAAGAATCCGCCTCGTAGAACAACCGATATATTGCAACTTTGAGAACCACTGGCCTATACCATTCGGCCACGATGAGATATGAGCCCGCAATATACTAACAACAAAGGATGGAGAGATTTGTGATCGTAGAAAAGAAAGAAAAAAAGACATTCAGTTACCGGATGATTTTTGTATAGATAGTTGTATAGTTTTTTTTTCTTGTACATTCCTTTCTTTCTTAACCTTGTATACTACTATAGTATACATCTTCTGCTATGAATTGTAAATTTTGGACAGATTTTTGAAAAACGTGTATACTTATTATTGTTGTTAGACGCTTGTTTTACTTGCGGAAGTATAACTTTGCGGCAAATTTTATTTTCCTGAGGAAGAAACGGTCGCTTCGAAACTAATCGTATTTCGAAGGTAGATGTTGTTGAATCTGGATGGTTGAAAGAATTTGCCTAGTGGCACTAAGCCTGCCAGTGTATCATATATTTATATATTGGGTTCAATTCCGAAAAAACTAGGTAATATTTTTATGAAATTCCATATTTATATTTTTTGATATTCTGAACATTATATAAAATAAATTTAAAAGAACGTCATTAGTGTATTATAAAGTAGATATAGTTTTTTGATATTCTGAACATTATATAAAATAAATTTAAAAGAACGTCATTAGTGTATTATAAAGTAGATATAGTTTTTTGATATTCTGAACATTGTATAAAATAAATTTAAAAGAACGTCATTAGTGTATTATAAAGTAGATATAGTTTTTTGATATTCTGAACATTGTATAAAATAAATTTAAAAGAACGTCATTAGATATTCTGAACATTATATAAAATAAATTTAAAAGAACGTCATTAGTGTATTATAAAGTAGATATAGTTTTTTGATATTCTGAACATTATATAAAATAAATTTAAAAGAACGTCATTAGTGTATTATAAAGTAGATATAGTTTTTTGATATTCTGAACATTGTATAAAATAAATTTAAAAGAACGTCATTAGATATTCTGAACATTATATAAAATAAATTTAAAAGAACGTCATTAGTGTATTATAAAGTAGATATAGTTTTTTGATATTCTGAACATTATGTAAAATAAATTTAAAAGAACGTCATTAGTGTATTATAAAGTAGATATAGTTTTTTGATATTCTGAACATTGTATAAAATAAATTTAAAAGAACGTCATTAGTGTATTATAAAGTAGATATAGTTTTTTGATATTCTGAACATTGTATAAAATAAATTTAAAAGAACGTCATTAGTGTATTATAAAGTAGATATAGTTTTTTGATATTCTGAACATTGTATAAAATAAATTTAAAAGAACGTCATTAGTGTATTATAAAGTAGATATAGTTTTTTGATATTCTGAACATTGTATAAAATAAATTTAAAAGAACGTCATTAGTGTATTATAAAGTAGATATAGTTTTTTGATATTCTGAACATTGTATAAAATAAATTTAAAAGAACGTCATTAGTGTATTATAAAGTAGATATAGTTTTTTGATATTCTGAACATTGTATAAAATAAATTTAAAAGAACGTCATTAGTGTATTATAAAGTAGATATAGTTTTTTGATATTCTGAACATTGTATAAAATAAATTTAAAAGAACGTCATTAGTGTATTATAAAGTAGATATAGTTTTTTGATATTCTGAACATTGTATAAAATAAATTTAAAAGAACGTCATTAGTGTATTATAAAGTAGATATAGTTTTTTTAAGAATGTTGATATTTTTAGACATACTAAAATAAAATATAAAAACTCCATCTCTGAGACCCTTAGAGGTTTACGGTAGCTGATTCCTGCTTTGTCCTTTTTGACTGCGAGTGCCACAACCTTCCTTTCTCTCTTTTTGTCATTTTTATTCTGAATTTTGAGTACCTACTAAATTCTAAATAGATATTTGTATTACACTGTGCAGCTTAAAAAGATAATGTAATATCCGCAATCAAAATTGGTCTATGATATATTGTTAAAATTGAATTTGTTGTAATATTTGTTTGTATGACTGTATGTTTATTAGGTTTAAATAAAATAAAATAAAAATAGTTTAATGTGACAGTTCTGGTACTTAAACATATTTTTGTTTTAATGACTTTAATGTACATTAAAATTTAACTTCATATTTGAATCCCATTATGTAAGTACCTACGTAAAAGTGATTAAATAAAAATAAACAAAATTATTTAAATTTTCTACTAAATCTAATTTTAAACAGGAACTTTTCCAATCCGTTTAGTAATCCTATTTTAAAAACTTTTATATATATGGACTGTGTAAGGAATTTCGTTTAGTTTTCTCTGTGTTTTCTGTTTCATGGCGCAGTACTATGTATCAATTGTACGATTTTAAAGGGGTCAAATATCTTTTTTTGAGCATTTCTTTGATATTTTTCATCAAAACAGTAGGAAAAATGCATGTTTACCTAGTCCCTTATACGGAATCTAGGTATCCACGAACTAATAAAATGTGTTGTAAAATGTAACAAAAAAATAATATGAAGCTAGAGATTCTCGTGACGATTGCCTCTTTTTACTCCCCGTCCGCCTAGTAAAATTACTCCTCCGAGTAAAAGTGTTTTCGTTCGTTATTCGGCATTAAAACGCGTCACGTAGGTATCGGTTTGTCCCTTTTGACGAGTTTGGTTCCAATCGTCGTCGGACTGTTTCCCTCTGCTCTCGGCTATCGGGGTGCATTCTATTTTTTTTCGAATATTTCTTCGTCGATCTTGAAACAAGTCGACGGGGCACGCACAGGTGTTCGGCCATCGCGTCAAAAAGAAGGAACCATCTCTACAGAGTTATATTTAGGCTTAGTAAATGTTTCTGGCCTTTTGCGGCGGTGCGTTGGAATTGCCGGGTTTTTTTGATTGTGTGGATCGTATTTTTTGTTCCGCTGCACCTCGATTACACAACCCCCCTCCCGCCCTTTGAATGTCGCGGGGCGGGGGAGAGGTCCTAACAAAAAACTTCTACCTGCTATATTATAAGCAGCGCAGCGTGGCTACGGGCCTCTAACCCCGGCGTCGAATGTTATTTGAGCCAATTTGAGCTTTGTGTTCGTAGCGATGCGCAATTACGTTCAAAATTTGATTGGAGCCGTTCGTTTAATAGATTCGAATCGAGTCGTTCATTTTATTTTAATTTTGTTATTTCTATAAATCAACACGGTTTATACAAAAAAAAATTGAAGCTTAATTGATATTTTTAGATACACTGAAAGTATTACTTCGTTTAGAAAATATCACAAAACACACTTTTTTTTGTAAATCGCCAGTGTACCTACATTCAAATTACGATTAAAACATACCTACTTACAAAGGTGAAAAATTAACAATTGGGATCGGATTTGCAGTAGAGAGTAAAGTAGTACTAAGTGAATTGTTATTATTAAAATAGTTTAAAAAAGAATGAAGTTTTTTTCATTTCGGGTGAAGAGAGAGAGGTGGATCATAATGGATCATTGAACGATTTAGTCCCTTAGAACGGATCGTTTAAAAATATCCTATATTTGTGCTGAAATATCGACATTTAATATAAAAATATACAGCCATAAGTTTGGGCTTCGCACACTACTACAATATATGACACAAAAGAAAAGCAGCTGATTACACGACAGTGGCGATAATGGTACTTACCTATATGTTTTTAGGCCCATCGTAATGATCACATTTGCAATCTTTATTGTGGCCAGCTGGTGCAGACTGAAGATTAAAATCGTATACCAGTGGCAAACGTTGCATAGAAACGCTTTACCCAATTCTGATAAATTTTTGAGAGATTTGTATCAACTATACATTTTACATTGTATGCGGATAAGTTTTGTATCGATATCACTATTCATACATATTATCATCACTTCATATATCTATTTAGGGCAGGTAGAGAGAACCCAGCACCAGACTCCTCTGTCTTGACATTAATATATGTAATAATATTTTTTATAGAGTCGTTTCATGATTCGAGATAATTCCGATTACATTGATCGCTGAGAGTTCAGTTTTGTGTTGCTCTACAACATAATATTATATTTCTCGCTTTATTCACGTCCATGTATCGTCTCATTTCTATTTTCCGCTGTCGTATCCAGTGATTCATATGTACTAGTTCTTGTATTTTTGATTCGTGAGGTTTTCTTCCTATGTGATTATATCACACACAGGATAATGATGTAATGATAGTACATCATTATCCTGTTTATTGTAATATTATCATATTTTTATCTATAGGGTATGTTTGGTGGTATTTAAGGCTCTGAATGACTTGGCTCCACACTACATTCAAGAACTTTCTCAAGAGTGCCACCAGGAAAAATAAATGGGTGGTGGCAGAGCGGTTAGCGCGCTGGTTAATTAATCCAGTGGTCGCGAGTTCGAATCCTGCCACGACCTATTTCGTTCACCTAAGCACAAGCATATGCTTACTTTTTAAAAAGGACATATTCATTATTTTAAAAAAAATCTTACGTTTAGATCATCTGGATCACAGAGTACGAATTATTTCAAGGACAGATTAAACAAATCGGTTTACTATGATCGCAGTTTTAGTGTAAACGGGCCTTCAAAGTTGATAAATTATCTCCTGATATACGTGAAACTCAGATCATTGACATTTACTTATTTTCTTAAAAGGCCAATCTGTTTCGTATCACTAAACGGCTCTTTATGAATTATCATATGTTGATGTCACATTAAATAAATAAAAATGTGTAGTGTGATCTATTGTTTTTAATTGCAGCAATTAAATAAAACAAATTGCATTTGTTTCGTGATCTATACATTGTTGAACATATAATGCATTTTACGTTAAAATGATTAACAACAACGTTTTTGAAACGAAACACGTGATGTACTTTTGTATATAATAATGATGAGGGAGTATTGTTTTTGGTCGAGAAGCTAATCACAATAATGAATACACAATCAACTCCCGCTAAATTTCCAACAACAGTTATAGATTTTGCAATATCGTTTTTTGCTCTTGCATACCTTTATGCAACACACCATCTAACAAATAGTTTACAAACAGGATACGTTCAGAAACATGTCAACTATATTTATCCATCCATCATTGACTGAATGCAGAAGTCTCTTCCATTGTCATCTTTCTGTAGCCTTTGTTTGTATTTCAATTTCTGATTTGCAAAATCAGCGTTGATAGAGTCCGTCCATCGTAGTTTTTGGGCTTCGTCTTCTTTGTCCTTGTGGTGTAGAGAGTATGAGGCGTTTTAGTAAGTTGTCGTCGTCCATTCTGACTTGAACAACCCATTTCTGTCCTCCCACCTCGTTGGAATTGATAATAATAATAATAATACGGACAATTTATAAAGCGCCGTTTAGTGACAACCGTGGTCACCTCAAGGGCACTTTCAGTTTGCAAAAAAATAAGTTAAAAATTAGTCCTATAGCTAACACATTGAAAATGGTGAAACATAAAACTTAAAAAAATACGTAGAAATCACAAATTAATCTAGTTATATACATATTAATTGTAAAAAAAATAGTCGTTTCAAAGTAAACAGGCATAATATTAAGTAAAGGAATATTGAACGGATGAAGGACAATCTGGATACGATTTGCGGAAAAGATGAGTTTTTAATTTCTTCTTGAATTCATTGATATTTTCGGCACACCTTATATCCATTGGAAGATTGTTCCATGACTTTGGTCCAGAAACGCCCAAAGATACGCCAATGATCACATCGGAATCTCCATATTATAATATATAATATAGCTTTCATGACACATAGTCCACATATAATGTCCTATTCTGATTCGTCTAAATTTATCCGTCTGAAGTTTAGTGCATGAGAAATGTACGGGACTCATTACGTCACAGCGCGTATAAAATCCTTTTTTATCCACGGTCACCCGTTGGTTACAGACGTTTTCGTACTCTGAAACGAATCAGAATAGGACAAATAGTGTCTTATCCAGCCAGTAATTTGAAAATGTTGTAAACTTGGGATATTTTGAGCACGTTCTTATAACGAAGATTGAATAATGACTGTTTATTTTGGAGATTACTGGGACATTTTAATGTAGAATAGATAAAGGAAGCTCGATAAAATTATTATGATTGGCATACCTCTGCAATTGACTTAGCCTAAATCTGAAGAAATAGATACCAAATTATTGACCAAAACAAAGTGTGAAATACCATGACCAGTTAAAGTTTGGTCTACATTTTGTTCTTGACTATTCGTAAATCGCGTGTTTTCGAGGTGCGTGCGTTGTGTTATGTTATCAGACATGTATAAAAAAATACTCGGATATAACAATATAACATAATTCGATATATTATAATTCAATTAGTTATATTGAATTATGTTTCGTGTCAGTTTTTTTAAATGAAATTACACCTAAAGTTCAGCTTCAATTTAATAGAAATGTTTCTTTTCTGTGCTTATTAGGGGTTAATGCTTTAAGAAAAAATCAAATCTATGAAATATTTAAATATAAGAATTAGATAGGTAGTTATAAAATCGCACAATACCTGTGTTGTAAATTACACAATTTGCGTCTCTGTACATTATATCAAAAAGACTTTAGGTATTTAAAAATATTTTGTATGTAACTATATAAGTAATACCATATACCTACCGTAAACTAATATTGATATATTGAATAACTCAATTTGTATTGTCTCAGTATTTAGCCACTTATAAATGATCATTTCAGCCCTTGGCTTTGTTCCAAAGTAGTTTTGTCATGATTTATCGTTAAAATTTATAGTAAAAAGTACAAAAAATATAAATTAAATACTATTCAGACTAACGTAAATATTTTGTGATCAGTAGATTTGATAGAGATCCAATTTTCGGATTTTTTGCTAATTATCTGGATGACAGAATTATTCCAATTTGAAGTTCGAGCATCGCATTTGTTGTATTCTATTTTGCGATCATCATTACAAAGTCTAGCCGCGTAAAAAAGATATTTATTTGTGTACTTATAATATCAAACTCCTACTTGAATAGTTATTTTGAATTAGCCTATTAATGTGCTGTATTATTTTGTGGCTAATGATAATAAAGTAAGTAGCGTTATTTAGGTAAGATAATACAATAATCGTAGATAAAAAAATACTGGATCCTCGTGTAAATGAATAATATTCAGTAATTGACAACGCAGATTAGATATAAGAATTTGATATTTCAAAGTGTTTCTTGAAAATAAATGTGTAATGACTTCAGTTAGTCAAATAGCCGGAATAGTAAATGACAGAATTTAGTCAGCATTGGTGTCCAAACTTAACAGTACTTACACGACGGTCACATTATAATCTGCACGAACCACGCTTGAACTTTATGTTCTAAACAAACACTGCCCTGCCATTTATCAGCCAAGATGCAGACCGTCTACGCTCTAAGTCTTCCTGTTCTTTGTTTCGTTGGCGAAATACTGTCAAATATGTATGTAATCAAATTGGAGGATATATACGAAGCGCAATGCTGTCCTTTCATTCTTGTAACATGATATCGATTTAGGATTATTTTTCTGTTTTATGTTAGGATAGGTGAGTTATGTATATGTTTTATGTTAGGATAGGTGAGTTATGTTATTTTTTTCTTAACATCTTGAATCTTAGTTGTTAGTTTCGTATTGTTACAATCACATTAAGGAGATTCAGCTAAAACTATTATACGTTTACGTTCACTAATTTTTATATTCGTTGATTTATTTCGTATCTCCCAGTATATTGAATTCTAATCTTTCCATAATACCTACGTGACACGCAGCATTAATATTTCCGGGCCATGTATCCATTATATGAATTAAACAGTTATCAAAATGTACTAAAAATATTCCTAGTTTTTTGAGCATATGAAACTTTATTAATTGAGAAATCTCGTGTGCATGGGGAACTGAACTACACACAGTTTGAAGAAATTACAAATCCACGATCAGAACGAACGATACTTTGCAATAAGATAAGAGTGTTTGGTTTCGGCAGGTGCGACTGAGATTACGAGGATTCTTATATCTGGTCTGTCCACTTACGAGCAACGTCAATATTTTAATGTTAATCCCAATAGTTATACAATCAAGTTCTTTGATTTTGTAGATATTTAGTTTTTTGTACATACGTCCTTTTAAAGCATTGCTTTATTACGTTGTTTATCCCTATGTTATAGTTATTATACATATATCTATAATTGACTTAACGTTTTTCAGAAGTATTTTACTAATTGTTATCGTAATTGGATAGATAACAAGTTTTATGACTAGTGTAAAAACTAGCTGCCTATTTGGGTTTTAGTAAAATCATAAATCGTCATCAATATTTGATCTTCAAATGTGTTTTTCATATTTCATAATTAATCCGGTGGTATTACTAGGCTGTTATGTGTGAAATTGAATAAGTTTGTTCTGAATCATATTTCTACATCTGTGGGCCACGTTCTCGGTATCCACACATATAAACGTTGTATGGAGTTATTGGTATTGAACAAAAAACGTCCAGATTTGGTAGCAGTAGTCCAACATGTGTTCTCAAAACTAACCAAACTATGTGAAATACTTGAGATTAGACAAGTGGCTTCCATTAATACAATCCAACCAATCGCCCCGACTGTAGTTCCAACGTTCTCAAGTGGAATGCCGCAAGGTTCAGATTTGTGGACGTTTGTTTTAAAAATACATATATAACAAGCATTCATAAATATATTGAAAACACCATGTATGTCGACTTCATATTAACTTTTAAATAAATTAAAGTGTAAGTTAAAAGATTTAAATTGAATACAGATTTTTTTTATTCCACATACCTATTCATTCTACGTAGTGTCGATAACTTTTTCGTCTTAAGAGGACATTATAACATATCAAAAATTTATAACCTATCTAATAAATAATAACAAAAAAAATAAACTGAAGACTTAGATACTATGGTGTTTTAATTTGAATATCGCCGTTTTCGTGAGTCCTCATTTCAAGAGCGCTTGACACTACAGTTTTATTCTTAGAAATCTCTAATAATGTATTGCTAGCTGAAATATATACATACCTACATATTAATCAAAATGAACACTGGGTATAAAATATACTTCATTTTAGTTTCCATTGGTGATATTATCTAACCATATTTTTTCTGCGTAAACAAACAGCTTGTTTCGTTACATTTTTGTAAGCGACTTTATAATTTAAAAAAAAAAAATAAAAAAACAATATTAGCATCTTATTAGTTCAGTAGTCATCAGTTAAATAAAGAATATAAATAAGCATATTTGAATCATAAATTCGCTATAAACCACTCTTTTTGTATATAAATAAGGTTTATGTATGACTTAGAATAGTGCTTCCATTATTTTCTATTATGATCGTTTTCAGGTGTCGCATAAGAGGCGGGTAATGAAAAATACAACAGGTAACATTAACATCTCAAAAATTTCAGCACTGAGGTTTACCACCAATTGTGAATGTTGCCTTTTTAGTTGAGATGAGTCTAGTGTGTGGACATTCGCGCATGTGTCGTGCTTTCTTTTATAAGGATCCGCGCTCTTTTCGCTGGTTACCCCACATTGTCAGATATGTGTGAAATACATAGATGCCAAGAAGCAATTAAAAATATGTTATACCTATATATTATTGGTTTTTTGTAAATTTGTATAGAAAATAAGTGTCTTTAATATATATCTAGTTCAGTGCTGTCAGTTTTCTTTTCAAATTATGCCCTATTTTGAT
Organism: Molanna angustata; assembly: GCA_963576475.1. Taxonomy (NCBI): domain Eukaryota; kingdom Metazoa; phylum Arthropoda; class Insecta; order Trichoptera; family Molannidae; genus Molanna; species Molanna angustata. The sequence continues at coordinate 26,852,393 of OY754978.1, read as the reverse complement.
TCGTCTAAATTTATCCGTCTGAATTTAGTATATTATGAGAAATGTCAAAAAGTTGACTGCATTTATACGGGACTCATTACGACAAACCGCGCGGATAAAATCATTTTATCCGCGGTTGTCCGTTGATTTAGACGTTTTCGAATTCTGAAACGAATCAGAATAGGACATTATTGAGATTTTTTGGATATAGCACAAATTATCAAATCTAAAACAAAATATTGTTAATGCAGTTATGGGTATAATGAAGTTGAGATTAGTAAAATCAGTATATGGCACACTAAAATTTAATGATTTACATAAATAACATTATTATTTAAAAATAAAATGCGTAGAAAAAGTCTACTTCTGATCGAATAACGTTGAACAAATATTAAAATATTAGCCTCTAAAATTAGTGACAAGATGTTCCTGTCACCTAAATTAAATTTAGTTGTTAGATATGTTGAAAAAATTACAGCAAAAAACTAGAACTAGAATAACTGGATCTTTAGTTGTAAAAGCACCCTTGAAGTGTTGTTAAAGTGCTATATTTTTTTAGTTCCTCATTTACCACCAGGCCACTTTGATTTACAATGTTTTTATCTCCCCCCACGAAGAGTTTGTTGCACCACTTGGGTATTTTTATTTTTCATAATATGTTTAAGACTTCGTGTGCATTCTCAATTTGGTTTTGTGAATCTATTACTTCTTTTTATTCCTTGATTGGACCTTGTGGCCTGCTCTCCAGAGCGCTTTTATCTTCGTGTGAGATGGATTCCCAGCTATCTTTTCATCTATCGGGAATGCCGTGAATCTGATTACGTTTAAAGTTTATTAGGCTATAGTACTCTATATAGTATATTTTGAAATCGTTTTCTCAGTTTACCCTCAAAAGATACGTCTTTGAAATAAGGAACAGTTTATATGTACATCTTCATTCTATTGCATGAGTTTTTGGGAATTCAAATTTGTTTAATACTTTTCTTGTTAAATTGTTTTAGTAAAACGCTTATTATTTTTTTTACTGTAACTAAAAAAACTACAATGCCTATGTAGTAGATTTTTACTTCAATCGAAAGAGAATATGAAAATCTACAGGCTGAGTTTTTATTATTATAATATTTAATTACTATTCTTGCTATTTAAAAAAGATCTATAAATTTTATCTTTTCTTCACGAAATAATATTTATATCACATATTTGGTGATATACAATATTTTTTCGTGTTTCATACATTAGAAGGTAATTTAGTGTGCATTTTTGTAAACAAGTCCACTCTTTGGGTAAACACTTTATATGTATATTGAATATCTACATACCAAATTTACCTAACTATTCTCAGCGTTATTTGTAAATAATTTAAGACATCTTTGTAATTGGCTTTGATATGTGTAATGTTTTTGAGCAATTTATGAAAAAATTGTTGAGGTAAAATAAAGTAAATGAAATAAAATGCTATCATATTATCTCTTTTGTTGGTGTTCCTCACGAAAACTCTTCTGTTATACGCTTTAATCCCAAAAGTTTCATATCGGAAGTCCTCAATGCTTGTTTTAATAGCGTTGGAGCACAGACTCAGTCAGGTATTGGGTATGTATATCTGAATTATAGTAAGTATTCGCCTGTAATTAATTTGGAATTTTATAAAAAAAATATTACATCTATACAACTTACGTTAAATCATTTAAAGCACTTATTATCTGTTATCTCTAATTTCTATTGCAAGTTTTTAGTACATTAAGATGTTATGTTCGTCTTTTATTTAAATTTATTTTTCCTTTATTAACATGACCGACCCATACCTTTCATTCTTAATCTCTTCAAATTTTCTTTCTTACTTGTTTTTCATTGATTCTTTTACATGTGGCTAAACCTTCAGTGTGTCTCTGCACATTAAACTTTATTTCAATTGTGTTTCATGCGTTTAAGTTAAATAAAACTGTAACAAAAATATGGCCATGTGTTGGAACTATAGATCTAGTAAGTAAAGTAAGTAAGATCTTAATAACGGGTTACCTTGTTAAATAATGTTCTGTAAGTTTGTTTTTATGGTTCCCATATCTTACAGTGCTGCTAACTTTGTAATTGAGATATATGAATGTAGTTTGTTTCTTTGCTTCTTTATAAATGTAATTCTGAAAAAAATAGACAGTAATATCTGATGAAGTCCCATATTTTTTTTCTTTTTCGTGTAAAATATATATGTTTTTTATCTCAGGTGAAATAACTACTTTTTCGTAAATCATAAACATTCAACTAAGTGTAGAGGGCGAGAAAAATATGGCTTGACCTAGTGAATGTTTTTTCAATAAAAAAATATAACAATTGAATATTTGTACATCAATTATAATAACATAATTTCTTAGGAATTAGGGTAATAGATGGGATGGGCAGAGCGGTTAGCGCGCTGGGTCAGTAATCCAGTGGTCGCGAGTTCAAACCCTTCCACGACCGATTTCGATCACCTATATTACAAGCATTTATGTTTTGTTAACGGATTGCATGAGGATATATATTTACTTGTTTCAATGCCATTATTATTAGGAAAAAAATAAAAAATCGGCGGAGTGGGGGACGGTTTACGCATACTACCAACCGAGCAAAAAAAATCCCTAAATGTGTGTGATGCGCATCTCACGTGATGTTTTGAATGTTTTTGGATAATATTACTCTTGATTCTTGGTATTGATACGGTGTTTAAATTGTAACAATCTATAGGTATACTAAAAAACAAACAAATTTATTCCTGCTACAAAAAAAAACTTTTTGCAGGGTTGATCGTTTCGCATGGTAAAGGCATTGTCAAGTGATGTTAAAATCAGTTGAAGAGGCCTTAACGAGGCGAAACGGTCGTTAAATTTTGATTATTAAAATGTATCCGAATAATCTAAGACCATCGGTCTTGCTCTGGAATCTCAATTTCGAATAAGGCGGTAGGATTTATTTCAGATTAAGATTTCAATTGGAATTGAGTGTCGAGAGTAAAGGTTGTATTTTTCTTAATAGAATGTGTTTGGAGTCCGGTTATCTCTGCCTGCCCCGTTAGAGATACATGGCGTGTGTGTAGGTATGTCAATTATAATTTATCATTGGCACTCGAGCTACGGTGACTAATGTTTCTTCTATTACCTAATTCATTTGACGTGACCTTGTCCTCAGCTCTAAGGTCAAGAATTGCTTGCTCTTGAAAATTGAACTGCTTAATTTTCGTAGCAGGTAGGTACCTAGTACATGATACTTGGCTACTGAGAACTAGTCGAGTATATTTATAGGTAATAGACTAATTCCTTTTTTTATTTATCTATGTATTGATTTAAGAAAAATGAAATTATTACATTCGATGATTAATAACGCATTTCATCTTCTTGGGCTGTTATTTTATATGCACACAAACCATCACGCCATGTCCCTTACGGGGAATTCCTAATGAAAATAACCCATGCAACCAGAAATTTGCAGTCTTCTTTATTTAAATATAAATTAAATCTAAAACTTCTGCGCAGCCAGAATGTTTCAGTTCTCTTTTGATTATTTCGATAAATCAAATTTAGATAATTTACGCAGGGAGAAATTTCAGTTTGTATATTAATTTCGATAAAGTAAATAAAATTATGTCCACGCAGCGAGAAAATGTCAGTTTTTTGTGTTTATTCTGACAAATCAGAGCAAAAGTTCGCGCAGCGAGAAATTTTCAGTCTTCGTCTCTTTTTTTTTAGATTGCAATGCGTGCGAATGAAATGGCCAAGTTTGAAGATATTTTTAAAAAAATATTGCTCAATAAATCCGATTTTTAAGTTAATAATGCAGAAATGTTGTGTTTATCAATATTCATGTCGTCTCCAATTCTCAGTACAATACTTCTATAGGTGCGAGAGAAACAGCACATGTGTCGTTGTTTCACCGTCATATATTCACTGTAATATTGATAAACACAATAGTTCTGCATTATTAAATCAAAAATTGGATTTTTTGACTTATGTCGTTGTTCTCGCAAACGAGCGAAATGTGTTGTTCTGATTTTACGCATATTGCTAGCGGGCCGCAGTATGCCCAGGGCTGAATTAGTCAATCAGTATTGTAAAACTTTTATCTTTTTTCATACAATCTATTTTGTATAATTTGTGTTCCTGTAAAATTATTTGTGTGATGTACCTTTTTTTATGTAATATTTTTTGTGCTATAGGTAAATATACAAATTTGAACAAGTCACATTACCCATATCCGCAAGTGTTGAAAGTTCATTTTCTGCAAAATATTGAAAAAAATACATGACTACGTTGATTATTTGGGTTTTATACTTATTACCGTTAATCCACGCCATATTTTTATTAAACGTTTGATAAAGTAACGATTGTTGTATTACATAGAACGTGACTCTTGTTACATTATGAACAGTCATGGCTTCCTGTTAAAACTGTTTACATTGCATTTCCTCGTTTGGTGTTTGATATTATGACGCCATTTTAGAAATAATAATATTATAAAGTCCTCGTTCCTTTTTTACCGCCATTTAATCTTCGCTGTTTATTTTTTATTTTCTCCCTTTACGCTGACGATAAAAACCGATGACTCTTGGGCTCATATCATATATTTTTTTATTTTTTTTGGATATGTTTAGCTGGCTCACAATATAAATAACTATCGACCCTTCATGAGTAATTATTGCATAGATTTTATTAAATATAAGTAGTTCTTTTCCTTGAATTTGTCCTTTGTCCCGAATAAATATGCACCATTATATTATGATATATCTGGGGGGGCAAGTCTGCGGCCTTACTCTCCACTGCAAATCCGATCCCAATACGATCCGATTCGCTAAGAACCTACCTTTGTAACGGAGAATGAATGCGTTAGGTAGGTATGTTTTAAGAGGGTGACTGCTGCCAACGTACCTATTTTTTTAATTTGATATACCATCATTATTACTAAATTAATCATTTTGAAAAAAATAACCTAGTTAGTTTGGATATTAATAAAGAGAAAAAATACATTAACTTTTTGATTATGTTCTGTATATATTCTTGTAGAAAAATAATAAGCATACCCCGATTTTAGACATTTATCTTAAATTTCTAAAAAAATATAAGGTATAGAGCAATATTTTTTTTATAAATTGAAGAAGAACAAAATACCTGGAAAAATATGATATGACGTTGCATTAACGCACCAGGTTAAGTAAATAAACCAAAAAAACTTTTATTACGCAATGGCGCTGAATGGAAAATAAATGTTTTTTAGGTTTATTTACTAACCCTGAAGCACTATTTACTAGTTCTTTTATTTTCTTTACATTATTATTATTTTTTTATATAAAATTTTTGTTGTTTAATTATACAGTTTTTAATTTTTTTTTATGATAATTATTATTTTTTCTTTTTTTTCTAAGTGCGTAGGTATATTATTTTAGTATATTTTAATGATTTTTATGTCTCAACCTAAGTACCTATATCTTTTATTTTAAATTGTATTTTTTTTCCACTTAATATTATTTTTTATATTTACTTATTTTGTTACAGTACCTTCTTTTTCTTTTATGTTTATGATAGTTTTATTATTTTATTTTGTAATTTCAATGTGTGTACTTAATTGTTGTTCATGTTTGTAAAAGGCAATTTGCCGTAAATAAATAATAAATAAATTACTGCAACGTCACATCATATTTTTCTTGATATTTTTGTCTTCTTTAATTTAAAAAAAATATATTACTCTACGCCTTATAGTTTATTAAAAATATATGATAAACGTTGAAAATCGGGGTATGCCATTATTTTTCTACAAGAATTTATACAGAACATTATCAAAAAGTTAAGGTATATTTTTGTTTATTAATATCCAAACTATCTAAATTATTTTTTTCAAAACGATTTGATAAGAAATAATGATGGTATATCAAATTGAAAAATAGGTACGTTGGCAGCAGTCCCCCCCTTAATAGTAATAGTCATTCATTTGAATATACGCAGGCGACAGATAGGTAAGTTCTAAATGAAATTTTGAAATCGGGATCACATTCGAGTTTCAAGTCAGGCAAGTCTGGTTCAACCGGCGAAATCAATACCCTCGTGATTACCCACATCATGGATAATATTTATCATTATGGAGTTCTATGATATATAAAGAAATTATAGAACTCCATATAATAATTATATCCGTGATATGGGTTATGGGTAGTAAACCAGTGATCGCGAGTTCGAATCCTGCCTCGACCGATTTCGTTCACCTTTAACACAAGCATTTATTTGCTTATTTTATTGAACGTAGGAAGATGTATATGTACTTGTTTAACAAGGACATATTCATTTAAAAGAAATGAGGGTTTTGATTTCGCCGGTTGGACCAGACTTACCCCCCTGGTCGGTCCTTCACAGCTCTAGCCTAATTTTTACATTTTTTTCTCGCATAAGATGAAATTTTGACTACGACAATACGTCCGAAAACTACAACATCTTGTGTGCAACTAAAGTGCGGTAAGAATTAAGTGAGGCATGTGCTTTACTTTTTGTTTACCGAATTCTAAGACTAGTAACGTATCTATTATTTTTTATATCATTTTTGCACAACTCGTAAGGAATGATTGTGAATATTATCGTTATAAGTGGCTAATAATTGAGTTGCGCAGTTTTGATATCCAATCGCAACTCCATACATTATATCTCCATGGTGTACTGTACTGGTTTTACTGCTTCAGGTGTTAAAAACATATTCGAGTTAAAAATTTAAAACAAATAATTTGCATATAACAACGGTCCCTTGGTATATATTTTTACCTGTGCAGACAATGGGACTTTCACCAATGGGGATATACCAAGATTTATTGCATAAATTATGACGGATCTTTTTATGGGTGCCTTTTTGTTTCGTCTCAATTTTTGATGTCTCCTCCTTGTTTTCATCTCGAGTGTATCCCGTCCAGCATTATTTGTTTTTATTTTTCCTCGATTTAGTATAATTGGACTCCGTGACAATTTTGTGTCATATTTCATATTATTTTATTGTTTCCAAAGTTTTATTGTGCCTCATGGCTGTCTATTACCAACCGTATTTCACCTATCGCAGTCTAACGGAATACTCGTTTTGTTATTTATGCTTTGTACACTTTTTACACTACTGCGTAATATTTCCGTGGAAAGTTGTCATTTGACAGATTTCAAAAGATTTCAAGTTCTAAATAATAATGATAAATATTATTTATAAAGCGCCGTTAAGTGATACAAGATCACTCCAAGGGCGCTGTAGCTTATTTTATTTTATTTTATTAAAAGGGTACATCAACAGACATCCAGCTTACAATTTTCATTAAAATAATATAATATGGGTTATTATTATGATTGCTGGACGTCCAATTATGGATGCACACAAAATTACATGAGCTCATATTCAATCACACACGTAAGTTACACAAGTAAGTTACATAAATAAGAGAAAATTCAGTTAAAAAAGTTAAGTAAAAAAAAAGAAGAAGAAAAAAAATAGTTAGGTACATAAGTTAAGCAAAAAAAAAACAAGTTACAAAAGTTACATAAGTCGAAGTAAAAAAATACGTACATATGAAGTTAAAAAAAGTTATATTAGTTCTAAAAGACAATTTCAAACAGATTACAATCAAACAGCGTATATAAATATCACTGAGACCTTCTTAAAACAACACGCACGAGTTTACTTTTTTCTTTAAAACAAAGAGTGAATATTTGTTGGCTCTACGAAACAAGGCATTCTTAAGAAGTCTACCGAAGGTGATAATTATATACATGATATGGGTTATCATGAGGGTTTTGATATCACAGTTTGACCGGACAGAGAAAATATAAATACAACACAAAAAATAAAAATCAAAAATATATTTTTTTTTAAATTCAATTTATTCTCCATTATAATTTAGTAGTGGAGAATAAATTGTATATCTGAGAAGGTAACAGAGGCCAGACTTAGATGGTTTGGCTTTAGATGGTTAGATATAATGAGAAGGGAGGTTGAACACGTGGTGAAGAAGTGCCTTTCCATGACTACTGAGAGGAGGGGGAGGGGAAGGCCCCAAACCACCTGGCTGACAAATGTCCAAAGGGCCATGAAGAAACTGGGTCTAAAAAAGGCGGACATGCAGCAGAGAATCAATTGGCGCTCCATGGTAAGGAAAGCCGACCCCGTATAACGGGACATGACGAGGATAAAGAAGAAGAAGATAATTTAGTAGTGGAGAGATGATGAACGCTCGGTCTTGATTAAGTACATACATTCAACATACATAAAAATATATTATCAAATCTAGTACTAAAGTAGAATGAACTTTGTAAAATTTAATTCTAGGAATACATACTTCAAAAATTAATGGCAGCGTTGAATGTTGCTTTAATTAATTATCTTGTTAGTGTAGATTTATTTCACAATAATAATTCAGTGTATACTTAATATACATTATGTTGTAGGTATTATTAATATAAAATAAATTTTGATAATATTCATAAGTACAATATTAATAAATTACATGCACTTACATAGAGATTATATGTACGTACCTACCTTAGTAATATAATTATCGCATATTGTTTGCTAAGGTGACTGGATTCAGATGAGTAATCGACACGTTGTATGCCTTGTAAGGAACGTTTCGTGCTTTACGTCACGTGTCAGACATTGAACGTATCAGACACGGAATATATTGTTGTATTAAAAATAGAAATATTTTCAAATATTCATTCATTCATTCATTCATACCATCACGGCATATCCCACAATGTGGGGTAACCAGCGAAAGGTGTGTGGGTGTGCATTGCCTTATAAAAGGAAGCACAACACATATGTGTATACCCACACACCAGTCTCGTCTCACCTAAAAAGACACTACATTCAGAATGGGTGGTGAACCTCATTGCTGAACTATGTCAGATGTTATTGTTGCCTGTTGTATTTTCGATTACCCGGCTCTTACGGGACACTCGAAAACAGTAATAGAAAAGAGTGGAAGCACTATTCTAAGCCGGTGCCTCACAGCTAAGTTTGAATGAGTTTTGAAATATGAATTTGTACAATACTATTCTTGTAAAATTCATTTTACTTAAACCCTATGTATATTTTTACTCCTCACTAACACAAGGTGATATAGTGATATAGTATATTTTCAAATATATTGTCTAAAACTACAATATTGCATACAATGGTGTAAATTTAAGTTGGATACGTTTTTTACTATACACTAAATATTTAACTGTGCCCTTTTAATATAATTTATTTCTGTATTATTCATACATTGGGACTTGTGGGATATAAATTATAATATGAGTTTCCAGTGGTCGATGCTTCCCCCACTCCCCTCCCCACCTTTCTCCCTTACCCATTCTGTTTTCAAAATTGTTAACATCTTGTAATACATATATTTTAAAAGAAAAATGAGATATAAAAACTAGAATTCTGCCAAAAAAATCTAGATTAAAGACCCCTTAAACTGAATTCTGAATCTACTTTATCATTTTTTTAAATATATTTTAAGTCTGAATGAATGGTTCAGACACGATTACACTAAAACATGGAATATCATGTTCCTACAAAAAGTTGATAAAAATATACGAAACAGTGTAAATTTCATAAGTAGAGTATGTATGTAATAGCTTCCATAACGTTTAATGAGTTGTACTCCTTGGAAGAAGGTAGATGAAGCGTTGAACCCCGGCCCAAGCCCCAGCTATTACTGAAGATTTATCTACGTTAATTACTACCTCTGGGGTCATTCTGACCCGCTAGACACGCCTCACTATTGTGGATATTTACTAACTATTATTTATAATCGTAACCATCGCTCTGTTAGTCGAGACATACTACATCGAGTGATCGACCAGACATAGGATATCAGGTATAAAAAGAGACTACATAGCACAAACGACTGCTAAACGCAGGAATATTCAGCAGTACAAGCGAACAATTTATTATTTGTTATTACCTGTTTCAATGGCTTTTTGTCAAGACAGTTGACACCTGTAAATGAGAATGGCGGTTGTGATAACGAAACTTAGTTGGGTTGTTTCAACGAAAGTATCTGTAATAGTATAGTTAAAATAATTTGATTTCATAAAAGTGAGTCGTTTAAAACGGCATTAGATTTCAATGAAACCACCAAAAGTTTTGAACAGTTTTATGTATTTTAACTGTACTTTTACTTTAATCTTTGATCGAGAAAAACAGCTTAATAAATAAGATAATATAGACAGTATAATAAATAAGATAATATAGAAGGATTGAAAATAGAATCATTAAAAAATAAAGATTAAATTGTATACTTTAGTCTATTTAGTGATATGTTCCCGATCATTACATTGTAACCGCCAATGCTGACTCAGGTGGAATAACCAGACAACGACCTAAACTTATGGCAATGTATTTGAAATGAAAATTAAGTTGACAGGAGAAAGATACCTACACAATATCAGATAAAATGATTGAGGATGGCAAGATAGTGCTCATGACTTTTTTGAATATATTTTTTAGCTATTTATAAAAATTCTTCTTGAAAATAAAAATAAAATAATTCGAGACCTGCGTGCAAAATTTAGATCAAGATTCTATAAAAATATCAAAATTGGACTATACTAGACCAAGGGAATCTTGGTCTAGTCTTGATTTGGGCTGTCTCATAATAACAGCTTTCCTGTTTACTGAATAGTGCATGTCTAGATGTCTAACTAACACATTTACTATACGAAGCTTTCCAGAAAGTCTACTCCTGTCCAAATTAGTTTTCTAGTTGCTCGCCAAAATAACCTTAAATTTTCTCTCTCTCAGTGATGTCGCGGTGAACCTTTTTTACAACCGGATTAATTCATAAGATTACTAAGCTTTTCTATGAATATTTCGATTCCTGTTTGGTTTTTCTTATATAGTTAAAAGATATTTTCTCTCAGTGTTTCATTTCAATACTACTTACCATGAAATTAATGACACCACACAAGTTAAAAAATTAAATACGTACCGAGAATTATGAATTTTTCTTAGTTTTTGATTACTACACTAAGATTTTCAAAAAATAACTTAATATTATTTGTGAACATTTAGTACCTAACCCAGCTTTATTACATTTATTAATTAACAGTTTGAATCCTTTGAGTAGGAATATGAATAAAAATAATGACACCACTCAGGATTTAAAAAAAAATATTAATTTTTCATAAGGTATTAAATTTTGGAAAGCTATGGTGTTGATCATCTCTTAAATTGACAACAAGTAGATTACTGCTGCCCAACTAGGAAATCCTGACCTAGGACTGGTATTTGTACAATTTTTACGGTGACAATATAATTATGAACTGGTTGATAGTTCCCTCTCTACATTAGGTACACAATAATAATAATCTGTATTACTAACTACTACTTCAATAAATATCATAGCAGATATTATAAATAAAGCTCAAAATAATATTACACATACGATAAATAAAAGATTGGTTAACGCTGTCGAGGAGGTCTGGTAGTGTTTATTATCTGGCGACTGTAGTTATTGGTTTAATGTCGGTTTTGTTGTAAATTTTTGGAAATAGATTAATCTGGAAGTGCTTCGGGGTATATGTGGCCTAATCTCGGGACTAAATTACATACATTTCCGTTACCCATATTTAATTCTGTTTCAATACCTACTTAATTATCCTTATTATTTTAATAGACCCATTTTACTCAGCAAGGTACTGCCTAAATTATACCTGAATTGTTCTTATGACTTTTCCGTGTAAATTGTTTTAAATATTAAGAGGCTCTGAGATGCAATTCATTATCATTGACAAAGTTAATTTAAGTTTTATTTATTGGCAACAAATCAGGTACTATTATTAGATAGATATTTTTGCTTTAGCCTTTTTTTAAATATGTTTAATGAGGTAGCCAAAGTATTATCAGGACTATTCCATAGCCAGTGGCCTACGATACATAATATACTTCAAACGAAGAGCTAAAAAAACGGTACTAAGAATTGGAATAGATAGTAATAAAGTACGTTCAACAGATCGGAGTCAACGCCTGTTGCTTGAAAGATAAGTGAATTTATCTTTGAGATACTGAGGTAAGTTTGAATCAGAAAGGACATTGTATAACAATGAAAGGATATGTATATTACGTCGTTTACGTATCATGGGTCAATGAAGATTACGGTAATAAAGTGTGATCAATTTTTTTTTTGTTTAAAGATAAAACGGATGCAAACATTTTGAAGGCGTTCAAGTTTTTTGAGATGTAGGTAGGTACTTCAATATATTTTAATACATATCAAGGTATATCTTCTGTTTTTTTTCCAGAAATACATAGATATAATTTCACCTTTGTCTAATGATTCTTTGGATCTGTAACGCGTGTTTTGTACTACTTGACGATGAATGGATTGTCTGTATGAGATAAATCTTTTGTTAGGTGTCCTTTTACTAAGCTCAGTCAAGTTTTAGAACAGTCCGCATCCGATTCTATTGACCAGCCAACATATTGGATTCTTTCAGACAATCTTAGCCAAAAAATGATTTTTTTGATAGCACAGTTGGTAGGAGAGAAAACGAGATAAGTTATTAGTTGATGATTATTTTGAAATAAGCGCTGAAAGCGATCACAGGCAGACGGTTGTGTAAAGTACTTAGTATATAAATGTGTTACGTTTCATATAAAATTGATACTGTTATAACGCCTCCTATTAAAATTAATGTACCTTCACGCATAACAATTGCTAACTTTCTGTTGTTTTCTGTACCTATATACTTACCGTTACTTCCGACAACGTTGTCTAATGAACTCGTCATTACATGACGCAGATTTACATAAAACATTGGATAGGAATCAGGGAGAGTTGGCAGCTACGGGTTTTTTATGACAGCTTTTTAACATCTCAATAGAGACAAAGTTGAAATATTATAGGAGAACGAGAACCAGGAACTCAAGGTACCTACAGGGTTTACGACCTGTCATCGGCTGGTTTACGTGATCACTTTATGCGCTTGCGCAACGTTCACCAATTATACCTCCTCATTGAGTTCCCTATCAATCCAATTCATGAAAGTTCTATATACATATTTTAATCATGAAAATCTGTTCGTTTGAAAAAAAGCTTATAAGATGACTCTCACCTCACGACTGTTGCTTTCATTGTTTACAAATAAACCAATTTCTCAATAGATGGCGTTACAAAAAAGTTTCTTCGTCACTTCATAGATGGCGATGGTGTTTTACAGCTTATTTTCAAACGAACAGATTTTCATGATTAAAATATAAGAATGCATAATTGGTGATCATTGCGCAAGCGCATAAAGTGATCACATAAACCAAACGATGACATGTCGTAAGCCCTGTAGGTGCTTAGATGTCTAGATTCTCCTGTAATATACCAATTTCGTCTCTATTGAGATGTTAAAATTTTTCATAAAATATCAATGACTTCCGACAGGGAAAAGATCCAAAGACAAAGCATTTCGCTTGAAATCAACCACTACGCATGTTACTGCCATCTGACGCAATATTCTGTTTTCATGGCTAGCCATGTCCTCTTCTACCTTTTCTATCTGCAGTTCTTTCAATTCTATTTGTCAGTCGTGTTTCATCTATGTTTCCCAATTGGCAAACCTATCCTTCTCATTATTCTGACATTGATTATATAATTGCATAGTTAATACGGCGTCTTTAACTGCATCGTGGCATCTAGATAATGTTTAGCTTATCTTAAGATAAATATGTTTGTTTATATGAGCACTTATAATTATTTCAGTATATGTTGCTGATTGTAACTTATAAGGTTTATAGTTTTTGAGATTAATACAAAGCGCGCTTGATGTGAAATTTCACAAAAACGACTCAAAAAATTATCGAACGATGAAAAGATTAGTCATTTTAGTGAACTTTTTACTCCTCACTAACCCAAGGGGATATAGTGGGGAGTTATGATTTCGCAATTTTCAAGGCTATATTTTTTATTGCAGATTATCAACTAGTATCATGCTGAGATTGTATTCTGAAAGTTTTATCACAATGTATCTGTATGTGTGTGCGACGTACGACGTGTTTATGATACTTTATCAATTATAGACTAAAGTACTCATTCGATTCTTTTCAAATTTAGCAAATATGTATATCTAATACTCGCTTAGACCCCATTAGATTTTGAAAGATATCTGAATAGTGCTTCTCAATTTTTTTAACTATCAAATATTTTCGTACCTAGTCATATTCCGTACCCTGCTTTTCCTCATTGGTATGTGAAGTGTTATTATTATTATCTTTTTTTTCTCTCGTATTGTGTATTTTTTTCATTCTTTTCTCTTTTTTATTTATTTCTCACTAAATACCAATAAATATAAATACTATTGTACCTATTTAACTTTAAAGACTTCACGTTGCTCGGGTTGGTTGGAAGAAATTGCCTTATTGCAATAAACCCGCTTTTGTGCACATTTCCATAAAGTTTATAAATAAATAATAAATAAAAAAATATCTCAATTTTCAAAAAAAAAAAAAACCAAAGCAATGTTTTCTGTGTATACAATATTTTCAAATTGGCCCTCCTGAATTGGCTTCCACTAGGTGAGAGCACGTTTCGTAAATAACCCTGCCCCGATTTTAGTTTCATCGGTTCGCCGAAATCCCAACATATGTAGGTACTGTATGTGAGAGGAGAAGACCCACATAGACAGAGATGGGCCATCTCGTGAACGTGGCCCTATTAAGTTTTGTCCGTTCCCGTTCCAGAGGGGAGGGAAGTCGCGCGGCCCGGAATTGACGTGTCATATAGCTGGGAGGCCGAGCGGATCCCGAGGCTAGTCTCGTACTTGAACTTTGTTGCTCGGCACGTCCGTTTTGTTTGTCCTCGGGTCGGCGCGTGCGGACCAAGCCACCCACACGACCGCAGTAATGCTCCGTGTTTACTTTGGCCTACCTGTTCTATCCCTCCCCCCCCTTCCCGACCTCAGTACTGATAGTGTGTCCCCCCTCCCTCTCCCAATCCTCGCCCTGTGCCGTTCCGAGTTTCCAGTTTATATGGTCGGGTGCTTGCCTACTGCCTATGCTGTCCGACTAACGCTATACAATACGGAATGACAACATGAAGATAAACTTTGCACAATACTTGTTTTTTTTTTTTAGATAAATTTAGTACCTCTCAGTGAGTATTGAGTACTACGAATAAAAAGACAGGTGGTTATATTCAATCTTATATTAAAGAAAAATTAGTACTTAACGCGACTCACCTTTGAATATCATGTTAATAATTATACTTTAGATTAATTTCATTGCAACAAATATAGAGATGAAAAAACAAGGAAAAGGATTGATGAAAACAACCACTAATTACATATAAAATTATATATATTTTATTATTATAAATAGGTAGGTAACCAAAATACATTGTTCCAATGCTAATAATAAAAACAAGAAAACAAAATACAATTTCAATAACATAAATAGGTACCTATATACATTTTTGTTTATTTGGTTTAAACCACCTCGCTAGTCTGAGCTTGTTCCGAGGTGGAATTTATTTGTTTTTTTTTTGCACTGTGGGTCTCCACGGATGTACAGCTGAGCAATAGCCTATTGTAAAAAGTGCAAAAGATGGATGATTGATTGTTATTTTTATATATATCCAACAAATAAAATATTATTTATATATACAGAAACAAAAAAGTAATTTTTAAAATTAAAAAACAAAAAGAAACAATTCAATATTATTGCCCCATTCAAAGTGTGGACACTTGTGTATGGTATCTGAAAGTACAAATTAAATCCTTGCCCCCTTCAAAAACAATGTTAAAAACCGTTTAGTTAAACTTTAGTGTATGTATTTCCCTATACATAGTTGTTACTTAAGTTGTATCTTAAATTCTATCACGTTAAAATATAAGTACCTGTTGAAAATAGATAATAATTTATATATCTAACAACGGCCCCAAAACAGGTAATGCCTAGTGGGGCGTTGTTGATCGATTTATATGTAAATATTTAAGAAATTAAAATAGATCAATTCGAAGACGACCAAAACTTATTTTATTCACGTTCCATACAAGTTATAATGACAAGGAAAAAATCACAATAACCATAGAAAAAGACAAATAATCACAACTCGAATAATTAGCACTGGATACAATTCGATTGTCGGAAGAAATGGATAATGGTAATAAATTCGCCACTTGTACAGTGTAAGGAAGTTTTAAATAAATAAATTAGGTAAGTATTCTACTCAAAAAGGATACTGTGGCGTTTTGTTTTCATTACTCACCCCGAATAGGAAAACTGCGTGATGGTTTGTAATATATAACTTTGTATGTGAAAACTTGTGTATGTATGTACCTAGTAATTAAATTGTTAAGCGTTACAATATACTATAATTTATTATGTCATTTTGTCTTACTGGGGCAAGCCAGGGAGATGGTATGTAAAAGTGCTTAAGGAACTTTAAGCTATCTCTATGTTAGACGATAGAAGAAAATTAACCATAAAATAATACATCTCTATATAATACAGCGAAATTGACACCACGAACCAACACTACACACACCACAGTCCACAATACATTCGGCGACAGACATGTCAAAATTTGTCACAATTTATGACACAAGAGACTAATATTTTTTCGCGAGGACGTTATTTCACTCTATTTGTTGTTATGTGTATATTTTTTAGAGCTGTTTTGAAATTATTGCTATATTTAATTAAAACTATTCAGGGCTTGACGATGTTTTAGTTCTTCGACTTTGCGTTCTAGCAAAAACCACTGCATTTTATACATTTTTTTTATTTATTTCCATGATACATAAAATTAATACAATATAACTAAACTTAAATATTACAATGCAATTTATTACCTCACTAGTCAAAGCCTGTTCTGAGGTTATACTAACAATAATTTCGCAATACATTTTTGCTACATAAATTCTCAATAAACTTCAAGGTATAAAACAATATAAATACTAAACTCATAAAAGAACCGAGAGTATTTAAGTAACCATGAATAAACATAAAATTCTTGGAACAAGAGTTTGAATTTTATCGTGGTTAGTTTTTTTGAGGTTTTTATTAGATGATCTTGATAATAAAAAAAACTAGTGAGTGTAACTTAATATTTAAATTTATGAGAATGTTATTTCTAAATATATCCTAAATTTAATGCTAGGTCACTTTTAAATTTTTACAGTAAGCTGGTACAAGCAAAAATGCTCCAGGATACATAATTAAAATAGGAACCTAAAATTCTGTATTATTTATTTACTGTCTCATTGGACGTCCAACTAGGTGAACCTGTTTTAGGACGTCCGATATTTAGTCACGATTTGTTGGTATCAATAACTCAACTAATTTAAGATGGTTAAAAACTTAGTAAATAAAAATTATGAATGAATAGCGAGCGAACTAGAATATGTTTAATTTATCATTGGATTCATCAATAATGCCGATGGATATAAGCCAACTGTTTATTGTTTTTTTTCAGAGTGTCTAATTTCATATTTTTCCAAGCGTCAGGTAGTATATTGTACATTTTGGGGCCAAGAAATATAAAATTACGCTGTGCGAATGTGGTGCTTGTTTTTTTTCTTTAAGAATGAATGACTAGCTATCGGGTATTCTTGTCTATATTTGTGAGTGTGTAAAATTATTTTCTTAATGTATAAACATTAAGAACTCAAAATTGAGTGAATAATTCATTATCTGAAAGGTTTATTGAGAATGATGCGAAGTATTGATTTTTGCACTTTTAGAAGTGATAAACTTACTTCAATAAACCAAATTAATACTTTGAAGGCTTGGCATCTTATGTGTAGTTATCCCCAAATATCTTGAAATTTTTCTGCCTGGTGAAGGGAGATTTAGTTAACACATCACCCAAGCAAAAAACAAATATGCCTTCTGCGCAAACACGTCATTTTTTAAATGTTTAGCGATAACTGTACACTTATTTTCACATAAAATCAATAAATTATTATATTACGGGTAAAATGTACAAATTGAACACACGAGAATATTTCTGCGAATTATTAAAATGTTTGAATTGTAGTTTTTCTACATTTTTGTGTTTTAACTACGTGTTCTACGATTTTTTACAATACCCAATATATTATTTTGTAATCGAATATTTTTATTATTGCATATGCGCAAACATTGGATTTTTTTCCCTGTCGGGAGTCAAAGATACTTTTTAGCAGATTTTTAATTATCTCAATAGAGACGAAGTTGGAATATTTATTGTAGGAGAACCGGGAAATCAAGGCACCTACAGGGCTTACGACCTGTCATCGGCTGGTTTACGTGATCACTTTATGCGCTTGCGCAACGTTCACCAATTATGCCTTTTTAATGAGATCCCTATCAATTCAATTTTTGAAAGTTCTTTCAAAACTTTCAGAACTTTCAAAAATTGAATTGATAGGGATCTCATTAAAAAGGCATAATTGGTGAACGTTGCGCAAGCGCATAAAGTGATCACGTAAACCAGCCGATGACAGGTCGTAAGCCCTGTAGGTGCCTTGATTTCCCGGTTCTCCTACAATAAATATTCCAACTTCGTCTCTATTGAGATAATTAAAAATCTGTTAAAAAGTATATTATTTTGTGTTGCTTCTCAGTTAACTTACAGGTACCATGTCAAATATTAATCTAACACTCACCCAATATATGAAGTTGCCCCAATCTGGTGACTTGCGGTATTTATCGCCTCACAGATCCAAACTGAGAACACAATGAAAACTTTAACAAAACAACGGGAATAGAACCCGGGACCTTTGGTTCAGCAGTCATATATCTAACCAATTGAGCCACGAAGTGTGATGTGATATTAGTCTGTTCGTGTATTGTTGGTTGGCTAGGCAACCGAGATAAAATAAAATATACGATAACATAATATAAGTAGGTTGTATATTATGGGAGGATGTCTTTATTATAATGATAATAACATCAGGGCAACGCAAGTTTTATTATATAAAAGTACAGGGTTGGTTGGTTGTTTGAATGTATGTATGTATCTCGTATCCCTTGTATCCTCTTGCGGTGCAATCAAATGCAAAATTACCCAGAATTATTTCGATTGCTTCTCCGTGGTGATATGTATGTACCTATGCCTGGTATACATTGTTTCAATTCAAAGCGTCATTTAGTATTTTTTTTAGTTTCAAATTACACCATACACACACTACTATATTCAAACTGAACACATAGGTACTGTGTACACTATTATATTATACTAGTTTGCCTTGGTAGACGCTGTCCTGCCACAGACCGCCTTATATGTAGTCCGCATTTTACATACACCTAATTTTGTTTTGTACTTTATTTCTTTCTTTCAAAAAAATGAGTGGTATAGTCTTAATTACAAAAAACAAATACCAAAAAATATTTGTCATGTCATAACCATTGACAGATCATTTGAGAATGGGTATATTAATTTAAGGCAACCCACTATTTCATTATTGCTCCAGTTTTTGCTACAGTTTTTCATGTAAATATCTAAACAATGTTATTTAAGAAATAATTTATAAAAATAAAGCCCAAACACTATAAGAAACATTATATATATTTTTTTCAAAACATCGACAAATGTCAAATCACCGGAGAAATATGAATGAATTGCAACGTTGTCAACTCAAACAGTAACATAACAACGTTATTGTTGTATTGCTATATATAAATGTCATTATGAATAGTCAAGAATATAAGTGCTTATACTGTGTTTTAGTTATATAATGTTTTTACCACAGTATAAGGAAATATTATGAATAAGACTGTTAAAGTTTATAATATTTTGTTACGTTTCGCGAAGATGAAAATTATTCCTATCACGTAGGTACTCAAGTCGTGCATACATTGGCACAAAAGGCCGTACACGGAAAATAAAATTACCCAAAAAAGGAAAATAACTCCGACGACTGGCAACAATTGAATTTATTATTATTCTATTCCTTTGCATAATTCAAATTAATTATACCGACACGAGTTTCTCACTCCACGGTGGTTCGACGAATGAAACAGACAACGTATTAACGCGGTTTCCACGAATCTAGGCTCGGTCTTCCATTGTAGAAAGACGTTGATTTGATGGCACAACGAGAATATTAATAAACATGGCTCCAGAGAAGATAATAATATTGTCATTCTTTGCCTCTTACAATGTAGCGCTTACGATCTTCATAATGGGAACATTCATAAAACACGTTTTCCGTCCAGTTGATTATCATAGCATCGACAACCATAAGGATTCAAAAGAGACTCGTTCGGTCTTTTAGCGTATTCTCTTTCACGCCCATCTACACAAACGACGCGATCGGATCGTAGAAAGGGACAAAAAACCGATCCGAATAATGTTTTGATAGGAAACGGCGGATACTCCACGGAACGATCGAAATTATCTCGGCAATAATCCGAGGATTCAAATGACGTTTCTGGATGGCACAATTTTGTAGAGCCGTTTCGTTCTCGCATATAAAAACAAATGGCACGATGACAACGATAAAAAGAGACGAAAGATTTATTCGAATAACGATTTGACATAAAACGGGATATACCGGACATACACCAACGGAACAATCGAAATTATCTCGGTAATGATCCCATGGTTCAAGTGACGTTCTTCGATGGGACAGTTTCTTTTTCGTAAATGGTAATAATCAAAACAATAAAATAGAATGAAAAAAATCGAGTATTGTTGTATGCCAACCACAAATCGCAGGGTAATCGAAAATCGAGTAATAATCGAGGATTTATATTATATCTTACATTTAGATAATTTGATTTTGTAAGCTCGATGTTCTTACTGAACCAATATTTAGTATGAATTCATCATTGAAAAATCTAAACAATATATTATCATTTAAATTTAATTGTTCTTAAACAAAATATATTATGACATAGTTATTATCACAGGGGGGCAAGTCCCGTCAAGTGGCGAAATCAAAACCCTCATGATTACCCATGCCATGGATATAATTATCTTATAGAGTTGAATAATGTCGACCAGACTTGCCCCCTTGAGCTATAAATAAAAGATAAAATAGAATAGAATGAAATCAATTCATTAGTCAGTTGAGAAAATGATGACATGTTACGTCTTTTATTTTCACTAGAAAAAAAACGGTGACGCTAGCAAAAATCCAATAGATAGTAATCCTGCTGGTCATCATCATCATCGGCTCCTCAGCCCAGGATGGCAATGTCCTCCTCAAGAAATCGTCTCCATTGCACACTGTCCATGGCCTTTCCTCCAATTTCGCACACCGTCTGTCTGTATGTCCCTCTCGACTCCATTCATCCATCCATCGCAGTTTAGGCCTTCCCACACTTCTCCTTCCCCGGCTGTCTGAATGTCCCTCTCGATTCCATTCATTCATCCATCGCAGTCTAGGCCTTCCATGCTTCCATCTGGACCGTGTTATGAGGATTTTTTTTTGGTGTTTGGTCATCGTCCATACGATGCACGTATCCTAATCAGCGGAGCTTATTGCAATTCTTGCGTGTATTGCAATTTAAGGATATTGATAGCTCATTTTTTTATCACTTTAGGTTAGGTTGGGATGGGTTAGATGAGGTTAGGTTTCGTTAGGTTGTACTCCTATTTGGTCAAATTCATATAGGTAGAAAACAAAAAACCTTATCTAATCCATGTAACCAAAAGAGTATATTTAAATGTGTTAGTGCTGGTGTTTATGGAACGGAAGAGTACCTTTATTTTTTGTAAATTATTCACATATTCTATGAACCTTTATGTATAACATGTATTTTTTATTGTGCATATATACTTTCATTATCAGCTTCACACTATTTTTCCTTAGATTCGTATTATTATTAATCTCCCCATTTCAATTTGTTTTGAACCGAGCGACTCGGCAAAAACTCGTTTAGAGACAGACAAGACAGTCCGTATCACCTCGCCTTAACTCACCTCGTCTCACCTTACCTCAACACAATATATTGTACAAAAAATCCCCCCGGTGTTCATTTTTTTCTTCCCAGAACTATTTGGTGCTGTCGTTATAGCTGTCTCTTGTCTGACTCCCTTTTATCGAACTAGTGCGAGAGGGACGGGGGCAGTTAATCGAGTTTTACCGATGGTCATTTTGTCTTAGTTCATTGTTTTTTTTTGAGCTCCACTGACTGGAATAATGGAGAGTTTTGATTTCACAATTTTTGTATTTTTTTACACCAATTTATCGAAGGTTCTCATGTACAGAGTGTATGCGATGCGTTTCAGAATGATTTTGTGTGTATGGCGTATTACCACAGATGTGCAAAATGTGTACCTACCCAAAACCATTTGATATTGAAAAAGGAAACAAGTCAAACTTTCCCATTTGAAAATACTAAATGTATAATGGTTTTAAGGAAAGGATTTTTAAAAACAAAATATCTATTTTCAAAATGCATTGAAAATTCAAAATGGTTTCTCAGGTCAAACAATGAAGGAGTAAAATTAATACGGCATTTTATTGATCTTATTATTTTTTTATTTGCACAATTTTTGTTTTGTTATTTTTTTATTTATCTTAAGTATTTTCGCAGGACTAATGTAGACAAGCTTAAATAAATAGAAATAACTATGGAAAATCTAATTTAGAGTGTCTAGGATAAAACATGATAAAATTGGGATAGTAAGAAAAATGTTGCAAAAATGCATATAAATTGGTAAATGCACCGAGAAAATCATTTCAAATGAAAATGGGTGAAAATATATTTAAAGTAATATAAAAAGGAGATAATATTCAAAATAATATAAAAAGGAAATAACGCTCAAAATAATATAAAAAGGAAATAATATTCAAAATAATATAAAAAGGAAATAATATTCAAAAAGGAAAACACGCATTTTTCATTTCCATTTGAAATAAAGCATATCTCGGCGTATTACGAAATTTTGTGTAGGTTCTCGGTACAGCCCAAACTTAATTATTGATAAAGTTCGATTGACTTCATAATGATAAAGTTCGATTGACTTCATAATGATAAAGTTCGATTTGACTTATTTAGTCCGATTGACTTCATGTTGATATCACATGATATGATGCATTAACGACCTAATCAGATAAAATAAAAAGAGTTAATTAGTTTTTCATATAGAAAACGATAATAAATGCTCTCACGATGTGGAATATTGAGTTTTTTTACTTCGTTTGAATTTTTAGACGAAATAAATATACTCCACACAAATGCATTCAGAGATTCAATGAAAAAATCATCTGTAAAAAGTTTAAAATGGTAGCACATTCTAAAATATCAAAATATTCATTAAAAAATAATGTATAATGTATACAATTTTAATGTAGGTACCATAAATGCGTTCAGAGAAGAAGGAAAAAATGTACATTTACATAGTGGTTGAGAGTTTAGTGTTGGTCACTATTCACTAGTTTATTTTGTTTTGTATAATACTGATGTGTCTGTGCCTTCTTTGGTTATATCCCCAAATATAATAATAGCGTATAGGAGAAAATGAGAGTAAAGGAATGTATATTTTTGTTAGGAAATGGTCCTATTAAAGATAATGTCAATGTTGTTTACTAAAATAATAACCATCGTCTTTTAATGCAGGAAACGATCGAATCCTTTTTACTCGAAGGACGATAGAGAGTAATGTCATTTTTGTACGTCAAGGCTGTCCAACTGACGTCCTACAAGGATATTTTTACCATATCTAAAAAACGGAGGAGCTTCTCAATTATTCGTCGTAATATTTTTTTTATACATCATGAGGGGTAGTTTTTTGCCACGTTGTCCGATTTCATATTCTTAATTATTTTTTAGAAAGCGTGTATCTCAAGAGTGATATACATAACAAAGATATCTGATGGTGGGATCCGCGAGAAAATCGTCATTTCTTCAATTTATATATTTATTTATTTGGAACAGAAAACAGCGACAGCAAAATAATATACCAAAAAATGAATTAAGTCATGCGCCAGAACTACTATCCACAAATTAAAACAAGGTGATCAACGAACAAAAAAAAATAATTCAAAAGAGATAATTACTAAAATAAATAATCGAACAATAATAATAATAACCAGTAGTATAGTTGTAGCCAAACATCTTGAACTTTTAGCCGAGAAAGGGGGCGATTTGCACGTAAACCAACGAAGCAAAAAGACACAAATTTGCGCTTTGCGCAACCGGAAGCTTATTCAAGATGTTTGGCGAAAATTATAGTAGTGTGTAGAAGATTTTGATCGGAGATGAAGTGTTTGAAAATGCATACACGACGTATGGCCGAATAATTCTTTACCACGTAGACCGATTTTTATGATTATTTTTTTGTTGGAAAGGGATGGTTGGAAAAAAATGCCTATTGGCAATAAGCCCGCCGTGGTATATTATATTTGTTTATATTATGTGCAAAAAGATAAAATATACAAAATAAATAATATAAATAAAATAAATAAATTAAATACATAGAGGTTGATTCATGTAATTTTCTTCAAATCTTATTAGCATTATTAAATTATATTTGAACAAATCTATGTAGGGTTAGGTAGGATATTATGTATTTCCTTTTGTCGTATTTATAAATATTCAATGTTTTCGTTTAATTAAAAATGCCTGCAATATAAACTGTGAGCTTTCTTTATTTTTTTCAACGCAAGTGTGGGATGTTGTGATTTTTAAAAAGGGGCACCCAGTGCATGTGAAGTGTAGATTAGATAAGCATCCACCCCCAGTACAAACGATCCTGGTAACATTTGTTCTGCCGCCTCTGATATACGGTGGCGCTGGGGGGGCCATCGCTGAGCCCACTGCGCATAGTGGCACCAGATGATGATAACCGACGCGTGGTTCATGTACATACATACAATAGTTTAGAGAGAATGTGCAGAGGGGGTTGTTAGTTTGATCTCCAGGGGACTGTGCAGTTCGAATTACCAATGGGGTACATACTTTAGTGAATACATTTCGTAACGGGCGCAAGTTAAGTTCACATGTGATCAGATTAAATGCTTGACTTAACGGAGCAAAGTCCAAGATTTATTATTTTACGCCAGAAAAAAAATACATTACGCTCCTTTATTTTCATAGTGCCACTATACAAAATTGTAAATATAAAATTTTTATTTCCAGCTACGTATTTTATGTAGATGAGCACTATCTACTGAACACAGAAACACCAGATCTCTAGTTCAAATAATATTTACTACCAATTGGCTTTATTGCGAATTGTATTTTTTCAAATTAAATAGGTAAATCCGAAACTTTAATCACTGATTGTGAAAAATATTTTTTTTGTTCAGTGTCACTATCAAAATAAAGGTGCGATTTGTAAATTATATTATTCTACATATATTTTAGTGTAGCCTTTTCACTTGTAAATAACGTATCTTTCATGTTCCTAATGTCGTTCCAAATAATTATGGTTAACAATTTTTTAATAACAACTTTTAATATTATTTGTTTTCATTTTTATCGGCACCGGCTTAGAATAGTGCTTCCACTATTTTCTATTTTTGTTTTTGTTTTGTAATCGAAAATACAACAGGCAACAATAACATCTCACATAGATCAGCAATGAGGTTCACCACCCATTCAGAATGTTGGTTGCCTTTTAAGGTGAGACAAGACTGGCGTATGGGTAAATACGCATGTATTGTGCTCCCTTTTACAAGTTTATGCACAGTAATTATCAACAAGTGGCCTAAGTCTCCAATTTTGTTGATTTTTTTGTCTATAAATAGAAAATATTATAAGGATTACGGGAAAAATATTGCACATATACCAACCAAGCAAAAATACACAAATTCGCCCTCTGCGCACCCGGAAGTCTGTCTCAAGTTGTTTTACGATGATTATCAGACATTTATTGCAAACGTAATTTTATAATAAATCTGTTATAGTACAAAATTCAGTTGTGCAATGAGTCCCTACAAGTTCACAATCGGCGATCACCTATCCGAGACCGCGCACAATCATGAACGAAGCTATGAATACGACATAACTTTTTATGCATTTATTAATAAATCATATTTTTTCTATTTTATTCTTAATATTGCGTTTATTCTAATTTTTAATTAACACATTTTTTCGTACTAACACATTTTTTTAATTTTAATTAACACATTTTGTGTGAAAATAAGCGAGTTAAAAATAATTCTTCATTATTTTATATTTCGCAACAAAATTATGAATACGTATTTTGCAATCATTCACGAAAATTATAGAAATGGTTCGTGATGCATATTAAACTTTCATTATAGGCACTTAAAATAGAACTAGGTTAACTAAATATTAGTTCCTACTTATCACAAACCTTGGATTTCCTCTTTTGTGATTTTACAGTATACACAAAAAAACTAGCTCATTTTTTATTTGCAAAACAAATATTTGACTCATTTTTTTGCATATTAATTCTTTCTTGTCACTTTTAATCAAAGACCTTATTATATAAGGTCTTTGCTTGTAATAAATATCCTCACCCATATCCCGACTCTATAAATAGAAGTTGAATGTCTGATGTATGTAAGTGAAACATGGACGTCGCACAAGAGGAATGCATGTGAGGTTTTTAATTTATTTTGTAATTGTTTACGCGGTAACATATATCGTAGAACCTCATCTTTGCGTTTTGCAAAACCAAATTACTGTTTAAGGTTCCGATAAGATTTATTTGCTTTCATGGGACGATCGTTTCGGTCAAACTCAATGAATGGATGCAGTAAAGATGGGATATGTGGTTTAGACAAATAACTAACAAAACACGTACCTACGATAGAATATAAAATGTTGGTGTCGAATGACAACAAAACATAAAATAATATTGTAATATCAGAATGAAAGTGCGGTGGTTCGGACATATTCTATTTTTATTTTTCGGTACCATATACCAATATACTATTTTACCAAATCTAATTGAGACTTCACGCAACTTGGAACGATTGGAAGAGTCTGTCTTATGGTAATAAACCCGCATTTATACATTTATTAGTTCTAAAATAACCAGAAAAGGGGAACTATTTAATTTTAAAATAACTAACTCGAATGTGGGTCAGTACCTACTCTCCTCCAAACAGAGCTTATGCATTTTATAATAGAGTTTCGATAGCACCACCATATGTATATTAACCTTTTCACAGATCTCCCAATTTATCGAAAGAATATATGTAGATGGGTCGGTGGCAGAGCGGTTAGTGCGCTGGGCTAGTAATCCAGTGATCGCGAGTTCGAATCCTGCCTCGACCGATTTCGTTCACCTATAGCACAAGCATTTATTTGCTTATTTAAGGGAACGTAGGAAGATGTATAATGTACTTCTTTAACAAGGACATATTCATTAAAAAAAATTAAACATAAATTAAATAGGCAAAATATTTTAGTATTTTTTTTTACTAATAATGAACAGCAAAAAACTTTGTATTTTTCTCGGTGTTAATTTTATTTTTTCAATGTAAACTGAATTATTTACGTTTTTCTTTCAAATATCGTTTTATTAACTTTGTGGCTTTGTATTATATAAACCACGTTATTGAAATTGCGAACGGTTTCGGAAATAACCGTTTCCTCCTCAGGCTGATTTTCAACTAACAAATTAAATAACACATAAATAATATATTAAAATATAATATGTAGATACGTGATAAGAGAGTTGTATTTTTTCTAAGAAAACTGTACCTATATTATAGTTAACATTCCTTCATATGACAGTCGACGGCACCCGATCTTAAATGTAGAATCTCTAAAAGGCATAAACTCTCTTTTTTAAAGTCAATCATGTAGTTTGTATGCAAATGACAGTGTCACACACAGTTCTGTCTCTGTAGCGACGTTCGGCCAGATCTTCCGCAGTTCCTAGGAATTACATACCGTGTGTATGTATGGATGTAGGTATGTCTGATGTCAAAATATCCGTGCAGCGAACGGGCGCAGCGAAACTTGGGATCATTCCGGTAACGCTCGCCAGAGGTAAAGATTCATAAACCATGGCGCGCGCGTCTCTTCAAATAAAGAAGAATGGCAAAAAAGTTCTTCCATTCGTTCGCCTGCAAGTATATAAATATACCATCACGCTACATTTTCACGGGATAAGCAGAGAGTTCTGAAAGTAATTTATTCAATCCTGACACGCATTCATCGCCTCATTGTCTTCTTCTTCTTCTTCTTTATTATTTATTGGTTCTGCACCCGATTTGCGAGTGATTTAACCATTTTCATACATATCTAATCATTTACATATTTATAATAAAGATATACAACTATACAGATAAGTATACAGAATAATAACAGAAACAATAACCATAAGAAACATCACAAATTAAAACATAATTATTGAATAAATTAGTGTACCTCTATAGGTATATAAAAAATAAATAGGATTAACCATTTGCACATTTCTAGTGCCGGGTAATAATTCTATGGCCAGGTATGTTATTTACATAACAATAAAATTAAATATACACAATATTAAGAAATAAACTTAATAAAAGAAAAAATAAACCTTAAAAAATATGTTCCACAATTAAAAACAACGTTAAAAAAAACAAAAGTGATAAATAAATCTGTGGAGATATAACAAAAATATAATTTTATCCCAATAACATTGACGCCGTCATTGCCGTTTCGTATATATATTTTCTACCTACCGGACACGCACCGGTGAGGTGATATAATAATAATACAATAGAATAGATAGCTGAATACCGGGTGATTCAGAAAATTGTTTTCTGTTTACAGTCAAGTACAAGAAACATAAAAAAAATATTTAAAAGGTATTATATAAATACCTATATACATACAAACACACACATACGTACACACGCATATGCACATACGCACACACGTACATACATAAATGCTCCTACATATACACACACATACATACACATATACATATATATATATATACACATATATACACATAGACACACGTAAACATATGCACACATACATATTTTTAACGAAAAAGTATGGGTGGAGTATTCTTCAAATTTTTTTATTGTATTTATTTAGATGTTGTAATATACAATAATGTATTCTTTTACTTTTCATAGACAGTAAGGATTGCATGTTAATTGGGAACGTGGTACATATATCTCGGATGTTATTCATAAACTCGCCATTGGGCAAGAGCGGGCAATTGAAGAAAATGTGATCAATGTTTTCTTCTTCTGTCTCACAATTACAAAGAGGAGAGTCAATTATGTGAAGCCTAGCCAAATGAGATGCCAGAACACAATGACCCAATCTTAGTCGGGTAATTAATGACACACTAGTCTTAGAGATCTTCAAACCTTTATACCAAGCATGTGAGGGAATACAAGATTGGATTGATTTATAGTGGGATCCTTTAGGGGAGTCAATAAACATTTCATTCCATTTCAACATTAAGAAGTTCTTGATTACGTTAACACAGTCCCTCAAAGGCAGAGAAAAGGATTTTGGTATTATACCACAGGTGCAAGCTTTTTTCGCGAGATAGTCGGCCTTTTCGTTTCCATTTATTCCCACGTGGGATGGTATCCAGGCCAAAACAATACTGATATTTCTCGAGGAAGCAATAAATAGAAACTTTCTGATATCGCTTACCAGATAATCAGTTTTGGAAGAAAATGGCATAGATAAAGTGTTTATTAAACTAAGAGAATCAGTAAAAATCACTGTCTGGGATAAATTAGAAGTGAGAATTTCGATCACAGCTTCTTTTAGGGCAATACATTCAGCGGTAAAAATGGAAGCAGTGTGTGGAAGTTGAAACATTTTTTCAATCATCAGGGAAGGAGCATGGAAGGCAGAACCACAACCACCATCTTGGGACTTTGACCCGTCAGTAAAAAAAAATACATGGGAAGGCCACTTGTTATCCACTATTTGACTGAAAAATCTATTTACCTGAGTAGGGTTCAGTGTCAATAGTGATTTTTGGAATTCGGGACATTCAGATATATCTGGAGAAAAAATCACGGCTTTGTAGGGAATTGCAAAAATGGGGAGAGATGATGAAAGAACATCTGGAAAAGTTTTAATTAAGAAGTTCCAAGAAGAGCAAAGCAATGGCGAGATTTTTGAGTGCCACGCTGAAGTACTCAAAGGGGTCTCAAAAAGATACTGTAACTTTGGAAAAAGAGGATGTTCTATGTTATATAACCTAGAAATTAAGAATTTGGAAGCCAAGAATTTTCTTCTTAAGTTTAAAGGCATCTCTAAACATTCCGCTTGTAGAGCAACTATAGGACTAGATCTCATTGCTCCCAGAATAAGTCTTAGGCATTTTGATTGGACAACATCCAATTTCTTGGACAAATACAATGGAAGTGGATCGAGAAGGAAGCAACCATAATCAATATGACTGCGAACAATAGCGGAATATAACATTTTCATGGTGGTGGGATGAGCACCCCACCAAACTTTTGAAACCGCTCTAAGAACGTTAAGGCTAATTTCGCATCTTGTCACCACATGCTCTATGTGCATGTTCCATGTCAATTTTCGATGTAAAATCATTCCTAAAAACTTGCACGATTCTGTCATCGGAAGATGATTGCCATCCAGCATTATTAAAACATCTGGAACCCTATGCTTATTAGAAAATATAACAGTTTTACTTTTGCACGGGGATAAACTAAGTCCATTACTAGCAAACCACTCACTCAAGGAACTCAATGTGCTCTCCAATAACTTAGAAGAACGACCTAATGATTTATCCGTACAATAAACAACAAAGTCATCCGCGTACTGTAAGACACTACAGTTATTAGGGATGCATGAACTGAGGTCATAAGTGTAGATGTTGAATAACAGGGGACTCAACACAGATCCCTGCGGTAAACCCCTGTAAGTAGCTCTGGAGTGTATACCAGTAGGAGTCTCCACCAGAAGCTTTCTTTCACACATAATATTGAAAACTAGTTGACATATGTCTTCCGGAATACCCAAAAATACCATCTTATTGAAGAGAACGGAAAGAAGTACATTGTCATAAGCACTGTCAATATCCAAAAAACATGCAATTAAGTCATTTTTCTTACTTCGAGAAATTTGAATATCTGAAACTAGTGTGCTAAGGCAATCAAGACAAGATTTACCCTTTCTAAAGCCAAATTGGTAAGCTGGGAGAAGGGAATTACCTTCAATAAAACACTCCAGTCTTGTTTTTACTATACGTTCTAACACTTTGAGAAAGCAACAGGATAGTGCAATAGGCCTATAAGATGATCCCAAAGAGGGGTCCTTCCTTGGTTTAGGTATGGGAATAACATATTGAACCTTCCACGAATCCGGAACCACACCCAAACGGAGAATGGTGTTGTAAAGATCCACTATAATTTGGGAAAAGCTAGTAGGGAAGTGCCGAAAGAATGCATAAGGAAACATATCAGGGCCTGGCGATGTATCGCCGGTGGAACTAATAGCAATTTGAAGTTCTTCTAGAGTGAACTGAGACGACACCCAACTGGACCGTACTGGGGTGACAGGCGATCGGCGAGTTTCTGAAACATCCGGAGCATAAGGAGGAGAAAGTTTGTCAACAAATTCTTCAATCCATGATGTGCATCTTCTAATATTCGGTTTGTTAGAGAAGGAACCTCTAAATCTTCGAATTGAACCCCAAACATCTGCAATATTTGAATCAGGTGACAGTGAACAACAGAACCTATACCACCCTTGTCTCTTTTTACTTCTCAGTAGTCTCTTAGTCTCAGCTTGAACTTTACGTGTCGTTAAATAATTTTCCAATGACATATCTTTTTTGTATTTCTTCACAGCTTCAGACCTAAGATTAATCATCTGTGTACAGTCATCGTCCCACCATGGGGGAGAAATTCTACCGTGTTCTCTCGACCTAAGTTTTGGAATACTGTATTTAGTAGCATTGTGAATCAAGGAAGTGACATTGTCTACCATTTTATTAACATCATTATTTTGCTCAATAATTAATGATTCAAGGTTGCTTTCAATAGTTTTTGAAAATTTTTCCCAGTTAGCCTTTTTAATATTATACCGATCCTTCTTACTAACGACCAATGATTGTTTAATTGCGTGGTTGACGAAAGAAATTATTATCGGGAAATGATCGCTAGAATAGGGATCATTGAGAATACACCAAGATGACATTTGAGCCAAATCATTAGTGCATATGGATATATCCACTGCACTTGGTTTCTGTCTTGGGGGAGCAAAGCGTGTCGGATCACCATTATTTAAAATACATAAATTAAACTCGTCAACTAAGTCCAGAATCATCTTTCCAGCAGAGTCAGCCTGCTGACATCCCCAAGAAGGGGAATGAGCGTTCAAATCCCCAAGTATCATATACGATGATGATAGTCTTGACACGATATCTTTCCAAAAAGATACATCAACTGGGCTTCTTGGCGCAGAATAAGCTGACACTATAGAAACATTCCAAATCTTAGCCGCAACCACCTGTATTTTTGAACAGTTAGGTACACAGATCGTTGTGAAAGGTAAAGAATCTTTTATCATAAGAGCTGCACCGCCACGGCCATCGTGACGGTCATCCCTTATGCAGGCATAACCTGGAAAGTTTACAAATGAACCTGTTGAAAACCAAGTTTCCGAAATGGCGACGACATCAATGTTATGGGATTTACACAAAAGAATAATATCATCACGATTTGAAACTGCACTTCTGCAGTTCCATTGTAAAACCTTAAGACAGGGGATTTTTTTCAGAGGAGCTATTTTCGTTGTATATAATTTTTAAAAATTCAGTAAGGTTAGCAACGATGGACGGTGATATAGATAATGGATTTGAAACCAATTGTAGCAGGAACAGTGAGACTTTATCAATCAAAATTTTAACATCTGAGTCACAAGTGTTAGTATCGTTTCCAGAATGTTGAAGAGCGCAACCATTTGTAGGATTAGACGCTTGCCCATTTTGATAAAATAGGTTGGCGTTATGATCTTTTGCGTTGAATCCAGTATATATGGGTTTTTTCGGAGATGAACGAGAAGTTCCAATATGTGGTATCAAATTGATATGAGAAGACTTCGGAGGAGAAGAATCAGCTACAGATACTTTATCCGAATACAAACATCTCCTAGGATGGGCAGCTAATGCTTCTTTGTAAGAGACGTTCTTCGTTGCCATTGTAGTTTTAACATCTTGTTGTCTCTTATATTCAGGGCACGAAATATTGGCTGCTGTATGAATTCCCCCACAATTGACACATTTGAGTTCTTTTGAAAGACACTGTTCCGCAGAATGGGGTTCACCACATTTATAGCATCGGACAGTCGATCTACACTGGATTTTAGTGTGACCGTATCTGCAACAGTTGTAACACAAAATGGTGGGAAATACATATTGATCCACACGAAAAGCATTGTTGAAAAGGTACACATATTCTGGCAAAATCTGGCCCTCAAATGTCAAAACCACGGATTGTGTTGGTTTCCATGTGATGCCTTCTTCAGAGGTTACCTTTCTGTTAAGACGCCGAGCCTTAATAATTTTTCCAGAACTTTGCGGGATCTCCGCGAATTCCAGAATTTCTTCGTTAGTTATTTCATCGGATACACCACGAACAATACCCAATTTGGTGAGCATGAAAGATGGGATAAATGCCTTTAGACCGTTATCCAACAAAAAATTACTTATAAGGAATTCGTTTGCTGAGGCTGCCGACACAAAACAAATGGAAACTTTAAATTTTCCCTCCATTTTTATGGATCCTGGGGCAATTCCTTTAATTCTTGCTACGTGAAGTTTTTTCCCAAATTCTAGAGGTTTAATTAATTTTGAAGTGTCTTGGTTTTGCACATAGATTAGATAAGGTCCAATATCTTGGGGTTTATATTTTAGAGAAAGAGGAGGCGGAGAAGTCGAAATCGATGTAGTCGGTGTAGTCGTAGTAGGAGATATGGCGGAGATAGCAGGGATCTTGCGGGGATTTGTGTAAAGTATCGGGGAACTTGGGCGTTTGCGGGGGTCAGGTGGCTCGAGTGGCGGCTCCATATTGGAGCCACCACGGTGAACTACACTTTTCACAGACGTAGTTTATCAAAAATATAATGTTCTAATTAATACCAATTAAAAAAAAAAAAAAAATAGTTTGGTGTCACCCTGTACACAACAACAATTTGTAACAAACACAACACTGAATGTTCAACGCGACCGCTGCAGTCAATAGCGAATCGAGTACTGTGCTCATTGTCTTCATCGTCTCATACTAAATCACACGTTGTTCTTGCCCTGATGAAAGCCGCTCCTGCAGATTGTGATTTTTTTTTGCTTAACTTATGTAACTATATTTTTTCTTATTCTTTTTTTATACTTAACTTTTGCAACCGAATTTTCTCTTATTTATATGCAACTCTTACTTGTGTATCTCACGTGTGTGATTGAATACGAGCTCATGTAATTTTGTGTGCATCCATAATTGGACGTCCAGCACTCATAATAATAACCAATATTGTTTTCTTTTTATGAAAATTGTAAGCTGGATGTCTGTCGATGTACCCTTTTTTAATAAAAAAGTAATAAATTGTGTACCACTTCAAATCCACGTAAAATTACATATTAATGTGTTTTGGTAAAATATTTTAAACATTTTCACGAAAACGTCAGGTTAAAAATACTTGGTTTTAGAAACACAGAGTAAGCAGGTCTGTGTTTAGAAATCATTTATACAGAATGTTTAGGTTAGGTACGTAAACAAAATGAAATTTAAGTACATATTTGTCTGATTTATGTGTACAATTAAGTGGACAAAGGTGGGTTTATTGCCATAAGACTACTCTTACACCTAACCTAACCCTAGCAATATAAAACTGATCATAGCAAAAAGAAAGACGCACAAGTGTAAATATTAATTTATATTTTAAACGATTATTTTATACAAATAAGCAAAATAATAAAACAATGTGAATCTTAATTAATCACATTCGGTATAAAATGAATAAAAATGCAAGATTGATTATTACAATGG
The DNA here is from genome assembly GCA_963576475.1 of Molanna angustata. Taxonomy (NCBI): domain Eukaryota; kingdom Metazoa; phylum Arthropoda; class Insecta; order Trichoptera; family Molannidae; genus Molanna; species Molanna angustata. Next base: position 26,817,564 of record OY754978.1, on the reverse strand, counting down.
CGAAATGAAGAAGGGAAATGAAATAGATATGAACGGATATGTATCCGTTGCTATAAAAATCTAAAAGTTTGAGATGTTGAGTCGATTCCAGTGTAGAGAGTAGAGTTGATATTATTTCCTAGCGCGCGCACCACACTTGTCTGTGACTATTTTATTAATCACATGGGGCCTCGGCGATTGGTCGGGCGGCCGTAATATAAATGAAATGTAGAGAGGGGATCCCGTAATGTATTCCTGGGGGTCCTTCACAGCCAACAGCCGAGGCTCCTACGATCGATACTCTACCGATGCGCCCCGAAGCGCTAAATAATGCGCCCGACAACCTGAAACCGCCGGCACTCTCTGTACTAAACAGAAACTATACACAGAGAGAAAGTACCTTCCTTCCTCTGGCTAACCTCTTCTTCGTCAGCTCACTAACAACCGTTGAAAATCGTAACCCCTATAACAGTTCTTATAGTTTGCGCGACATCTGAAACGTTGCAACAAATGCACGACGGAAAAATGCTAAATACAATGTGATGTCGGTATATTTTTGCTGGATAGGCAGATACCATCCAGAGCCATTTTTTTTCCTTTTAATAGATTCGCCTTGTAGAAATATTCAATGATTCATTTTACTTGTTATTGTTAACTTTCTATGTACATTTACGTATTTTGAATTAGTTCTTATACCCTTTTCATTAACTTCGCTTATCTGTATTGGAATTTTGCAATCGACTTCTAACTTTCCAACTAGTTGGAGCTCTGACACATTCAGAATTTGTGTATTCCCGAAGACAATGCACGTGTTTTTAGCTTGTTCATTTGATATTCAGATTATTAAACGTAAACAAAGCAATGCGTTTTTGGCTGAGCGTTAATAAAATTTTAATTTTATTCAGTTAGATGCAACAATAATATTTTACCAATGTGTATGAAAACGAATATTTTTGTAAAAGTTCCATATACGCAAACATTGGATTTTTTCCCTGTCGGGAGTCAATAAATGTAGATCACAGGTATTAAGCCCTGTAGGTGCCTTGAGTTCTTGGTTCTTCTATAATATTCCAACTTCGTCTCTATTGAGATGATAAAAATTTGTCAAAAAAATACCATTGACTCCCGATAGGGAAAAAATTCAACGTTTGCTTATATGCAACTTTTAGAAAAAATAATAATTTCTTTTTACATGTTTTCAGTGGAAAAACAGTAAACAGTAAATAATATACATTTCTAAATATTATTTAACTGCGAACTAAATTAAAATAAAGTGGTCGGCCTTCGTGGCTCAGTTGGTTAGGTATCTGACTGCTGATCCAAAGGTCCCGGGTTCCATTCCCGGTGGAGACACAGTTTTTAAAAATTGTGTTTTCAGTCTGGATCTGTGAGACGATAAATATCGTAAGTCTCCATAATGTGGCAACTTGTCATTGGGTGCGTGTTAAATAATTATTACTAACCTGTTAGTTGCCTGAGAAGCTACATAATTTTTTTTTTATTTTAAAAGGAAAATTTATTAAGTAATTTAATGTATGCTAGAGAAAAATCGATTACAAATTAATGTAATGTGTGAAGAAAAATTTGAAAAGGATGATCTCAATTGTTTTTTCTTATACCTTCTTGTTTATCTCATTTTTGTTTTGTTCGTTTTAAAATGTCGATGTTTGATGGTTTTATTTTGTCTTGGTTTTTTAATAATATATAATTTAATTAAAAACAATCATTGAAATCGGACAATGTGGCAACTAAAATTTATCTAAATACAACATAAATCATCGTCATTTATCTTATGCGATTCCAAAATCTACAAATCTTGTTTTTCATATCCAATATTGTCCTGGACTCCTCTTTGCTCTAAATAAATGCAATATGTATGGGTGCCTAAATATTTGATTGTGAAGGGGTTCGCTCAACCGGGCCGTAGCAAGTCGGTGTCGGAAGGCGTCTGAACTCGACTCCCTCATTATGCAAATCTCTCAGCCACACCGCACCGCACCGCACCTCGCTTCGTGTGTTTCAATACTCGGGACATCTGGCGGTACTTGTTGTTTTTGCTACTTGTATAATATTACAATCATATTATAATAGGTACTATGTGTATAATTTTGATTAATCATCATTATTACACGACACGCGCTGCACATTACTGAGGCCACTGGTCAAACACCTTCACTTACTTGCATTGCTATCGCACATGAACAATGATCTGTTTTTTTAATACGGTATTTTGTTTGATTTTCGTGATTTTTCAACCGACTTCTGATGACGGAGGAGGTTATCAATTAACTTTTTTATGTATTTTCAGCGATTTCTTCTTACCACGTTGACCGATTACGATAATTCTTTTTTAATTAGGAAGGGGGTATCTTCTGATTGATCCCGTTTCAATTTGGTTAAGATATGATCATGGGATCCGTGTGAAATTCATCAAACTATTCAATTTGCACTTCAGCGATTCTTGAACTCTTCAACATTGTACGATTTTAATGTTTTTTTTTTAATAGGAAGTGAGTGCTTCAGATATTTTCGACACACAAAAACGTAGTTTTTTTATGTTGTTGCGTCCTTTAAAAAAATATTTATTTATTTATTTGTAATCTAAAATAGTAACAAAATAATATACAAAACAATAAAATAAAACGTGCGCCAGAAACATCAATCCACAAATTTAAACAATACAACAAAAATATTCAGATTTTCTCAAAATAAATTAGAGGCGTGGTGGCAGAGCGGTTAGCGCGCTGGGTTAGTAATCCAGTGGTCGCGAGTCACCAGTAGTACAAGCATTTACGCTTAGTTTAGGGAATTATTAGGATGTACTCGTATATGTACTTCATTCTTTAAAAAAATACGAATAAAACAATATAGCGTGTTATAACGTAGAGTATCTAAATTAATGAGTCATATCTACATAAAGTAGGTAGGTACCTATGAAATTTATATAATGTTTTTATATTACGTAATGTTTTCGTGGCATTTAAATTCTTTTTACTGAAAAAAGTTTCCTACTCTGCGCCATTTTAACTGTTTTGAGGTATGTTCTTGAAGGGTTTCCAAATTCGTAAAGAACACAAGGCCACGATTTATTATGTGACGAGCATTACCTACAATTTTAACATCGGTGACGTCATTGATATATCTTGTGGGATGTACAGAGAGAACAGTATCTTAGACATTACTAAATTTTATTTATTATCGATCGATAATTATTACGAATTACCTACGTTCTGCAGTTCCAAACCCTATTCACTCTGCTGGGGTTTTTAACACTTAAAAATTACCCAAGTACAATCAGCTAGACTATAGTGTTGATGTTACGTTTTTTTAATCCATACAAATATTTCAAAAAACAAAAATTAGCGAATGAAATTCATGTTTATTCATATTTTGAATAATATTAAATTGAGATGGTTCTCGGCCACATGGGGAGAATGAACTAATAACAAACACCTGACGAAGAAAATATACAAAGCGGACAGGAATGGATTCCACGACCATATTGTACAACTTGCTGAAAAAGATTTTTTTTAACAACATAAAATCATGTATTCGACGTTGCATGAATGTTGATTAGGCGATGGATGTGTGCCAGGATAGAAAAATTTGGCGCTCTGTTCTCTGCGTGATGGTATTGTATGTATGTATCGTATCGTATACTCAATAAAATCATCGTAATTTTGATAATGAAAATTATATATTTGTCAACTCTCTTATGCCCAGTTTTACATAGTCACAGGCTTGAAGAAATCTCACGACAATCCATGTCTGTGAATATTATTTTCACCGACAATGATTGGAATTTTTTGCACAATTGTGCCGAGACCATGAGTCTAGAGGAGTTTCTAGAGCTACTCTTCGTGCCATGCATTCTTTGTCTTTCTTACTAGCGTTCTGCGAAGGGGCTGTTTCCAGTTCCCATCTGAGGAGCGGGTGGAGGTTGGCGTAGATAATGAAGATATAATATTTCAAAATTAACATACCAAAGAAAAATACATATATCTGCATCCCAGAAAGAAGTCGTATAATAGGGGAATACTACTTATTAATGACCTGCTCACATGTGTAAGAGAATATTAAGAGATCAGAACAAAATTTAAATTTATTTAAAATGTCATGTTTTGGCAACATCTAATCCTATAAAATGAATCCTCGTATCTCGAACACGAGTTTTTTTTAATTCTATCGAGATAGTATTAATGTTGTAATTTTATAGTTGTAATATTGCGTACATAAAAAACTTTACATAAATAATTAAAAAATATATATTTTATTTCTTCTCTGGCAACCAACCAATCAATAATAAGAATATTCGTTTATTATGAAAAAAAAATTATATAACGTTTCGGACTTATTACCCATATTCAATTTCTACAGTCAACCACACTAGTAAGTATACTTGTAGCAAGTATTAGAAAGTCTTATAAAACTTTTACAGTAAAATAATAAAAAATACATACAAGATTTAATACAAAAAATAAACACAATTTAAAAAGATAATGAATATGTCGAAAAAAGGAAAATGGATGGGATGCTAAGGGAAGAAGGATAAAGGAATTATAGGTATGTGGATAAGAAGTGTGACTTCAGAAGCTTCTTGAAAACTATTAAGCTAGGAGCCTCTCTTATACCATTGGGTTATTGGTTCCACAGCCGGGGTTCGTGTAAGTGTGGTGTATTGGTATTGAGAGTGTACTATGCTTTTAAATTATTGTGGTACTATGTCAAGTATTTGAATTCAACACGCACCCAATAACAAGTTGCCACATTCTTGATATTATTTTAAATTTATCATCTCACAAATCCAGACCGATAATACAATTAAAACGTGTCTCCAATAAACAATTGTTTATAATTTGATTCCTATTTGAGTTACATTCATTTAACGTTGTCCGATGCAAGATTCAACAGTAAGGAATGTACCAACTTGTGTACTATCCTTGTCCCAACCTTAATCCTGTGGGGGTTCAGGGGCAATGCCTTTGCTCCATCTCTCTCTCTCTATCTGTCTCTATCACACCTCCCCCCAACACATCCTACCCCTAATTCCCTCCATCCCTTCCGTCAACCTGCTGCTATTGTTATTCGGTCACTTGCATATACCCCCTAACAGATGGGTCATTAGGATTATCGCGGACAAGAAAAAAGGGTAGATTTGGTTGGGTCTACCTACCCGATTCTTCTTAGCTGTTTTTGACACGCGACCTTTGATTTTTTTCATTGTTTATTTCGTATATAATGAATTGATCCTTATTGTCAATAATTTTCAGTCTTTACGACTCACTTCCGCATTTTAAGAAGGTTCTTATGTATTTTAAAGAAATCTTTGGGGGTTAATTTCGGTCATGTTTCACCTTTAGTTTTAAGAGTACATTGATTTTATTTATTGTTAGTATTGTGTCCTTTTTAATCCGTATTGTTAGACTTTACAACTCACATCCGCACTTTTTTAATGTTATATTTTTTTTTCAAAGAATTCATACAAATTTATTTCGCTTTTGTTTCATCTCCTCTGGCTTAGAAATCCATCTTGGCGTTTTAGCACACGACTTAATTTTATATATTGAATTGTCTTTTATAATCTGTAACGATCATTTTCAATTTTGCTAGTTACTAAATTATGTTGCTTTTAGACATACATTGAAAAAAAAATTAAAAGATTTCCATTTAACAAATCTCTTTCTAGATTTAAAAAGAAATTTGGTTTTTGAGAGGCTATAGTAGGCTATATAATATATTTAGAAAATCTTTTCACGAGCACGAGTTTTTTTTTTTTTTGAATTTTAGTTTGTTCAATACTTTATTGTAAAATTAGTTTTAGTACAAGCTTTTTTTTATATTTTTATTGTACTTAACTAAAAAACTACAAGGCTTATGGAGTAGATTTTAAATTTTCAATCGAAAGAGAGTTTGAAAATCTACTGTGCTTGCTATTTAAAAAATACTCTAAATTTTATATTTTCTTCACAAAAAATATTGTATATCACAGGTTAGGTGATAAACAATATTTTTTCCTGTTTCATATATTAAAAGGCAATTTAGCGTGCATTTTTGTGCACCTACATCCTTATACCCAGGGTATATAAGGGCCTTAAATCAATATTTGCCTTTTTTCTTAGTGTAATATGACTTTTATCATATTTTTAACCGACTTCAAAGAATAGGTCAATGCGACATATTTTTATTTGGTTTTTATATAAATAAATCTGAAAAATGAGTTATTTTGTAATTTTTCTACTATTCCTAGTTTTTGTAATAGTTACAGGTTCTAAATTATTCTCTGTTTATATGCGAATTCTCATTCCACGTTATACGTTACTGATTTTCTTTGTTATTTGGTACTTACGTTAATTTAAACAAAATGGGTATAATAAATAGTAACATAATGTTTGAATTGTTTTAATAACATGCTAGAAACACCTAAATTTTCCTGATTCAAGGAAATTGAGGACATAGCGGTATTTATACTGTTGTTAAACCCACGGTGAAATTTGGGTTTTTTTATGTAATGTTGCGACCTTTTCCGAGGCTGAGATAGAACGTATGAAAAAAAAGATGTCGTGACATTAGGCTATTTAGTCAGGTTTTCATCCTGAATATTACATGGCGTAAATCCAGAGTGAAGATGGTAGAGACAAACTCTATTTCTGACAGCATTTCACTCCACTCCAAGTGATGATGTCTCCGGAGACAAACCTTGACAGTATAGTATGTTCGTCTATCTGTCTTTACACCCAGAACTAGGCCGATCAAAAGCAGAATTATGGTTTTTCGAATCAGTTATTACATAATTTTTATGAATCTCTTTCCTTCAATATTTTTACTCCTCACTACCCCAAGGGGATATATTAGGAATTTTGAAGGTTATTTTTTTATTGCAGATTATCAACTAGTATCGTGCTGAGATTGTATTCTGAAAGTTTCATCACAATGTATATTTGTGTGTGCTATGTGCTGTGTGCTATATTCGGTGTGTTTATTTTACTTAATCGATTGTAGACTAAAGTACTCATTCGATTATTTTCAAATTTTGCAAATTTGTATATCTGATACTCATTTAAACCCCATTTTGAAGGATATCTGAATAGTGCTTCTCAATTTTAAACTATCAAATATTTCAAAGTGACTCCAAGCTCAGGAAACTTTAAATTTGAAATTTTATTTTCAAATTGGTAAAAAGTCACATCACTTTCATAAAATGGCATTGAAGAATTATCGAGTTTTCATAATAAAATATTTAAATAAAAAAAAAACTCATTACATGAAAAAAATTAATAGAATCCATATAAAATTTGAATAATTTGTGAGGAGTAGGATTTTTTGAGTAGTGAGGAGTATAGCGTTACCCACAACACACCCGGTCTTTATGAATTAGCAGAAATGAGTTTCATTAAAATGCAAATCAAGATTCAGAAATTTAGTAATGCCCAATACATACCTACATATTTTTTTGTAATTCCCAAACTGTACGAAGGATTTTTATTCCAAAATCCTATCTACTTCGTCTTGTTATAATTTATGAACTGACAAATTCAGTGTTGGACATAAACATGTCGTGTCATTATTTTTTGATCATTAGTTCTAAAAATAATTTTATGGCACTCTTATCAAAATGGCGTGGAAAATAATTTTATGGCGTGTTTTTCCTTATCAAAAGAAATTGTGACAAGAAACTAGTTTCAATATTTTTTTATGTCATATATACATAAATAACTTGGTCTTTTATAAATTTGTTATATTTTATGTGTTTTTTATAAAAAAATTACAAATTACACATACTTCTTTTTCACAGCAATTGTCCCACATGATGGTGGGGTCTGCTTTCTGCATCTTATGCTTCCACTGTCTTCGGTTCTGTGCATACAATTCTAATTATTTTATTTTTTATTTTACAGGTGAGTACCAATAATTTATTCAACAAACAAAACTATCGGGTTCAAGAAAAGAACAATTGGTAAGATAATTTTTATTCACATTTTTTTCTTCAACTAACGACTGTGAGTTTATTACTTTACACTTACTTTATCCAGCCGTGTCTGTCCACTGCTGGACATAGGCCTTCCTCATATCTTTCCAGGTTTCTCTATCCTGGACCTTTTGCATCTAGTCACCAGCAACCCTCTTTATGTTATCGGACTATCGCGCAGGTGGTCTGCCTCTATTTCTTTTGTCCTCACGTGGTCTGCATTCCAGGATACTCTGGTCCATCTTTGGTCCTTCACTCTGGCAATACGTATCTGGCTACGTATTTCTCACTATCTGAGTCTGAGATTCAGCATGGCTCTTGTGAGTTTATTGCCACGAGGCAATTTCTCTTAACCAAACTAATATAAACCGATACTTAAACATTATGACTTTTCGTACAGTATTTATGTGCATTTTGGAGCATATTTTTTAATGTACTTTACCTATTTGTTTGTGAAGATTCATTGAGTCTCATTCTATTAATAAATAGTTAAAAATATAGGAATATTTAACGTATTAAACTATTTGGGGACGGGTAATTTTATAATTTAAGTAGATTGATATTGATCAGAAGGTAAATATACACCTTCCTCCAAAACTGTTTTGTAAAGTGATAAACTTAACTTATTTCAAAAATAAAAGAGACTTACTTACAAATGGTATATATTTCTCTCTATATTAATATGATTTTTTACTAATAAATATTAGGATACGAGGTGCTGAAAATGACTACGCGATATGTCATCCACACATAACTGAAGGAACCAGAATGAAAAATATTGGCGTTTCTGTAATTTCTGTTCTTATAGACATGCGGTGCGTTATGATGGTAGCCGTGTGTATCCATTAGTGTTGGTCACAATTACATAAACCCTAAAATAAATTTAACTTTGCTTTTGTAAGGAACGAGCAAGAATGAATATGACGTACTGTTTCAAGGACATTTTTTTTTTCTTTAATAAAACTTGTATGATTAAAATATTGAATGCATTGAGATGATTTGGAAATATGGTATTCACACGTCGGACAGTTAAATCAATATTATTTTCAAGAATTCGAAGTCGGGGACGTTTTTAAAAATGACAATATTTCCTATTCTGATTTGTTTCAGAATACGAAAACTTCTAAATCAACGGGCGACCGTGGATAAAAAGATTATATCCGCGCGGTGTGACGTAATGAGTCCCGTATAAATTCAGTCAATTTTTTGACATTTCTCATATACTAAAATTCAGACAGATAAATTTAGACGAATCAAAAAGGAAATATTTAATCCCGTATAAATTCTGTCAACTTTTTGACATTTCTCATATACTAAAATCCAAACGGATAAATTTAGACGAATGAGAATAGGACATATTGAGTCCCGTATTAATTACGTCAAATTTTTGACATTTCTCATATACTAAATTTCAGACTGATAAAATTAGACGAATCAGAATAGGGCATATCCCGATCAAGTAGTTGTTGAACGACCTACATTAGGGAAACCTTAAAAGCTTGCACATGAATGTACCTATTATTTTTTAATTATATTTCTAAAATGAAAAAAAAAAACATCCGTCGTCTCTCTGTGTGGCTCTAGACTGTCCTTGCCTACCCCGTGAGGGACATTGCTTTAATGTATATAAAATTAAAAGGTTGTTAATTCCCCTGGGCTAACGTTGTAATGGTGTAAATGTTATATGTAATAATACCGTTGGTACACACATAACTGTTATTATTTTGTTAGTCTTTGTTTATTTTGTTGTGTAAACCACGGCCTGTATTGATTTTCTTACCTCCCGATATAATATTTGCACTGTCACCGCTACACTACATAATGTATAATATAGGAAGGTACATCGTAAAACCTATCTGAATAGTTTCACCGAACCATAAATGCATTATAATACCTAATTGAACAGTTTAACCGAACGATAAAATACATTATAAAACCTTACCGAATAGAAATCATGAAAATGAAAAATGTTTAATATTTCATTTGGACCTTGATAATACCAAGTCAACATGGCGTCAACGTTCAGTCGTTATTAAAATATTGTGGAAAAATACTTCTTTATTTTGTTAACACAAAAACTCCAGAATCATTTCACCAAACGACAAAAGCAATCATCTTTCCTTGAGGAGTAGGCGGACAGAACCGAATACCATACTTTTATATCCGTTACGAATACGCCTCATTAATATTAATGCACCATCTCCCATATTTGTTTATTAAAAATGAATATCGAGTATTCATTCTCATATCCACTTAAAGTTTTAAGCAAAAAAGGATATATTTATGTGGCTATGCGTTAATTTTACTCAGGATAATATATTTTTTATTTTAATCATTAGTATTACATTTTTAATACTTTATATTTTTTTACATTTCTCAAAAAGTATATACATTGCGGACAGGAATGAAATGAGAGGTCGGGGCCGCCCAAGGAAGGGATGGCACGTTCATGTGAACGGTATGTTGAAAGACGGAAATGTCAGAAGCACGAATAACAGACGAACATGTATAAGACGATGTATGAATGTCGACGAGGCGATAAATGTGTGTCAAGATAGAAATAAGTGGCGTTCGGTTCTCTCTGCTTACCCCGCGAGGGACATGGCGTGATGGTAGGTATGTATGTATGTATCAAAAAGTATAATTGATTATGCTGAGAAACGGAGTTCGTTGGGCTTCTTTCAAGTATATTTCTAGGTATCTACCGGGCTTACGACCTGTCGCTGGACGATTTTTAAGTGATGCGACTATATTAACTAACCGACAAACTACACATGAATCCATTTACTTACATTAGCGACTAATTTGCCTATATTTTGCAAGTTCAATAACATCTCTGACCTTTCATAGCTGCGAGTTAGTTAGGGACAAAGTTCTTTGAAAATAAAATTATTGCTATCCGCGTACATCATACATAGTTAATCATCGTCGACGAATAAAAAAACGAGTGGGTTGTGGCCAACGCTATACTCTTCACTCCACAAAGTGTTCAAACTTTGTATGGAAAATTTTCTGAGTTAAATTATTATTGATATAAATATTTTATTATGAAAATGTGATAATTATTCAATGCCTTTCTATGAAAGTGATGTGCCTTTTTAGCAATTTGATAATAAAAATATAAAATAAATAAATGTACAACGTTGTTATGTACAATGTTGCCATATTATGTTGTAAAGGGTGAGTGAAGTATGAATTTTGTTTAGTTCGGTTGTTATTAAAAAAAACTTGTGGAAAAAGACTAATTTATTTATTTATTTTAAAATGGATTTCCATTCACACAAAAACTCTAGAATTATAAACATATTTTAGTTACTTGACCTTGGGGTCACTTTGAAATATTTGACAGTAAAAAAAATAGAAGTAGGTATTAATCAGATATCCTTCAAAATCTAATGAAATCTAATGATCTTCAAAAGCGAATATTATGTATACAACTGCAACATTTGAAAATAATCGATAAATTAGAATAAAGACGCCGTACATAACACACACACATACATTGTGATGCAACTTTCAGAATACAATCTCAGCATGATACTAGTTGATAATCTACAATATAAAAATAATCGAATTCATAACTTCCCACTATATTTTATTGGGGTAGTGAGGAATGGAAATGGTTTCTAAATAAGATATTTGTTTAGTACGCACGCATAATGTTAGTGACAACACGACAAGTTTCATTAAATAAACCATTGACGTGTGATATGCACGGACACGCAACGTTATCGATTTTTAAGGGAATTACATTAAAGCACTCATATAATATGTAGTATAATTATCTGTAAGCATCCTGAAGCATCACGTGGGTTACGCAGAACACAAATTATTATTTTTTTGATTGGTAGATGATCTAAATGAATGAATAAATAAGTATCTATGTATATAGATCCAACTCATGGCCCTCGTATACCCTGGGTATACGGATGTACACAAAAATCAACACTAAATTACATTTTAATGTATGGAACACGGAATAATATTATATATCACCTAATATGGTATACCTACACAATTTTTTTTCGTGAAGTAATGGTAATATTCAGAGGTTTTTTTTTTAAATAGCAAGAATAGTAATTAAAACATAATATAATATAAAACAACTCAGCAGGTAGATTTTGAAATTCTCTTTCGATTGAAGTAAAAATCTACCTTATATAGGCCTTGTAGTTTTTTAGTTATTTACAACAAAAAAATTATATAGGGTTTTACTAAAACGACTTTTACAAGAATAGTATTAAACAAATTCAAATTTCAAAACTCATGCAATAGAATACAGATGTTTAATACAAACTGTTCTTCGTTTCAAAGACGTATCTTTTTAGGGTTCTGGGGAAAATATTTTCAAAATATACTATATAGTCTACTATAGCCTCTTAAGTCTATTTAAAACCTTAAGTACAAATAAACGTGCATACTGTCTCACCATGTCTCTAAGTGGGGTAGACAGAGAGAACCGAGTGCCACATTATTCTATCTTGACGCATCCTTCGCCCTATCAATATTCACGACTAGTCTAGTAGTTATTCAAGTTTCTTAAACTTTTCTATTTATGTTATAGGGAGATGGGTTTTAATTATAAGATTGTTGTGATTAATTAGTTTAAAGGAATTTTATCAGAAGATTATTTGCATGTTCAAAAGTATTGTCAAAACACATCTCACTATATTAGATATATTACAGACAATAAATATTGGGGCAACTGATAATTTATATAATTAAAGATAGTACTCACTCTGACAAGTATTTATTTCAATTAACGTTTTATTTTTTAGTCGTTTAATAATTATGATATTTAGAATAAAACAGAATAAAAATGTCAAGGAGAATTTGCGATACGTCAAGCCACGGTAGTGGATATAATCCCGAATGTTAAGCATAGGTGGGGGACGACTGTTTATACATTCCGATTGCTTTGGTCAGGGATGTTCCGCCACAATGTCATTCACGTGGTCTGGTCGTGCCATATTTTTTTGGTCGAACTCTACATCTCTATTTAGTCTTGTATACTTTTTCAGACGTTCATAATTCGTTCTTTCCGTATGTGTCCGTACCGATATTTAAAAATAATAACAACGTATCAATTTCATTGAAATGGTAATTTTGATTAAATTTAACATTTACCAGAAATAATGATAACAATTGACCGGGTATTTTTATGAAAGCGTTGTAAACAGGAAAAATTTAAAGAATCGGTCATGCGTTGCGTATTCTTTCAACATCAATTGTTGCTTATGGTAACACAATTCAATTATGTATATTTTAATATTAATTGTTACTTTTTGGCTTAAATATATTTAAATAATAATGATATTCCGAAACAGGTAATCAAAACAAAATATAATGAAAAATAAAACAAGCGAGAATCATTAATGCGCACAATAAAGCAAGTTATTTGACAGCCGAGAGAGATAATAATATAATATCCATAGCTTATCAATGTATTTTTTAGAGTCATAGCATTTTTTAATCATTTAAATGATATCGTGTCAGACACAATGTTATTTTTTCAATTCGTATTCCAATGATTTGTAATATTGCCTGGTGTCAGACGGGCTTAACTTGTTTATATTTTGCCGTTTATTCTTTTAAATTATTTGTTTTTTTAATTTTTTTTTAAAGAATGAATGTATCTCGTTACAAGTACATATACATCCTCATACATTCCTAAACTTAGCATAATTGCTTGTACTATAGGTGAACGAAATCGGTCATGGCAGGATTCGAACTCGCGACCACTGGATTAATAAACCCAGCGCGCTCGATACGCTTTGCCACCACCCAACAAAACTTATATTTTTTATATTGTCTTATTGTACATTTTTGTTTTTTGATATAATTTTAATGCACACGTTTGTTTTTTCTTGTTAAACTACTCACATGAGCGTAGATCTTGTAAATAAATAAATAAATTAATAATTTTAAGGTTTTTTCGTTAACATAGTGGAAGTTCATAATTATAAAATAGAAGGTTTTATTTTAATAATTAAATAACACAGTTTTAATCCACAATGAGTTTTTATTTTTAATGCCTAAGTGCTTTCACTGGACTCAGCCAGCATAATCAGAGGCAAAATTCATTTTTTTTTAGTTTGAATTTTGCCTCTGATGATGCTGGCTGAGTCCAGTGAAAGCGCTTAGGCATTAAACAACTGTGTTATGTAATTATTTAAGTAAAACCTTATATTTTATAGATAAATAAATTTCTCTATTATACTCATATTGAGTGATAAGAATTAATTGGTATGAAGATTTATTGCATTTTTATTGTTTTAGCAATTCATCTTTATGTGCATACCATTATTATTGTATGCACAAAAAGATGAAGACCCTTGAGGTGAGGTTGTCACAAAAACGGCGCTATAAAAATTATTCCAATTTATTTTTTTTTTTTTTTTTTTTTTTTTTTTTTTTTTTTTTTTTTTTTTTTTTTTTTTTTTTTTTTTTTTTTTTTTTTTTTTTTTTTTTTTTTACGGCGCTGGCCGATTTACTAATGATATTAATAACAATTAAGCACTACAAATAATAACACTCAACTATTATTATTACCATTATACACTTCCTCAAAAGAATTAGCAGATCAATGCGTAAATTGTAAATTATTTAAAAGAGCAAAATAAAATGCAACAAACGCATCATCAAGCTTTCAACTGGGAATGGTTCACCCATCCAGATACTTAACATATCAAAGGATTAGGCTCTGAGGAGGTCTCTATACTACCTAACAACCCTACTGATTCCCGAATATTAACGTTTAAAAAATCTTTAACGATTCTACATGTATTCATAATTACCGTTTTTTGCATTTTTATTATTAAATTTTTCGATAAATCTATAATTTCTAAATTACGGATTAACGATTTTGGAATAATGCCAGTGGCTGAAATAATGAACGGTAATATTATTATTTTACGAGAATGCCAAAGTCTTTTAATCTCATTACCTAAAGCGGTGTATTTTCTAATTTTTTCATCAAAAGTTTTTATAATATTACTAGAATTTGGAATAGCCACGTCGCAAATATATGTTATTTTTTTAATTTTATCATGTATTATTAAATCGGGTCTGTTATGTTGAATTGACCGGTCAGTTAATATTGTTTTATCGTAATAAAGCGAAATATTATTATTTTCTAAAAATGAAATCGGATCATATTCATAATATGGTTTTATGTTTATCGCGTCAATTAATTTATATTTAATAGCTAAATTTTGATGTATTATTTTTGCTACTTGGTTATGTCTAAATGTATATTCTGATTGCGCGAGAAAAGAACAGCCCGATATTATATGATCGATTGTTTCTGGAAAAGCCAAACATTTCCTACAACTATCATCATCTACATTTATGTCTTTTATTATATATTTTTGATAATTTTTAGTTTTTATTACTCTATCCTGAATTGCTATTATAAAACCTTCTAAATCCGCGTCCAAATCACCAATACTCAACCATTTGTTTGACCAAATTTTGTCAACATAAGGTTGGTTGAGAAATTTTGGATGTATAGAATGAATTATTTTATTTAGCCACGAATTTAGAAGGTCGTCATTTATATTTATAATATTGTTATTGGCATTCTCGTAATTTAAATTTAATGTTGTTAAATTTTTGTCCGCCTCACAGATTACTTTATGCATTAAAGAACTATCAGATTTTTTGTAAAAGAATGTTTTTAGCGATTCAATTTGATTATTATGTAACGATGTTATTTTTATTATACCCCTACCTCCTAAATTCCTAGGCAAATTGATTCGTTCAATCGCGGAATTAGGATGATGACAACGAAATTTAGTTAAACGCGTTCTAATTGTTCTTTCTAAACTATCTAAATCTGTTTTTGACCATTTAATAATTCCAAAAGAATATGTCAATATCGGTATTGCCCAAGTATTAATAGCTTTAGTTAAGTTTTTAGCTGACAGATTGCATTTTAATATTTTCATAATTCTATCTTTAAATTTTATATTAATATCAAATTTTATTTTCGTGTGGTCTAATTTGTTAGACTGCGGATAACCTAGATATTTATAAACCTCCAACCCTTTCAAACTATCTATTTGAAAATTTCTTTGAATATCACCACCCATTTCTAGTATTTTACCCTTTTCGACATGTAAAGTTTTACATTTATCTAAACCGAAAGACATTCTAATATCATCTGAAAATGCTTTTATTATCCTAATCATTTTTTCCAATTCTGAATCAGATTTAGCATATACTTTTATATCATCCATATATATTAAGTGCGAAATTTTAATATTAGACCGTGGATGACCGTTAATTTTTATTCCATACTTAGATTCATTTAACATTTTAGAAAGCGGATTAAGAGCTAAACAAAACCAAAGTGGACTCAATGAATCTCCCTGAAAAATTCCGCGTTTAATTTTAATTCCTGGAATAGATATTTTATTAGAATTTAAATTTATTTTTAAATCTGTATTCCAGCCTAACATAATACATTTTAAAAAGTTTATTAAAATTGGGCTAATTTTGTATATTTCTAATATTTTTATAAGCCACGAGTGCGGTACACTATCAAAAGCTTTTTTATAATCAATATATCCTACATGTAAATTACGATTTTTAGTTTGTATTTGTTTAAGAATTACTGAATCAATTATTAGTTGTTCTTTACATCCTAAATATTTTCTACGACATCCTTTTTGTTCTTCCGATAAAATATTTTTTTCATCTACGTGTTTATAAATTAAATCCGTCATACAGGAAGTTAAAATTTTATAAATCGTAGGTAAACATGTTATCGGTCTAAATTGAGAAGGATTATTAATATTTTCATTTTTAGGTAATAAATATGTTATTCCTTTAATAAGAAAATTTGGAATATTTTGAGGATGTCGTATTAATTTTGATAAATTTTTAGCCAAAAGTGGATGTAAAGAAGTGAAACGTTTATACCAAAAGTTATTTATTCCGTCGCAACCCGTGGCTTTCCAGTTATGAGATTTTTTAATATTTTTTGTTAATAAATCTAAAGTTATTTCAGAGAAACTCATTTCCTCCACATCAGCAAAATTCAGCTCCTCATCTTTTATCCACGGGCCCGAATTTATTATTATTATTATTACTCTCGGAATTATTACCACATGACAATTTCTTCTAACCAACCAGTGCTTTATAATTAAATCGTCAACTTAATGATAAATATTATACTACACAAAGGTTTTATAAACGTATTTCAATTAAGATTTTATTTATTTTTATTTAATTGGCTTTTCAACAGAATACACATACAAAATAACAATAGAAACATAATACAGGGATAAGTCCAATTACAGAAAAGCGCAAATTATACAAAAAACATGGTGATATAAATTCAACAAGTACCTACCTACTTAAAACGAAAATGAAAAACAAAATACAAAAAAAATGATTGGTCACAGGAAGGAGGAAAGGGAAAACGGAAAGGGAGGGGGTATGCGGGACAATTATTTACCTTGTATCCACCTTAACATCGAATCTTACGTAGGTAATAATGGTAGTCAGTAGGGTAGGTATTTGTTCTCCAATATGTCAAAGCCGCCCCTATGTTATTTTGTTGGAGAATATAATATTATACCAATTTCTTTATAGCTCGCGTCTACATTTTTAATTATCTTCTATTTAAATATCTTATATGTGTTTATATCATTTACCGATATCGAGTAAGTAATATTCGTGAAACGGTAAACGATTTGTGTAATAATTCCTTCGCAAAATAGCCTGTCTACTAAATGATATTGCCAAATAACACGGAACACTTAAGGCGTAGTCACATCGATCGTGAATCACGAAACTAAATGATTTTAATAACGAGCTAAAGTTCGTATCGCTCAAGAAATGGATTCTCATTGATTAGGGGGAAATTTAAAAAATACAATTTCTTCACCACTAACGAAAACGAGTGGGTTGTGGCCAACGCTAAACTCCTCACTAACAAGTCATTCTATAAAGTATTCAAATTTTGTATGGAAAATATTCAGCATTTTCATTAAATGAGTTTGTTAAATAATTTTTTATTTCAATATTTTATTATGAAATCTTGATAACTCTTCAATGCCATTTTATGAAAGTGATATGCCTTTTTACCAATTTGAAAATGAAATTTTCAAATTTTAAGTTTCCTGAACTTGGGGTCACTTGAAATATTTGATAGTTAAAAAAAATTGAGAAGCACTATTCAGATATCCTTCAAAATTTAATGGGGTTTAAGTGAGTATCAGATATACAAATTTGCAAAATTTGAAAAGAATCGAATGAGTACTTTAGTCTATAATCGATAAAGTAAAATAAACACGCCGTACATAGCACATAGCACACACACAGAAACATTGTGATGAAACTTTTAGAATACAATCTCAGCATGATACTAGTTGATAATCTGCAATAAAAAATAGCCTTAAAAATTGCGAAATCATAACTCCCCACTATATCCCCTTGGGTTAGTGAGGAGTGTAATTTTTTTTTCTTGTTTCAATAAATTTATTCGATGCTGTATACGTCTATATGTTCAGCAAATTTTTAATTGTATACACGATTCACTCGACTCTCTCTCGATAGATGAACGATTCACGCTTCTCGTTGGTATCTGACCCCCATTTTCCGTATAAAATGCGGCTACCCATGTTTCGGAACGAATCAACAAGTGGAAGTACCTACATAGAAGTGGACGAAGAATTTAATAGTACGCGTGCGTATAATCATCTGGTATAGCTCTATAGCTTGGTACCTCCTGTTTATTTGCGACTTCTTTCGGCTTTAAGCGGTATTTAGAGATACATAATAAATTGTCTTATTTTGGGTTGGGTTGGGTTCACGTTCAATTTACTTTTTCATTTGACAGTTGTTTTGAATTTTTGAGAGGAAGGTGCTGAGGAGGATCTACGGCCCGACTTGTGACAATGGAGAGTGGCGTATCAAGCACAACTACGAATTGTATGATCTGTTCAAGGAGCCTACCATACTGACAGAAATAAGAATAGGAAGACTCAGATGGGCTGGACACGTCCAAAGAATGAGCGAGGAGGACGTTCCAAGACGGATCATGAATGGTGCACCGGGGGGACGAAGAAAAGTTGGAAGGCCGAAGCTTCGATGGCTGGACGGAGTGGTGAAGGATGCGAACAACATCGGCGTCCATAACTGGCGCAATGCGTCGCAGGATCGACAGTCATGGAGGCGGGCTCTGCAGGAGGCTAAGACCCGACCTGGGTTGTGGAGCCACAGATGATGATGATGATGATTTGACAGTTGTTGTTAAAGCTTACTTTTCATTTGACAGTTGTCGTTATTGAACCTATTTTCCGTTTGAAAAGATAACAGAAAATAACCTTTGGGGGCAGTTTTTTAATTGGTTGATTAGTTATTCAAATAGAATATAATATTGATCAAATGGCAAATATACGTGTAGTAAAAATGTACTTAAACACATACCTCAAAAAGTATTCTGTAAAGAGATAAAAATATGTAACTGACAACCAGGGGCGAGCCTAGAACCATCGGACTAGGCAAACCCTGAAAGAAAATTGGGAAATGTTAAAAATTTTATTTGTAACTATGAAAAATATTTTAAAAATTATATTCCAAAATAATATTTACATATGTGGCCCTGTAAAGCATCGTATCTACATACGGTTAAATTTTAACTCTTGATGTATGGTTGCAATGAAACAAATAAATTAATAATAGTACTGAATTTCTTAACATAATATTCATAGGCAAGCCAAGATTTTCGGCTTCTATAAGCAATTCCTTACTGCTGACAACTCATTCAAAAATATGGATCATTTATGTGTAAATTCTATTTCAGTCGTTCATAGTAGTATATTTTCTAATCTAATCGAAGGGTTGGCATAATCTTTTTCGTTTTTCTCTAGATGGTCGATCTGTAGTTGAACAATTTAGTCGTTTTGAGATGTTGTGCTCCATCTATCCTTCCATTTTGTTTGGCCGACCTTTTAAGGACGTATGTCGAAATATGTCGAGAACGATAGGTACTCTAAAGACATACATACACCAACATAGGTAGCAACTGTTGGGCTCTACAACCCAGCAGGAGTCTTGGCCTCCTCAAACAATCGTCGCCACTCCACCCTATCAGTTGGCCTGCGACGTAGGTAGTATTTACTGATGGTGTCAAAACTCGGAGTTACGCTTACGTATTATATTGGCGGCTTTTTTTTCCACTTTGAAGATCTGTTAAAACTAAAATCGCTCTTATTTGATACAATTATTAGATCTCTCTCTCTCGGGTAGTCTCTCTCTGTCTCATCTTTTTGGGACACGGCCTGATGGAGTATATGCATAATACAAAATGTCGGTACTCTATGAGTAATGTATCGAAGATCGAATAAGTTCGACTCATTAATATGTTATAAAGTAATCAATATTAAAGTGGTACCTGTGCAAAAGTATCAGAGACTTAAGGACCTGAGGGAAAGCGGACCATCAAATATGTATTGGGTTTTGGGTGTGCTGCCTTCCGTGAAGCTGGTTTCTAATATTTTATGTGATTTTGTTTAATTTGACCCGTCAACCCTCGGTACGAATTGCCATCTATCGACCGTATGGAAAATGTGTTAATATTTTATGACATCACGAGAATGTCATCATATTTAAGGTTAGATATTGATCACGGATCCTCGGCCTTCGTGGTTCAGCTAGTTTAATATCTGTCTCCTGAGTGTCTTGGGTTAAATTCTAGGTGGAAACACAATTTTCAACTGAGTTTTTAATCTGGACCTGTGAGACTATTAACACCAAGTCTCCAGAATGTGTGTGTGTGTGTGTTAATTTAATATGTATTTGACATAGTACTGGTTGTTTCCCGAGAAGCAATACAAATAAAGACTGATTTTAATTTGGGAAAAATTTTATGATGGAAGGAATCTTCCGCTAATTCTGCTGACCAAAATGAGAAAGGCTAAATGTATAAAAAATAATAAAACATATTTTTTGACCGAGATTTTACACTGCTCGCCACACTTTTGAAACTGAGCTGTTGACATTACATCATATTCATATCATCATTTATTTATTTGATGATTAATGGCTCAAAAATCTTTTACATACTTACAAACTAAAAAAACAAAACAGCCCAATCAAAAAAAGTATAAGTAGAAATATAAAATAAATTAAAAAAAAGAAAATAAATAAACACAATGAACTCTTAAAGACCAGAATATTAAATAATAAAGAAAAATTAAATACACAAATGTATCCAATCACATAATATGGGATAATGAGGTATTCGGGTGTGCAACGCAACATTCGCCTATTATGCCCTAGGCCTTGAGCGATAAAAATGCATCATTGTTGAACGTTGCGTAAGCACTTGAAGTGATCACGTAAACTAGTCGATGACAGGTCGTAAGCCCTGTAGGTGCCTGATTTCCCGATTCTCCTATAAAATATATATTCCAACTTTGCCTGTATAGAGAGAAACAAGTTTGTCAAAAAAATGTCATATTGTGTTACAATCACGTGATACATTGTTTTGTTATTGTTCCGTAACATTCACTGATTTTCCTACATACCTACCTACCTATTAGTATTATTATTATTATTGTATTTACAATCATAGTACTCTCAGGAGTTCCCTCCCCCCCACCCTGCCCCGTTACCTCTCTTGCATTCCCCCCTACTTTCCTTTCCGCCGTCTAGCTCATTGGTTCCCAATCCGTGGTATACTGTTTCTACGCGAAGATTAATGATTCTTCTTCTCCTCATGCCATATCAGGTTTTTCCGACGTTGGCTATATAAAAGTGGCGAAGGCCTCTCTGTTCCGCGCTGCTCGGAAAATATTCTCCATTTGAATTATTATTTCGGTCCATTCCTTAATGTTCCTTAGTCAGGACGTCTGCCTTCGGCCAACATACTCTTCTTCGTCATTCAATCTTCCGCTAAAATATCAAATGGAAGAGATAATATTTTTTTCCACACTGAAAAAAATAATTGTGACGACCGAACTGGCTACCTGCGTTTTTAGCCAAACTTTTGTTATCAGTAATGAAAGTTAATCTATTTATGACTGTTGCTCAGGGTATAAAATATTTAGTAGCACAAAACGAACTGTTTTGTAGTCACTATAGTTCGGCTAATTTTAACATAACTTTTTTTCAGTGCATATATGACCCAGATACGAGCAGTTCTATAGGGCTCCGGCTCTCTGTAAGCATGCATAAGATAATTTCAGTCCATGGTATACGAATTAATGATAAACAAATGTACCTACGCAAATGATTGATTAACAAGTTTAAATAATTTATAATGAATAAATATAATAATCGACAATATGTAGCCGATAATCGAAAATCCGACGAAAGACACATTTTTTCTTTGATGCGACATAATAATAATAATTTATATAGCGCCGTTTAATGATTCGAGATCATTTCAAGGACGCTGACAGTTTAGCTATGTGCCGCCCTACGAAACAAAGCTGTTTTCAGTCTTTTAGTGAAAGTGCTCTTGCTTTGAGCACTGCGGACATCTGGAGGCAGTGCATTCCACTTAATTGGACCGCTAACATCAAAGCAACTTAAAACTAGCACGTTAGCACTCTAATTGTTTATATTTCACGTATTTTTTTTAGTTTTTTCCCCAAAATTTCTCAACTAAATCTATCGCGTTTCCCCTGTTTTCACATGCAAATAATTACTTACCTGCATTATGATAATAACGACCGCCGTGGAACAGTTGGTAAGACTTTCGGATTCTGTGTGGGCCTCCTGGATTCGATCCCCAGCAAATGAGACATCTATTAAAATTCATTTCTCATGCAATTCTTGCTTCTCTGGGCTAGAAACAATAGTTATTTGGAAAAAATGACATATGGCAATAAACTCGACACTTTTTCAGGGTGCAAGGAAGTGTTTATTGTTATTTATTTATTTATTATGATTAAATTTGTAATAATAAATTATTTTTAATACCAATAACACATGGTGGTACAATAATAATTCATTATCAATTGTAATAAGTGGTGGGTGAATCGAAAAAGGTTGGGAACTTTTGGTCTAGCTCATCTCTCTCGGCGTGTTGTCTGTGAAGCCGTATTTCAGCTGTGAATGGTGGTGTGCCCCCGCCGCTTTCCCCGCCCAATCCCTTCCCTCTACAGACTTCTACAGACACATCTCTCGGTGAGTCATAATCTCCACTCATCGGTGAGACTGAGACCCGTGCTGTGCTTGCTTGTTGATTGTTTACTTACCTAATAATACTTACTATGTTATGTAAGTATGAACCTCGATTTGGTTCCGATGACGAGTTGACCTATAAAATAACGCGAATCGATTCATGGTCCTATGCTTGGACAAAATGTACTTAACGAATCACAACGTGGTCCCATGTTTAAACAAAAAAATAAATTACAAGAACCACCGCAAGTTCCTATGTTTAGAAATATTCGAAATTTATCGATAAATATTCCTATGTTTGGACAAAAAATAAATTACAAGAATCAACGCAAGTTCCTATGTTTAGAAATATCCTAAATTTATCGATAAATATTACTATGTTTAGACAAAAAAATAAATTACAAGAATCAACGAAGTTCCTATCTTTTGATATATTCTAAATGTATACATGTTCCTATGTTTAAACAAACATGTAATTACACGAATCACCTCATGTTCCATGTTGAGAAAAATCCTAGAGCATCGACGAATTTTCCTTTTTTTTATTTACTTTCTGTACATATAATTAGTACACTGGCGGGCGGAACAACTTGGGGCAGCACTGCTGAAGTGCTGCGTACATCAGCGGTTGCTCTCGTTTATAGTGCGGCGGAGTACTGCGCACCAGTGTGGGAGAGAAGCGTCCATTGCAAAACCCTTGATGCCGAATTAAATAAAACAATGAGGACAATCACCGGATGCGTAAGGCCAACTGCACTCCCGTGGCTCCCTGTGCTTTCGAACATTGCTCCTCCTGATTTGCGCAGGAGCCAGGCTACAGCTAGAGAACTTGCCAAGATTGAAAAGAATCCCGCAATTCCCGCATTTCAAGATATATTCCGTCCACCAAGACAACGACTGAAGTCCAGAAAGCCTGTTTGGTCGAAGCTACTCGGCGAATTCAACTTGCCTAGAGCATGGAAAGAGAGGTGGAATGATTCAGACCTGGTATTAAACAAACATATTATTCTAGACCCTAACGAAAGGGTCCCAGGTTATAACCTTCCCCGAAAAGTTTGGATTCAGCAAAACAGAATTCGTACAGGTCAAGGACGATGTAACTACCAAATGTGGAAATGGGGAAAAAGGGATTCTCCGGAATGTGACTGTGGAGCAAGAAGCCAAACTATCCAGCATCTAGTAGAGGAGTGCCCGATACGGAGGTATGAAGGAGACTGGATGGACATCCATAGGGCGACTCCAGAAGCTGTGAAGTGGCTGGCCGAACGGGAGCCAAGAGTGTAGAAGGGAACTACTCAATGACGCAGCCAAAGGCGCAGGAAAAGCCGTAGCTATACAAAAAGTAAAGTAAGTACTGGCGGGCTTATTGCCTAATGGCAATTTCTTCCTGCCAACCAGTACAATTAGGCACTTTGAACCATTTTGTGAGACATAGGTACATTAGGATTAGATTTTTATAGTTCGCTAGCTACTAGTACAATATAATATAACCACTCACTAGTGTAGTGAGTTGTTATTACCTACTGGTTGTTATATAAGTATTATGTACCTAGTGAATGCATTGTTTTATGTTTTCACTGTCATTACCGGACGCAGTCGACTGCGGTTACCTGGCCAATGACCAATACTACACACTACTATGAAGGTAGGTACCTATTTACGTACAGTGGATCACTTTTATCGTCTTCCGGTTTTGGATTCTGTGTCACGGAGATTTCATTTTTCTACGTTGACTGTTTATTCATTAGTATGGCGCCATTATTTAAAAATCCTATTAACAAGAAAATTTATCTTACATATCAGCGGACAATTCTCGATGAAACTCCATAGCAATTGAATGAAATATTGTTTTGTAAGGAAATGAAAAAAAAAATGAAATTATAACTATATTTCAAAAAGACTTATTATAAACATACTATGTACAATTGTACTTATTTGGAAATTTACTGCCTCACTAGACAAGTCTGTTCTGAGGCAGTACTTTTTCAATTAATTGTAAATAAAACGTTTACTTTAAATACTTTTCGTTACTTTAATTTTGACACTGACAATTAAAAATATTTTTTTAATTTAATCTAGCTGTGGGGCACCCGATAAGAATAGTGCTTCCACACTTTTCTGGTAGGCATTGTTTTCGGGTGTCCCGTAACAGGCTATTACTTCTGCAATGAGGTTTACCGCCCATTTAGAAATTTGCATTTTCAGGTGAGACGAGACTGGTGTGTGGGCGTACACGTACGTCTATTGCTTATCTTTATAATATTATGCACAACCGCACACCTGTAGCTGGTAACCCCACACTAGAAATGTATTCATTGATTTGCTGTGAAGTTTAATAATTATAATAAGAATCAAAATTATCGGATAAAATTTTAGGGTGTATTTCTCCACAGATTCTATATATTATATTCAAAACGAAAGTTTTCATTGCAGTCTCGGAAGGATCAAGATTTGAAATAAATTGAATGGATTTCCACTCTGTTAACAAAAAAATACATATAATTGTTAAGAATATTGTGTACATATTCTACTTACCTACTTCGACTAGCCTCGTTTGATTCTACCATATTTTGCCCCCTTGGAATAATCTTGCATCACTAAATGTTTTTTTTTAGTTTTTATCTCATGAGCTTTGATGTTAATTTATTAATAATTTCGTACGTTACATTTATTTATTTATTTATTAAAAATCATTTTTTACAAGTATAATAATACCTGATTTAGGTACATATAACTTGATAAAGTAGCAAATAATATTACGTATAATACTATAATTAAGTTAAAAGTTAAAGTTTAAGTCATCATCTGTGAATATATATTTATATTAATTTATGGATTAAGCTACTCTACTCGGCTATGCCTGTTCCAGAGTACCGTTATATAAATCAGTTATATTATTTTTTATATGTCATAGTGCAAGTTAATTTTTATAAGGTTTAGTGGTAGATTGAATTGAGACAGAGGTGCAAGTATACGTTTGGGCCGTATTTATAAACCATTCTTAGTACTCAAGTCAATACATAACACACAGAAATGTATGGAATTTGTCGTGCTAAACATTGAGAAAATTCTTATTACATTTTATAAATTCGGGCCTTAGTGTAGTATGAAATTTTGCTTGACGTAAAAAGGGTTAATGCTAATATAATTTTGATTTTTTGTAGTAATATTAAATCAATTTTTAGTTTCTTTTCTTCCTTTAGTAATTAACCAGTTGTTTGCTATAGCTTTCAATTTGATATGTGAGTAGGTTCTTACAAATGAAAGGAGTTTTGTGTTCATTTTTGGACCTGTATAGTCACCTGTAGTTTTTGCTCTTATGCGTCATGTTAAACGTTCGTAAGAGAAACAAAAAAAAAACAACTTTCTGAGACTCATTCTGGTATTTAACTTTTGGCGGCTTCTTGTGGGTATTCTTGTATATTTGCATCATCGTGACCGCAGTATTGGTCACGTCACAGATCACTCCCGTCATATCCGGTTACCGATGGATTCTCAATTCTCCAGTCCACACCTAGATATGTGATATTATGATATAACATTGCCTTCAGCACTTCTGAGACGTTCCCACGACATCCATCCCCTCCCCCTTCTCGTGTTCAGTCGCGATCTTCAGATTGTTAGACAGAATACGTGTTACTCAATATAGCCATTTGATATCGAACAATCGCTGCAGCATCAAAAGTGACATTCATCGTCTTTTACAATATTTATTTATAAAAGAAAAGTGTTTAATGACAAATATATAAAGCGAAAATTATACATAAAACAAATAACAATTTTATTGAACAACTGAAACTGCTTTTAGAATTTAACACCATT
Source organism: Molanna angustata (assembly GCA_963576475.1). Taxonomy (NCBI): domain Eukaryota; kingdom Metazoa; phylum Arthropoda; class Insecta; order Trichoptera; family Molannidae; genus Molanna; species Molanna angustata. The sequence goes on along the minus strand of OY754978.1, from coordinate 26,790,653 downwards.
AATAAATAAATAATGAACACTTCCTTACACCCTGCGCAAGTGGCAAGTTTATTGCCGTATTTCTTCCAACTAACCATCTTTTCCAGCCCAGAGAAGCAATATTTGCGTGAGAAATGAATTTAAATAAATTTCGAATCGAACACTGGACACCCGCACAGAAACCGAACGGCTTACCAACTGGGCCACGGCGGTCGGCTATTGTTACAGGTTTATTTAGAATTTGCTTATGGATACAAATGTCTAAATAATGAAGTTATTTATTTTGTTTTTAATTTACTTTTTATTCTTTTTAATATCTAACGTTTTTAGAAGAATCCGCACAGAATTAACCGCTAAGAGGAATCTGTAATAGAACGATGTATGACAGGGTCAGAAACGAGGACATAAGGAAAGAATATAAGATAAAGAACGATGTCATTAATAGAATGAAAGTGAACACATTGAGACAGTTTGGCCACATGGGTAGACTGAACGAGGAACGCCCGACGAAGAAAATATACATTGCGGACAGTATTGGAATGAGAGGTCGGGGGCCACCCAAGGAAGGGATGGCACGTCCATGTGAACGATATTTAAACAGACGGAAATGTTAGAAGCGTGATCAACAGACGAACATGTATAAGACGATGTATGAATGTTGACGAGGCGATGAATGTGTGTCAAGATAGAAATAAGTGGCGTTCGGTTCTCTCTGTCTACCCCGTGAGGGACATGGTATGATGTATTAATAACCTTTTTTCTATCAATCGATTCATATTCTACATAATTAATTTACATTCTAAAAACCAACTTAAAATTTTTTGATGTGTATGTATATTAATTATTATTTATTTATTTATATAATATACGGCATAAGCCATTTATGTGTTACAATACAAAAAAATAATTACAGACATATAATAATACTAATAGAACCAAAAACAGACAAAAAATTAGATACCGAAGAAACAGTATAAAATAGTTCACACAAAGAAACAAATGTATCAGTTGATTAAACTTCAATAAAATAACAACTTAAAAGATAAGGAAAAAACAAATGTGTCAATAGATCATCTGCAAAGTTGGTGGTTAACGATATATATAATCTCCGAAAATATCTGCATCGATACACAATTCATTTCCTAACCTATGCAATTTCGGCATCGATACATAATAACCTATGCATTATGTTGGTTATTTATATCAATAAAATAAAACAGTTTTATTATTTACATAGAAATTTAAAAATATGCATTCCAACACTTTCATAATTAGACTTTTATTTAAATATCTCAAATCAAAAATATAATATTTAGGAGAGTAAGTAGAAAGTTTAAAATAATTGTTCTACGATAGCTGTTGTTAATAAATAATTTGTATAAATTATTGCTAGACTTCGTTAAATTTTATGTGAAATATGTTTATATAAATCAGTCATTTATTTCCCTTTTCAATTTGCATATTATATACACAATCGTAATTATATATTTTTCTGAAACAAATATATTAGATACGTAGTTGATAAATATTTTAGTATAATATGTATTCATTTACATCCGTTCAATTTGTATGGTATTTCGTATGAGTCAAGGTAACTTGAATTCAATTAGTCAAAAGAAAGTTCCTATTATGGTTAAAGGAACCTGACTTATTCACTGTTTTTGTTCTTCATTCAAATTTTCGATGACGTGTCTCTGAGAACCCATGCATACATATTATTTTAGTCGATTCTTTCTGGGAATGCTCTAGGCAAGGATGGGAGCTATATGACTAACACTGAAGATAATCGATAACTTCTCGATATTCAAAGTAAACTGATGTTTAAAATGAGAAACCGCGCAAAGGATTTAATAAAAGTTTTTGACGATTATTTTTTTATTATTTGTTTTTGTTTACTTACTGAATGATGAATCGATTTAATTTGAAACTTATCATAATTCATTTACTTATCTGCATTTCAAGTATCGTTATTTTCGTACTATTTTCAGCTGAAATCATATAATATTTCCGTTTGATAATTACCAAAAGGCGCACGCACTTACAACGTGTCGACCGTCGTGGCATACTGGAAAACCGTTTGGATTCTATAACGACGTTCTGGGTTCGATTTTCATCAAGGAGTATATGATTTCATATAAGTATATATATTAGATTTTTGTCGCTGTTGGGAGTCAATGATTTTTACATATTGACAAATTGATATTAGAATAGAGATGAAGTTGGAATATTATAGCAGAAACAAAAAAATCAAAGTAAACGTAATAAAATACATAAATGGTGAACCTTCCGAAGACAATTCGTAAACCCTAGGTACCTTGATTTTCCTATAATATTCTAACTTCGTCTCTATTGTATTAATTTTGTCAAAAAAGGGGGAAAGTCATATCATAAAATGCACATTCAAGAAACGTAAAAGTGGCCAGGGACAATATCCCCCAGAAGCAGACGTCCTCCCAAGAGATGGAAGGACAGCTGACAATCCACATCTCAAGGGGAAAATTGATGCAGGATGTTAACTGGCCAAAAAGAGAGAAAAAAAGAATTAGCCATGCAAAGACATTACTACTATTTGGCTCCAATTTTTTTAATACGATAAAAAATACACAAGGGCATACTTTTGTTGAAACATTTAGAACTGAAGAAAACAATAGAAACAAGGGCATAATTTGCTGCGGAAACAAGATCAAGTAACGATAGCTTTTTTTTATTTTATAATATTTAAGATAAAAAATGTAACAAGTACATGTTATGTACTCGTATAATGCAAGAAATTTTCAGCCTCCTCGGAACAGGCTCAGCCTAGTGAGATGATTTATACGAAAAAAAATGTTATTTAATATTTTTTGATTATTTTTATTGTTGTTTATTGTTAGTATATTATATTGTGTTTATGTATTTTGGTTTACAATAATGATTATAAAAAAATCTTGCTTATATGGACTAGAAACACTGGATTTTTAATAGAAATTGCTTTGACATATATGGCATTCAATTTGTCAATTTTGCAGGATGAAAGAAAGTTGTGTTATCCTTCTTCTTTTACTTAATGACTGCCGCTCCTGAACGTGGACCTCTTCTGAACTTTTCTGATATCTTGGGCTGTGTGCCGCTACATACGAAGTACAAGCCAGACAATGTCATATGTCCACCTTTTCTGTGTAACCATCACGATATGCCTCTTATTATGAAGTCATTTTTATTTCCATAAACTAACCGATTTAATATTTTTTAAATGTAATAAAATGGAATTGAACACCTCATTAGGGGAAAGTCTTTTTTGAGGCTATACTAAAAATAATTTAATTATATTTATTATTATTTCGTTTATTAGTAGTGTTATAGTTTATGATTTGCGGACTGCGCCTTTACCGGATATTGATTGTACCTATTAGATAAATTTGAGGACATCAGAATTTAATTTATCATTTTATTATCAGTCAATTTAGTCACGGGCAATTCCACAAAAAATGGACATGATAAGATTTTTTAGTGTGTACAATTTATATTATTTTTTGTACACATGCGGTAATATTTAATATATTCGTCCTTTTCCTCATGACTGAGGATAGCGGCTACAGTCCGTCACCACACGTATGGCCCGCCTCCATGCCATGCCAATCTGTTTTGGGCTGAACGCAGAGCACGCTGCCCATCACAACAAGCTTCTCGAGACAGTCTGGTTCCCTTCTGGCAATGTGTCCAAAGAATTGAAGGATACGTGTGTAACATTTCGTCGACAGACGATCCTCAATCTTCAGCTCGTCCAGAATTGACACATTTGTTCTTCTGGTTGTCCATGGGATGCGCAACATTCGCCTCCAGCACCACATTTCGAAGACATCGATCCTCTTTCGCTCTTATATTAATATTTAATACCTTCATATTAATATTTTATTGAATATTTATAATGTTTTTTGTCAATATATATTATTTTAGTTTGGTAATATTTTGTTCATCCACTTGGTGACATTTATGAGTACTCTTTTGGCCCTTATATTTTCAGCTTATTCTTCTTCTTATTCATTTAGTAGACATGTTGGTCTGTAATTAACCTCAGACGATCTCTTGGATGATCTTCCGGCTAGACGGCGACCAGAAGTGATCTGCTATATATGTACGTAAGTCTATCACTTTCCATTTTGGCTACGTGGTCCCTCCAATGTCTTCTTCTGGATCTACTCCACCGAACGATGTCCTCTATTCCACATGTTTTTTCTCATTTCAACATTACGAAAACAATCTCGGAGAGTTTTTCTCGTGATTGACCTTAGAACCTCCTGCTCGCGTTTCCACAGCATACGTCATGATCGGTCGCACGCATGTCTTATATAGTGCTGTCAATACGCATGTGTTTATTTTTCCAGACTATATTTTTTAGACGACAGTTGATTCATTTTTATATTTCCATAAAATTTGCACTCATCACGTCAGTGATACAATTTTTTATTATTTTTCTAATCTGATTTAATGTTTTGGCTATGAATTAATTTATGTTGAGCATTTAATGCTTAATTAAAAATAACTTATATTTGTATTTTATAACAATTTTGGTGTGAAATATTTTCTTGGAACCACGTATTAGAGTTTTTGGTGCACATTATTTATTGGAGCTAGAGAAGCGTTTGTGGGATGTGAGATACCATTCAATGCATTAACTATTATTAATCATGGGTCATATACTAATGTTCAATACACCCTGTCTACGCTTCAAATAATTAATTGAATACTATTTTTTGCCCAGTAACATTGCTCATCGAGGGTCCACTTGGAATATTTGTATAAATTTACGCAGCAAATTGGAAAAAAAAACTTGTTTTCGTGTGCGTAATGATACAATGTCTCATGTTGAATGTGAACAGTAAAGCCGGCCTGACACCAAATAATATTACATGTCATGTTTCAAGTCATAAAAATATTAGCTGAAAATTTATTTTGTGCACGACATGGTGTCTTATAAATTCTGTGTAACTTTAAAGTTTGATATTACACAGCTACAATAATGCCGTTTTTGAACTGTGCGTTTAATGGTAAGTATCATATTCGCTACTCTACCTCCAACCGCTCTGTATTTAATAATTTTTTCACGAATTATTTTGTTTATTTGTTAGGAAATATCAAAAATATTGAAAAAAATCCGGTCCCAACATTAAAAATAATAAAATATATTATTGCAATTACATATGCTCGCAGGCAGAATAATCCTGAAATTTTATCTAGTGAAACGGGGAAAACTAGAAGAAAATTCAAAATCAACATACCAATGAAAAATACAACTGCAACACAGAAATTACTCTCATATAGGGCAATATTATTTTACAATGACCTGCCCACTTGCATTAAATGGTCAAAACAAATATAAAATACCATGAAAAGGTCATATTTTTGGCAATTCAAGATCCTACATGCTCTTCTCTCGAACACGAGAAGAGCATGTCGAGAGAGTATCAACATTTTTATTTTGATATAATAAAGTAGAAATTTTGTGTAATTACTTAAAAAATAAAAAAAAATCCAACTTTTGTATGCATAAACAAAACAGGTATTAATTCCATGAAATACGGCCGCCTGGCCGCCTTTCGTCCAATAATGTAATAGGGATTATGATATTTCCTGAAAAAAATCTGCATTTTATTTTGCATGAATTGGAATATATTTACTCGTGTCAGGCCAGCTTTAGTTCAACTTTGCGTGAACGCTGCCAATTTAAACGAGGATTATTTTTTTATTATATACTGTTAATATCTAAATTTTCGGATACTTTTCAACCATTCTAAATTATATTAAAAAGTAATCATTTTGTATTATAATTTTAGAGTATGTATAATAGGAGGGCTATTATAATTTTCTTTTTTTATCATGCTACCGAATAAATAATCCGTGATAAATTTGAACAAAACATTGCGTGATGGCTTCAGGAGCATTTACCAGACAACGAAATTATACTGTATTTTAAATAGCATCATATGGATTCTTTCTTCAACACTTGTAGTTTAGTTTTTTCTATCAACGAGGGGTCGATAATCTAAAGAGAATCAGATTAAAAACCCAGAACGTTCTGTTATATGATTTAATGACATTTAAACGTCAGAATTTTTTTTCGACAGAATTGTAAATAATAATAAAGATTTTCTTTCAGTCTGTGAGCAATGCAATGCTACACAAGCCATACTTTTTACTATAATAGACATTAGAAAAAAAGAAAATCCTGTACACAATACAGAGAAAGAATGCGCAATAGAGGTAAGAGAAAAAATGTATGTAGGTATATACCTGTCTTTCTCAAAGTGGACGATAACACCCCCTTGTGGGTGTTGGAGACCTAGAGGGGGGCGTTAAGGAGTCAAGAAAAAAATATTGTTTCTTTTAATTTGATTAAAATTTATTCTTAATATTAAGTTGCGTTTTAATTGCTCTCACTGATAAAAAAATATACCTAGTTAAATGTAAGTTTAAACATCAGAACCGACTAATATAGCACACTATAACTAAATTAATTAAAGTAATGATATTGTGGTTTTTAAGTTTTAGGAGTGTATAAAAAATTGGGGGCGCTGAAAAATAATTGATTTTCAAAGGGGGCGGTAAAAGAAATAAGTTTGATAATCTCTGGTATATACAATAAAAAGTAACAAATACATATGAAAATAAAAACAATTTTGTCGACATTATATTACTAGGTATTGTCTTTGATCCAACACTTCTATCCATCTTTCAATCTCGGACATTGGTGCCGCTGCACTCTATTTGTAATCGAATTTGGGTTATTCCATATCTCGAAATCCTTGACATCGTCCGTCTGCAAACTTAACTAAAGCGCTGCTATATCGTCGATATCCAAAGATTATACTTTAGGTTTCATTATCTTGCACCATTAATAGTAAATATTTGAAACATATTTCGCATCTTGAAATCCTTTCTAGGAATTTGGCACAAAATCAAAAGACTTTTTTTTCTTAATACGAAAGCATTTTTTAAGCATCCACGTATGATAGTATTTTATCCAAGAAAACATTAATTATTCTCCTCTTGAAATCAACTTAGGAAACTGACAGAAAATTCAAAGAAATCTACGATCTTTGTCTTAATATTCATTCAAAAAACATGGAGAAAAAGATAAACTGTCCAATACAGGTTACGTTACAGTTCCTAAGATATAATTTGGGACGATCATTCCCGGAAATTTCAACATCTCTGATACTGTGTGAATTCTCAGTCAATCAATCACAGCTTAAAACTAATTTTACATTTCTATTAACCGAACCATTGGTTTATAAAACTGTCCAAGCGTTGTTTAATTATTTAACGATTCCAGTACCACAAGCGTTGATTGGCGAATAGTTTCATTTAGTGATTCCAATGAACCAATCAATACAATGGTTTTTGCAGTTTGCTGGTTTCCTATTCAAGTTCGGATCTGGTGCTACGAACTGAAATAAACTGATTATCATTGTGTGCAGTTCTCGGTACTTCTTATTTTTCTTTGTGTGACGGAGAGCCCCGTGTGTGTATTGAAGCTGTACATTTCTCGTTCGTCTGGCGACATCCATTGTTGGTTAGTTGTTAGGAGACTTGAATCAAAATCTGCACTCAACGCACGTCTAATGTGCAATTTGTCCGGTAACAATATCTACCAGTTTTGAAACGAATGAGAACTTATAAAGATACTTATTTTATATATAACAATTAGTTAGATTTGATAAAAAATCATTCTATTAAGAAATTTGGTTACACAACATTTAATGTGTGTATGTCATATAATATCAGCTACTACAGAATATATTTATTTATTTATTTAACAAATTATGTTCCAATACACATAAAAATATAATTCACAAGTTTAGTAATTTTTACATTTTTAATGCAATACCTCATCAAAAATATTACCATCTTGTGCTTGATGAGGGAATCACTGACAAATATAAAATATAAAGCAATTAAATCAAAGTCATACATAAAGTAATTAAATCAAAGTCATACATAACTTTAAAAAAATGAAAAATAAGGAATACAGACAATTGAAACATATCAACAACAAAGCGAAAACAACCAATTTAGAATGTTAGATGCAATTTTAATTTTTGTTTAAACTTTTTATATTCCTTTATCTGTTTTAATTCGTTTGGGAGGCAATTGAAACATTTTATCCCCAAATAAATGTAGTTTTTTGTATTTGTCTAGTATTACATTTAGTTATTTTAAAATCGTCTTGGATTTTAGACTTATTTTTTCAAATTTTTGTAAAACATTATCTTTGATGACTTCAATATTTTCAATAATAGTTTACTTGTCACTTAGGGAAGTTATGCTTCCTCCTAATATATTTTTTATAACTTACCTAATTACAGTCCAATATTTATTTAATATTTCTTTATAGAACTCCTTGAAAGTACCTACCTAACTTCCATTCATAATTACTTTTTTAAGTCTGTTTATTGTAATACTTATTATTTTCTTTGTCTTGATGTTCTTTTGAAAAGGGCCATATTATAATTTAGCCAAGGCGGAATCAAATAATATTGTAACTCAAATTTCAGCTGCTGCAATGCATATCATTTGTATTTTCTTAAAAAGTCACCCTTTTACTGAAAAATAACACAGGTTTACATAAAAAAAAATAAGACCGATTTCAAAAAAATACCACCACTTTTCGCTGTTCTACAAAAATAACATCCCATTTCCATAAAAACATGCGAATAATTTTGGGGGGGCAAGTCCGGTCAAACGGTGGAATTAAAACCCTCACGATAACCTATATCATGGATATAATTATCTTATGGAGTACTATAATATCTTAAGAACTCCATAAGAAAATTATATACATGATATGGGTTATCATGAAGGTTTAGATATCACTGTTTGAACGGACTTGCCCCCCTGGTCTCTAGTTATTACTAATTACTTGTACGTTCTAGTAACGTCTAGCATCAGTTCTGTAACTGAACTTTCTCCTCAATTGTATTTTTCGAACTTGTATATTGTTTTTTCCATTATAATTAATAAAATTACCACATAAATTATGTATTTCTGTAATGTACCAGGTTCATTTGTGATTTACTATTACTCGATATGATATTGCAAGCCCCTCCAATTGCAAAAAAAAAACACTCGACGTATAAGCGAATGTCTAAAGTTATGTTCACCCCGTGGGAAAGTGTCGTCAATGAGTCGTGTGGACTTCGACTAAAACGTGCATACAATATCGTCATTTGCACTGGTAGGCAGGTACTGTTTTATATTTTTTATCGTTATTTATAAATCCGAGTATTTTGTATGACGTTATATTACAAGTTTGAATTAACATTCAAACTAGTTTAGCAGTTAGGCGCGTTAGTTGGCAAGTCCAATTGTGTATCAGAAGCATTATTGTTCTACAATTTTTTTGCTCGTTAAGCTCAACTCGTAGCAATGAATAATAATAATAACGAATCAATAAAATAATGCAAATATTTTGCGTTTTAATTTATGCCATAGGAAAATAAACAAATTGGAATACATTTCTCAGATAATTTTTGCTGTGAGTCTGAGGGTTTTTGTCAAAGTGTATTTATGCTTCGTTTCTCTACATACATACATACATACCATCACGCCATGTCCCTCACGGGGTAGGCAGAGAGAACCGAACGCCACATTTTTCTATCTTGACACACATTCATCGCCTCATCAACATTCATACATCGTCTTATACATGTTCGTCTGTTGTTCATGCTTCTTACATTTCCATCTTTCAAAATATTGTTTACATGGTCGTGCCATCCTTTTCTTGGGCGCCCGCGACCTCTTATTCCGTTCCTGTCAGCTTTGTATATTTTCTTCGTCAGGCGTTCTTCGTTCATTCTCCCCAAGTGGCCAAACCATCTCAATGTGTTAACTTTCATTCTGTTAATTACATCTTTCTTTATCTTACATTCTTTCCTTGTATCTTCATTCCGAACTCTATCATACATCGTTCTGTTACAAATTCTTCTAAGCGATCTCATTTCAACTGCATTTATTCTGCTTTCGTGCGACTTCTGCCATGTCCAGGTCTCACTTGCATACGTCAGGGTTGGCACTACGATTGCGTTATGAATGGCAACTTTAGCGTCTCTTGATATGTTGCGATCATTCATAACTGGTCTAAGTGCTCCATTCACTCTGTTTACGGCAATAATTTCTTGAAATAATATTTTTATTGTTAGTGTCAAAATTACATATGTGCAACTTGCTTTAAAATGGTGTACTTCACAAATGTGTAGCTGTTTCAGAACATATTTATTATAATGAAGTAGCTATCTTAAACTTTAAAAATGTATATTTTCATGATTCAATAAATAAATAATAAAATGTAAAAAAAATGTTAATAGATGTAAAAGAAAAGCATTTCTCTGAATCTTAGTGGCAAAAATTACAATTGATATTGAAGAAGGCTACACTTGGGAACTGCGTAGAATTATGTATTAGATGCCGAATTACTTATGTAGATTGAAGAGCATCTGAATAATTGCAACGTTTAGGCGGCCCAGCTCAACTGGTGAATTTATACGTCTACTATTGTCAGACTAATTGTCTAATATGTGTCTACAGTTAAATGCCTCGATCGTCTCAGTATCAAGTCAACACTTCATCGTGTCGTGCAGATATTATGTATATTCCACTTGTAATGCTCTAACCTACCTACATATAGATCTGTTGCTCCCAATTAGTTTTCCTGAGTAGGTACCACTTGAAGAAAGTATTCGAACACACTTTGTATTCAGAATGAATCATAATTTTTGTATATTGCAACACTCTTACTTTATTCCTTGTTTTATGTATTATTATTTTATTTACAGCGATGGCCGATTTACTAATGATAATAACAATTAAGTACTTACTACAAATACTAACACTCACTTATTACTACGATTATACACTTCCTCAAAAGAATAAGCAGATCAATGCGTAAATTGTAAATTATTTAATAGATCAAAATAAAATTGTACAAATGCACCAATCAAGCTTTCAATTGGGAATAATTCACCCATCAGAATAATATCATTTATGTTATTTCGCTCTTCAAAATATTTTTATTATTGTAAAATACTACTGTGAGGTACATATAAATTAATTGTATGTATATATTAATTGTAAACAGGAATCGCTAGTTTTCGTAAAATAAATAAATACGAACAAACCCTTCTTCATTTATTTAAGAAGTAAAAAAAAATACCAGTGGTCGGTTAGTAATCCAGTGGTCGCGAGTTCAGATACTGTCACGACCGATTTCGTTCACTTATAGTACAAGTATATACTGTACTTGTTTCTATTCATTCTTTTATTTTAAAAAAATGTCTTTGTAATAGTTTAGGGAATGTCTTTATTTCTTCTTTCTCCTTAGCGCTTTTGTCCCGTTTCTATCGGGATACGCTTTGACTATGATCCTGGAATTGGCTAGTCTGGTTATTACATTGAAGCGACTGCCATCTGACCTTCGTAACCCTTAGAAAGAGGAACCAGACAAATTGGATCATGGCTACACATAGCTAGTGATATAATTCGCACACAGATTTTTTTTTTAAATCCAGAGGTGCGTGCGCCGCCCGGATTCGAACCGTCGACCTCACGCATGTGAGGCAACTACCTTATCGCTGGGCTATCACCGCTATAGTTTAGGGAAAGTATGAGAATGTATATCATGTACTTTTTTCAAGGACATATTCATTCTTTAAAAAAATATATTAAATTAAATATAGATAATTTGTGGACCATGATACCATAAAATATATACTAAATGTACAAAAGCTTTATCCAGTGTTTATTCTTTATGACCGATATCGATACCGATTACTTTGTGTTTTAAAATCTAGGTTATCGTGTCTTTTTATTTAGTGATTTTAGCGATAAATGTATTTGATGTATGTGTATGTTTTACACAATTCTGATAAATTATTCAGTATGATTTTTCCTAATTTAAAAACCTACCGATAAATGAAATTCGAATACAGAATACCAAACTATTTATCTGATTCGTTTTGGATATGCATGATTTTGATCGTCTGACAAATCCAGCCAGAAATTACATTAACAATGAAAAAAATATAAAAAATTAAATAATCGCGCTGGATTTGGAATCCAGTGGTTGCGATTTCGAATCTTGCCACGACCGATTTCGTTCGTCTATAGCACAAGCATTTATGCTTAATTCAGGGAATGTATGGGGATGTAATTGTTAAAAAGACATATTCATTCTTTTTTTTAAATAAAAACACGCCGCACATAGCATAGTACACAGCACATACACACAGATACATTGTGATTAAACTTTCAGAATACAATCTCAGCGTGATACTTATTGATAATCTGCAATAAAAAAAAACCTTAAAAATTGCAAATTCATAACTCCCCACTATATCCCTTGGGTTAGTGAGCATGTGTGTACTTGATTCAAGGACATATTTTTTTGTTTTTTTTTAATTATTTGTTTTAACTGTCTTCTGTTATTTAACTTTAAATTTTATTTGAATACATACATACATACATACCATCACGCCATGTCCCTAACGGGGTAGGCAGAGAGAACCGAACGCCATATCTTTCTATCCTGGCACACATTCATCGCCTCGTCAACATTCATGCATCGTCTCATACGTGTTCGTCTATTGTACATGCTTCTAACATTTCCGTCTTTCAGAATATCGTTCACATGGTCGTGCCATCCCTTTCTTGGGCAGCCCCGGCCTCTCAATCCATTCCTATCCGCATTGTATATTTTCTTCGTCAGGCGTTCCTCATTCATTCTACCCATGTGGCCAAACCATCTCATCTTATTTGAATACAAACAAGGAAAATACATAATTCCGATTCAAAATCAAAAATTATAATTTTTCAATCGTAATTCTTGTTGTAAAATATACATCAAAACTTTTTTCTTAGTGCGCCGGGAATCGAATCCACTGCGTTGCTCAGGTATCGGACGATTGACTACCTGAGCCACGATGACCGTCGATTCGCAATCCCTACATATTGTATTGAAACTGTCTTTAACATGGTCATGAGCAAAATGTATGACCTCCAAACGACGCCGACGAAGCCAATTTTTTTCAGTCAACTTTAAAAGAGAAATCCGATTATATTCGCATGCAAATTTCCAAATACAATTGTCTCATTGCGTCATTCCAATAATATTATTTCTATGTAGTTTGGTAGACTTGTTGAACCAACAAACAGAATTGCTGCTAAGCCTAGGTAATTCTGCTATTTTTATGCGATTTTTCTAAACATCGTACAAATGAGACAGGTATATTATATTAGTGTGACCAGTGGCGTAGCTAGAAAGTTTGGGTCCTCATACAAAAATTACAATAGAGCCCTCTAACGTTTTTATTTATTTATTTTAAGGGACGAATACAGTCTTATAAAATATACAAAAGCAATACAATATAAAATAAATGAAAAACAGACCAATTACATTTGTACACAGATTTTATTTTTATTTTATTTTATTTATTTTTGATTTCCAACAGTACAGTAGAATATAATAACATAGTATGATATTAAGAACTATTGAAAAAACAGTAAATGATAGACTACGGTGCATAATAACAGGACATCATATCAAGTGATTTTTAAAGTTTTACATACAATTTTTAACAAATGAGAAAAACAAAATTATAGGATCATACCTGAAACACAAGGAACAGTACAAAGAAGATTATATTCTAGAATCATAACATGGGATTCTAACGTAATTAAGGATTAACGAAAAAGGTGTTGCAACCATTATGGTGACACATAAATATATGTATATACTAGATAGTGGAATTTTGGCGCTTTATCGCAATTTTGAACGAGAGTAGAGATTGGGTATGAAAGTAGTCAATTATTTTACAGTGTGACGTAGAAAAAGTAGGTTTTGATCTGACATTGCGGTTTGGAATGTAAAGAGAGACAGATGACAATCATAGCACACACATTACAATGTTAAATACGTAAGAATATAATCAAAATAAACAAAAATATTATAACTTTTAAATATTAAACGTTATTTATTTTTTTGTGAATATTTTAGCGATTTTAAGACCACGATAATTCTTTAACATATGAAATGAATTTACTCAGTCTACACCAGGGATGGGCAAACAGACGATCGCGATCGACCGGTCGATCGCGAGCGGTTTTAGGGTCGATCGCGCGCATACTTACAAAAATGTACCTAAAAGTTTACAAAGCCCTGCCCGGCCGGCGTATAAATCAATTGAAAAAAAAAATTTGAAAATTTTTGCAGCTTTGAAAGCAAGAGCAAGCACAGTATCAAATTACAATAAATAGGAAACAGAAGTTGGAAATATCCTCAGTGAGTTTGAAAGACGTTTTTCAGACTTACAAAAATTGACAAACGTTGCTACTTTCATGACTTATCAATTTTCTTGTGAGGATGTTGAAATAATTGCTTCTGAAATATCGAATACTTTTGACATGCTCTTGCCTTCTCTTGAAAACGAGATAATGCAGATTATTTCAGACATACACCTCAAAGCCTGAGCAACAGATACCACATTTTGGTCTCTTTTAACGCAAGAAAAATACCCAAATCTAAAGCAAATTGCCCAACAATTAGCTACTTTATTTGGGTCAACGTATTTGTGTGAATCTGCATTTTCTGAAATGAAAATAATTAATACCGCGATCGGCTTACTGACGAACATCTGTCTTCGTGTTTACGTTTGGCACTTAGTAAATACGTGCCTTCCTACGAGATATTAGCGGAAAACACGCAGTGCCATTCATCGACCTCTAAGTAGTATGTAGGTAAATACCAATTATTTTTTCTGCTGGTGAGTCGATCGCTCGTCGTCCAATTTTTATGTTGTAGACCGCTGATGGTGTAAGTCTGCCCACCCCTGGTCTACACAATAGAGTACAAGAATATAAATTAGAAGTATGCTCACTAAATTTAAAAATTTTCTGTTCTTGCAAATATTTTTAGTATATTCATTATTATTTTAAAATATTAGAGAATATTTTCAAAATAATTTATAAATTCTCTTTTCGAAACTTTATTCAAATTGTGTATATTCTGGAACTCAAATTATTTTCTTGATTGATATTGATTATTTGTTTATAGCTTATAAATTTGGGCCCTCATGCTTTGCATGTCCCTGCTGATAGTTACGTAGCTACACCACTGATTGTGACAAATGCAATGTTAATTTACCATATCAACATGTTAATACTTGCAAATTTCGCGTATTTGCAAACGAACTCGCGATCTTATGTCAGGTGTCCCATTTTACAATTCCTGCAAATTCTACCATCATTTGAATCCATTTTATTAATTTATTTATGGTCAACAAAGAGTTTTCTTACATTTTTAAATAATAAATCGTTTATGTATTTAATATATTTTTACGTAGGTACATAAACAAATTTTAATCTGAGGATGAAAAATGCCAAGTACGTAGGACGGATTACAAATTATTTCGATTGTTATAAAGAATGATTTTGTTAATAATGTCAGCATTCTCACCTCAGTTAATTCGATATCTACCCCCTGAGCAAAAGGTCGCGGGTTCGATTTTCGGTGGAGATGAAATTTTTGTTGTGTTTTTAGTCTGACAAATATCATAAGACTGACTCCAGGATGTGGCAACTTACACACTATGAAGTTACTTGTTTTTAAAACTATCGGGGGTACGTTAAAAAGGGTTTATACGTGATTTAAATAATCGGGAACCGAATTTGTCGAATTATTTCGTTATTAGAACAAAATTGATATAAATGAATTTAAATTATCGGTTGTTTACTTTGATTTTATGCACTCTTTAATCACATAAAAGATTTATTTCTCTACAACTTTAATAGTTAATGCTGAATTTTAAAATAATGTGACGAACATTCACTAGGGAAATATTGAAAATTATTTGATTTCGAATTGGGGTGTTTAGGTTCGTTTTTTTTAGTTGCAAAAAATGTGTTGAGTGAGTTTTTTCAAATTATTTCACTCTTAGAACTGTGTCAAACACCATTTGTAATATAATATCAAACTGATATTATTTAATCTAAATTACGTATTACTTATATTGAAATGAATACCTATTTACACTTGACGTTAGTTGAAGACACAATAGATAAAGCAATAATGCCATCTTCATGTCTCTCTGTCTGTCTGTCTGGTATTGTTTTGTAGAGGCGGTGTGTGTGTGTCAACCGTCACGACATCTTGTATAATTTTATCACTCGGTATTATTGTCATTTTGAGTGGTTTCGTGTCCACCGTATTGGACAGAGTATCACAAGTCATCGTCCTTCTAAAGTACCAATAAAATACTCGGGTGTCATATTTCCAGCACATTTCAATGTTAAGCCGCGCTCGCACCGCCGCGAGCCATTACTGTAACATGCTCGCTATCGAGAAAAAAAAATGATTTAAGAAAGTTTAAAATTATTCATCAGCAGTTTTCAATATAATATTTACACGACTTTTGAATTGTAGAATTCCATAATAATTATGATAAATATGAACACATATATTCCACAACGAATTTATTTGACTTCTGACGACCGTTTCGGCTTACAAGGCCATAATCAACTGGTGTTGAGTATACAGTTTTCATTTGTTTTTATACAAAATCATGTAATAGCCAATATGAAAAATTATTTGAAATATGTAAAATACTCCCAATACAAAATAAAGTAAAACAGTGCATCATTTTGGAAGAATACAAAAATGAATCTTTTAAAACAGAAATAAGTCACAAATATGGGACAAGGCTGGCGATGGAGCGTGCCCTGCAGGTACCTAAGACAAACAACGTGTATGGAGATGAGATCGTACCAGGAAACATCTTGTGCCGCATATTATTAACGTGTTGCCGATTAAAATAAGAAATATTTTAAAGTCTGACGAAACGAAAATAGTAACTATAAAAAATACTCTTAAACATCTGTATCTAAAATCAAGCGTTCGTTAGACTTTGAATTATTATTGTTGATTAATTATAGGTAGGTATAATGTATATTATGTGTAAGGTTTATTTCAATTTTTTTTTCTTTCAAATTTCAATTTTTTTTCTTTCAAATTTTTGTTTAGTCTCTGTTTCTTCAATATTTGAGATAAGTTTATTGAAATAATTATATGTGAATTTATAATATTATGTGAAAGAGAGAATCTGCTCTGCCAAAAAACTACTTTGCAGTTTGGCGGGAAAATAAAAATGTATTACTTTTTATTAAAAAATAAATATCTTAAAAAAAATAAATATACAATATGGATACAATAGGGAAATAAATAAAAGTAAAATGCATTTATATTATGTAACTAGAATTTCCCACCATTAGCAACATAATATAAATGAATTTTACTTTTATCTATTTACCTGTTGTATCCATATTGTATATTTTGTATAAAACTAATGAAAACTGTACACTCAACACCAGTTAATTATGGCCTGCTTGTAAATTCGTTGTCAAATAAATTCGTTGTGGAATATATATGTGTTCATATTATTATAATATTATTCTTAGACAATTTCTGACTTCTCCTTTCGAAAGTTGACACAGTATTGTTCGCTTTGATTATATTTTTTGTTGAGCTTAATAATAATATCTAAGTAAGCTATAGGTATTTTAAATGATTAATGTCTAATGATTCATTTGCTTCATAAAAAAACTTCATATAGGGACACAAACATCATATAACAAATAAAAAATCTTCTTCTTCAGCCTGTTTTTTCCATTCTTGGACATTCCCCTTGATCCCCCACAACTCCCTGTCTTGGGCACACTGCATCCAACTCCCTCTGGCACATTTCTTGATGTCATCAGACCACCTTGCCTGGGGTCTGCCGACACCTCTTCGGCTATAAAATACAATAAACAAATGACGCAAGATATTATGTAAGATTTGTTACAAATCCAATTTTTTGTTTGAATTTTATGAATATTATCATTTTTTAAACGAAAAAACTTTTAATTTCGGACTTTCTCATACACCAGGCGAAACGTTCGTCCTGTTTAAAATATCCAATATTGTAACATAAAAGGTGTTTTATTTATAAAAAAAAAATAATAGGAAAGTTACCACCGTCAGCGTCAAAAAAACAAAAAAGTTCAAAATACGATATATTTTATCTGACAGTACTTACTACTCTAGCACTAACAATGTCAAACATAATTTTGTTATGCACCTAATAACATTTTTCCATACATTGGTACTACTTAAAATTGCAGATCGTATACAAAATATGTAGTGTGTATTCAGTTTTACCCTTCCTTCATTAAGCTTCACATCAGTCGGCTGTAGTAGCCTTACAGAACAGAATAGGTATATAAAGTTTAACAGTTAGTTCATTGACAATTCTATCGCTCTTCGTGGGGGCAAAGACTTTTGTCCTGGTGTTGCGTGACAATTAAATACATACAATTATATTCCTCCTTATGTAACGCATAAACAAGTTTAATATAATATGCGTAACCTAAACACACGTGTTACATAATGTTGTTACTTCTAGATTTCACTAAGTATTGACATTAAACTTGTTAATTATTTTATTGGGCATTTTTTATATCCTACAATAACGTGAGTGGAAATTTGAATAAGTTGCACCCGTTACTTTATTTAAAATACACCGCCAAGAATTTGGTTTTAATACAATCAAGATGGTTCGCCGACCTGCTTTTACATGTACCAATATGTAGAACTAATGTCAGGAAAAATGCCTCAATTCCACGCATATGTGATTCTCACAACAAGTTATTCTCAATCGAGGTGGAAATCTTCGATGCAAAATACTATAAGTTTCGTCGCGAAGTTCTGAAGGTGATACCCTCTTAATATTCCTCCTCATACCTTCCTATCCCTCTCATACCTTCCTATCCCTCTCATACCTTCCTATCCCTCTCATACCTACTTGTGTGTGTCTGTATGTGTGTATTAACTGTGTTATTATTTGTACTTATTGATGAAATGTTTTTTTTGGCTTTGTTATTATATCATGTCTAGCTGTAATATCAATGTGTAAATGAGGGATATCATAGTATGTACACCGATTTTTTAAACCTCACCTACAAAAGTTTAGTAAAAATAGGTTGGTTAGATTTGTTTGTAGTTATAATTGCGACTGGCGTGAGCCAGTTGCATTATATATTAAAAAAGTAACTAAAATATTTAAAAAAAAATAACTAAATTGGTATACCTTCCTATCCCTCTCATACCTTCCTATCCCTCTCATACCTTCCTATCCCTCTCATACCTACTTGTGTGTGTCTGTATGTGTGTATTAACTGTGTTATTATTTGTACTTATTGATGAAATGTTTTTTTTTGGCTTTGTTATTATATCATGTCTAGCTGTAATATCAATGTGTAAATGAGGGATATCATAGTATGTACACCGATTTTTTAAACCTCACCTACAAAAGTTTAGTAAAAATAGGTTGGTTAGATTTGTTTGTAGTTATAATTGCGACTGGCGTGAGCCAGTTGCATTATATATTAAAAAAGTAACTAAAATATTTAAAAAAAAATAACTAAATTGGTATACCTTCCTATCCCTCTCATACCTTCCTATCCCTCTCATACCTTCCTATCCCTCTCATACCTACTTGTGTGTGTCTGTATGTGTGTATTAACTGTGTTATTATTTGTACTTATTGATGAAATGTTTTTTTTTGGCTTTGTTATTATATCATGTCTAGCTGTAATATCAATGTGTAAATGAGGGATATCATAGTATGTACACCGATTTTTTAAACCTCACCTACAAAAGTTTAGTAAAAATAGGTTGGTTAGATTTGTTTGTAGTTATAATTGCGACTGGCGTGAGCCAGTTGCATTATATATTAAAAAAGTAACTAAAATATTTAAAAAAAAATAACTAAATTGGTGTGAATAATAAACAAACCGTCCAGTACATGATGTTTCAAAAACAAAAACTGGTGTACATAATAGGCTATGCGTAAATGAGCTGTTAGCTTCCCCAAATAAAATAAAAATAAGACCAGTCCCTCGATATATCTCGATAAAAACGCCGCCTATCGGGTCCATACACAGAAGAGGGAATCTAGATTCTCTCTTCTGTGGGTCCAAAACTATCCTTTCTTTCAATCTGGAACCAACCATACAAATTTCGAAAATATCATTGAAATCGGTTGGGCGGTTTCGGAGATTAGCGTCTACGAACGTCATGACACGATATTTTTATATATTGAGATATGTGTCGAAATATTTGTTCGTGAGAATCTCAATTTATCGTTTCGAGAATTATCAAAAATAATCATAAACTTACGGGCAACTGCTTATCATAGATTGTATATATCGTAGATTAATGTTTAAAATCTTAATTTATTGTAGGTATAATTTAGTTTGTATAGTTGTGTGTGGTATATTATTATTTAATCGATCATCGTAAATCAATAAATTTATCGTAAAAAATGACGAGTCTGACAATTTTTTATTCACTTGACTTATGAATCATGTCGATCCTAAATATGACCGATTGTAATTGTAAATGGCGGTTTCTATTCGATAGGTCATATTTATGCTCGTATCGTAATTTAATTCTATTCAAATTTATATCGATTGAAATCGCGAATGTCAAGTGACTGTCAATGCTGGCTTTATGGAAATAAATGATTATTGAATACAAGTGAAAAATATTTTGCTACCAAATGAATATTCAAGAAAAGCGAGAACACAAAAGAATATTAAATTGTCACAAGAATATATTCGTTATTTAAAAAAAAACGTTTTCGCCGAGTACTCTGCGTTCGAATCGAATATGCGAAGATATACATTTTTTTTCAATTTTCTTCGATATTTTCATAATGGATTTCCACTCTCTCAATATTTTTTATTATTATTATTTCCAAATAAAAAAGAATTGCATAAGCCATAATTACATAACAATATTAATACAAAATACAATACAAGTATAGTATTATATTAATATTAGGTACCTACTTGGATATATTGCCTCACTAGGCAAAAGCCTGTTCCGAGGCAATACCTATTCAAAAGGAGTATCTGTGCAAGTATTTAGTCAGTCAAAATTTAGTCCGTGCGTATTGTATGTACATGGACATGAGTGAGATCCGTCATTTCAAAACATGAGTAAGATCCCTCTCACACTCTTCTCTGCCCCTGTCCATTAACCACTTAGTTACTAAACCATTACTAATATTGAATTAGTAAAATAATAATAATTTATAAAGCGCCGTTTAGTGATACAAGATCACTCCAAGGACGCTATAACTCAATTGTTACTTCTACGCAACAATTAAGCCTTATTGATTGTTCAATTTCTTCTGTCCAAGATCAGAGTATCTAAGAATTGGTATTCTGATTCAAAAGATCTGTATACAAGATGACGCATTCTTTTAAAACAGTTCTTGAATGCATTGTGAAGGGAAATCATTCAGAGTCTTAAAGACCGCTAAGCACACTTAACTCTCCTACTTCTTCAGCCTATTCCCTTCCACTCCTGAACGAATCCCTCCTCCATTCGACTCCACGTCGTCCTGTCGAGGTCTCCATGTCAGCACACTTATGTCCACTTATCGTCCGGGCTTCTGACTACGTATCCCGCCCATTTCCATTTCAGAGTCGCCACACGATGGATGGATTAGTTACTGTTGATCTTTCTCTCACCGTTTCATTTCTTACTTTATCTCTTAGTGACAGACCCAGCTTGGTTCTTTCCATAGCTCTTTGAGTGACTCGCAGTTTCTCGGCACTTAGTTTAGATATTAGAGTTACTGTTGTTTCTAGGCCATATGTAGCAACCGGTAGTACACATGCTTCATATGCTTTCCTTTTAAGGTTTATGAGTATTTTCCGATTTTTCATGAAGTATCTCATTTTTCCGAAGCCAAATCTGGAAGTCGTTTGCACACTTAACTATCTTCAATAAATTCTCGAAAATGCTCAAATGAACGAAATAAGTTGAGGCAGGATTCTAATTTAGATCCATTACTGAATTATTTGTACCCTACTTCGGTTTGCTAATGAACAATATCTTGTCTGGGTGTTCCTATGGCTTGGGTTTCTTTGGAACAGATTGGATCTGTGCTCACTTGTTTATTCATAAATTAAATAAGATGATTATCACCAATAATGATCTAGTTCATTAGATCGAGCTAACAATACATGAAGTTGATTGTAATCTATCAGTTATCAACGATAAAGAAAGGGATCGTGGCAAATGTTGGCATATTAATGATACATCTGCTATGTCAAGCTCGCCCACACTGATCGTGGTTTGCACGTTCGCTATAGAGCCTCCAGCGTCACAGACCAGCTCTAACAATTATTACACTTCACCATACACACTCATTGCTTGCACCACGAAGTTCTGCAAATAATAGTGCCGAACGCAGCATTAAACTATACAACATGTCGGAGTGTGATTCATTCAATGATACTTTCCGTTTTGCTCCTGTGAATCAGTCATTTAACCGAATTTAGAAAACGAATCATACAGTTGATTTCTTTGTGGTAAATGTGAATAAGTTTTTTTATTTCACTTCTACGGTCGTTTTAAGGATGGTCATATTCAAGACGAGTCGTAATTCTTAATTGTAACAGAATATTTTTACTGTGCAAAAAAGAATTTTCACATAATGTGGCGGACTTAATGCCTCTAGGCAATTTTACCAGTCAATCGCTTGTCGTATTAGTAATTATATTTCTTATTGTTTCTTTTGCAATGTTGCATTATTTGCTTCGAGAATCGAGTCCCATATACTATGGTGGACAGGTGCCATGCATATCAGTCTAATGAAGACATCATGCAGACGGTTAGGTTAGAAATTTCAAAAAATGCGAAACCGGTTAAGAAATGCTAATTTGTTTATGTCTGTGTGTTTCATTTTAATATTATATATTTAGTACCCGCATAGTTAACCCTGGAAATACCGTGTGTCTCTTCAGTATTTCACCAGGTGTCCTTTGTTAATGACATGCACCATGCACCATGAACGATGTGTCTTCCTTATTAATTTGTAAACGTTGATAAGCTATCATTTATATTCCATTCCAGCTCAAACACCCCTGTATTATTTCAAAAAGCCTCGGTGGATCCTCGAAACTATTGAATTACTCCCATTCCTTCAATTTCCTCATTGCTGCACTGTCTATATCTTTCTCTAAGCTGGAAACACTGGTTAATTAAAAGCTCGCCACTTGCGCAGGTGCAAGGAGGTGTTGTATTATTTTTTAATATAGTTTTTTTTACGGGTGTCTCGCTGTAGTTTTGAAAAGAAACAAACTTCTTTGTGCCTAATTTAATTGAAGCTTCACATTTTTAAGATTGGTTGGACGATATTGTTCTATGACTATAAAACCAAACCGACTTTAAACACTTAATTGTAAATAAATTTAATAAAAGAACAAGCCTCACATAACCCCATATTCAGTAACTATTGTAACTAAACTAGGAACGTTCTAAAATTGTAGATTTTAGATTTACGGTCTTATTTCAGCATTATAAAATATAAACTTGGACTAAATGGAATAGGAACGTACCTATATTGGGCGGAACGTTCTTAAAAAGTTACTGTATTAGATGTATTTTGAATAATTATGAAAATTATGAAAATTTCATAATTATTCATAAAACATCTGATTCAGTAACTTTTTAAGAACGTTCCGGCCAATATAGGTACGTTCCTATTCCAAGTTGATATTTTATAACGCTGAAATAATACCGTAAATCTAAAATCTACAATTTCAGAACGTTCCCAATTTAGTTGAAATAGTTACTGAATACGGGGCATTGTATCTTAATTCTGCGTATTCCATATTAATCGCATTGTGAAGTATAAATTTTAAAATTGTCGTAATTATGCGTATGTCGTGCTATGCTGGTTTTCTCAGGATACATTTTAGTCTTAATAGTATTAAGTGTCTATTTGCATGCCTTTCATACTCAACAAATACATCGTACTGTGTGACTTCCTGTCGTTAGTATGCGCTTGTAATACAAAACACGACTACTGGACTAGTCTAGTGTTGGTTTCCCGAGAGCTTCAATCCATAGTTCCAGTACATATGCCGCTGACAGAATTATTGACAGTCATACGGCATAGAGTGGATATTCTTATACTCAGGACACGTTTAG
This sequence comes from Molanna angustata, assembly GCA_963576475.1. Classification (NCBI taxonomy): domain Eukaryota; kingdom Metazoa; phylum Arthropoda; class Insecta; order Trichoptera; family Molannidae; genus Molanna; species Molanna angustata. The sequence continues at coordinate 26,766,601 of OY754978.1, read as the reverse complement.
GTCGTACCTTTATTGGTCTCCTTGTACGATTCTTATAGGTTTTTGTTGATAATTTATTTTGATGTAAAGGTTTCACTGTTGTAGAAGTTTTCTAATCAGCTCGAACAAAATAAAAATTCATTCTATGACGCCATTAATAAGGCATTTTCCAATTAAACATATCATCATCTCCAATAGCGCTACAGGTCATCATGAGCCTTGGCCTCCTCAAGAACTCTCCCCATCCCACCTGGTTCATCTTGGTACAAGTAGGTAAACAAGGCAAAATGAAATAATATTTCTGGCGCAGTTCAGGGATAACATATGTGCGACAACACTGTCACCTCATGTATAAGGACTGTTGCTTTCATTGTTTACAAAAAAAAAACTTTTCAATAGATGGCGTTCCAAAAAGATTTCTTCGTTACTTTATAGATGGCGATAGTAAAAAACAGCTTATTTTCAAACGATCTGTTTCTCATTATTAAAATATGTAAAACTTTCAATATTGCATTGATAAGAGAACTCAATAAGAGGGCATAAATAAAATGGCCGCCAGTGTACTTATAAAGCATAAATAAAGGGCATAAATCAATAAAAGTGCTGCCAGTGTACTAATTATATGTACAAGAAGACTAAAATAAATAAATAATTGGTGAACGTTGCGCAAGGAGTTGGACAGAAACAACAAAACGGCTTACTATGATCGATGCTTTAGCGTGAGTGGTCATATAACGTGGAATAGATTGCCTCCAGATGTCCGCAGTGCACAAAGCAAGAGCAGTTTCTCTAAAGGAATGAAAACAGCTTTGTTTTATAGATCAACATAAGTCCCACTGGTTATGATCCTGAATCATTAAACGGCGCTGTATAAATGATTTATTATTATTATGATTATCATCCACTCATTGTTACCTTTGGCACTCGTGATGATGACATCCGCTTATATGTTCAGAGAGTTTTAGATACCTACATGATAATATTATATTGGCACAATAATAAAAACCGTTTTAAGTTGCAAATGCATATTTAAATACTATTGAGCATTTTCGAGAAACTTCATTGATAATTTAATATACTTTTCAGTCAAAATGCATCTATGAAACGTCCTAATAAAACTTTTTTTGATGCATTAGTACCTATATTATGTCTTGACGGTTTGTTTTTTAGTGAGTTTTTCCTGTAAATGATTGCGTGACTTACCTTGTTTACACTGAAGAGTAGAACATTGTAGTAAAGGTCAATGTGTGGCCGTAAATTGTAGTGAAAAAACGTATTTTCTGGTGATAGCAAAAGATTCATTGGTATTTAGATATTGTGGTTTAAGTACAACATACCTACATATAAGTACTGTTGATACAGAAAAATCGATAACTGAAAATGCGATATCAGGTCGGTGAAGTACCCACCGTCTACATATTCTACTTTACTTATATAAATATGTAGATATTCCATCACCATATTATGTTATTAATGATGTATTAGATATGTATACGTATAAATAATTGCGTAATATTACTTATTTTATTATGTAGCAATAACAAAGTATTAGAAAATAATATGTAGTTAATAAAAAAAAAACCGAATGCCCTTCAAATTGTTTGTACAAACAATATCGCATGCAAATTTAACGAGGTTTCTAATATGCCTATTGAAGGACACTGGTATTTGATCTGATTTTTTAATTGTATCGGTGTTGTTTTAATAATCCTTTGAATTATTTTATTTTCATTACAAATTTTGATTATAATAAGGATTTTTCAATTTCGATTTTTCTAAATAAAGGTTCTAAGCATCGATTGAAATAATTGTAATCAAATGTCAGGAGTAATGCCGTAGATTAGCAATTGCTAACAACTGTCTGACGCTAGTTTGATTTCGCAACAGGTTTGCCTTGTCGATATTTTATTATCTCTGATTGGATATAATGCAATATTCCTTTACGTTAATAAAAATGGAGCGTCCATCGATGTCATTGGAAGCTATGTGACTATTTAACAGGTGTGACAACCCGCTTCTCTAGTGGTACTGTTAGTCTCTGCAGCATCGGTCATCCGAGACCGCTTTTTAAGAAGATTGCTTCAATCAGGATCACCTGTTTCTTTGTACCTTTGAGGGTCATGTCTTACCAGTGTTGTATAATACTAACTATTTCGTAGAAGTGAGTAACAGAAAACTCGTTCCTATGTACGTTGAGAAAATATATTTTACAAAAAGACTATGATTTCGTTTGAAATATTTTATTTTGCGTTTATGTGACAGAGTAGAGAAATATTTAAAATTATAGCAACTCCGTAGAACGCTAAATAACTATGCAAGCTTACCAACACAATAACACGAAAGGAGTTACTGCTACTATAGGAGTTACCCCCACTTTCACCAAGGTTCCTAAGCGCTAAAATCAATTTTTTGATGCACTAAGCGTAAAATTACGTTTCACCAAACAATCTTACTACCGTTAAGTGACGCCGGCGACTCAATTCTTAAGTGACGGTCTTTTGTGGATCAAGTCATTCATCAACGTATTTTGTAACTAAAATTATTACATTTTAGCATTTGTTGTTATATTTTATATTATATTTGATTTCTATATTATCCAGTTATATTATTATCACGATTGACTGGGTTTGTGAAAAAATCATGGTGTCAAAACATTGCTTTTTGTATTTGTTAAATAAAATTAAATTTCATTTAAAACAGCATAATTGATGTCAACGAAAACAATAATGGCGGTATGCACAAAGACACAGGTATTAGCAAGGGTAGAATAGCAGGTATGCGATATGTTTGTAAACATGGTTTCAGGTATACAGCGCTCGCGGCCATTTACGACACTAATGCGAATATACCTACTGATGAGATCAAAGTAATACTTTTTTTCAAACAAATTCAGAAACTTGTAAAAATTGTGAACTACACACTGTCATAATATTTGATTGTTATTTTAATAAAGGAAACAAGATAAATTATGTGTTCTTGATTTTTAAATATTTCTATATAATTTAACTTGAGTTCGTATTCCTTTACACCGGAAATTTAAGGAGAGTTGAGCCTAGGGCTCAATTAAGAATGTTGGTTTTTGGTTGGTGAAATACAAATTCACTGAGTGATGCACTCAAGGATTTGAGCTCCGAGCAGGTAGTTAGTTGATGATCCATTTGATGTACCTTGGTGAACACGGCCATTAGAGTTTTGAAAGACACTTGCCATAGATGTGGAGAGTATTAAAAAATAAAATAAAACAAAAACATTTTCTAAGATTTGATTTCAATTCCCCCTTCTTTTAACCTCCTTATCCTTTTATTCATTTTAATGTTGAATATTTCTTTTTATTTGATTTCTTAATCTTTTTCTATTATCTATGCTCTTCTTACTTTGTAATCATTATTATTACAAAGTCCAGTGTTTACCTATTTTTAAGTTTTATATAAAAACAAGAATTTTTTTAATGTCTGTTTATTTAGGTAGGTGTTTACGTACCAGTTTGATATTACATTACAAAATATAATTATTAAACATTGCGTTGGCGATACGATATTTTTTTCTCAATTGTTCGTTTAAATTGGGAAATATTTGTGCGTTTTGTAAAGGCTTTTATTCTCCTCGTTAAATTGTGGAAAATGGCAACACAATGTAGTTCAATTACATCGGTTATACAACTGTAACTAACTAAAATCTGTCATGGTGTTGATGACTGGCCTGATCAATGCGTAAACGCGTTCAGCACATTCATTATTGTTGTTGTTTGTTGAAAAGTGTTTTACAATAATTTATAAAGAAATGTCGCGCCATTCGCGGCGACAACAATAAAAGAATTCCTTATTCTTTCGCCGACCAAAATATTTATAAAAAGAAATCGATTTCTATTTCCATAGACAAAAGATCAATTTCATGTAGATTTTTGTGTTACCTTATGAAATTTTAACCAGTATCAAAACCAGCCAGCCCAAATTAAAACACGTATGAACCGTCGACCTATTTAGATAGATACCTGCTTCCTGAACTAAAGATCCCAGCATCAATTATCGGTGGAGACATAGTTACTCAATGTAATTTTAGTCTGAATCTTAAAGACTATTAATATTGCAAGTCTCCAGAATGTAGCAACTTCTTATTGACCGCATGTTTAGCTAATATTTGAACAAGATATTCAGAAATGCATTAATACCTATGCATTATAGTACAAGTAAAAAAACAAAATGCAAATATGAAGGAATTGCAAAACTTGTAATTATTAATATAAATGGAATTATTGCATTATTAGAGAGGAAAATTGTACGTTCGGTTCGGTTCTCTTCCCCAAATAGAGAAACGTATGTATGTACACTATGTACATTAAAAAAACTATGTATATTCTTTCATTGTTTGAATTGACCCATTTCATGTACCTTACTTTTATTTAATACCTAACTCAAAATTCCAGTTTGTATTGTCTCGAGGCTGAGTTATAAAAAGTATCATTTTCTGTTTGTTGGTCGGTGCGAGTGAAAAAAATATATTATGTTGCGTAGCCTCAAGCCAGAAGATACTAAACATCATTTAATTTGTTTTCGTCTTGTCGGGTCCTCATCAATTTCAAAGTGAACTTATCATCTTGTATACTACCTATATATGTACAAATAGTGTATGTACAGTATCTACTTGTACCAGCAGCTAAAAGTATGCTGGGTGATGGTGTTGACTCTGTCGAGGTTTTTCCGTTTTTCATTATAACTGTCGTAATCCATAGACAAGCGTGACGTGACGAATTGACAGAGTACCGAGTCGTTCTAACTAGAAGATGTAGGTACAAAGTACACCCATTAATTTACTTCGCAATTCCATTGACAATTAGGGAAAAAAGAAAATGGAAAGCCTAATAGGAGACATTGTATTATAATTCTAATTTTGAATATAGAATGGAATGTTTTGTTTTTTTTTTTCTGGTGACTAACATGGTAGGTACTGATTATGTCAAAAATTGATTTAACATGTAAGTATTCAACAACAAGTTGCAATATTTGGGGATTATGAAGTTGATCGTCTCATGAATCCTGACTGATAATGAAAAACTGTCTTCACCGTATATCGAATCTGGGATCTTTGGCTCAGTAGTAAGGTATCTATATAATATTGTGTAGCCAATTTTTTTAAACGAATGACCGAATAATTTATAATAGTCTTATTAATATTGTACAAATATGGGTTTATTGCCATTAGTCAATCTCTTTCAACCAACGTCCACAAATGTCCTCTAAAAGGAAAAAAAAATACGACAACAATCGACAGATTAATATTAACAGATCATTAATGATTTATTTATCCCAGATTTTATTATATTTCTTAGTAAGACATGGCAGAAAATGCATGAAAGTATAAAATACATATAAATATAATATATGTACATAGTTATATTTTATTGTTTGGTCAATACCTAATAACGTTTTTTGTACTCCATTAATGAAGGCTGTTATAATTATTTAAGTATTTAAAAAAGCGAGTGGGTAGTTATTAATGAAAATTTATTTTAGTTCTTAATTTGTAATTTCGGGTTATCGTTCCGCCATAGCGAGCGAACGCACCGCCCGCCGCAATAAAACCTCGTCTCTCAATAAGGAATCGGGATCAATACTCGGCCATGTTCGCTATATATCCGAATACTTATTCAACCCTACATTACGAGTATTCCCGCCGTGCTCCTTGCAGTTTTCCATAGAAAGCCGTCTATATTATATCTATCACGGTACACACATATACCTACACCGTCCGCATCAAAGAGTATAATAATACCTTGGTCCGCATGTGCACCACAATATTTTTCTCTATGCCTCTGCGCCAGACGTTTCTTTTTTCAAATGTCTACCTCCATCTCGCTTCACGGAACCGCACATTCCAAATTTAAATAGTTTTGGGATGATTAATGACAACTTTTTGTGTGTTGCCAGTTGCCAGGTACAATGTTAAATCATCACTTTGGGTCCGTGTCTAGTACCTACGTATAGATTACCATATCTGCTTTGTACAATTTACGATGTAAAACGTTGATAATTATAAAATATTCATTAATAAATTATATTGTTAACAAAATCGACTCGAATTTTATGATACTACGATAATGACGATAATATAATGAGAGTATAACTTTAAGAAATAGCATAAACCTACTTTACTTTTTCATTAAGATATACTAAGCAATTTAAAGCGTTAAGTTCGCTTATATTTTATTATAATTGTTCTAATAAATCCCAATTATTATTAGTTATAAAATATCGCCTAGAAATTTAGTAGGTAGTAGTTTCAAATGTTGCCATATTTAATAAACTCAATATTTGGTTACGAAGTACGTTCCAAAGCAAGTGTACTGTTTGAATATTTATAAGTTTAAACCATAGATTTTCATATAATATATTAGATGTCGCCGTTAGCAAATTTTGTATGAATCGAAGTGAGGCTTTTTTCCGCGGAACTTTGACAACAAGGTGGGCAGACCACATCGTTTTCCTATAGAGAATAACGACTAATGTGAATTGTTTTCGGATTTATTTGTCGAAAAAAACGCTATCTAGTAAGTGTTGAAATGTATGAAAAAACTGCAATATGTTGCCAACCAAAACTTCCAACGCGCGATATACCATGACTCACTCATTGCACGGAGTACTAATTAAAACAAAGATATTCACCGCGATGAGACGGTGAGAGTAGGATTTGTGTGTTTGACTAGCAATCCAGTGATTCAGGTTTAGATCCTGCTTCCACCTATTTAAGGCGTATAAATATAAACATAAAAATTTTCTTTAGTCTTTTTTTAGTTTTGCTACTGTAATTTTTACCTTATGATTCGTGCCATAAGACCAGATGATTCTTTTATGGAAGCGGACCATTCGACGAGTGATCTGATGTAGCAGCAATCTTCAATCATGAGGCCAAGGAGGATGTAGAAGATGAAAACTGTTTAAACTTTCACACAATAACAAAATTTCACAAATTATCAAAGAATGACAAAATTGAAGGACGTTTTGATATTGTGCTTTGTTGAGTTTTTTTTATACAATTATCATTAATATTAACTTTACATGCTGATAAACTACCTGAAATAAGCAGGGTGCATACTGGACAATATGCTTCCACACACCGAAAATATTTCTTCGTTTTTCGCAAATCTTTCCAGAACGATACATGTTAATCAATTTTACATAAATCATTCATTAGGTAATATGTAAGTAACTTTATTGAGGTCAGTAAACCTTTCATCTGTATTTATGTTTAAATTGTATGTAGTATGTAAATACATAAGTGATCTTCATATGTACATATAGGTACCTTGATTTGTTGTTCAATAGGTAGGTAGGTATAACAGATCATCTCCCCTTCAAATAGGTTACATCTGTGGAGTGTGTACTGTGTATTACAGTGTATGTATGTGTACCTACCTGAGTGGCGCGTGTGTTCTCTCTGTGTGTCTGTAAGTAGGTACCTACATAATATATAGGTAGGTACCCTGGTTCATAATAAATATAATAGAGAATTGACAAATTTGGGGTCGCATCTCCTCTGGTCGGGTCTTTATTTGCGGGTCCCCAGTAATGGAGGTCGGTGTCGGTGGACGACCTTGACCCCTTTACGGTATGTTTAATGACGGGGCCTCTAATAAATTTGAGAAAAGGGAAAAAGACCCTCAGCAAAATGTGGAACACTGATTCATTTCCACAGATGTATAAACGTTTTAATTCCTACGTATTTCTACGAGATCTAAATTAATTAGAGATCAATTCTAGTCACAAATATTTGAATTTTTTATCATACATTGTTAAGGAAAAAATGATTGGCGAATTCCGTATAAGCTCCATTTTCACCAGCACGTTTATTGGTTATAATGTTTATGTAAATTTTTGCATATTTTTCAGGACACACCGAAAAAAAATGTGTTAAAATTAACCGAACTATAGTGACGACAAAACAATTCGTTTTGTGCTACTAAATATTTTGTGCGCTTAACCAAACAGTACAGTCATAAATGGATAAACTTTTATTACTGATAACAAAGGTTTGGCTAAAAACGCAGGTAGCCAGTTCGGTGGTCACAATTGTTTTTTTTTTTCGGTGCAGATGACAGGAATTGTCATCCGTCCCGATGATGAAGCGGTCGCTTTGAAACCATGTTTTTATGTCTTACATCAATATATTGCATACAATTATGAAGTAGGTACATACGTGGTGTAGTATTTATGTAATACGTCTTACCACCATCTCTGGGTAGACATGAAACACCACACTTTTCTTTCTTGGCATACAATTCTTGTCTCATACATCGTATCAAATACGCTTTCTTTTTTATTGGTACGTTATTAGGTGACGTTATTATGTATCTATCATACGAAACAATTTCCATGTATCGCTCGTTTGCGATAACAGCGACATAAGTCAAAAATCTTATTTTTGAGTTAATAATACAGAAATGTTGTGTTTATCAATGTTCATGTCGTCTCTGATTTTATATCTCTATAAGTGCGAGAGAAACAGCACATGTGTCGTTGTTTCACTGTCACTATAATGTTGTTAAACACAACATTTCTGCATTATTAACTCAAAAATCGGATTTTTGACTTATGTCGCTGTTATCGCAAACGAGCGATATTTAGAAAAATATTCTAAAATTAAGTCTATACCTACCTATAGTGGTTTCTATCAATATTGTTAGTGCTTTATATATTTGATAAATTAACTTTGTTTCTTTATCGTTCATTTTATTACTACATTTTCAAGAACTACCGTTCTCTTCTTCAGGTGAGTCAAAAGAAATTAGGTATGGTGAGTGGTAGTGTCATGTGTACAGCAGGAGGTGGGGGTGGGATTTAACTTAAGGGGAACATATATTATGTAGATAATAATGGTGAGGTCTGGTTATTAATTCTTTTCCTGTGATTGTTTATGGCTTTCTGATGTCTCAAAATTGTTTTTTTGTTGAAACTAGTAATGATAAAAAGAACGAAGAAGTGTAAAAAAAATAAGGTAATTTTTTATTTTAAATATTATTAAAATGAATTTCCACAAGGTTAACGTCTCTACCTTAGATATTCGTTCATTAGTTGGTTCAAATCATGACAACTAATCTGTACTCAAGACGTAAACTTTGAAACGTAAAACTTATAAGCACACACTCTTCGTTAGCCATAAAAATAATCGAAGAAAAAATGCGTTCTTTATGGCTGCTATATCGTCGGAAGATAAAATTTGTAGGTACGAAATTTTACGAAAGTCGTTCAAAGAGTCCCTAGAGATATTTAAGCCGTTGAAAATAATATCATTCTGTGTGTGTATGTGTTCTTCTATCAGCCGGCCTCTCATAATACGCCTTGAGCGGGAAGCTGTTTAATACTACACTGCTACCAACTTTATCGCTTCAAGAGGCTACTAAAAAGGTCCATCTTTAAATGAAAAATTTATAAAACAAATCTACAACCAACGCGTAAAAAAGTCTTTTTCGTCATATAGCTTGTTCGATTTTTGAAAAGCTGTTTTCGCTACTTTTCATTTTAGTGTTTTGTTTGTACTATGCGTCATTTTGTACCGCTTTTCCGCCAGGGACAGCAGCGAAGATAAGGATTTAACTTACGTCACGCACATGCGCACACACCTCTAACTTAACCCTCATTCGGAACTGTTCGATTTTTGAACATGGACTACAGGCGTTTCGTGAAAAGGGAACACTGTTTGTATTGCATACTCGCAATGACACGTTGATTTTTCGGTAAAGTGACGTTATTTTATTTGCAATTAAACTTGCATGTGGGCGGGTGTAGACAAAGATTTATTTACGTTTGTATAAACGTCATTTTGAAACGTAAGTCGCATGTTTATACACACAGTTCGCGTCAGCTGTTATTACGTTGTGCATGTGTGGGTTGATGTTTGGGTAAATTATTATTATTATTGTAGTTGTCAGGTGCGCAAAACAGTTTTCACGCGAGCTAATTTGAACAAATTAACATTTTTTTATCCTTACTTATTTGCTATAGGTACACTACTATGGAATAGTGAAGAGTCATGATTTTTCATTTTTTAGTTTGGTATTTGACTATATGTTGGTAAAAACAATGTTTAATATCAAAGAAAAGACTGCTTAAATGTTAAAAATTACTTTGTCGTTCACAAAGTAGATAAGTAGGAAGTATTACTTACACAAACATTATCTACCTGGATCGATTATTTTTGATATACATATATAGATTTTGTAGGACAAAATAAATAATATGGGCAATAGCCTAGTTGAGTACATACTATAATATTCTGAAATTATTTTGTGATTTTCATTTTCAAATATTTTTTTGTAATCTATTATACCTACCTACCTAACTAATTTGATTTTTCAATTAAAAATCTCATAGTACAAAAAAGTATTTAATACATAATATTATAATCGATAATTTTCAATAGTTGCCTTTATTTGTTTTTCATTTATTAAGAAACCAAACAGAATGCAATGTTATAAGTAAAGAATCTATGATAGTACCTATATAAAGTATGATTAGGTCATTGTATTACAATAATACGTTTTCTCATAAGGTATCATGTGTACTTTATTCATTTTGTTATATAATCTTAAGCTTATAAGTAACAAATATAATACTTTATGTAGCATATATTTTATAAATGTAAGTGTAAATTAATTATATGGTTTGTGTGTATGCGAGATTATGTGTACTATTTATCGAATTGTTGTAATAGGTATGTCTTGAAATATGCTCGTGATTTATATTATATCGAAATGTTTAAAAACTATGTATTGTAGTTGGAGCAAGTAAGGCCTTATTACGTCCATTTGATATTGATAATAATCATAATAAAAAAACGAATGACTATAAAAACCAATAAAGTCTTCTTCTGTGGTGAATAATTTCTTCAGAAATATATATAAGTTGAAACGCTTTTTAAAATCTTAATCATGTTTAAGAAACCATCGTATATTGTCATCATAATATGTATATTTTTTTCAAAATATGTTAAAACAAGGCAAAGAATAGCCAATTTCATTGATTCTCCATAGACAAGTCACATGTTTCTTTTACGTATAAATAGACTCGGGCATATTTTTTTACCAAAATGTGCACATCGTAATATTAGTCCGTAATTATTATATATAGCAACACAATAATAAACTGCTAGCGCTATTCTTACTTCGGTAATTAATTTTCTATAAGATTCTGGTATCGAATGTCCACAGTTGGTGATGTATGTGGCTGTTATGTTATCTGTCTCTGTCTCACCAACACGTCAAGTATAGATACAGTACAGTAGTGTCATATTGTTAGGTAGGTACCCCCCACGTGTGTTAGTAACTTTACATTTCTTATCGTATCGCATCTGTGTGGTGGTAGTAGTGCCTTTATTTTACTATCGTTAGGTATAATTTTTTGATGTGTTTTCATGGTTTTGATAAAATGTTCTTCTTTTTCCAAGCCTTTACCCATTTTTTAGGGTCGGCTATCCTACTCGGAATATATAGGTACCAGGATGCTCTCTCCTAGGTTGTGTCTTGTCCTGTTTTAACGTCATCATGTCAATGTGCACGGCTCACTATATATAGTATCCTCATGTATGTAACACTTTTACGTGATCACCTACTTTATGCGCTTGCGCAACGTTCTCCAATTATGCCTTTTTTTAGTTCCCTTATCAATGTAATTTTTTGAAAGTTTTATATATTTGAATGTGTAAACATTTCACCTGATTAATACGAAATTATACTATTGCCATCTATGATGTAACGAAGAAACCTTTTTTGAAACGCCATCTGTTGAGAAGTTGATTTATTGATTCAATTTGACCCCCGACAGGGAAAAATCCAATGTTTGCGTATATGCTATTAAAATATATATTCGATTTACTATAAATTGACTTTAATCCGATGCTTTAGCATTGTCTGCACTAAAATGACTGGGTAAGCGTAGGATTGCACTCTAATCATAAATTGCAAGTAAAACAGATAACTTATGTGTGTGTTTTTCATAAAATATCGATTGATATAGAACCTCACATGCATTAATACAATGACACCGTGTCTTTGATGAGGTAGATTGAAAGAAACGAAAGCCAAACACATCTGTCAATAAAAACACTCAAGACTACCTAATACCTTGGTTAAGTGAATCTTCGTATATGATTGCTGTTGTTCAAATTTAAGTTTCCTTCTTTCAAAACATCATTATTCATTTATTTAGTTGTGGTTTTTAATTGACGTTATATACATTGTACTTTTGTCTTATTTGATAAAGTAAAACATTTAAACGAGCCGTTGCACATTATGATTCTAACCAAATTTATTCAAAACATATTTTTGTTTGGGTTAAATGGAAGTAATTGTTCTATGGCAAAAACACCTTTGTGCACATTTTTTGTACATAAATTGAGTAAAAAATTAAATCTGAAAAATATGGTTTTACACGTACCGTTATTTTAAATATCTACTTAATTACTTTGGTTTAGCTAAACTCTATTACATATATGTATTGTCTACATTCTTCACATTAGTGATGAGCAAATGCAAGATCCAAGACGGAGGTCTTGGTCTTGGAAATCTAGTTTTGGTTTTGGTATTGCAAGTCTTGCAACTTTTTATTTCTGTGTTAAAAAGCAGTAATTACAATAAAATATGACAGAAAAACGCCAAATTATACCTAGTATAATGTCGATAGTTTCTACGTAATTATTTGCTTACTTTTAAATCAAATTTCATGAAGTCTTACAAGACACTTGGTCTTGGTTTTGAAAAGAGTTGGTATTGGTCTTGCAATTCCTAATTGGTCTTGCAGCTTCACATGAGGTCTTGGTCTTGCAAGTCTCGGAAGATCATAACTGCAATTGCTCATCACTATCTCATAATTCCTGTACAATTTTGGCGTAAAATAATAACATTTACATAAATAAAATGTGAATTTTTGCATTTATTCACAACGAACGTAAAAACATGTGTTATTATTATAGGTATATTACTCAATAAATAATTAAAAAATGTGCTTTCTCCACGTTCTTATAATAAAATTTAAATATTCATGGCGTCATTAAAAAGAAAACAGACAAATGATTAAGATAGTAGTGCTAAGACTACAGAAGCAGGAACTGGCCCATATTATTATGATAAGCACCTACATAATATATAGTTATTGTCGCATGAAATTTATGATTGAACCATTGAACGATTCCTATTGTCAAACGCAGTTTGATATATGTAGATATTGGACCATTGGACGTTATAATTTTAGTCAGAATTGTGTATCATTAATAATGTACAGTTTAAACTTGTAATTATAACAGTGTTCTTACGATATTTTCTTTCGCTGTTTTTCAGTAATTTTATCGTCTGAAGTGTCGGCTGTTGTACTTATGCGTATTTATTTATTTATTTAATATACAGAGACACCAACAGAACACTGAACAACACAAACAAAGAAATCATGAAACAAAAACATAGAATCTCCAGTGATCCAATAACAGGTAGGTATCTCCCGTATTGGTGATTGGTGATTGGATAGTACTTTATTCATATTGGTGATTCTTTATTTATTTAATACATTTTTTTATTGCTCAAAAACAACATTAATTAAATAAAGTCATAATTAAACTTTTGTTTAAATACTAGTTGCATGTAACACATGAGATCCAACTGTCGATGGCGATTGTATGTATATGAAGAATAAGTACCAAACTATAAATAAATAAATTGGGATAATTTTTATAGCGCCGTTTTTGTGATAACCTCACCTCAAGGGCGCTTACCTATAAACCCATAAATCCAAATTATTGAGTTTTTTAAGATATTTTATTTTCTATACAACACATGTAGGTTTGTATGTCAAGATAAGGATATTATGGAGGTCTCTCCTTTTTTCCTACCCAGAATATGAAAACAGCATGGTGGTATGGAGATCAAGTATCAAACTATTAAGTCTTCTTAGATATTGTGTATAGGCGACTGCCATACAAATTGTATGAAGCGATGTCGTCACTAAATTAAATTTTTATAAAAATTGCTATTGAAAAATCGCTGATTACTGATTTGCTATTGAAAAATCGCTGATTACTGATTTGCTATTGATAAATCGCTGATTACTGATTTGCTATGCAGAAATTTAGCCAATAGGGGTGTATGGCAGACACTTGGCAGTATATTATGTATGAATGTGACTAAGTCTGCCTACCCTAGGAGGAAGATTGCGTCATGTTTTGTATCTTTAATTCGTTTGAAACAACGGTATTGTGCTGTTGTGAATATTTATTTATTTTTTATCTCGTCGATACAACTTTCTCCAAAGATAAGTTTTTTACTATTCACTAACCCAAGGGGCTATAGTGGGGAGTTATGAATTTACAATTTTTAAGACCTTTTTTTATTTTGCAGATTATCAACTAATACAAAAAAAAAAATATCATGCTGAGATTGTATTCTGAAAGTTTCATCACAATGTATATGTGTGTGTGCTGTGTAATATTATGTGCTATGCACGGCGTGTTTATTCTACTAAATCGATAAAGTACCTACTCATTCGATTCTTTTCAAATTTTGTAATCTTATACTCGCTTAGACCCCATTTTAGATTTTGAAGGATATTTGAAATATTTTAAATGAATATGTCCTTGTTAAACAAGTACATATACATCTTCCTGAATTCCCCAAATTAAGCATAAATGCTTGTGTTATAACTGAACGAAATCGGTGGAGGCAGGATTTGAACTCGCGACCACTAGATTACTAGCCCAGCGCGCTAACCGCTCTGCCATCGACCCATCATGTAACTGTCAAATATTTCTAAGTGACCCTTCAGGAAAATTGATTTTTTATATTTTTATTTTCAAATTTGTAATAAGGCACACCACTTTATAGAATGGCATTGAATTATCAAGTTTTCATAATAAAATATTTATTTCAAAAATAATTTTGTATGGAAGGTGCTGAAAATTATGAAAAAAATTATTATAAAATTTTTCATACAAAATTTGAAAACTCTGTGTAGTGACTTGGTAGTGAGGATTTTAGCGTTGGACACAACCCACTCGTTTTATTTTAACGCTGTTTGTACTTTGATTCAGGTTTGAATTAAATTCAAATTATACATACATTATATTATAAAACTTATACAAATTACAGAGACATTTTGGAATGTGTGTCACTTTTGAACTAGTTTTTGTGTTATTTATTTTAAAGTTTTACCGCAAATATGTAAATAAATTTTATTTTATCAGCGTATCAATATTTCTAACTTATTTTCTTTTATTTTTTGAATAAATGCGTCATTTATGAAATATTTTATTTCATTTTTATTATTTGTCGACTTTATTTATCTCTCTTGTCGCAATTACATATTTCACAATATATAATTTAACATAACTTCACTACTTAACGAAAAGCTCTGGTTGAAGTGTCCAGAGCGAGTTGATTTCACCAAATATATTTAAGAGCTGTGTCAGAAAAATGAGCTCTCTGGGAGGCATCTCACACTTGGGTCGTCTGGACAACAACTCCCTTAAGGAGTTGGACTGTGCCAACAAAGCGGCTTACTATGACCGATAAATAATAATATTTAAGGTTGCTTCCAGATGTCCAAAGTGCTCAAAGCAAGAGCACTTTCTCTTATAGACTGAAAACAGCTTTGTTTCGCGGTTGCACAAAACTGAACTATCAACGCCCTTGGAATGATCTTGAATCATTAAACGGCGCTATAAAAATATAGTCAGTATTATATTATTTATGGAACATTTCTATGTTCTTTGTAATATAATTAACACATTCGTCACTCAGTGATTCTATGACGCGGAGTTTTTTTTAATTACAAAACTGTGCATTTCATTACATAGGTTCTCTAAACACAATTTGGTTATAATTAAACAGTTTTGTTGGTAAAAATTAAACAAGATATAATGTTCTACTCAAATTTATATTTTTTTACAGAACGATCGTTTTGTCTTGGAAATGCCTATTGAATCCAGTGTAGAGGGTTTTTACCACGCGAAACTATCGACTTGTAAATGGAATAATATTTTTTGTACCTATTATATGAATTTTGTTTCTTAGAGTATTCAATTTTTCCAATATAGAGTTTTACTAGGCGTATTATCAAAATATACAATTTTTAGATTAAAACGACTAGGATCGTATTATGAAAGTTGTTTTTTTTTAAGAAAAATATAAGAAAAAGTTGAGGTCCCGATCTGCGGTCTTATAGTTGGGGACGTCAACTTATTCTTATATTTTCACTGCCACAGAACAAACTCGTCTAGTGTCAGTATAGTAGTAAATTTACGAATAGGAACAATATTATAAGTTTTTTTAATATAGTTACTTTTTTGCTATAGTTTTATGTAAAATACTGGATAGTAAAATGTTTCATTTAATTTAAAATCATTTCATATTAAAAACTTTAGAACTATGCATTCCTTCGATTTAACACTATATATGTACATATTCATATTTAGAAATATGCATTCCTTCGATTTAACACTATATATGTACATATTCATATTTAGAAATATGCATTCCTTCGATTTAACACTATATATGTACATATTCATATTTAGAAATATGCATTCCTTTGATTTAACACTATATATGTACATATTCATATTTAACACTATATATGTACATATTCATATTTAACGTGTAATTTTTCTTTGTTGTTTCAGGTTTCCATTTAAGTGGCGTTGTCTCCGGGCCCGGGGCTCCGGGGGCGTACCCCCCGGAGCCCGACCGAAAATACAAAGTAGCTGTCAGCTTCGATAGGTATGATAACCTTTTTATTTATTCCAACTGTCGATTCGTTCAAAGGAATTTATTGAATCGACAATATTAATCTTAGTCCCGTGTGAGAGAATTGTATGCAGCAGTAGAGTTATTGCACGGTTTTTACAACTTCGAAGTAAAAAAAAACACCAACTTGCAGTTTTCTCAGCATATACGTATGTTCTATTATGTACATGGATTTACTCAGAATTCGGAGTAGAACATTTAGTGTGTCTGTCCCCCCCCCTTATTTGATTCACTTGATTTAGAAAATTTTTAAAAATTAAAAAATTAAGTATGTACCTTCGAAAAAATTATATAAAATTAAACACTACAAATGTTAAAAATTAAATAGTTATAAATATAATAATAAGTACCTACTTAATAAAAAAAAATTTTTCACGTAACGTGATCACGTAAACCAGCCGATGACAGGTCTTACGACCTGTCATCGGCTATATTATTTTTTATACACATATATTATTTTTTGTTTTTTATATTTATTTTGTATTTTTAATGTATGATTTACTTTTTTTTTTTCTATTTTTCTATTTGTATTCTTCTATCCCTGTTACTGACTGTATTAACCATGGTGGTTGACTGGTAGAGATTGCCTGCGGGCAATAAGTCCGTCACGTTGTATAAATCAACAAAAGTCTTTTATTATTTTTATTACCTGTAGGTGCTTTAAGTTCCTGGTTCTTCTATAATATTCCAACTTCGTCTCTATTGAGATGTTATAATTTGTCAAAAAATAACATTGACTCCCGACAGGGAAAAAATACAATGTTAATTTATATAGCGCCGTTTAATGATTCGGGATCATTCCAAGGGCGTTTTTATTTCGGTCTCATGTTGCTCTTCGAAATAAAGTGTTCTTATAAAGGGCAATGATATATTCCACTTTATAGGACCACTCACACTAAAACATCGATCATAATTTGCCGCTTTGATTGCTCTGTCCAGCTCCTTTAGGGAGTTGTTACTCTGTGATCCAGAAGACCTGAGTGTGAAATGCCTCCCAGATAGCTCTTTTCTCTGACACAGCTCTTGAATGTATTGTGGTGACAGGTTGTTCAAAGCATTAAACAATCAAATAAATTTTGCAGTCAACTCGCTCTGATATCTTATCGATAACATTTTTTAAACGTATGTCCTTCAATGTTTTCGTCTTTCAGTATATTGCTGTTATGGTTAAGACGTCATGGACGACCTCGGCCAGTCGTTCCATTGTGTCTGCATTTTTTGTTTTTTTTTTTCGTTAGATGGTCTTCATTCATTCATCTCATATTTTAATTTTTATATTCCAACATAATAATTCATTCATAATACGACCGAATCCAGGTCGACGCCATACGATCTAAATTTTTGATAACCAACCAACATAAAAGACATCTCGACCTTTTTTTTCATTGAAATCATATTATTTAGTTTGGTTTGGCGTGGAAGTGTCCGCCCATAAATAAACTTTAAGTATAAAGTACGAAATAAAAAAGTCCCGCGGCTATTTTTGCATCATCCATCGACCATAAAGTTTGATTTTTTCTTCGGGCAACACCGCAACGGCGAAATCGAGACCATAAGCCGAATGCAGACCGCAGACATTCAAAGCGTGTCGGCCTTTTCTACAAAGCGATTTACATATTTTTGAACAAGTTAACAAAAGGAAATACACACACATGATGTGAAATTCGTTGGAAAAATGTTGCAGATGTAACCGCGTGGAAAATACGTACAAATTGGACTTGTTACAGTTGTGTTTGAGCTCATTTTGTTATATAGATTGTGTTGTTGATACAACTAGGAAAAAATAATGTTTCATACTTGTATCATAAATTAGAGTCCCGTTAAAGAAATAAAAAATAAAGATTTTATAATGATTACACAGGCCAACAAAATTTAAAAAAAAATTTGGTGCCTGAGATCTAAGAACTGAGTTTAGTTATACGTAATGTGCTGATTCTAAAACTGGCAGCAGATTTTTTCTATCAGCTCTAGTTTTTGAGATAGAGACTAATTGAATTTAGTTCTAATAAAAGGCAAAAATAAATAAATCAACATCTCTTTAAAATTCAAAATAGAAATTTGGTACTTAAAACCAGGATCTAATCAGCCAAATATAACTGAAATTGTCCCGTTCCAACCTTCAGCAGTCTCCCTGAAATCCCGGAAGATGATACAGAAACATCAACATCTGATGAAGTTCAAAGAATGCAATCAGAAAACGACAGTGAATTTGAAGCAGATTTAACAACTCCTCAACAAGAACTGAACGATCTCATGAGAGACCTATGTATACCTCTCAAAGGAGTGTGCTGAATTACTGGCATCCAGATTAAAAGAAAAGAACCTTCTTTATCCAGGCACTAATGTTACATTTTATCGTAAGAGAGAAAAGTAACTGCTGCCTTTTTTCACTCAGGAAAATAAGCTGGTATTCTGTAACGATATAAAAGGAGTATTAGAAAAAATGGGTTTGCCATATTATACTTCAGACGAGTGGCGCCTTTTCATTGACAGTTCAAAACGTAGTTCAAAATGTGTCCTTTTACATAACGGTAACAAATATGCCTCAACTCCTATTGGACATTCTACTACCATGAGAGAAGAGTATAAAACAATAGCACAAGTTTTGAAACAAACTAAATACGAAGAACATCACTGGGCAATTTGTGTTGATTAGAAAATGGTGAACTTTCTCCTTGGACAGCAAAGTGGATATACAAAATACCCTTGTTTTGTATGTCTTTGGGACAGCAGAGCGAAAGATCAGCACTGGGTTAAGAGAAATTGGCCTTTAAGAGATACTATGATTCAAGGAAAACAAAACGTAATGAATGAACCTTTGGTTACGAGAGAAAAAATCTTACTACCACCCTTGCATATCAAGTTGGGGCTTATGAAGCAGTTTGTGAAAGCGTTAGATCGAGGTGGAAATTGTTTTGGGTACTTGTCAAGTAAGTTTCCTGGGATTAGCACGGAAAAACTAAAAGCTGGTATATTTGATGGTCCTCAAATAAGGCAACTTATTAAAGATCCACAGTTCACCACATCAATGAATGAGACTGAATCTAACGAAATCACAAAGCAGACAATTACATAGAATTAGTGGAAACTATGCTTTTAAATTTTCATATTCTCGGTTGTAACATGAGTATAAAACTTTACTACCTCCACTGCCACCTAGATCGCTTTCCAGAAAATTTAGGTGACTATAGTAAAGAAAAGGGAGAAAGATTCCATTAGGATATTAAAACTATGGAAGATCGATATCAAGAACGATGGGATAGCCACATGATGGCCGACTACTGTTGGAACCTTCAGCGAGACTGCCCCAGTAAACTTCATGCTAGAAAGTCGTATAAACGAAAATTTGTAGGTGATAGTGACTAATATGAGTATGAATGTATGTTAATCTACTTTTTAAAATAAATATTTAATACATGTGTTTTTTTTTACTGGCAATACTCATAGTTTAACGTAATATACCTATATATATATAGAGGTTAAAAAACAGTAAATAATTCCTATTTTAAAAACTAGATCTGATAGACAAAATCTGATGGCTATTTCGGAATCTCCACCCAAAAATTACCCAGGAACAGTTAAAAAATCGCCGGCACCAAAATGTGTGTTGGCCTGTGTTATAAGTACCTACCTAACCAGAATTATTCCATTTCAAAGATCGAAAATTACAAACAAAATCAAAGGGAAATCAAATCAAAATCATAGATTTTTAATATAATCTATGATTTTGAGTCATGGAATATCGCGCGTTTGACGTTTTGGTTGGCAATATATTTCAGTTTTCCTTACATTTCAATACATCCTAGATAACTGTTCTCTAAATCTTAATAAACAAAGTGTTTTTTCGACAAATAAATCCGAAAACAATTCACATTAGTCGTTATTCTCTATAGAAAAACGATGTGGTCTGTCAACCAAAACGTCAAAAATCCCCCGGAAAAATGCCTCACTTCGATTCATACAAAATTTGCTAACTACGACATCTAGTATATTATAGTAAATATCTATGATCAAAATCAATTTTTACTTATTTTTCAGTGTTCTGGTTTTAATCTCCGATGATTTTATCAGGTTTTAATCAGAGTATATAATACGTACGGATAGTTTTAATATCCGATAAAGTAATGTATTGTTGCGCGTATATTTTTTTTTCGCACACTGAAAAAAAATCTATTCAAAAATCGTAAAAAAGTAAACTGAATTCTGGTTTCAAATTAATATTATTATATAAACGACTATATAAAAAATGAATCAAGAACGCTCTATGAAAGGCATTAAACAAAATATGAAAATCAGAACAGGAGGCTTCAGTCGACCAAGAGAGTATGGATCATCATGTAAATAGTACATACCCATGTCTTATATTAAAACGTATGAATACAAATATAAACATTGAATGGAAATAATAATGTCAAGATGAAAAATATGCCGTTCAGCTGTCTCTTCCTATGGTATTTTAAAATAAAAACTTCCATGTCTGACCAAAACGAAATGTCTTTTTTAATTCAACGTATATAAAAATTGCCAATAGCCATTTTTTCGCAAGCCCATCTACCAGTGTTGCTAACTTGATTTTATTATACAGGTTGTATAGTTGAAATATTTAGGGAAATTGCTCTGTCGTGACACGCCTTAATCTTCACATTCATTACAAATGTTGTTGTGGGAAGAGGACAAGAGGACATGTTTCATATCTCATCTTCTACCATAGACAATTTTATGTTCACCGTTGTATAGATTATTTAAATGGCATTACCCCAATATTATGTCTCTTTTATGACATTTGTTTTTATTGCGTATACTTTGATATTTGTTTATGTTGTTACCGCTTCGGCGACATTCCTATCTCTTGACTGTGTGTCCCCATTACCATAGATTCGGGCATTTAAATTCTTTCAGGTTCTTGCTTGTCTTTGGTATCTTTGTTGATACGCGCCTTGTTGGTAGTGACTGCTTTAGTAATGATGTCTTTCTTATTTTAGTATTCTCTATTGCAAGTCTGAAAATATGTGTACTATGCTACTTGTATTCCGATATGTCAGGTTAGAAGTTGTTTGAAAAGATGTTACGTATACCTCGCCTAGCGAAAGATTGCGGCTGACATAACCTGTGCATAAACCAATTTTAGTTCAGAAGAATACTATAATTTGTATTAACCTATTTTTAGTTTGGTTAGATAAATCCTATTTTTGGTTAGGTGATGTTTCAGTCAATAGCTAAGAAATTAACAAGTAATAATGCATGTTTTAAACTTTAAAAAAATAATCTATTTTATTACCACTTTGATTTATACATATTTACTTCTAGTTACATTCGTTTCACTGTAAGACTATTTATTATTTCTTCTATTTTATAATAAGTTTTTTTTATTGGATGGTATGTGTAAATATTTCAATCGCGACAACTCAATTAATTTAATTTTTGTCAGGATGACAGGATGTTCATGGCCAATATTTTTGATCAAAAGTATACACCAAATTTGCTATCGCCTAACTTAAACAATAACGCCGTTAATATCATTGTAAATCAAATAATGCTATAATTATTGTGCATCAGGCGTTGGTGTGGCCTCACGACAATGCGATATTTTAATAAATTAATTGGTCATGTCTCGCTACGTTGAGACGTCCGCGTTTCTTCTCTGCCTCTACACAATTGACTCGTGTCCCGTCCGGCCGCCGTCGTCAGCCGGGGACCGGTTTGATTGTAGGTTAGTCAACTGTCAAACGCGATATATAAATAAACATTGGGCAATGTGTGAATAGGACAGAAGATAAATACCCACCTAGTATAATAATATATTATTATGTTATGTTGATAAAGCTAATGTGTGTATGTGTGTGTGTGTTTGTTACATTGCAGGTGCAAGATAACGTCTGTGACGTGTAGCTGTGAGGCTCGCGACATCTTCTGGTGTCAGCACGTGGTGGCGCTGTCTCTGTACCGGATACGGAACGCCGACTCTGTGAGGCTCAGAGTGCCCATTTCCGGTAAGATCATATTCACACTTTATTATGCATTTATTTATTATGTAGATATGTTTTAACTTGTTTGATCTATGATGTGGGTGCATGGAAAATATTAAAATGTTTATGCCTTGCAATGGCGGCTTCTTTAAAGTACCACGTATTTGATGTCGAGCATTTTTGACATAATGATGGGCGGATTAGTTATTTTTTAGTGAATATTTAGATGTATTTTATCAATTTTCATTTTGATGTTTTATTAATATTAAAGAAATAAAACAATATTTAGCTATTCCATTTATGACTACGACTGATTTCGTGCAATGCACACAAGAAAGATTTCGATATGGATCATCAAACTTTTGAATGTAGTTTTTTTTTGTCTTTCTTTAATAACTACATTTCGTTGATCTTCTTTTTCTTTATTTATATATCTGACTCCTTGAGCTCTGGTTCGGGTCTCGAGTTCGATTCCCGTTACTATGTATAGTTGTCGCCAAATAACTTGAACTTTTAGCCGAAAAGGGGGGCGATTTGCACGAAAAACCAACGAAGCAAAAAAAACACAAATTTGCGCTCTGCGCAACCGGAAACTCGTTCAAGATGTTTGGCGAAAATTATATGTGAGATGATTAACACCAAAAAAGAAAATAACGTTTAAATTGTGTTTTTAATTATATCTAATGATCGAGGATTTTGTATGAACAATATTCTATTTGTTCGTAACTTTTCAAACAATTTTATATCTTTTTTGCGGAAATTATTATCATTTATAGTGAAAAAAGGATCTCGCAATTCTAAATCATGTTTTGATTTCTTTTAATTACAATTCTTTGTAGAAAATAACATCGACTTCTTTAAAATGTCACCATGTACTTACTAAAAAAAACTCCGATTTTAGAAAAAAAAACTTCTTTTCTAAAAAATAACGCGGATAATTCTGGTCTTTGCGTTTTTATTAGCTGTCCGAGAAGCTATACTTAATAATAGAAGTTAGAGCTCGCCAAGCGAAAGAATGCGAGTAAAGTCACCCGTGCACAATTCAATTTTATATATACTCTGATTTGAACCAATAACATCAGTTGTTGTTCGACATTGTGTGGCGTATTGCGTGTCACTTTTATCCCCCCGACCTTTGCAACCATTCATTTAATCAAACCCACCTTGAATAAAAATGACACTCGCATTGTTTCACTTGTCGAGCTCTACCTACCCGTTTATAGTTCCTTTGCTTTTCGCTATAATTTTCTAATGAAGAGTTTGTATCGAGCTAAAGTCTGAACCGAACGAAATAAATTATTGGATGCCCCACAGTACACATTACAGTACACCCGGGTGATAGAAGGGGCCAGACAATGCAACCCGGATTAAATTATTACTTCACACTTCCTAGCAAATTGGATTAAAAATTGCATATACAGACAGACAGGCAGACAAAGTCTACTAATGCCATTATTCGTTCCGGTCTACTCTACCAAATATATTTTAATGGAGACGGGAATATGTATGTTGTACACATAGATTTTCATTATATAAATACTTATACTAGATGTTGTAGTTAGCAAATTTTGTATGAATCGAAGTGAGGCTTTTTTCCGCGGGACTTTTGACAACTTGATTGGCAGATCACATCGTATTTCTATAGAGAATAACGACTAATGTGAATTGTTTTCGGATTTATTATTATTAAAAAATACCAATTTAGAGACTTCGCAGCATATACGTTCCATATACGAATTTATTCAGAATTCGGAGTAGAACATTTCGTGTGTCTGTGTCCCCCCCCCCTTATAACTTTTGATCCGCTCAATTTACAGAGCCCTAAATTTCAGAATATATAAATAATTATAGGCCTACAAAACTTTTATAGGTACTCAGAATTTTGAATTTTTGTTTCAGTCAGGGGTTATCAACTTTTGAATTTTTACTTTATTTTTCCATATATCTCAGAAACCATAAAAGCTAGAACGCTGAAAATTTGTATGAACATAGACAAATACAAAATCTTTTATTCGTTTTTCCAAAAAAATTCCAGCGGTTCTCAAACATTTTTTATTAAGAAAAATATTTTTTTTATGATGAATTTATGAGTTTAACTGCCTATATTTCCAAAATTTTTAAAAATATCGAAATAAGCAGAAACACCCCAACTAGACAATTTAATTTTCTATAAAAAATATTAGCATTTTAGTAGTACATCTTAATTTTTTTTAACATTTTTTTTTTAAATTGAATTTAGTGACGACATCGCTTCATACAATTTGTATGGCAGTCGCCTATACACAATATGTAAGAAGACTTAATATGTAGTTTGATACTTCATCTCCAAACATACATAGGTACATACCATCATTTTGTTTTCATATTCTGGGTAGGAAAAAAGGACTTACCTCCATATTTATCCTATCTTGACATACATACCTGCAGGTGTTGTATAGAAAATAAAATATCTTAAAATATTCAATAATACGTATTTATGGGTTTATAGTTTGGTACTTATTCTTCAACTAAACATTCTATCGCTATTGACAGTTAGATCTCATGTGTTACATGCAACTAGTATTATAATAAAAATCCATGGTTGTTCATAATATCTATGGAAAATTCTTTTTTTATATATGTATTTATCGATCGAAGATTGCACGAGAAACGTTTTCGAACAATCACAATGTTGCTTTAGATCTTGAACTATGCCATAGATTCGCTGATTGAGTTTGCATAAAAATAATTACCCGGCTTTTACGGGACACCCTAATACGATAATAATATAGAATAGTGATATAAAATAGCACTATTGTTAGCCGTTGTGCTCACAACACAGCCGGTGTCTCGCATAATACTGTATAATTAAATATAATCTATGTCATCAAAGTATTATAAATATCTATAATTGATTTTGTAACAAAACAGTATCTGCTGACAAAAAATATTTGAATGTATTCGTTTTGAACGGATTTAAGTGTTGTGGTCGTGAAAAGTAACGCTCGGATTTCGCAGCAGCGCTAGTAGGTACTTCCAGGAATGCAAAGGAGAATTTTCTTTTGTTGTAATAATTCCAGGTTAATTCGAGCGGTACATATTTCTCGTTTAACGACGAAAATTGTAGCCAAAGAGCATAATAAAATCGGTCAAGAATAGAATCGCTGGAATATAAGCGTAATGAATTTGTGTTTTTCGCCAATCAATGATATGGTTCCCCCGTGGTTTGGCTGGCCCTGGTCCAAAAGCCCGCCATTTGTTTCAATTCGCCGCGGATTAGGGCCCCGGCAGCCATATTGCAAACCGCGCGCCCCCTCCTCTAACCCCCCCTACACTTTCCCGCCCGCCATAGACAAGATTTAAATAAATAAGATTAGCATTTGCCGTTCGATTTTTCTGCGCATGCCCAGCGCGCGCATCAAGACCTGTCACACACACACGCTCACATGAGCGGGGAAAGTTTGAAGGAAAATTGACAAATGATAAAGATGAACGGTGAAAATCAAATTGACCCCAATTTGCAAATAAAATATTGCTGGTTTTTTGGTCCGTGTTTAGGTTCTGAATCCACACGAAGTAGGACAGGTTATTTTTTATCGGTACCTAACTATTTGTATTCAATTTGAGTTATAACACTTTTCTCTTGGTAATTTGTTGATGACCATTTAAAAATGTTACATCTTTTTTACACAAGATTCTTTTTGACACTTTTTCAAGTAATTCATATGTAGATAAATAAATACAATCGATAATTAAAAAAAATTGCATCAAAGAGGCGCCACTTAAGAATAGTGCTTCCACTATTTTCTCTTATCGTTGTTTTTGGGTGTCCCGTAATCAAAATACAACAGGCAACAATAACATCTCACATAGTTCAGCAATGAGGTTCACCACCCATTCTGAATGTAGTGCCTTTTTAGGTGAATGCACACCCGCACTTCTGTCGCTGGTTATTCCACGTTGTAGGATATGCCGTGATGGTATGTATTTTCAGCGCATTTGAAGCGAGATATACCTACACGAAAACGGCGCTATATTAACCATCCAAATTATTATTACATATCAAAAGAAACCACATTATTTATTTCTAAAAATGTTGCAATAATTTTGGCTGTTCAATTTATGGTTATTATTTTTTTGCCAGATGTCACAATTTTGAACAACATAATATGAAATTAATGTATTTTCACTTTCTTTGAAAAACTCAACCCTTAATTGGAAATTTGTCATATTTTTCTCTGGATTAAAAGTCGAAAGTTTCGTCACCGTTGATTTTATAGGTTTGGTTTTAAAAAATGTTCGTTGACAAATTAATAAAGAAATAAAATAATACTTGTTTTATGAATCAATAAGTTTAATTTATTTATCGATCGACAAATCATAATGAAACTCCATTTTACTATAATCAATTAAATATTATGAATCATTCTTACCCCTATTTTTAATCATAAATAGGTACCACCCTGCGCAAGTGGCGAGTTTATTGCCAAATGGCAATTTCTTCCAACTAACCAGTGTTTAATTTTTAATTAATTGTAATTTTTAGTTTTATTTTCTTATTTTTAATCGTTTTTTTATTATTTTAAATGTCTCCCGATTTGTCTGCACATTTTAAATGTACACGAGCTTTGTGGTTCACCGTTCGCGTTATATATAATATTGTTCATCCATTTCGGTGAATCCAATTAGTGTCATTACTTAAGCTGAATGTTCTGTGTCCATAATATATTCAGTTGAATAGGAAGTAAGTACATTATGGAATGACCGATAGGTTCCAGCCAAACCAGGAAACTGTTCATTAGCAATACTCCCAAGTATACCACAATTAATTTTTTATACGTCACAGTCAATTGTTTTAATGAACTATCCTATAGTATGTTGGTAGAGTTGGTACCTGACCGAACGTTATAATAAAGTGTCTCCATGAATCAGCGGTGGTCGATGTTTTAGACTTTATAACTTTTACAAATTATTTAATTAAAAAATAGCGTCGAGTACAACAGACTCATCCAATAATTTATAAACATCACATTTTGGTGGCTATTAATATAACGTATTCGAATAATCACTAATATCAACAAGTACATGTTGTTAACAAAGAGATTTAAATTTCGAAAATCAAATACTTTTACTGCTATATAACTGAATCCGAATTTAATTTAAATATTGAATGTTTTTAGGATACTTCCGTTCCACCTCACTTTATGTACTAATCCTCTGTCTAGTCGCAGTTTATGCCAGATCTGTATATTGCTAACTCTGTGGTCGAGTACTTATTTTTTGCTTTTGGCATTTCAATCCTTTTGAGATGTCATGTATCCTCTTGTTTTCTGTTGAATGTTTGTGTTTAACTTTTTTTTTATCTCAATAAGTTTTAATTGTTAGATATTATTTACTGTAAAAAAAAATTTGTGTGATTTTGAAGGTATAGGTTGTTACTACGAAATATTTTTCAGGAAAAAATTAACAAACCAATAACGTATTTCTATCAATAAAAATATTGTGTTACAGAGCAGCACAAAACTAAGCTATCGGTGCCCATGCAATGATCCTGAACCACATTAAATAAGTATTTAATATTCTCAAAACATACCGATTAGTTGGTGGGTGTTCGATGCATATTTGGCATCGGACACCCAAAGGTTTTAAGTTTAATGTCAAATGACAGGCACTTGGTTTCCCAAGAAAAGAATACCGTGTAAAATGTTACAGGCAATTAGTGATACACGTAGCTGTATATCAATTTAGTATATTCTTTATTTCCTTTTTTATTCTTGCATATTCTCATACACCCTCTCATAATTTTCATATTCGTTTTTTCGCGAGCTTTTTCGCAGTAATACCTATTACTTTTTGAGGTCCTTGGTGTTTGTACAAAACTTTTTAGTGGCAGACTATTTCATTTCACTCTTTCAGCCACGTTTATTTTCTTATCAGCCCCCCTAGACAACGTGTCATTTAGCTCAAGAAAAGACAACTCAATATATGGAAGTGACAGTTGCCAGTCACGTGACAACTGGCAACTGTCACTTCCATACATTGAGTTATCTTTTCTTGTTTCTTTTCTTGAGCTAGATGACACGTTGTCTATGGGGGCTGGTCATTTTTAATAACTTCATCAACTAATACGTATTGATTTCGGAAGCAAATTAAGAATCCAGACAAGTAATAACAGGTGTTAGCTTAGATTATTTACCTTACCAGTCGTCGTCCTCAATGCTGAGGGTCGTGGCCATCATATATTCTGTTGCGGACCATTGCTCTCCAGGTCGTCCTGTCTGTTGCCATATGTACGGCTCTATGGAGTGTCGAGGCAGGGATATTTTGTTTTATTTGGTCGGACCAGCGCATCGGCGATCTACCTCTCGGTCTTGTTCCCGGCGCTTTTCCGACCATAATCCGCTTTTCAAGGCTGTCTTCCCCTCTACGAGCTATGTGACCAAAAAACTTAAGAATTCGTTCCAGACATAGAGACGACAATCTCACTGTGATGCGCAGTTCTTGAAGAATGGAGATGTTTGTTCTTCGTAGCTTAGATTACGATTCTACATAATCTAATCTTACCTTTCAACGTAATTAAGTGTGGTGTTTGTCTTCTATTGAAGTCTATAAGTAATATATTTCGCACTTTGTTGTATCGTTTAATTGTTGTATTATTATTCTCAACGTTTGAATATGTATGTGACAATAATAATTCTGAATGAGTTGTGACAATATTTGCGGGTAGGTAGGTATGTAGACAACGTAACATTACTCCTGACATTGGTGTTAGTGTGTGTGACCTCAAATTAACCCTCGAGTTGACTTTACAGAGCTTTCCTTATTGTCTTAATTGATAACACGCACAGACTATTATTAATGTTAATCATTTATGCAATACTCGTTCTGTCGGCTCTACTCTATCTTGTCAGATTACCAACTCAAGATTAATCCTCACATTCAAATCAGTCTCGACTCTATAAAAAGGCTTAAGTGCTTTCTTGTACCTATATCATATTGAGCAAACGCTTTGTTCCACTGAGTTTTTGTCCTACACATCCACCTTAACTCAATGGTAGTCAGTAGGCGAATTTACTATCCAGTATTTTCGGGACGTCCCCGAGTAATTTTATTTTAGGTTAAAAAACAAAATACATAATATAACACAATTACTTTGTAGGTATACAAACAAAAATACATGGTTAAAAATTAAAAATGAAAGTTTATGCAACAACAATGCAAGCAATTAAATAAGGAAACGTAATGGAGTTTAGGAAATGACAAGGGATAGAAATAGGAAGGATTGTTCTTGGAAACTTGGAACGATTAAGTCTCCAGAATGTTACTGGGTGCGTGTTAAAGTACAATTTTACTTACTATTGATGCTGGTTGTCAGAGAAACAATACAAAAATTAAAATAAACATTTTACTTATAAAATATTGCCATATGGCAAAAACCCGCATTTTAACAATTTTTAAGTCTATTTTTTATTGCAGATTATCAACTAGTATCATGCTGAAATTGTACTTATTCCGAAAGTTTCATCACAATGTATCTGTGTGTGTGTGTGTGTGTGTGTGTGTGTGTGTGTGTGTGTGTGTGTGTGTGTGTGTGTGTGTGTGTGTGTGTGTGTTATGTACGGCGTGTTTATTTTACTTTATCGATTATAGGCGTACTCACTCGATTCTTTTCAAATTTGGCAAATTTATGTATCTGATACTCACTTGACCCCATTAGATTTTGAGGGATAGTGCTTCTGAATAGTGCTTCTATATTTTTTAACTATCAAATATTTCAAAGTGACCAAAGAATACATGGATGGTGTAAAGGAGTTCACAATTGATGAAACAAGAATTGACATCGGAGGCGGCCCAGAACCGAAAAGTATACAGCCTGAGGGCGAGGAGAGCTTACCCCAACAGTCTTCATCGACGATAAGTTGGGAAGAGGCCAGGAAGAAGAAGAAATATTTCAAAATGACCCCAAGCTCAGGAAACTTATAATTTGAAAATTTTATTTTAATTTTGGTAAAAAGGCACATCACTTTTATAAAATGGCATTGAATCTGTGGGAGACCACATCTCTAAATTTCTTTCGAGCGCGCACCTAGCGACGGCAAGTACATTTGTTTATTGCTAGGCCGAGTTCATCGCCCGCAACGTCAAACTGGTGACAATACTCCTCAACTGGGTATGACACTTCAAATAAATAAGTCTAGAATGTTCGAGGACATTGAACTTGCTACCCCCAGCGCAGCACTATTTAAGGGAGTCTACACCTCTACACGTGGTCACTTCATTTCCGTATTTCCGTCACTTCGATTCGTCACATCACGCCGCCGTTCTCGACCACGCCGTCTCGCCGACTCATCTCTCGACCACCGGTCATCTCTCGACCTCGCGAGCACGATGGTTCTTCACCATACGAATAATCGGACACTTCGACACACTCGATCGTTATACCTACTCATCGTGAGAAAGTTCCTTTGTAAGTTATTTCATCAATTGTAAATTACCCTTGAGCAAACTATTAATTGTGATCAATATACTCATTGTTACTTTTGACCATTCTTTCTTCTTCTCTCTAAACCACTGTCCTTGTGTTCTTATTTCAAATCATTTCCACTTGGGATATAGTAAACTCTCTTTACTGGTAACCCCTCTGGTTACCACATATATTTAATAGTAACCACTCTGGTTACTACCTACTGTTGATTGGTAACCCCTCTGGTTACCAATCAGCTTTATTGGTGACCCTGTAACGTGAATATGAACACAATCGTTACCAAACAGCTAAAGCTACACAGCTACTGGTATTTACAAAACATCGATATTTATCCAGTATCGGCCCGTGGCCGAAAAACGATAAATATGCATTCACAACAGTGGTATTTTTTCCTTACAATAACATTAAACAACACTTACCGATTTTCCTCAGATCACTCCATTTCTTTTCCTGGCTTAGAGAAAGAACGAATTGGTATTTGAATCTCTCACGATGGGTACACTACACTACACCCGCGAAACAATCGCGCTTAATTCTATGCAATCGCGTTTAAAAATGACCCGCGTATCTCGGTTTTTAGTTATTCGTTGTCATAAATATTGCATTCAAATAAGACATGCATAGTACACATTCATTTTATTCTGAGACTGTAAACAAAGGTATATATTGGTACCCACTTTATAATTTCACATAAACAAACACTGTTAAAAATTTTCTGTACGGCACTGCTTTAAGTAAAAAAATACTCCGACAATCGCGATATACGTAAGCAAAACCGCACTTCCGAATTTAGTTATATTCTTTTCACATAATTCACGGAACTAAAAATATTTTTCACATACATCGCGACAAAAAATTCTCACGCACAACAATAATACTGAAGTGACAAAAATTATTAATTTTATATTTTGCATACAGTTTTACGCGTGGTACAGAACATTTAAGTAATCTTGATATAGTAATTTCACTGTTTAAACAAATATCCATCGAAAGTTTTCGGTTTTAAACGATAAAACTTCAATTTTGTTATTTTTAATAAGTAAACAACGCGATTACGGCTCGTGACTAATCTTTCAAAATTTCAACTAGCGGTAGAAAAATTAAGTTTTCAATAAACACCATCTACCGAGCGACAATCTAAGTTTTTGCTAACAAGATATTTACGTACGTTATTTAAATTCATTGCAATCAGAAATATGTTTTTATATCAAAGGAGCTCGCAAATAATTAATTAAATTATCACTATTTAATATATCAAATAGGTACTAATTTCGTGAAATACTTAACTTACCTTTTTCATACTTTGTAATTTTGCTTTAAATACCTTTTATACTTTGAAACTTGCAAAGCATTTTTGTACTTAGACACATTTCAATATTTACCTATTACAAATAGAATATTTTAAACATTTTTGGACTTTGCTGAAATTCATATTATTTTTTTGTTGCATTGTATACCTAATTAGATACTTGAATTTATTTTCACTTCTAAAATATATTGTAATCAACTTTATTATTATTGACAAATACTTATCATTGTACATATTATATTTTTGCAACATGCAACCAACAATATTTTATTTATTCGCTTGCTACAATTGTAAATGTTTATATTATGAAAATTTAAAATTTACAACTGTCAACTGCTGTTACTATGTACAACTATAGAAGCAAGATGATCAACGTTATCATCATCATCAGCATCAAACCAAGATGGAAAGCGACATTATCAACATCGATAAATCAAGATGGCAAACATTGTCAACAGCACCAAATCAAGATGAACAACATTGGCAACGGCACCAAATCAAAATGGACAACTTCAGCAACAAATGGTTTTCATCAGCAACCAAGAGCAACACCGACACGCTACAACTCGCTATACTGGCACGTATTCCCAAAGACATCAGACTCACTTGATGCGCGGCAAAGAATGCACAAGCACTCGCTATACTGGCACGTATTCCCAAAGACATCAGACTCACTTGATGCGCAGCAAAGAATGCACACACAGGCCCCACTGGAGAACTACATACTCCAAAGCTGTCTAACGCAACAGACACGCCGCAACTTCAACGCTGGAGAACTACTCCAGAGCTGTCGGACACCCAAATATGAACACACGCACACATCTCGGGCACACAAAAACTCACCTCGTCTCATCGCTACGCACGTCTTTGAACGAGGAATGATTTTGTTGGGACGCTGTCCCATCCTTCGTGTTATGCTTATGACTCGCACTCTGTCTCGCATACCAAAGGAGCTGCTCAACCACGACAACACGACGTCTACACGACAAGGTCAACACGACGCTGTCAACACGTCACTGTCAACACACGCTGTCAACACACGCTGTCAACACGACGACAGTCAACGAAAACTTCGAAAACGCCAACGCAAGCCAACTGCACAGTTCTGCAAATTCGACAAGAATGTTAAGATGCCAATTACACTGCACAGCTTATCGGACTCCACGGACTACACTGACTCCACGGACTCCACAGCTTTGTGTACTAACAAGCCTCACCGACACACTGCAATTGTCAACGGGCTGAACGGGAACACTATTTCCAAAGCAACCACATCTTGATCCGTCGCAATCATCATCTGCAACTAGGCAACAGTCCAACTAACACAAGTTTAACCATCTCTCCAAAATTGTAATGACCACAAAAATCTTCAGCAACGACTGCCTCAGCTCAGCCACACCATGACGTTCTACCAAGGTATCGTGCCATCTTCGATACCACTTGGAGGGGAGGAATGTGGGAGACCACATCTCGAAATTTCTTTCGAGCGCGCACCTAGCGACGGCAAGTACATTTGTTTATTGCTAGGCCGAGTTCATCGCCCGCAACGTCAAACTGGTGACAATACTCCTCAACTGGGTATGACACTTCAAATAAATAAGTCTAGAATGTTCGAGGACATTGAACTTGCTACCCCCAGCGCAGCACTATTTAAGGGAGTCTACACCTCTACACGTGGTCACTTCATTTCCGTATTTCCGTCACTTCGATTCGTCACATCACGCCGCCGTTCTCGACCACGCCGTCTCGCCGACTCATCTCTCGACCACCGGTCATCTCTCGACCTCGCGAGCACGATGGTTCTTCACCATACGAATAATCGGACACTTCGACACACTCGATCGTTATACCTACTCATCGTGAGAAAGTTCCTTTGTAAGTTATTTCATCAATTGTAAATTACCCTTGAGCAAACTATTAATTGTGATCAATATACTCATTGTTACTTTTGACCATTCTTTCTTCTTCTCTCTAAACCACTGTCCTTGTGTTCTTATTTCAAATCATATCCACTTGGGATATAGTAAACTCTCTTTACTGGTAACCCCTCTGGTTACCACATATATTTAATAGTAACCACTCTGGTTACTAACTACTTTCGATTGGTAACCCCTTTGGTTACCAATCAGCTTTAAATCATTATTAAGTTTCCATAGTAAAATATTTAAATAAAAAATAATGTAACAAACTCATTTCATGAAAATGCTGAATATTTTCCATACAAAATTTGAATAATTTATAGAATGACTTGTTATTGAGGAGTTTAGCGTTGGCCACAGCCCACTCGTTTATAAATAAATACGATAATACCCCCTATTCAGTAACTATTGTAACTAAAAAATAGGAACGTTCTAAAATTGTAGATTTTAGATTTACGGTCTTATTTCAGCGTTATAAAATATAAATTTGGACTAAATGGAATAGGAACGTACCTTTATTGGCCGGAACGTTCTTAGTCCAAATTTATCTTTTATAACGCTGAAATAAGACCGTAAATCTAAAATCTACAATTTTAGAACGTTCCTATTTTAGTTACAATAGTTACTGAATAAGGGGTATTGTCGACTTTATTCCGTCTAAAATGTTAAATCCAAAAATAGTTGTATTTTGGCATGATTTTGTGATTATAATCCAAAACTGATATTTTTATTCAGCCATAACTGGCATATCTTTCTCTCTATTCAGTACATAATAGTGCAGTATTCAATAATGACACCATTAGTACAGATAATATTGGGGTAAAATACGTAAAAGTATCATACTATTCCTGGAATAGTATCGCTAAACCTACATTACGTTTAACTCTGGACTATTAGTATTCGGGTTTGAACGATTCTCTTATTTTGAACGACTTAATAGATGTGTCATTATCGGAACGATTCTTTCTTACGTATGTATCTATTTTACCTTCATTTTCAATGTATTCTCTTTTTTATTTCTTTTCGTATCCAAAGATAAAAATGCCTTTTAGGGTTGTCTTTGAGGTTATTCTTGTACTAGTAAATTCTATTATTTAGGTACATTTTGATATCATTTGGGTACCTACATAATGCTATCATAATATGTTGATAAAAGTATCTAATCATTTTTTTTACATTGCAAACTTAATATCAAATTAATTCATCAAGGAATTAGAATGACACACAAAAAAAAAACTGTGAAAATATTATATGAAACCAAATATTAAAAAAAAACTAGACAACATTGACTTATTAATGACTTTAGAAAATCGAAGGACATTAGCTGATACTTTATATTTACATAAATTGATAAAAAATAAAATAGACTCCATCGACTTTGAATTTGATATCAGTTAATCCTCACGTCACACCAGAAATCCACTGCCATTTAAGGCCCCTGTGTACCCTGGGCATACGGATTTACACAAATATACACGCTAAATTACCTTTTGATCTGTCATTAAATTAATGTACTATTCACTTTACCAATCAATAGTAGAATATGGTATTATAGGGTGGGGTGGCACTTACAGAACAAATATAGATTCAATAGTTAAAGCCCAAAAATCCGTTTTGAAAATAATATTTAATGTACCTATTCGCACACCCTCAGCCGAACTATTCAAAAAACTTGACATCCTAGACATACCACAGTTATATGCTAAAAACATTTGCACTTATATCTATTCACACCTTAACGACTTCCAATCGACCCAAACTACACGTCAGACTAGACAGACTAGACAAGCAAATATACAGATACCGAGAACCAAATCGACTTATGGACAAAGAAATTTTCATTTCCTTGGAGTAAAAATTTTCAATTTGCTTCCAATTGAATTGAAGAAAAATACAAATATAAACAGCTTTAAATGTGGATTAAAGAAGTGGATAAAAAAAACAGACAAGACAGTGATAAATAAACAACTCTACGTTAACATACAATGACACACACGCACACCTAAACAATATACCTATATAATTATAAGCTGCTCCAGAACAGCTTTTTAACCTAGTGAAGCAGTTTACATTCCGCATCTAGTTCTTAAGGATCTTTTTTTTGTAAAAATATTGTATTGTTAAACTTTGATGTGTACCTGTATAATATTATTTCTTATGTTACAAATAAAAAAAAAAAAAAAAAAAAAAAATAGGTACCTTTAAAACATTAAAAAAGGGTTTTACTAAAACTATATTTGCAAGGAAAGTATTAAACGAATTCAAATTTCTAAAAAGAAATGGAATAGAATGAAGATGTAAAAACAAACTGTTCTTTATTTCATAGACGTATCTCTTGGGGGCACTGGGGAAAAGACTTTCAAAATATACTATGTAGCCTATTTACAGCATGCATTATATAGACCTCTCTAATATGTCTATAATTAGATTTAAATCATCAGTAATAATTAATAATGTCCCTGAATGCCTCTGTCGCTTCTGGTGACTAGTGTTTTCGCAAGCTCTCCTATTACTCTTTCCATCCTAATATAATATCCTTCCCATTCATTTCCATATGAATCTGCCATTACAATTTACATACAAGTGATTATTTCTGTAAACTTAATTGGTCCTCTAATGGAGTACTTAATTATTCTTGTATTAGGTGTTATTAAGACTAAAATAAAATAATACCTAGTAAAATAACACACTCATCCTTTGATAAGAGTCTAATTTGTCGAAAATATAGGTCATGAACTATATCTTTGCAGAGGCTATATCAGCAATTTCATTTGCTAAAACCCTAAGATGGAGTATTATTTATTTTTGTGTGGCTACGGCTTTTCCTGCACCTTTGGTTGCGTCATCGAGTATTTTTCTTCTACACTCTTGGCTCCCGTTCGGTCAGCCACTTCACAGCCTCTGGAGTCGCCCTATGGATGTCCACCCACTCTTCTTCATACCTCTGTATCTGGCACTCCTCTACTAGATGCTGGATAGTTTGGTTTCTTGCTCCACAGTCACATTCCGGAGAATCCCTTTTTCTACATTTGGTTGATGGAGTTATTTACTTTATATTAATTAATAATGAACAAATGCGTTATATTTGCAAGATTTATCAAAGCTTTGTTCTGTTTCTTTTGCAATGAATTTGTCGTTTATCGAACTTATAATATGGGCTGTACAGAGGACACCAAGTTTCATAGTAGGTACGCACATGATGAACATCATTGTTCATAGTATGCGCATGATGAAACTCATTGTTCATATTACGCAGATGATGAACCTCATTGTTCATAGTACGCACATGATGAACATCATGTTCATAGCATGCACATGATGAAACTCATTGTTCATATTACGCACATTATGAACCTCATTGTTCATAGTACGCACATGATGAAACTCATTGTTCATAGCATGCACCTGATGAAACTCATTGTTCATATTACGCACATTATGAACCTCATTGTTCATAGTAGGTACGCATTATGATAAACCTCATTGTTCATAGTACACACATGATAAAAGTCATTGTTTATAGTAACCATATGATGAATCTTATTGTTCATAGTACGCACACGATGAATGTTTTTGTTCATAGTATGCACTCTCTACATGATATCTGCCGAGAAATTAATGTAAAAAATACTATTGCAAATTGTGGAATCATAACCTTCCATTATGTGATTATTCCATAGTAGTTGATAATAATAAAAATATTTATGATTAGTTTCCTAGTAGATACACAGTATAAATGTGTAGTGTAGTATCAACTTTAGGACATGGTTTATCTGTCTTGCATCCTATGCTCGTTTATGTAGAGCTCGCCAAGTGAAAAAATGCGGGTGACACATCAATTTTTGTACAGGGATATATTTGAAACAACCAATAAAATCAGTTGACGTTCGACGTTGTGTAGCGTGTTGCGTGTCACTTTTGCCTCGACCCTTGTAACCACACATTTGTATAAAACTGTCGAGCGCATTCTCTCATTTGTCGAGCTCTACCTACTTGATTTTATCTCTCTCGTCCGCTATGGACCATCCAAACCGTTTTCCTGTTGTGGGATATCATGTTATATATGTACCTACCTACCAAAGCATAATCAAGTTTTATGAATCGTTACATATTATATACCTATATGAAGCCCATGCAGTTCGTTCTAGGTAGAGGTAACTTTAGATTTCGTGATCAAGTCTTAGAATCCATTAGGTCTACGTGTGTCTATATAACATACCCTTTACGTGGTGAAGTATCTACCACTAGTCCTGAGGACTCATATGTACATATACCTACAAGTGGCCATCATACATTGATAGTTGGGCACATGCGGTACTTCATAAGTTGGGCGTAAACAATGCTGTGTACAATGAAGTACAGTATTTGTTCCCCACACTTATCTATCAATAATTACGGAACTTGATCTAATGCCAAAATAAAAAGTTTTTTTTTAAAGGATGAATATGTCTTTTTTTTAAACAGATTTTTAATTATCTCAATAGAGACGAAGTTGGAATATTTATTGTAGGAGAACCGGGAAATCAAGGCACCTACAGGGCTTACGACCTGTCATCGGCTGGTTTACGCGATCACTTTATGCGCTTGCGCAACGTTCACCAATTATGCCTTTTTAATGAGATCCCTATCAATTCAATTTTGAAAGCTCTATATATTGTAATACTGAAATTCTTTTCGCTTGAAAATAAGGAATTTTTACTAAAGCCATCTATGGGTGAAATTATGAACAACAATCTTATTATTTATTTTATAATTAAAATTAAAAATCTGTTAAAAAATATCTTTGACTCCCGACAGGGAAAAAAATCCAATGTTTGCGCATATGCAATAATAAAAATATTCGATGAATATGTCCTTGTAGCAAGTACATATACATCCTCATACGTTCCCTAAATTAAGCATATGCTTTTGCTTAGGTGAACGAAATCGGTCGTGGCAGGATTCTAACTTGCGACCACTGTATTACTAACCCAGCGCGCTAACCGCTCTGCCACCACCCATCTAAATTTGTCATCGTTCCTTGGCGGTGTTCAAGAAGCTTCTGAAGTTACACTTCCTATCCACATATTATGTACCGCCGTGGCACAGTTGTTAAGCCGTTTGGCTTATATGCGGGCATCCAGGGTTAGATCCCAAGCAGAGGACAAATTTATTTAAATTAATTTATCACGCAAATGTTGCTTCTCTGGGCTGGAAACACTGTTTAGTTGGAAGTAATTTCCATACGGCAATAAACTCGCCACTTGCGCAGGGTGCAAGGAAATGTTCAGTATTATTACATACTAGCTTTTATGTCCCGCCGTTGGCCAAGAATGTAAAATTGTGAAGGAAAAAGCAATCGTTTTTATAATATTGTCACCCAATTATTTTGCAAAATCGGACTATGAAAAGTGGTTTGAAATATGA
The DNA here is from genome assembly GCA_963576475.1 of Molanna angustata. Lineage (NCBI taxonomy): Eukaryota > Metazoa > Arthropoda > Insecta > Trichoptera > Molannidae > Molanna > Molanna angustata. Next base: position 26,726,781 of record OY754978.1, on the reverse strand, counting down.
TTGAATTTGATTGTAAAATGTTCAAGTGATGGCCACAACCCATTATTTTTTATATATTGCTATAAAGTGTGAATGAAGTATAATATACAATTTCTTCACTATTCGAAATGGTTTTAAATATGACTGTTTATCAACATTGTAAAGAGATTGGTTTGGCCACAACCCCCATTTTTAAATATTATCATCGAAAACAAATTGTAATATGTACTTACCTATTGAATATTTAGTAATTTTGGATGTTGGGATGTGGTTAAAATTTGATTAAACAAATGTACTGAAAAGATCCAGTGTTGGTCACATCCCATTCGTTTTATATTTTTTCATCAAGTGTGCATTATATTTTTGCACAATTAGACTGATGAACTTAAAATTGACACAAAAGTCTACATTAACGAAGAAGAAGAAGACTTAAACTATGGTAAATAATTTGAATATAAACGTTGTGAAGAATTCAGTAATGGCCACAGCTCCCTTTCTTTAAATATTGTCAACGAAATCAAATATATTATGTAGGTGTTAAAAATTATTTAAAATAGGATGATATAAATGGTTTAAATTTGATTAAACAAAAGTATTGAAAAGATTCTAGTGCAGGTTACATCTTCACATCCCACATCCCATTCGTTTTTACATATGTATTTTCATCAAGTGTGCATATCGTTAATAATATTTCTGCACAATAGACTATTAGACTTAAAACTAACCCAAAAGTCTAAATAAAAAAGAGAAGAATAAGTATAAGACTATAAGAAATAGTTTGTTTAAAAAATCCCAATGGTCTACATAAAATAAGAAAAAATACATAAAATAGAAGAATTAGACTATTGGAAATAGATTGTATAAAAACTGAGCAAAAGGTCTTCATAAAAGAAGAAGAAGATTAATCTATAGGAAATAGTTTGTATTAAAACTGTCCTTAAAGGTCTACATAAAATTAAGAAGAAAAATAATTAGACTCCAGGAGCCGTCGCTTCAGACCCTTCAGTACCTCCCGTCCCATCAGGCCCTTCAGTACATCCCGTCCCTTCAATCCCTCATCACGTCCCTTCCAATCAGGCCCTTCAGTACCTCCCGTCCCTTCAGGCCCTTTAATACCTCCCGTCCCTTCAGGCCCTTTAGTGCCTCCCTTCCCTTCAATTACATCCCGTCCCTTCATTCGGGTAAGAAAAGTTTAAATCCAGAAACCATCCTGGAAGAACCGCGAAGAGATGTAAGCACCGTCTTCTTTTCCCAGGATACTCCACCTTTATAGGTAAAATGACCAAATACACGATGAAGAAGAAGAAGAAAAAAGTTTAAATCCAGAAACCGTCCTGGAAGACCTGCGAAGAGATGGAGGGACAGTCGGACCTTCTTTTCCCAGGATATTCCGCTTTCATTGGTAAAATGACCAAATACACGAAGAAGAAGAAGAATAAGAAAAAAGTTTAAATCCAGAAACCACCTCGGGCACACGCTCGACAATTCGCCAAAGTTTCATTGTAATCGGACATACGGTTTAGGAGCACATCGCTTGCATACATTCATACATTCATAAATAAATAAATAAAATAATTTTCCGATAGGAAATCAGTATATTGTTGATTTGTAAGTAAATAATAATAGGTAGGTACCTACCTACAACAATGTTCTAAATAAATTCGATTCATAACAAATTTTATTTGAATATCAGAATCTTTCCGTTACCATAGTAACCATTCCAATACGTAAAAAATATCAAATGGTTTGAGACATTTTTTGAATATGTAGGTACCTACATACATTGGTTTGTTCGATGCCATAAAAATGAAAATTGTCAGAAAAATCAAATATTATTTACAAATTATGCAATTTTATTATGCCTATATCTTTACTAATAATAAACACATTTTTACAATATATGTCTTAAAACTTGCTGTAATGTCTTGTGTTTCATTTTATTATTTCATAATTACATTTAATTCAAAGGTTTATTATTTTCAAGAACATATTCATTCGGTAGGAAAATGAAATATTGTATGAAAAGATATTAAAATGGCGGCGTTCATGTACAAAACGCTTACATTAAAAATAAGTTAAACATTATAATTATACAAAATATTCACCATGTTTTTCACTCAAACGCTAAGTTATACTTGAAAATATATTTTTTTCGTGTAAATACGTACTTCTAACTTTTAAACTAACAGATATTTGCGTGCAAAATGTACACTTTTTTGACAGATACGACTTGGAAAATTTTGTATGAAAAAAATAATTATTGAAATATTTTTAAAATTCAGCATTTTTATCGCATTATTTTTAGCGTGACACTGCATCAGGTATACAGGTACACGTTCGCACATAAATTAGATTTTTAGATGCTCTTGGTTTTTCAGAAGGCGTGAGACAAACACACACACACACACATACACACACACAAACACTAACATTTTGATTGCTTTATTACTTTAGATTATAATATGTCCTATTCTGATTCGTTTCAGAATACGAAAACGTCTATAACCAACGGGCGACCTTGGATACGGTGTGACGTAATGAGCTCCATATAAATGCACTCAACTTTTCTAATGACGCCGCATCCAGAATCCCAAACCATTGCCTTAGAGCAGGTGACTTATTTAAAACGCGAGTTACTTCTCATTCAAAATATCCATGACGAATGATACAAAGAGTATATATACCTACGGATAGAAGGCGAATAATCAACTACTTACATATTCTTATTTTAAATATCTACCAATTTAAATGTTTTCTATTTTATTTTATTAATGGACACGCACAGAGAATTAACAATACATATAATATACCTATACAAAATACATTAATAAAAAAAATTTCGTTAACCCTCCAATTAAGCGCGTCCACAGATTCCTTCTTATTAATTAACATGTCAAAAACGTCACTATACCTACATACACATAAAAATAAGAATATTTAAACAATTAGGTAGGTATAAATGATGATTGTTGTTGCAACGATTCTAGTTGTATGTATGTATAATATAATCGTTTATCTATGGTTATTACTGAATATTCGCCAGCATTATTGGGTAGGTACCCTCTATACAATATCTATGCATTAGATAGAGATATGTATATATTATCTATTGCCTTTATGTCTATTAGATGCCTCGCCTCGTCTAGTCTCGCCTACGCATTTAGTATTGCATTCCCCATTGTGTTGATATGTTTATATGTAGCGATGACCCAATAAATCTGAAGGGTTGATATTGTTCTGTGTCCTATATATTGTACTCGCCCTAGTTCCTTCCTTTGACGAATGTCTTACTACGTCGTATCATAAAATATAATATACGCAATTTGTTGCAGAGGTACCTACATGTTTGGCAAATGTACATACATACACAGTTTGTCGAAGTCAAATAAGTTTTATTTCCCGCGCAGGATAAGCTGTCAATTGTAATAGAAAAGATGGTGAAGAAAGGGTCGTAATTCATTTTTTTCGGACCTCTCAATTTAGAATGTTATTTTTACATGTTTGCGTATTTCATTTTGCATATTTTAATTTTTTCATAGTAGAAGTCGAGGAAGGAGGTCTCCAAAACGGTTTGAGAAAGAGGGGGAGGTGTTAAATGATGTGTTATTTAGAACCACCGGTCCATACACATTCCGTTTCCAGGATGACCCTGTATGAGAAAAAATAAATTATTATATTATATCGACCGCGGCACGCCCTCAACACAACAACTATTCTGCTCATATTAAATACTATTGATTCACATTCAAATATTATATCATCGAGTGTCTGTCTTGTGTATATGCGTTTGTCTGTTATGTTATGTGAGTCCCACATTAATGAAACGTGGCTGTGACACGTAAATAAATAGTTCAAGACGTGTCAATTTCTAATAAAATTAATAATGTGAATGGAATGCTTGCAAGAAATGTATTACAAAAATAGATTAATAAATAAATAATTTTATTTTGATTTATTGAAACAAACATACAGCCAATTTAGTACACAGGACAAACAGGCAGTTATACAACAGATAAGCCAAAATGTTTGATGAATATAACTTGTTAAAACAATAATTGAAAAAGAAAAATCCTCAATATCATAATATTGTTTTTTGCTGTAGGAGAAGGAATTTGGAAGGAAATGGGGGTTATGGGAAGCGTGCGTGAGATCACTGAATGCAAGATTGACAAGATATTGGTTTTATAATGTAAAATATACGTTTTAAAGTTGTAAATCTTAACTTTCTACTACTGAATAGTGATATTTGTAATTTTTTTCTCTATGAACATCCCCCTTTTTTACATACTTTTATTTAACTTCACCAGTTAAAGCTCTAAAACTTTCAGAATTTGTAAGTATATTATCGATGGCAATGCACGTTAAAATTTATTTATTTGTATTTCATACAAACTTAGTGTGATTGTTTAAGGGGCAGGGTATACGAATGTTCGTCCTTAAACTCCAATTTCGAAGGTAATGAAGGCGCCTTTTAAGAGGGCATACTCGTATCTAGTGACTGAAAACATGATATACTAAAACTAACTATCGCGTGCGCTAAAAATGGTTTATACGTGCTTTAAATTATCGGGAACCCCATATTTGTCGATTTTTTGCATTTTAATAACAAACCTGACATGACATGAAAAAACTTTATCGGTCATTCACTTGATTTTATGCACTCTTTAAGCAAATATAAGATTTATTTCTCAACGACACATAGTTAAATTAAATTAATTGTTAAATTCATTTCTCACGCAAATATTGCTTCTCTGGGCTGGGAACATTGCCATACGGCAATAGACTCGCCACTTGCGCAGGGTGAAAGGAAGTGTTCATTATTATTATTATTATTAATATAGTTATGCAGTAATTAAAAAAAATGGTGTATTATAGAAAAGGATTTTTTAATATTTTTTTAGGGCAATTCATGCTGAATTTTAAAATTTAGAGACGAACATTCACTAGAGAAATGTCGAGAATACTTATGGTATTTTTTTTTTGTTTAAGGCAATTCACCCTTTAAAGAGTGCTATGTGCCAATGTATTTCATGTCAGAGGAGAAAAGTTAATTTTATTATAAATTTATGTCTTTCGATGAAAGGAATTTTGAAATAACGGACAGTACACGTGAATTATTAAGAGACAAAAGATGTTGGATATTAAGTGGAGATTGGTGAGTGATTTTAATTAATTGTTTGTATATATTTTTGAAGGCGGAATTATTTTTACAGTTAAAAAATCGGTATTATTAAGTCTGTTATTATTTATTTGGTAGAATTCCATTCTGAATATTATTAAAATGAAACACTTCATTTTAATAATACTTATGGTATTTTTTTAGAAACACACTGTTTAACATATTTGAGGAATTTGATTTGAAATTGGGGTGATTAGGTTTATATGCCCCCTTAAATTTAGATCGCCACGTTATAGATCTGGCATAGGCTCACAAGAATCATGTAGATTATTTTAAAGTTTTTTTTAAACTGTCCACACCGAGAGTGACATTTACAGCACCAACAACTCCCGTATCTTATAATATCAACATTATAAATAAACAAAACGGCACACAGCTGTAAAACTGTAAATAGTTTTTCGCCATAATAATTTTAACACCCGTTCAAACTTGTTATTGCTCTCCATTATTACTTACATACATACAGCAGTCCGTTCAACTGCTGCGAATGTATTTGTTAAATTATTTATTGTGTATGTGTTCCGACCGATGAACGGGTATTTGGTAAATACCAAGGCTTAATAACATTTTCAAATTATTATCGAAGTTAAGCAAAATAATTTATTTGTGCAGGTTTTTAACGAGTTTTGTAAGAAGTATATTCTCGAGCGTTCCTCATAGATCCAATTGAATAAAGTTATTAATGTTTGATCATGGTGTACCAACGCTTGCTTACTTTCTACCTATATTTCTTGCTTACTTACCTATAAAATAGCAACACTGTTGAATGCTCAACGTGTACTTTTGTAACTAAATATGTTTTTAACAATACCTTTATGGTTTTTACATCTCTTAAGAGATAGCAACATCAAAAAACAATTATTTTTTAAATGGCTGGTTATCTTGATATTTCTTTCCTTATTGAATATAGATATGAAAAATGTTTGTCAGGCACCTGGGAGTGGTTACGTTTACCAGTGCACATCCCCTTTCTATAGGTGAAAATTGCAGATTTTAATATCATTTGTATCTATGTAAGTCCTTTTTGTGCTCTCATACCATTCATCTGACTATGATAATGAAACTTGATGTGTTCAGCGTACACCCGGGAAGATTTCGGAAAAAAATCTTCTTTTTTTATACATATTTCAGTAGCAGATTTTAGTATCATTTGTATCTTTGTAAATCCTTTTTCTTATGTTATTTGTTCAGCGCACAACCGGGAATATTTCTGAAATAAAAAAATCTATTGGTAAAGCTGGTAAAACTCTCCGAGATCGTGTTCGCAATGTTCAAATAAGGAAAACATGTGGAATACAGGACATCGTTCGATGGAGTAGATCCAGAAGAAGACATTGGAGGGACCACGTAGCCAGGATGGACAGTGAAAGACTTGCATATATAGCAGCGAATGAAATTCCTTCTGGCCGCCGCCTACCCGGTAGACCACCGAAAAGATGAAAGGATAGCTGGACTTCGTCATCCCAGGAGGCATAGTTTCTGACTAGACCAACAGACCAACTAGGTCTACTAAACGAAGAAGAAGAAGAAAAAATCTACATATATGATTTTTAGTATTTTTACTCCTCACTAACCCAAGGGGATATAGTGGGGAGTTATGATTCCGCAATTTTCAAGGCTATTATTTTGCAGATTATCAACTAGTATCATGCTGAGATTGTATTCTGAAAGTTTCATCACAATGTATGTGTGTGTGTGTGCGCTATGTGCTGTGTGCTATGTACAGCGGCGTGTTCATTTTACTTTATCAATTATAGACTAAAGTACTTATTCGATTCTATTCAAATTTTGCAAATATTTATATCTAATACTCGATTAGATCCCATTAGATTTTGAACGATATATTATGAATAGTACTTCTCAATGTTTTTAACTGTCAAATATTTCAAAGTGACCCCAAGCTCAGGAAAATTAAAATTGGAAATTTTTATTTTCAAATTCGTAAAAAGGCACATCTCTTTCATAAAATGGCATTGAAGAGTTATCAAGTTTTCATAATAAAATATTTAAATAAAAAATAATTTATCAAACTCTTTTAATGAAAATGCTGAAAATTTTCTATACAAAATTTGAATACTTTATAGAATGACTTGTTAGTGAGGAGTTTAGCGTTGGCCACAACCCACATGTTTCAGTAACAGTTAGTAGGTAAATATTTCACAAATGGACGGATTTTATGGATAGGTACAAATAACATACATGTACAAATAATGTTAAAATATGCAATTTTCACCTATTAAGAGGAAGCACACTGGTAAACGTAACCACTCCCAGATGCCAGACTTACCTTTTTCATACCTATATTCAATAAGAAAGAGTATATCAAAAAAACAGCCATTAAAAATGATTAATCAAAAACGTTGCTATCTCTCGGATTATTAACTACATCATTAACACGTACCCAATAACAAGTTGCCACATTCTGAAGACTTATAATTTTCGTCTTACAGATCCAGACTAAAAACACAATCAAAATAATAAAAATTGTGACTCCACCGGGAATCAAACGCGGGACCTTTGGTACATCAGTCAGATATCTAATTAACTGAGCCACAAATGTCGATAATCAAACAAGATTTTAAAAATAAATATTTGTCTGAATAATCCATACCTATCTAAGTTAGGTTCTTATTGAGTTTGGGATCTGATAAAATAGCTAAACTATACTGGGAATGTGTTAGTGTAGTATAATTTATTGAGACTGCAAGAATGATGTCCCCTTTTAATTGAAGATAATTCTTGTGTCACCTGCATAACAGTCATCAGGTGTTACTTTTGTACTGAAGGCTAGGGTGTAGTACCTAATATATTTTCCTCTTTCTTTTTAAACTGGTTCTTAATCTGTGAGACGCGCAACTATACATCACATCATATTTATTTAATATTATTATATTATTTTATATTAGAGTTTTTTTAATATATACACTAAGAGAAGAATGAAAACAAGAGAAAACTGTTTAAAAATCGAGAATAAAGCTTTTTCTGAACAGATTGTGGTTTTTAATTAAATATTTTTTTCTTGGTGTACCTGTAGATACATCTTCATTGCACTACCCGAATAAAGTGAAAATACATGACTTTTGGTTATTGCAATAATTTTGAGGCAGTATTAAAACCCTGTATTGTAAAAATAGTTTACAGCCTATATTTGACGATCATTTCAAAATAAATGCTTCTATTTAAAAATATTTATTATCATAATCTTCTTATTACTGAAAAAACTCAATGACATCGTGTTAGCAATGTTGAAACAAGAAAAACATGTGGACAGTTGGACTTTGCCGTGTTGGAGGCATAGTTATTGAATTACAGACCAACAGGTCTACTAAACGAAGAAGAAGAAGTCTTATCATAATTCTATATATGACGAGCATTTCAAAATAAATACTTCTGTATAAAGATATTTATAAATATAAAATATATTAATAAAAGTTCATCATCCTGTCTTTGAAGAGCATTTCAATATAAATGCTTCTATACAGATATATTTATAAAAGTTCATAATACTATCTTTGACGAGCAATTCAATATAAATGCTTCTATACAGATATATTTATAAAAGTTCATAATACTATGTTTGACGAGCAATTCAATATAAATGCTTCTATACAGATATATTTATAAAAGTTCATAATACTATCTTTGACGAGCAATTCAATATAAATGCTTCTATACAGATATATTTATAAAAGTTCATAATACTATCTTTGATGAGCAATTCAATATAAATGCTTTATACAGATGCATATGTTTATTAAAGTTTACAGCCCCATCTTATTTATTAAAGTTTACAGCATTTCAAAATAATTGCTTCTATCTGCACGATTCGAAGCGGTTTAAGAGTGATACGTATTTTTTATAGTTTTTGCGGTGCGGTAAATGTATGCGGACTGAGATGAAAAGCAATGCAATTAATGGTGATTCATGGTTCGATTTATAATTTTACTTACTCATCGTTTTGACTATTGATGTTCAATCGTTCAATGTTGACCGAAAGTCCGATTGACAGTAATTTTCACAACGCCTTTGTTTTGACTATGAATGGCAATGTGTATAACACAAACGAAAAAACGAAAAGAAAGAAGAAGAAGAATTATTTATATAACTTTAAAGGTGTCTGTCCAGAGTTTCGTCCAACTAAAGTGTACAAATGGACGACGTGATTTCTAATAGTTTCAGTAGTAAATAAAAACGAGTGGGTTGTGTCCAACGCTATACCCCTCACTACCAAGTCACTCCACAAAGTATTCAAATTTTGAATGGAAAATTTTCAGCATTTTCATGAAATGAGTTTGTTAAAATATTTTTAATTTCAGTATTTTATTATGAAAATTTTATAATTATTCAGTGCCGTTTTATAAAAGTAATGTGCGTTTTTAGCAATTTGGAAATAAAAATTTCAATTTAAAGTTTCCTGAGCTTGGGGTCACTTTGAAATATTCGTCAGTTAAAAAAATTGAGAGACACTGATCAGATATCCTTCAAAATCTAATGGGGTTTGAGCGAGTATTAGATATACAAATTTGAAATATTTGAAAATAATCGAATGAGTACCTACCTACTTTAGTCTATAATCGATAGAGTAATCATCACGCTTTATACTTGATGGGTGGTGGCAGAGTGGTTAGCGCGCTGGGTTAGTAATCCAGTAGTCGCGATTTCGTTCACCTATACGTTTAGTTTAGGGAAGCATTTACGTTTAGTTTAGGGAATGTATGAGGATGCATATGTACCTGTTACTAGGACATATTCATTCTTTACAAAAAAATATTTCATATTATAAGTAACGCGTTAAAATAATATCATTTTATTCACACTTAGAAGGCTGTTTATTATCTCCAAAAGCCACCAGTAGGTACTCAGGATTCATATAATCCAATCGTCATTATACTATTACGTAAGTCTGGCAGTCGCATGTTCTTTGTCTATATAATATGGGAACGTTGTTAAAATATGCCGAATACATGTACAGACTAGTAGAGGTTTCAACTATTCATAATTAGATTATCCAGCACGAAAATTTTTATCTCTGGATTATGTGCCGTAGGTCCTCTATGTAGGTATATTGTACCCACCTATTCCGCTGGGACATTTTTTCCTCATTTCAATATTGTCCGCTCGCAAATTTCCATCGTGTGTAGGTACACTCGCTTTCTCTGTATGTGAGTAGTATTGATTATCCGTAAAGAGCCATCCATGCGATATATCATTCCTTTATCGCAGATTCCTAGATACGCGGGCCAACATAAAGGGGTGTAAAATTACTATTATATACGCGGGAGGGGGTGAATGATCCAATAAGTTTGTGGGCCGCTGCTCTCTAGCACACACAGACACACACACACACAGACACACACACACACACACACATACACTGCAAACGTACACAATTGCTGCACACACTCGTACAGCTTGCATACACGCTGCCCCTATAGGTACAGTACTTAGCACCCCCCCCCTCCCCCCTTCCTCATTTCCTTTGCCATTATTCGCCTGTACCCACTACCCAACCCCACTCAACTTTATCCCTCACTTCGAATTCGAGTTCCTTATACCTGCTCTCGTCTCAAAGAGAAGCAATCTACGAAATGAATTATTGAAATCGTTTGATTTCCAAAAGAGATCTCTTTATATATTGTCTTTGGGACTCTGAGCGGAAGGTTCCTGTTCGATTCCTGGCGAGTTTTTACTCTGGGAAACTTCAGTATTTCGTAAGTGCATACGAGTAGAAATATTCCAGGCCTGCCGATACGGATGCCGAGAGCTTGTAATCATTATGATTATACGTGTAAAAAAACTCCGGTCAGCATCATTTCCTAAGAAATATGGACCAATGATTCCAGGGCCCTGTACAGCACACCAAAGAGTACTTTTTTACGGACTCAATAATGATTTGTGGATTTTCTTCAGTCCAAATGCGACAGTGTTGCTTGTTGACGTAGATTTTAATATTTTTGAAAATACAGTTTCCGGAAAATAATTTGAGAACTCACGTAGTACACATATACCAACGAGGGCGGTGTGCACATATACCAACCAAGCAAAAAAAATAATTCAAGTCATTTGCCGAAAATAAAAGGCGTGAGTCATTAAGAGATCACGTAAATCAGCATATGACTGGTCGTAAGCAATGTGGTGCATGACTTTCCAGTTTCTTCTATGGAAGAGTATTTCCGCTTCGTGTGTACTTACTATATCTCAATTAATCACATCTTTTTGTCCCATACGAGTATATAACATTGAGAAAAAAGAATTATAAATATAGTTTTATTCTTAGAGCAAATCCATCAAATATTACGATTATGTCATAGAAGGTTGGTAGATCTGATCTACCTTCATCCCAAGTTTGTTCTTTCTGCCACCTTGTCTTGTATATGTAGTATTATTCAGTGTGACGCGACGGTCTTGTGTGTCCTTATTCCGTATGCGGCTGGCATTTCTCCCCTTATCTATCATCTTCTTTTGGGACTTCATTTCATATTCACACTGGATGCTCGTATTTGGTTTCCAATGAGGACCTATTCCCGAGCCCGCCTCAAACTTAAATCGATATACCGCCCGATGCTGGGCGCAAAAAGGAAACACCACTTCGTTCCGTCTGTGGAATTATTACTACAGAGGATGTGAACGTTTTTATTCCTCCCCGCCTGAGTTTTAAAATTGATGGCAGACGAGCGTGTCGGATACATCCCCCCGTAGCTGATTCAATTTGGTTAGCTCGATGGGAAGGTTTCGAGTTCCTTGCGGTCCAATTTAGTGAAGCTGACTTTGCGAACGGAATTTGCTGTATCAGGTACCAACCTATGTATGCGACATTCGTAACACGATTATAAGAATATACTATTCAATATAATATAAAATTATTATTTTAATCTATTTCATGAGATTCCCAAAAAAATTATAGTCCTTTGATGACATCAAATTTACAGGTGTGCGTCAACTGCTTACGCCGTGGATTTTAAAACTGACAAATGAAATGTTAATATGTTCAAGCTTTAGTAAATTATACGTCGATGAAAATACTCAATAATAAAATCGATGAAAATACTCAATAAAAAGCAATAGCTACCATTAGAAGTAAAAAGAACGATGCAGATAAAAATTAAAGACATTTCAAAATATAAAATGAAACTTACGAATATTTTAGAAATATATATTTTGAGTTATGCATGTTATTCCGTTTTGCAACGCTAAACGCTTTTATTGTATTATTGATTTCGGAATCTTGAATACTTTCAGGAGAATCAACTAAAATGTTTTTGGATAACAGTAGATTTATAGAAAAACTTCTTCTGATATTGGTTTACCTTTTTGTCTCGTTCGGTCATATCGCATCACCATCTGCAAATGTGTTTATTTAGTGCCAATAATAACATACACAGATGGGCATAGCCAACATTTTACATGTTTTGGTTTCGCCCCGTTGAATACTCCATACTGATCATGAACTCGAATTACCTGTTTCACAGGGTCACCCAATGCAAGATCAATGTACGATTATTCTCTGATGACTAAAAAAACACCTAATTGTTTTAATCGCCGCTTTTTGTTGCCATTTTAATGACAAAATGGCGTAAAATCAGATATGTATTTGCCCTTTTTCGGATTCGCGATACGTTTTGGTTTCTGGTTTTACTGTTCTTTTCGAATTACGTTGATATGTAAGCTTTTCGGTTTATGAAGTTTTTGTTTCCATATTCTATGTTCCTGTTTTCCAATCATTTTTTTTTATCAAGAATTAAATATTTAAATGAAAATTGTTTCTTGAAATAGCATAGCATATTCAAATATTCTATTATAGATTCTGGTGTATCCAGTTTAGTGTTATCTAATTTATCCCGGTTTATTGTAAGTCTGTTTATTTACAGAAAACATGCAAAACGTGTTTAGACATAAAGTGCAAACATGAAATACAATAATTATGGGAAAAATAATAACTAGCTATATCAAGAGACGGCAGGACACAGCGAACAAATTTCCTTAAGAACTTTATGAAGAAAATTTCCTAAGAGGTTTAGTGTCTGCGTATACATACGTCCACCCGAGCGAAATTTTTGACAGTTTATGTATCCAATTAGCCTGGGATAATATGTTACATTGGCATATATTATACCAATAAGTTATATTGGTCTTAATCGACATTGAAATTCGATATCGATTGTTCTGTGTGTGTATGATATTAAGTCAGGTTGTCATTTTGTAATAGAATCCTTGCACCTTTTGGATTAATTAAGATTTTATCTTTTCATTAACATCTCCGATAAGCCGATTTCTTTCCATGCTCATATGTTTGCTCATATATAAAATATTATGGAGTTGATCTTCATCTTTATGCTTTTGAGTATGTGTTTCTAACATTACCTAAAGATGCTATTTTGTTACATCTTAAAATGATATTTTTAATTGGTCGATTTTCCCTTCTTATAACTATTTTTAGCTATTATTTCTTTTGAAATCGTTGATTTTTCATTCATGGCCGTGTACATAAATCATGAAGATCATGCATGCATGCTCGATCCCGCGCCTTGTGTTGGAGTGATGTGGAGCAAGATTTAAGAAATGCACAGTTGGATGAGACGATGGTACAAAATTGGGAATCACTAGAGCAAAAGTCTTGTAAGTCTTGCAGTCTTGGTCTTGCGAGACTTGCTAGACCAAGACCGCATGTGTTGTTACAAAGACTAGGCTTTGCAAGACCATTTTTAATTAAAAAAGTAAGCCATCAACTACGTACTTACTATTGACAGAATATTTTTGACTGATGTTTTTGTCATATTTCTTTGTAATTACTGATTTTTAATAGAAACATTAAAATATAAATTTCTAAAATTTGCAAGACCTGCAAGACTTGCTAGACTAAGACCAAGACCACCCCGGTCTTGGTCTTACATTTGCTCATCACTAGCGAATCACGGAGGAGACGAACAAGGAGACCGGCCCCAAAAGGGGAAAAGAGGAAAAGTTAGTTCTTCATTCAATCTACGTGGTCGAATCACCGCGAAGACGAAATTTGACATTTGACAGTTAAAAATAGTCGTGTAAATGGAGAGTGGCCTGTATTTGTGTGTGATTTGTGTCTCCCGTCATGCTGCACCGTCTCGGCCACTGCTTTCTGTAATGTGCCCCTATCCTATCTATACATCCAACTTTTAATTTCGTCACCACAATACCTACTCCAGTTTCTACTTTGATCTGCTGAAAAATTCTGTACTTACCGATAAGTTCGATCAACTTTATATTGATATTATAACTTTGATTTTTTTCCCCGGACATCAAAGCTTCATTATTCAACTTTTCTTTTTATCTGTCAAAATGCTCTCATGTTCTCTCAATTTATATAAACGGGCCATAGATAATTTATTCGTGGATTGTCATACTTTAAAAAAATTGGCGTAATATAAAGATTTATATGCTATTTATATTTTTTCATTATTTGTATCCAAATATTTTTATAAAATGTATGGAATAAATCATTCTATTCACACCCCATAATTTTAATGTTTTTTTGGAGAATTCTGGATACGACACTCCACTAGGCCAATGCCATTATACTTATAGTTGTTTAATTCCTGTCAGGTTGAATAAAGTTTCTTTTAATCTGTTCCTGCTAAAAGGTTGTATAAATTGTAAAAGTATTTGTTCAGTTCATTATATGTCGCTCTTTCGCTCTCTTCTCTGCCTTTGTTAGCCAATTAAAGATGTTTTTTTAATTTTCTCGTCAATAGTAAATCCATTGTTCTTCTAATATTCAATTTTTGTTTAGTTACGAATAAATATGGTCAAAATACAAAAGGTGTAAGAATAAGCTAATTTGTATTTTTCGCTTGATATTGCTTTGTTAATTTCTCTTCTTTTGTCTATTTTGTTTAACTGATAGAAATTGGCTACAAGTAAAATAAGTCCACTTCATTGTTATGACGTTTTTTTATCGTTTTGGTAAATCAACAGTAAACTTCACAAAGGATTGGTCAGAGAAACGTCAAGTCAAAATCAACTCTAAAAACGATGATTTTGCTTGCAGCTGGTTCTTCTTAATATAATATGCTATTACTTTAATAGCGTTTCGAGTGATTTATCGGTTCTGTGCGGAGGACAAATGATTTTCTTGCCTTTGTTTGGTTCTGGTCAGTAGCCAATTTCTTTGTATTAATTGTGCAATACGTTTGTGGAAACTGACGAGTGTAATGTGCGGATACGGCAGTTAACTTTTAACAGGTTTATAGTGGTCAGGATGTCAGTCAGTCTTTGTCCATACATTGCACACTGAACATCGAACATTAACGTTTTGTGGAAATCATCTGACCACTCGGCTTGCATTCAGCTAAATTTGCTAACCTTTATTACATACAAATGCGCAAAATAAATTCAGAGGCAAAATAGGTTTAGTACCTACTCTTTAGACGCATAATTTCCGCCTAATATAGGTACCTACGTCTGTTCATGCGTTCTACCTTTCAAAGGTTATTTTACTATTTTCAATTTTTGTCACATCTTACTGTAAACTTTACAATCTCTTCAGATTATTCAACGATTGGAATGTCATTCGGTTAATTAAGATAGCAAGATTGCGATGGCTAGGCTGTCCTTTGTTTGATAGCTGAAGTGACTACTGACAATGGACAGACAACAGACGATGGAAAGCAGATCAATGACAAAATTGAAGCATATAAGAGGTATTTGTAACAAAGTCTGAAGGCTCTAAAGTTGGTCTTAGTGGCTATGAGGCCTTCGTATCTTGTTATATATTGTCCTAGATCCAAAAATTGTCGATGTAACCGTTCCTTGTTTAATATATAAATCGTCATATGTCACTATGTAGTATCGTTACTAAATAAATACAAAAATCTGAACGAATTTATTGTACTCATTTGAAATCTTTTCGTCGATTCTTGAAACGTATTGCCGCTGTATTATTTTATTTTTTGTAATAATAATTCTCTGTTGGTTTAAATTGTAAAAGAAAACTCTGTGAATTATTCCTTATGTAAATGGCAAACGAGATGTAAATTTATTGTACAGGAGAAGAAAAATGAAAATGACGAATATCTAACGAACGATTAAAATTTATGAACTCTTTGAATCATGCACCATTACGTTTTTTTTTTCAAGGAGAAAATGCTAATCGAAAATATGAATGCGAGGGAACTTTTTTTTTGAATTTCTCATTTTTATATATCTACATATATTAATTTGGAGATTCGTTGTTATTCTGGAGAATTTGAGAAGTCCGTAGATCTTAGAATATTTACACAGGATCGCTCTTAGAGAAAAAATTAATAAAGTTTACTTTGATGTAGGTATATAATATTCATTAAAATATGTCTGTAAACGAATATTGTTTTATACTATGAATAGGTAGGTTACTCAATATTTTTACGTGATTCTGTTTATTTTCTTTATGATGTCATTTTTCATAGTTCTTTGTAAAACTTTAAAATGTCATGTTTGTTTGTGTTGTACTTCTTCACAATAGTTCTTATTAAAGAAATATTTTCATTTCGAAGAAAGTAAAATATTCTTTTAATATATTATACAATATAAAATTTTCATTAAAAAGTTCTATACAATAAAAAAATCCATTACAATAGTTCTTGATCGAAAAAATTCTCTCATTTTTAATTTGCGGTTTGTGAAATTCTATTACAATAGTTTTCGATTGAAGAAATCCTCTCATTAGTAGTTTGTAGTTTGTAAAATTCCTTTACAATGTCATTATAAATCCTTCATAATGGTCCAATAAAAAATCAACAATTTATTTCTTCGGTATCCAAGAAATTATCTTATTCCTAGATTCGGTTTTTATTATTATCGCTAATACATCTTTATGTATTAGCGATTTATGTATTATTTCTTTAAATAAACGAAATGCAAGGGTCAATGCGTGATGGTTAATATTTTTCGAGTATATTTTCAATGTCACATCTGAAACGAGTCTTTTCCTAAATGTTGTTTCCGGGGCTGTCCTGTTTATTTAATATTATATCCACGGATGGTATTTATTTAAATTTATACAAGAAATGGATCCCGTCTAGGTGAAATATTTCTTAAGTTTGTTGATTCCCCTCTCCTCCGCCGCTCTCCCGCACTCCATACGCCGCTCCGCACCTATCCTGTCTCTTCTAACGATAAATAAATAGGGAATCGGTGGTGTGAGAGTCTCTTTGAGAACAACATTCTCTTTCACATCATACTCGTATTGATTTGGGATACTGGGATGGCGTTTGATGAGTTTCACGGCAAAAAAAATATATATCGGTATATATCGCAGCACCAAACCGAGCACCCCCTCCTCCTCGTCTGTGTGAAAACTTAAAGTTTCGTATTCGTCAACTTGCCAATTTTTGTCTGATCAATAATATTAATGAACTAAAAGACGGCATGCTGATACTATCACCACATGCTCCGCATATTGAAACTGTTATCGAACCTCAAAAAGGGCTAGAATGAACAACGAAAAAATAACTTCGCATTTCGATATTAGAGAACATCTAATTGATTTGGGCATGCTTTGACTGGGTAAAATTACGTATTTTTTTTAATTATTTTGAATCGCGTATTCGAAAATAACTCAAACAATGACACATCTCAATCCAAAGTTGCGTTCTGTGTTCATAAATACTAGATGTCGTTGTTAGCAAATTTTGTATGAAACGAAGTGAGGCTTTTTCCGCGGGACTTTTGACAACTTGGTTGGCAGACCACATCGTTTTTTCTATAGAGAATAACAACTAATGTGAATTGTTTTCGGATTTATTTGTCGAAAAACACTTGTTCATTAAGATTTAGAGAACAGTTATCTAGGAAGTGTTGAAATGTAAGGAAAACTGCAATATGTTGCCAACCAAAACGTCAAACGGGCGATATACCATGATTCACTTATTTCACTCTAATATTGAGTACTCTATCTAGTATATTATATGAAAATCTATGTTTTTATGACAAATTGATCTTTTCAATGTTATTATTAAATTTGTGCTTAATGTTCTTAAAAAAGTGTGTGTTCATAAATATTCGTAAATAACACAATGTTATATTGATATTTATTTCTTTTTCGTTCGTAAAATTATGGTTTTGGGTTACCAAACATTAGGATTTTAATTTTAAATCGATCGTAATAGGCTTTATCGACATTGATTTATATGTTCGTTTCACAATGACGTGCCAAAGTTATGATAGATTATTTTTTTCGTATTTGTTAGTGATTATTATATCTTAGTAAATTGTTATATTGTGCGTTTAATGGAAAAGTCTTGTCGAGTTAGCGGAAAACATTAGTTGGCGGACAAAAACATTTACAATGGCCGAATATATAAAGCGTTTCGCTAACGGCCAATTTGTGATATAAATGGACAAACTTTGCCTATAATTTTACAACTTTCGCGTGTAAATTATAATTTCGTAATCCTATATTGAAACGTTTTGCGCTCCTCTTTCTCCCATCCACAACATACCTACTTTGGCCGAGTCATTTTTTTTGTTTTTATTTACTATATTATCTATGGTACCTTATCCCCCAGGGGACTTGCCTTACCGGTAAGTCACGGGTATGGCGAACCCGGGGTACCTGAGCTGAGCATTTTTATCCTATCCCTCTTCCACGTCACGGATAATGCTCTCCTATACCAGATCTCCCACATCTCCACAACCTCCTATATCCACACAATCCCAGCCCAAGCCAAGGTGTTAGGCGACCCGTGCCGAGGGCTGAATGATACCAGGGCTATATGGTATCGCTAACGGAGCTTCCAGGATACCGGGCGACCTCCTGGAATAACTAGCCTTACTGCATCATTCGGGGCTCTGATGCAGTCGATCCCTATTTCCCTAGATGCTCGTGGGAATCCAAATGAATAGAAAAAAACAAAAAAAAAAACAACAAAAACCATACCACCAACAGCGGGTCAACACCGCAACAAAACAAGCTGGTCTTCAGAAGCCTGGAGTGCCTGTCTGCTTTCTGAGAAATCCTCAGATGCAGGCAACAAGGCAATCTGGGTCAATGGAGCACAGCCTCCAGGAACCTGGGATGCCTACCTGCTCTCTGGGAATACCCCAGAAGCAGGTAAACCTGCAGTCTAGGGCAATGGAGCATAGCCTCCAGAAACCCGAGGCATTCACCTGCTCTCTGGGAGAACCCCAGAGGCAGGTGACCATGCAGTCTGGGTCGATGGAGCACAGCCTCCAGAAGCCCGAGGCATTTACCTGCTCTCTGGGAATACCCCAGAAGCAGGTAACCATGCTGTCTGGACCAATGGAGCACAGTCTCCAGAAGCCCAAGACATCCACCCGCCCTCTGGGAATACCCCAGAAGCAAGGTGTTGTACGGAAGGCCACGAATCTGCCACCTCCGGGAATGCCCGGAGGTATGGATGATCCACTGAGAAAAGGCCTCAGTGGAGCAGGGACAAAGTGGTATCTCCGCTTCCTTGCTGAAGGTCTAACACCTAATGAAGCAAGAAAGAAGGCACTTGAGAGGAAGCTGGGAAATCCCCAGCCTACTCGAGGTGCAAAAAGAGTCATCACTCCTCCAAAGGGGTCAGACCCTAAGAGGAGAAAGGCTCCTGTACAAGCTCAGGCAAGAACTGAGCTAGTTGGGCCAGCCATCAATTATGCTGGTGCTGCCAGTATAATAAGAGTGGCTGTACTCCCTAAAGAGTACCCAAGGGCCCAACTAAGTAGCAATGACCTCACATTACTAGAGGACATCATTGCGGGGGAACTGGCTCAGCCATCGGTCTTGCCGACCGCTATGCTGCAGTTTAAGAGCATAAAGTTCCGCCCTAGTATGCTCGTCCTAGAGTGCCTCAACAAGGGAACAGCAGAGTGGCTGGAAAACACAGTCACTAAGCTGAGAAATTGGGAAGGAGTAGAACTGGCGGTGTGTCCTGGGGATGAAATTCCCAGGGCGCACAGTGCCACAATATTCATCCCCAAGTGCTCTACGATGGACACTCAATGCCTGCTGAGCATGATCAGCAGGCAGAATGGAGGGCTAAATGCCACTGCTTGGAAGGTGCACAGCAGTAGAGTCGAGGGCACTGGCCGAGTACTCCTCGTGGGAATGGACGAGGACTCCTGCAACATCATAAAGGGGATGGGCTTCACCATCTTCTACAGGTTCGGGAGAATCCCTGTCCAGGGCCTACGTAAGAAGGTAGAAGGCAAGGGGAAGAATCCTCTTCCCCCTTCTTCCGCCCCAGCGGAGGCTGGGACTTTAGTGGTCCATCCAATAGATGAGACCCTGGAGGAAAGAGTCTATCCCTCCCCTTCCAGGGAGGGTATGGATGGTACCCATCCTGCCATCCCTGGGGAGGCAAGCTCTAATGTGATGGATGTCGAGGCCTGTCTCACTCGCCCATCCACCTCCAATGACGGCGATGACTACGCCCGTCCCTCCACATCTTGGGGGGATGGCTCGCTGCTCACAGCAGGGGGGGAGCGAGGGATGTCTCCAATGGATACATCTGTTGCTCTCCTATTGGCTGATTGTAGGGGGCGTGTACCCCTGGGGGCCAATTGTACCCTGTCCTCGGAAGAGGAATAGAAGTCTCAACTCTCTGAGTGAAGAATCCTTCAACTCACCTACACATGACATACCCAGTAGTGACCTCGAACACCAAGATAGGTCAGGTGAATCTGCACCACGCGAGAGGAGCATCGGCAGTTATTGCAGATATGTTCACCAAAGCTGAACTAAGCATTGTATTAATACAAGAACCCTGGTTCTTTAAAGGGCAAATCAGAGGCCTTCCAAGTAAAGATGCAAAAGCAATATGGGACACCAGAGAGGATCGCCCCAGAGCATGCATCCTGATAAGGGATAAGGTTAAATATATTACACTGTCAGAGTTTATATCACGAGACTTGGTGCCAGTTCGAGCTTGCATCGAAATTGGCGACTTACATCGTGATATAGTAATTGCATCAGCCTATCTTGCAGGAGATAGGCTGATGCCACCAATGGAAGTGCAGAAAATGGCTGATTTTTGTGGCAAAAATAACTTACCACTCCTCCTCGGATGTGATGCCAATGCACATAACACCATATGGGGAAGTAGTGACACAAACAAAAGAGGAGATGAACTATTAGAATTTATCCTGAAAGAAAACCTTGAAATCCTCAACGTGGGAAACACCCCCACTTTTGTGACAAGGGCAAGACAGGAGGTACTGGACATAACACTTGCAAGTACGAGCATAAGTCCTACCATGAAGAGATGGCGAGTATCAAACGAGCCCTCGTTCTCTGATCATAGAATCATAAGGTTCGATGTGGAGGGACTGTCAACCACAGTAACCTACATAAGGAACCCAAAGAAAACAGATTGGGATAAATATGACACCAATCTAAAGTATAACCTTGTAAAAGTAGATTCAAGGGCAAGGAATCATTTAGGATTAGAAAGAGCAGTGGACTCATTAACTGAAGCAATAATAGATGCATATGAATCTAGCTGCCCTATTAAAGAAAAAGTTAACTGTAGGGACACTTCCTGGTGGAACAACTACCTGTCACAATTGAGAACATCCGTACGTCGACTCTTTCACAGAGCCAAAAATAACGGAGAGTGGCAGGCCTACAGGGAGGCATTAACCAACTACAACAAAGAAATAAGAAAAGCTAAAAGGAAGAGCTTTCGAGAGTTTTGTAAAAACATCACAGAAACTCCCATAGCAGCCAGGCTACACAAAGCAATGGCAAGAGGAAGAATACAAGGTCCTATGACTCTTAAGAAACCAGATGGCGACTACACAGAAGATGAAGAGAAAGGGCCCTTCTACTTCTGGAAACCCACTTCCCTGGAAGTGAGCCTGTCAAGACAGAGGAACTACAGGCAATGCACTGTAGATCAAACAAAAGAAACTGGGAGGTGAGTAAAACTATCTGTACACCACAGCGACTGAAATGGGCAATTGACACCTTTCAGCCGTATAAATCACCCGGTACAGATGGTGTATTTCCTGCCCTACTACAAAGAGGGCCACAGGAAATGCACGCTCACCTACTAAGGATATATAGATGTAGCCTAGCATTGGGACATATTCCCCAAGCCTGGCGGATTGCAAGAGTCATCTTCATACCAAAGAATGGTAAGAAGGACACGACCCTACCGAAGTCCTACAGACCCATCTGCCTCACATCGTTCTTACTAAAAACCTTAGAAAAGATGGTGGACAACTATATACGTAGTGAAATTCTGGACAAGGCACCTCTGCATAAGAACCAACATGCCTATACAGCGGGGAAATCAACCGACACCGCTCTATTTGAGCTGACAGAGGTAATACAGAAATCACTTGATGAAAAAGAGATAGCTCTTTGCTCCTTTCTGGATATAGAGGGCGCCTTCGACAACACCTCACACAAGGCAGTTGAGGACGCTCTAGCTAGAAAAGAAGTGGACAGCACACTGTCCAGATGGATTAACAATATGCTAACAACAAGAACAGTGGCGGCAAACACTAGTGGAAAAACCATCCAGGTTAGCACCACAAAGGGATGCCCACAGGGAGGAGTACTGTCACCACTGATCTGGAGTCTGGTCGTTGACGAGCTGTTGAGGCGGCTGACCGAGCGTGGATATCACGTAAACGGTTATGCCGACGACATCGTCATCCTAATCAGAGGTAAATTTGAGGAAACACTGTGTCTCCTAATGCAGGATGCCCTCAAAATCACCAAAGAATGGTGTTTATCTGTGGGCCTGAATCTAAATTCAGGGAAAACCACTCTAATACCATTTACCAACAAAAGAAATCTCCACAATATAAAGAATATCCAGATAAATGGAGAAGATATTGAATGGAGAGACCACACAAAATATCTAGGAGTGATACTAGATAAAAAGTTGCTGTGGAACAAGCATGTTGAAGAAAAAATCAGCAAAGCGAAATCAGCTATAATGATATGTAGAAGAATTGCAGGAAAAATATGGGGATGTCACCCAAAGATCCTACTATGGATGTACACTGCAATAGTATGACCTATCATCACCTATGGTGCAATAGTATGGTCAAGCAGAACCAAGCTTGAAACAACGAGGAAATCACTCGAGAAGTTGCAAAGGCTAGCCTGTATAACAGGCGGTATGAGGACATGTCCGAGTGCGGCAATGGAGGTCATCCTAGACCTCACTCCACTCCACATAGTAGTGGAGGAAGTCGCAACAAAGGCCTACCTCAGATTGTACAAAGAAAGGTCAATAAAGGGTGGGCATGCTGAGCTAGCTTTGCCTAATTGCACACACCTAATCGACCTACCAGGAGACAAAATGGTCAAGAAGTTCAGTCTCGAAAAGAACTTTGATATCAATCTGAACACGAGAAATGATTGGAACAACCACACCATCCAATCACTCAGGGAAAATACTATTAAATGGTATACCGATGGATCCAAAACAGAAGAGGGAACTGGAGCAGGAGTATATGGACCAAGGACAAAATATTCTGAAGCAATGGGCAAACTCCCTAGTGTCTTTCAAGCGGAAGTTCACGCAATTGAGAGATGTGCTCAGTTCAACCTCGACAGAAGATACAACAGGCAGGATATTGCTATTCTATCTGATAGTCAAGCAGCCATCATGGCATTGAATTCCCCAAACATTGACTCAAAAATGGTTTGGGAATGCCTAACAAAACTCAATGAACTAGGCAAGAACAATAAGGTCTCCCTGCTCTGGGTACCAGGGCATATGGGTGTCGAAGGAAATGAGCGAGCTGATAGACTCGCCAGGAAGGGTGCGAGAGAGCATCTGATAGGACCAGAGCCATTCTGTGGCCTAGGAAATTCATATTTTCAGGCAGAAGTAAAGAGAATTACGGAGAAAGTGAGATCTAGCTACTGGATTGAACTCCCGGGGCTCAGGCAGGCTAAGGACCTGCTCGGTAATTATGACCGAAAAAGGTCCAGAACATGTTTGAGCCTCGGCAGGAAAGCCCTAAAAAGTCTGACAGGGTTCCTCACAGGCCATTGTAGACTTGGGGAATATCTGCGGAAAATAGGACTAGAAGAAGACGGAACATGCAGATTCTGTAGGGAGGGGGCGGAAACGCCACACCACCTCCTCATGCAGTGTGTTGCTGTGACACAAGTTAGAATGAGGACCTTGGGCAGGCCCCAAATGGACATTGGATCCATACCCTCATTGAATCCCATGCGGATCCTAAACTTCCTAAGAGGGCTAGGACTCGAGGGGATGCTGTAACAGGAAACCCGGTAAGCAAGTAGGGGGGAGCGCAAAAGATCCTAAGGGTCGCAGTGCATAAGAACACCCTCTGATAATAATAATAATAATAATGGTACCTTAGCATTTCTTTCAAAATATATACCTTTCCATGATAAGTTATAATGTAAATGATGATAATCGACAGAATAATATCTATTTGAAAAACGCGCGGTTTTACTTCCCACTAAGAACCTAGAACTCTGAAAACCTTTATATGACTTTGTATGAACTATATAATATTGTATGAACATTACATTTAAAATCATAGGTCTCTCAAGACAACGTGCTAAAAAATTAACATTTCCTTGTACCCTGCGCAAGTGGCAATTTTTTTCCAACTAACCAGTGTTTCGCCCACAGAGAATCAAAATCCAAACGAATTACCAACTATGCCATGGCTATCCGTAGGTATTCTCGTACTCGTTGGCCATGGCTGCGCGGCTATCAGTATATATATATATATATATATATATATATATATATATATATATATATATATATATATATATATATATATATATATATATATATATATATATATATATATATATATATATATATATATATATATATATGGTTGGACAATTTATATAGCGCCGTTTTCGTGAAAACTCACCTCAAGGGCGCTTGAGGTGAGTTTCTAGTATTATAATATTATACTCTTTGGCGCAAGTATGTATTATAATATTATACTCTTTGGCTATGGCGGCGCGGTTTTCAGTATGTATTATAATATTATACTCTTTGGCCATGGCGGCGCGGCTATCAGTTTGTATTATAATATTATACTCTTTGGCCATGGCGGCGCGGCTTTCGGTATGTATTATAATATTATTATACTCTTTGGCCATGGCGGCGCGGCTATCAGTATGTATTATAATATTATACTCTTTGGCCATGGCGGCGCGGCTATCAGTCTTTATTATATATTATAATCTGGCCATGGCGGCGCAGCTATCAGTAGGTATTATATTATACTCTTTGGACGCGGCGATCGACAGTCATTTTTGACAGATTAATTATTATCGATATTGATTATTACTTTTCATCAATTATCATTTTTGACCGATAGTTAGTTTATCAATTATCATTTTTGATAGTTAATTACTTTTTTAATAATTTATCTAAGGATTTCACATTGCTCTGGTTGATTGGAAGGGATTGCCTTATGCTAATAAACCCGCCTATGTGCACTTGCTGTACATAAAGTATATAAATAAATAAATTACATCTAGATCTTCTTCCCCCCCATTTACGACGAATTAATCAATGTTTTCAGGATCCCTTCTGGCAATCTCTATACCTATGTAGATTCCTTAAATTATGAAAATAATTAGATAATATTAAACATGTATATTAAATTTATTTTTCCTTTTTTGTAGAAACCCTCCTCCAGATGGACAGACAGCAATTGCAGAAGTTCGTCCAGTACCTGATCTCTGAGCACCACACCGAGGTATTGCCCACTGCGCAGAAGCTAGCGGATGAGATTCTTCAGCAGCAGTCTGCCATCAATAGGATAGCCGGGGCACCAGACCCCACTGCAGGAGCTGCGGCAGACGATGCCCATGCCTGGCACCTGGACGAGGCGCAGGTCTGCGAACAGGTCCGAGCTTATCTTCTGCAGTCAGGGTACTACAATGCCAATAAACATCTCAACTCGCTTTTTTCTAAGGTAATTAAAACAATCTTTATCCTGATAATCAAAACACTATCTATATTTTTTACTGATTATATTTCAATTAATTAACTGCAATTATTTTCAATTAATTAACTACCTACCTACATATATATTTCATTTGAGAAGAAACAAAAAAAAATTGATAGGAATCAAGCACCTTCAACCCATAGATTTTTATTATAATATACTAGATGTAGTACTCCGTGCAAAAAGTGAGTCATGGAATATCGCGCGTTTAACGTTTTGGTTGGCAACATATTTCAGTTTTCCTTGCATTTCAACTCATCCTAGATAACTGTTCTCTAAACCTCAATACTTAAAATGTTTTTTAGACAATTTGCTAACTACGACATCTAGTATGTTATAATAAAAATCTATGCTTCAACCTTACTTTCGAAATTAGATTCCAAATCTTATTTCAATAAACCTATAGAACCTACCTACCTTCCTAATCCTTTTTTCTTTATAAGCGTAGATTCTGATTACTTATGCAATTAGAACATACCTTTGTACCCTACCGCCTTACTATTTCTTACTGTTATTAAGTAACTTCATGTGCTTGCACAATGTTCACTAGTATTTTTTTTGTTTTGGTTGTTTTTCAAAGAGAAACCTATCATTGAGTTCTCTTGTCAATGTAAATCTAAAGTAATAAAGCAATCAATATGTTAGTGTGTGTGTGTGTGTGTGTTTGTCTCACGCCTTCTGAAAAACCAAGAGCATCTAAAAATCTAATTTATGTGCGAACATGTACCAGTATACCTGATGCAGTGTCACGCTAAAAATAATGCGATAAAAATGCTGAATTTTAAAAATATTTCAATAATTATTTTTTTCATACAAAATTTTCCAAGTCATATCTGTCAAAAAAGTGTACATTTTGCACGCAAATATCTGTTAGTTTAAAAGTTAGAAGTACGTATTTACACAAAAAAAAATATATTTTGAAGTATAACTTAGCGTTTAAGTGAAAAACATGGTGAATATTTGGTATAATTATAATGTTTTACTTATTTTTAAAGTAAGCCTTTTGTACATAAACGCCGCCATTTTAATATCTTTTCATACAATATTTCATTTTCCCACCGAATGAATATGTTCTTGAAAATAATAAACCTTTGAAATAGAAGTAATTATGAAATAATAAAATGAAACACAAGACATTACGGCAAGTTTTAAGACATATATTGTAAAAATGTGTTTATTATTAGTAAAGATATAGGCATAATAAAATTGCATAATTTGTAAATAATATTTGATTTTTCTGACAATTTTCATTTTTATGGCATCGAACAAACCAATGTAGGTACCTACATATTCAAAAAAGTCTCAAACCATTTGATATTTTTAACGTATTGGAATGGTTACTATGGTAACGGAAAGATTCTGATATTCAAATAAAATTTGTTATGAATAGAATTTCTTTAGAATATTGTTGTAGGTAGGTACCTACCTATTATTATTTACTTACAAATCAACAATATACTGATTTCCTATCGGAAAATTTTATGCGATGTACTCCTAAACCGTTTGTCCGATTACAATGAAACTTTGGTGAATTGTCGAGCGTATGCCCGGGATGGTTTCTGGATTTAAATTTTTTTCTTATTCTTCTTCTTCTTCGTGTATTTGGTCATTTTACCAATGAAAGCGGAATATCCTGGGAAACGAAGGTCCGACTGTCCCTCCATCTCTTCGCAGTTCTTCCAGGACGGTATCTGGATTTAAACTTTTTTCTTCTTCATCGTGTATTTGGTCATTTTACATATGAAGTTGGAGTATTCTGGGAGAAGAAGGTCCAACTGTCCTTCCATCTCTTCACAGTTCTTCCAGGACGGGTTCTGCATATAAACTTTTTTCTTCTTTTTCTACGTCGTGTATTTGGTCATCTTACCTATGAAGATGAACTATCCTGGGAGAAGAAGGTCCAATTTTCCTTCCATCTCTTCGCAGGTTTCTGGATTTAAACTTTCTTCTTCTTTTCTTCTTCTTCTTCGTCGTGTATTTGGTCATTTTACCTATGAAGGTGGACTAACCTGGGAGAAGAAGGTCCAATTGTCCTTCCATCTCTTCGCAGGTTTCTGGATTTAAACTTTTTTCTTCTTCTTCATCGTGCATTTGGTCATTTTACCTATGAAGGTGGACTATCCTGGGAGAAGAAGGTCCCATTTTCCTTCCATATCTTCGCAGGTATCTGGATTTAAACTTTTTTCTTCTTTTCTTCTTCTTCTTCGTCGTGTATTTGGTCATTTTACCTGGGAAAATATAAAATATATCCTGGGAAAAGAAGGTCCTTTCATCTCTTCGCGGTTCTTCCAGGATGGTTTCTGGATTTAAACTTTTCTTAACCGACTGAAGGGACGGGATGTAATGAAGGGAAGGGATGCACTAAAGGGCCTGAAGGGACGGGAGGTACTGAAGGGCCTGATTGGAAGGGACGTAATGATGGATTGAAGGGACGGGAGGTACTGAAGAGACGGGAGGTTCTGAAGGGTCTGAAGCGACGGTTCATGGAGTCTAATTCATTTTCTTCTTAATTTTATGTAGACCTTACAGTTTTTACAAAAAATATTTACTTTAGTCTTTTTCTTCGTTTTCTTATTTTATGTAGAACTTGGGTGAATTTTATACAAACTCTTTCCTATAGATTAATCTTCTTCTTTTTTTATGAAGACCTTTTAGTCAGTTTTTATACAATCTATTTCCAATAGTCTAATTCTTCTATTTTATGTATTTTTTTCTTATTTTATGTAGACCATTGGGATTTTTTATACAAACTATTTCTTATAGTCTTATACCTATTCTTCTCTTTTTTATTTAGACTTTTGGGTTAGTTTTAAGTCTAATAGTCTATTGTGCAGAAATATTATTAACGATATGTACACTTGATGAAAACACATATGTAAAAACGAATGGGATGTGGGATGTAACGATGTAACCTGCACTAGAATCTTTTCAATACTTTTGTTTAATCAAATTTAAACCATTTATATCATCCTATTTTGAATAATTTTCAACACCTACATATTTGATTTCGTTGACAATATTTAAAGAATGGGGGTTGTGGCCATTACTGAACTCTTCACAACGTTTATATTCAAATTATTTACCATAGTTTAAGTCTTCTTCTTCTTCGTTAATGTAGACTTTTGTGTCAATTTTAAGTTTATCAGTCTAATTGTGCAAAAATATAATGCACACTTGATGAAAAAATATAAAAACGAATGGGATGTGACCAACACTGGATCTTTTCAGTACATTTGTTTAATCAAATTTTAACCACATCCCAATATCCAAAATTACTAAATTTTCAATAGGTACATATTACAATTTGTTTTCGATGACAATATTTAAAAATGGGGGTTGTGGCCAAACCAATCCCTTTACAACGTTGATAAACAGTCATATTTAAAACCATTTCGCATAGTCCATGCGTGCAGAAATTGTATATTATACTTCATTCACACTTTATAACAATATATTAAAAATAATGGGTTGTGGCCATCACTTGAACATTTTACAATCAAATTCAATCATATTTCAAACCACTTTTCTTAGTCCGATTTTGCAAAATAATTGGGTGACAATATTATAAAAACTATTGCTTTTTCCTTCACAATTTTACATTCTTGGCCAACGGCGGGACATAAAAGCTAGTATTTTAATATAAAATGACTCAATGCTTGAAAATAAAAGACACTCCAACGCCATCTATCAAGAAATACTGTGAATGATCAAAACCTCTCTTTTCATTTTTTGTAAGAAATAATTCAAGTGCATAACTGACATTGGATAGTAGAAGCCAGTTACTTTTTTATAAATCATGAAGCATGTTACATGAAATCAAAGGTGGGCTGATTAAGTTACAATTACGTATGTTATTCTTATTTATTATATTGTTAAAAAAAATATAATTGTATGCTGCCCATTTTTTATAGTAAATAAAAAAAATGGAATTATATGATACAAAGTGATTAATCATCTATGTGTTCATTGTAATATATTTATTTATTTGAATCGTTTTGCACATATTACCTACATAATAAGTGCACGATAGCGGGTTTTTTGACATATGGAATTTCTTCCAACAAGCTATATCAATATAATTATATGATTAAAATTATATAAACATAAAATGAGAGGAGTGGACAAGGATATGATAAGGAGACAATGTGTTATGTGTAAGGAAATAACGCTTCAGATATCTTTAGAAGGGAAGTGCTATATTTCAGCTAATGTCTATTAAGAGGCTATAGTAGGCTATATTGTATATTTTGAAAATAATTTCCCTAATACACTCAAAAGATACGTCTTTGAAATAAGGAACAGTTTATATGTACATCTTTATTCTATTGCATGAGTTTTTTGAATTTTGAATTTGTTTAATACTTTTCTTTTAAAATTAATTTTAGTAAAACCCTTTTTTATTTTTTTTTTGTAAGTAACTAAAAAACTACAAGGCCCATGAAGTAGATTTTTGCTTCAATCGAAAGAGAATATGAAAATCTACCGGCTGAGTTTTTTATTATTATAATATTTTAATAACTATCCTTGATAATATAATAATACCTCTAAATTTTACCTTTTTTGGACGATAAAATGTTGTATATCACATGTCAGGCGATATACAATATTTTTTAGTGTTTCATACTTTAGAAGGTAATTTAGTGTGCATTTTTGCTTACATCTATATACCCAGGGTATACAAGGGCCTTAAATTAATAAAATAAACTACCATATATTATTCCAGCGGATGTGCCCATTTTGAAGCACTAACCAAATCACTTTTAAAATTAAAGCATTTATAAATACAAAAATAAAATATTACAGGTGCGTGAGATGTTACGTGCACAAGACTCCAATGGCCCCCGCATGCTGACCCTAATCACAGAACAGTTCCTGTCGGATCCTCGGCTAGTGTTGTGGCGCAGTCAGAACACACCCATGACCCACAAGTGCAGGCAGCTCTGGGAGCAGTTGGGCGCCCTCTGGCTTTGCATAGTGTTGAGTCCCAGGGGCGCCCCACCCGAGAGGGTTCACTGGAGGCACGCCCTGCAGAGGTGGGCTGCGTCAGAACTGTGCCCCCCAGAAGACCCCGATTACAGAACCACACCACCAGTAAGATTTTATTTATTTGTCATTTCTTTTAT
The DNA here is from genome assembly GCA_963576475.1 of Molanna angustata. Taxonomy (NCBI): domain Eukaryota; kingdom Metazoa; phylum Arthropoda; class Insecta; order Trichoptera; family Molannidae; genus Molanna; species Molanna angustata. The sequence continues at coordinate 26,695,566 of OY754978.1, read as the reverse complement.
AGATACTAAGTGGTTTGAAATTTGACAATTATTTAAAAAATAAAAAAAAATTCCCAAGAAAGACTATGATTATAACATGAAATTTCATCAGTATTTTGTACATTATTAGAAATCTTGTGAAAAAAGATGACATAGAAAACTCATAAAGACTATAATAATACTTCAATTCCAGGATCCCAAACATCCTAGCTTGTATGCATCTATTTATTTGCTTAATTAATATTGATTGTTTTTTTTTATTTTTGTCCTTATTTGGTTTTTCTCTTTGTCATTTTATACAGATATATGGAAGTTTTCCTTGTTTTTGTATACAAATATATACAGCTATATATTTTTTTTTGTAAGACTGTATCTTAGTAATTGGTGTTACAATCTTGGTTTTGTAATTCATTCATTTTGAGATTTTATATTTATTTAAAAAAAAAAACTGTATGTAACCTTGAATAAATAAAATAAAAATAAATTCTGTTATAATTAGCATCTAAAGCTACATACCAAATCTTTTATACATTTCAAATTCAGTTTTTCCAAAGAGAGATAAAAATTAGCTCAGGATAAACTACCTTTAAAAAATGAAGTTTTGCTGACCACAATATTTTACCACACAATAGAATCTACAATAATGTACTTAGATGTAGGTATGCATATATTTAACCTATATTAGTTTTAAATTAAATAATTTGAAAAAGTGATATCCTCAGTTGTATCAACATGATTTCAAATAACTTGATTGCTTTAAACTGAATCTTTTGATTTGGATATTAAAAGATATGTATTAATTTTAATAAATATATAGTATTACAAAGAACAATTTATGTTTTCAGTATTACTCGAGGGATCGTGAGAGAGGCGACAGGGACAGAGATAGAGATCACAGAGACAGAGAAAGGGACAGGCATAGAGGAGATAGAGACGAAAGAGACAGAGAAAGGCATAGATTAGACCGAGATGACAGAGATAGGTAAGGATGAGTTCATTTCACTTTGACATTTGTAGGCCGAGGGGTAAATAAAGTTCATAACGTTTTAACAATTGGTGCCCTCAATTGTTAAATAGTTATCCATTTTACATTTTTATGGCAACAATTCTTGCTATATCTACATAGTTGCATGTTTATTTTTTTTTCAATAAATAATCTATATAAGTTTATTAATGTTTTTAGGGAAAGACACAGAGGTGAACGAGAACGGGAGCGACAGAGACAAAGAGATATGGATAGAGAAAGAGAAAGAAATATATTCAATCATAACTTTAATCATCATAATAATCATTTACATTCAGGAGATAGTTCTGAAGATGACTCATTATATAATAATAAGTAAGTTAACATCTTTATATCACTTTGTATCTTTAGTACAGTGCATTCACTATAATAAGTCCTTTCATGTTTTTGTGTTGGTAGGTAAGCTTGCATAACTGACAAATTTAGTTCTACGAAGTTGCTAACATTTTAAATGTTTCGCAAAAAATAACATTTTTTATTCTTACTTAAATAATCTGACAACGCTAAAAAATCTTACTGACATAAAATAATCTGACAGTGCTAAAAAATCTTACTGACATAAAATACTCTGACAATGCTAATAAATCTTACTGACATAAAATAATCTGACAGTGCTAAAAAATCTTACTGACATAAAATACTCTGACAATGCTAAATAATCTTACTGACATAAAATAATTTGACAATGCTAAAAAATCTTACTGACATAAAATAATCTGACAACGCTAAAAAATCTTGCTGACATAAAATAATCTGACAACGCTAAATAATCTTACTGACATAAAATAATCTGACAATGCTAAAAAATCTTACTGACAAAATAATCTGACAACGCTAAAAAATCTTACTGACACAAAAATAGGAAAGGAGTTATTATAGTGAACGCATTATATCATTATTTAATTTGAAAATCATATTTTTTCATGTTGGTACACTTTTATAGATTATATGCTATTTAAAATATGTTGAATGTATGAAACTGGTTCTAAATTGCTCACTTAACTGTCACTAATATGCAAGCATACAAAACATACATATTGAGCTGTGATTGGTTGTACTTACCATATTAACAGTGGTAGTGAGTATCTAAAGATGAAGCTATCCAAGTTATCAGTGGTTAGGTTAATTATTGTGACATGCTTAAACTGCTTGGATTACAAACTAGGATTATTATGCGCTTTTCACATTAGTTCCAAAAAAAAAATTAGACTATTACGATTGATTACCTAACCAACAATCACTATCAAAAGTTTTATGCTAGTGAGAGAAAAGTGTGTGATTTAAAATTATGTGTAAATATTAATTTTCTTTTCAAAACTGCATAAAATTGCTAAACTGTCATTATTTCTATTACATTTATCTCTGGACATTTTGTCTATGACATATTATTCATCTATGATATATCACGTATATAATGTTTGATTTGTTTTAAGTTATGAAAGAGAATACCGCCGTGCCAGTAAAAGATTAAGATTGCATCATAATCGTCCACCGTCACGTCCGTCTGCTTCTTCAACCCCCCGTACTGTTTTCCATAAGTAAGATTTTGAATTACATTAACATCATAATTTACTTATTGTGATATATTTTATTGCATTTACCCGAAATAAGAGGTTTCTGCCAGTGTCAATATGCATTTCTACTTCAATGTTTTTGATTTTTGAAAGAATTTGTATTTACTTTACAAGTAAAAAAATTGCCCCCTGACATACGTGGAGCTCACAGAATTGACACTTTCAGTAAATTACATAAGACTGCTTTGTTTCGCAGAGCTAACAATTGAGCTATGCACCCTTGGAGTGATCTTGTATCACTAAGTGGCGCTTTATACATTATGAAAATTATTATTATTAGTACAAAAGAAGGCTTTTGATGAGAGGCCCCTTGAAGATGCTGATTAAATTGAATTTTGGTACTTAGTATTAGTGATGTCTTAATGATGAGTATAAATTATGTCTATGTGTTTCCAGAGCTTTGGACGCTGTTCAACTGTCTTGGGAAAGTGATCACCTGAAGAACATTCTGGCTAGTGACACATATACGGACGTAGAACCAAACCCTTCATCCCCATATCCACTATTTAATGAATTAGGACAACCTCTGTGGCATGGTAATTTTCATTAAGTTTATTTTAAATCATCACAATTATAAATAAATAGGCTAATTTCACTTGATTAAAAAAATTGAAAAAAAATATTTCTGAAAGGAAAAATAATTTCTACTCGGACACTAAAAAAATTAAAATAAATTTGAATATTTTTTTTTTATTTTTTTATTGACAAACATTTTTTCAACATCTCAATAGAGACGAAGTTGGGATATTGTAGAAGAACCAGGAACTCGAGGCACCTACAGGTCGTAAGCCCTGTTCCAAACTTCGTCTCTATTGAGATGTTGAAAAAATGTTTGTCAATAAAAATATCATTTGACTCCCGAAAGGGAAAAAAATCCAATGTTTGCGTATATGCAATTAAAAAAGAATATTCGATTTGAATATATTGAATATAATGGTTTCATACAGCCACAATAACACTGTGATTTCCAGCTAGGACCCAAATTAGCCTATATCCAATAGATGTAAATATTTTCATTAATATTTTATGAAATATGAATTCAATATCAGCACAGTTGAAAGTTATATTTTTTGAGTAATTATTAGAAAGACAAAGTTCAATTATTATTTTCTCAAAAGTAATAGTTTTGACTTTTGAAAATTACTTCGGTTTTGTATATTACTATCCATGTTGTAAAAATAAGATGTTTGCAAAGAATAATAGGTACAAAAGAATTTTTGTACAAAAATATTTTATAAAAAAAAATAACTTGGTTTAAAAAGACAAAAAGTACATAATTTAACTATGCCTGTACCACTTCATTTGTAGATAACCCTATTTTGTTTTCATTACAGAACACTTGGGAGTTGTGGGTGCGCGCGTTGAGGCGTTGCGTGCCGGCGGACTGACCGCATCGGCCCGTCGGTTGGCTTGCGCGTGCGCCCGTTCCCTGCGAGCTCGACAGGGGTGGGCGGCGCAGCGCTGGGCCGCTCCCCCTGATCCTGGCCCCAGCAATAGCGGTGGGGGAGGAAGTGGAAGTGCGGCGGCCGCCCAACGCTTGTCTCAGCATGCGGACACAGGACACTGTAGGGAGGACGCTCAGCCGGCGCCCAGAGGAGCGTGTTCCCTGACCAACGATGACACCTGTATAGCTATAGGTTTGTTTCTATTGTATATTTGATGCAATCACATTAAACCATAGTTTAAACCATGTATGTCTTATTCACACAAGTTAATAATTAATATTATTTTTGCTACAACAACCTAAACTTGAAAATTCGGCACAGAATGGTCTGATGCTATTTTTGCTACAACAACCTAAATCTGAAATTTCGGCACAGAATGATTAGATGCTATTTTGGTCCGTGCTCTTGTAGGCAGTTGAATTCCCTCAAAATAAGTACCATGAACTGTTTCAAAGCATTTGAAATATTGAAACACCGCATAATGCTACTGATAAAGCCAGAACTGAAAGAGAACTTTTGAAGAAAATCAAAATCCGAAAGGTGTCATACTAGGGACATGTACATATATTGCTGCATCGGAACATTTAGGGAAAAATCGAGGGAAAATGAGATGTCGGCAGGGAACGAATTTCATAGCTTTGTAATATACGAGAGTGAACGGGACTTCGGACTGTGGCGGAGGTGTTTTGAGCCACCGAAGATAGGAAGATATATTTTTAGTGACATCCAACGTGGGGTGGACCTGACAATATACTGGAAGAAGAAAAAGAATAATATTCTTACTAACACATTGATCTTTTAAAGTCTTTTTTTTTGTTTGTAAATGAAATATTCACTTAATAAATAGACCTGACTCATACCAAAATTTTTAAGGCATCATAAATACTGATTTATTTTGATATGTTTACGTAAGTACTGTACTTTAGGAAACGCAAACAATATTTTTTTTTATTAGTTAAAATAAATACAGTACATTATTTTTATTTCACATATTCCGTACAATTATTTGTCATTTATTATTTTAAGAAATTACTAGATACATACATACCTATTTTCCATTATAATATATTAAAAAACAAACGGTCGGTCATATAATGTGTTTTTGAATTTTTCAGTATTTTGAAAAAATATTCATATTTATTTTCCCTATTTTATTTTAACAAAATTTCAATACAAACAATGTATTTATTAGTTCCTAGAATTTCATTATAATAGAATCTGACAATGTATTTTAATTTGTATTAACAGATAGTCCCTGCTGGTCAGGATATCCATTGGAAGCAGTGTGGTACATATTTGACTGTTTAGCTGAACCTTGTATCACTAGTGAAGATCCCGTACTACGTAGTCCAAGAGTATTACCATATATTGATAATGTTATAGAAGAATCACATACCAACATACCCCCAAGGTACAAATTACTTAATATTATTGTTTTTTTATTATATTTTTTATTTGACGGTTCTGTCATAGTAGACTTATATGCTTATATATAGTAGAAACTAGTAAAATTCAAACATAGGCACGCAATTGGTTGAAATTATATCCTTAAATTATATTCATATTTGAAAAATTGATAGAAGGCACAAGAGTGCGGGATTAGCGGAAAATTCCAATATATTTGTATGTACATATTAATGCATTACTGTTTAGTAATAAATTCTAACAGAGAGTAATGAGAAATTCGAAAAAGAATCACCAACAGTTTAAATAATGTAGAGTCCATAGAAAAACTAAAATAGTCATATTCAAAACAGTCATACGTACTGTGTTAGCTATATGGGTGTGAGGCGCTTACACCGACAGTAAGGATAGCAGAGATTATGAATATATTTGAAAGGAAAGTGTTGTGTCGAATCTGTGGACCGGTGTTACAGGGTGATCAGTAATGCATTCGAACCAGCAATGAAAAATACAAAATATATCGGACTCCAAACATTATGTTTTCGATTGTTTTGTAATTAATGTGTTTTTACCATGGTAGTACATATATTATATTTAAAAATAAATTTACACCATTTAAAACATGTTGTCATGCAAATGTTTATTTTTAGATATCAACACGTCACTATACCCGGTAGTGATAAAGAATCCTACCTGTGTCTCGGACTGGAGGCCGCCCTGTTAGGTCTCGGCAGGCGGCGAGCAGCGGGAGCGGGACTAGCCGCTCAGGAGCGCGCATTGCATGTCGAGGAGCGCCTGGTGGGACGCCTGCATGCCCTCCAGCCAGACACCCAGTTGGCGGGCGTGCTGCGCAGGGTGTCCCAGACTCTGCTGGACGCGGGACCCAGCAGCGCGCTGGGCACTCACGTGCCTCCCGACTCGGCCCCCGCACACACCTTCGCTCACTACCTCTTTCTGGCATTGCTGGACTTCCATCCGGATTTGGCATATCGAGTTGGACTCAGAGCAATGAGGTTGGTATTGAATTATTCATTTAAAAATTGGTGCAAATCATAAACACTTTTTTAAGTTTTTATTGTTTACTAGGCCGGTGATGGGCCTGTATCATGTGCTTCTTTTTGTAATTTGCATACAATCTGTTTTTAAATAAGATTAATTTTTTAGTTAGGAGTAGTGGAGCACGCTGATTGGAGTGCACGGTGCATGTTGGACAAGTTACAATTTTGGTCACGCAGGCTTGCCTACCTGCGTTTGTTCGCTCAGTCGAGTTGAGTAATTCACCCAGTGAACGTGTGTAATCTCTAATTGTTTCAAAATGATAGTTTTTCATCACATCACAAGTGTGATTCTTTATTGTTCACAGCTCAACTTTAGGACGCCACCATCTTGAAATTAACTATCAGCGCTCATATCTTGTGAGGATTTTAGTGGAGAAATAAATTATATGAAAAAGCAGTTATTTATCGGAATATTTAACAATTCATTTACAACTAACTGAGCCACAAATACCATATTATATACAATAGATTTCTTTTAATTTAGAAACTTTATACAGCCAGTGCACATACATAATCATCACGCTATGTCCCACATGGGGTAGGCAGAGAGAGTCGAACGCCACATATTTCTATCTTGACACATATTCATCGCCTAGTTAACATTCATACATCGTCTGTTGTTCATACTTCCATCTTTCAAAATACCACTCACATTTCTCTATGCTATCCCTTTCTTGGGCGGCCCCGACCTCTCATTCCGTTCGTGTTCTCAATGTATATTTTCTTCATCAAGCTTTCCTCATTCATTTTTCTCATATGGCCAAACCATCTCAATGTGTTCACTTTCATACTATCTTTCTTCATCTTACATTCTTTCCTTATGTCCTCATTTCTTACCCTGTCATACATCGTTCTATTACAGATTCTTCTTAGCGATCAGCCAGTGTAGAGTATATTTATATAATATTATGTATGTACTCAAAAGATAAATAAATTAACAATAATAACCATAATATTATTTTGCATGACTAGATTATCCATTTTGGAGGAGGATCAAGTGTCCAGTAGCGGTGAGGGTGGATCGGGGAGTCGCGCCCCGGGCTGGGCAGGTCTCGGTGCGGCAGAGGCCCAGCAAGCTGCCCTGGCCTCGGCCCTCTTAGGGGCCGCTCGTTCCGATCCCGCCCGTCTGGCGGCCGTGTTGGACGCGGCTCGACGTCACGTGCGTAGTGCTGCTCAGCTGTTTCGTTTGGCGCAGGACGCACTGCGATATGCAGCACCAGCTGACGCCGGACCCAGACATCCCCCGTTACTGAATGCCGCCTTTGAACTGGGATTACAGGTGAGCCATTCAACAATGTTTTTTTCATTGTTTCTTGTTAATTTTTTTCAGACTATAAAATTTAATTTTTGCATTGTATGCATACTCATGAATGACAAAATAAGCTAGGACATAAATATTTTTGAATGTAATCACAAGATACAAATTTAAATAACGAAATATGCAAAATAACTGGTTCAATTTATTAAAATTCCCAGAACAATTTGAAAAATAACATATGAGGAAAGACTTGACTTCTTAAAACTGTCAAAACTGGAAAACCGAAGAGAACATGGAGATCTTATTGAAACATTCAAAATATTATCAGGCCATTATGAAAAATCTCTTTCAATATAGTCATAACACTAATTTGCGTGGTCATAGCTTAAAACTTGTGTAAAGTAGGTTCTCGACAAATCCTCAGAGGCATTTTCTTTCAACTAGAGTGGCGAATACTTGGAATAAACTGCCCCAACATGTTTTGGATGCTGAAAATGTTAATATATTTACAAGAATAGACTGGACTTTTTTTGACACAGCAAAATAGTTACAACCAAATAATAAAAATTGACAGTGGATATAGGCACATGTCATCAGCTTTGGTTGCCTGCCTATAAGTAAATAATAATAATAATATTTTTTTCTTATTTTATATTATATATTAAAAAAAAAACGATTGGCTCATGACAATAATTTATAGTTAACATTGTAATATGGTAGTTGTTAATATACAACACTTTACTTCAGTTCTTTATACAAAGTCTAGTTTTCAATTCCCATTGGAATGCCTTTTCGTTCATAGTTTTTAGTTGTTCTGGCAACTTATTGTAGTCATACAGTTCTTTGCACGTTATGCTTTAATGTCCCATTTTTCTTAGATAAAACTATATGTATATGAATTCTGTTGTTTTTATTATAATGTAAATAAATATTAAAATATTTTATGTCTTATGTATTTGTTTCAGGTCATGCGAATGACACTATCATCATTGAATTGGCGGAGACGTGAAATGGTCCGATGGTTGGTCACCTGTGCTACTGAACTAGGCCTGGATGCTTTACTTTCAATAATGCAAAACTGGTATGTTTCTATCTTGCAACACTTATAGGTTCGAATGCAGAGTCCGACCTAAATAGTAAATTCTAAATACTAACCATGTTTTCATTGCATAGTCGCTCACTTGAGTTAGATAATATGGCTTCCTAACTGGAGGGTGCTACGAAGTTTTTCATAGTCTAAATGCAAACTAAACGTCAGTCTAAACCCATAGAAAACTATCTATCTCTTTTCTTCATATGCAATAATGTGAAACGTTACGCCATCGACTTTAAGTTTGGCGTAGAATTTAGTATTTAGTTAGTGATGTCTCTGCAATGCAATTGCTAACTTAAGAATACTAAATACTCCAGTGAGGTTAGGAGTTGGTATTTAGTTACCTGGGACTGTGCATTTGGGTCATAGTTTTGGTCACATAATTTTAAACCCTCTCTCATTGAAATGCTTTTAAAATAATGTTTTTTTACTATCAAACTGTGTCTTGTCTTATCTATCCGTTGCTTGTAATTCCCATTTGTACTACCAAATTATTTAGCTCTTTTAATTCAAATTGAAGCTTTGAATATTATGTATATTGTCTTCTGGGTTAGTTCCTTGTTGTTTTTTTTTCTTTCTCCTTTCTTTTTTGACAACCAACCGCTAAATTATTTTCTCTTTATTGAAATAAGTAAACATTACTAGTCTTACTTTTTTTTATTCCAATAAATAACTAGAATTGCCATACCATACCATCACGCCATTTCCCTATTTGGGGTAGGCAGAGAGAACCGAACGCCAGACTCCTCTCTCTTGACATACATTCCTCGCTTCATTCACGTCCATACATCGTCTCATACACGCTCTTCAATTATTCTTACTTCTAACATCACCATCTTTCAAAATCCCATTTATGTGATCGTGGCAACTTTTTCTTGGCCGACCTCTACTTTTCGTTCCTCTTTTATCAGCCTTGTACACTTTTTTTGTCAGACGGTCATCACTCATTCTTTCTATGTGGCCGAACCACCTTAGGGTATTTATTTTCATCTTACTTACGATATTTCTTTCAATCATACATTCTCGTCTAATATCCTTATTTCTTATTTTATCATACATCGTTTTACCACACATTCGTCTTAGTGACCTCATTTCAACCGTATTAATTCTACTTTCATGCGTCTTCTGCCATGTCCATGTCTCACTAGCATACATTAGAGTCGGTGCGATGATACCATTGTGTACCGCGAGCTTTGCTTGCCTCGAAATAATTGGGTCAGCCATTACCGGTCTTAATGCACCATTCACCAACTAAACCACAATCTGTAAATGTATCGAAGATATCGGTGTTTGGATGTCAGCAAACAAACTTAAGCTAAACCCAACAAAGACAGAACTACTCTGGACAGCAACACGCAAACGAAGCCATTTAATAGACACTTCCCCACTAACTTTCGAAAATTCAGATATTCTTCCTAAATCCTGTGTTAAACTTCTTGGAGTCAAAATAGATTCAAATCTAAGCTTTTCAAACCAAATTAACACAGTTACTTCTTCTGCTTTCTTTCAACTAAGAAGTTTAAAGTCAATCCGAAGGAGTATCCCAATTGAAGCCATGAAATCTTTGGTAAGCGCCTTTGTTGTCTCCCGTTTGGATTATTGTAACGGTATATATGCGAATTTACCAAAGAAAGAAATTAATAAAATTCAGTCAGTTTTCAATGCTGCAGCCAGACTCATCACTGGAGCCTCCAAATTTTCTCACATCTCTCACCATCTTCGCAATCTACATTGGCTTAAAGTCCCCGAAAGAATTGAATATAAGCTCTGTCTCATAATCTTTAAAGCACTTCGTGGTATGGCTCCTACTTACCTCTCCGAACTGTGCATTCCGCTTTCAATAAATGACAGACAATCATCACTTCGTTCTGCCTCTTCATCCATGGTTGGGAAATTAGTTGAAATAAACAGGGTGCACACAACTAATTTCGGTGATCGTGCATTTGCCGTGGCAGGACCAAATGCATGGAATAAGCTCCCACACACCCTCAGACAAACCGAAAATATATCTTCGTTCAGGAAAAAACTCAAAACGCACCTTTCTCGCAAATCTTACCAGAGCCGAAATGATACAACGTAATCATTTTTTCAGCGCCCTTGAGGTGAGATATTCACAAAAACGGCGCTATATAAATTATCCAAAATTATTTATTATTCACTCTTATTACCTGCCGCTACTCTCCTTTCAATATCTTTTTCCAATCTTCTACTAGAATTGACTCGTGGTATTAAGCCCTTCTTTGTATACTCTCTACAAATAAATTAAAATAAATTTAGGATAAAGTTACAAAACTATATCCAATAAAGCGGCTAAAATGATTACAGTTTGAAGTGAAATATAACAACAAAAAAGTTAACAACATGATTTTGTTTTCCTATTAAAGGTATCAACTATTTACTCCGACTGAAGCAACGGGTCCAGTAGCGACTACTGTTATGTCACACACTACCATGATTAGATTGAACCTCACTTTTGAACAACAAGAGAAGCTCTCTAACTGTGCAAGAACGCTGGCATTGCAGTGTGCAACTAAGGTTTGTAACTATTATCTATTTATATTCATCTAAAACATTATTTTATTCTCAAATGGACTGTTTCGCCACCTCTTGATAGCTAATCCAACACAAATCCGACGGATAAAACGAATTTTATAAAATTTATTATTATTATAAGGTAATCTTAGAGACCACTGCATCAAATAAGAATGTTGCCACCCATTCTCTCATATAAAACTTTATCTAAAGACGGTGAAATAGCCCATTACTGATAGTAATAATAACACTTCCTCGCACCCTATACATGGGGCAATTTTTCGCCAATTTCATACAACTTCTTAGTATTTTTAGTCTAGAAAATCGATTTTGGCATGCGTAATTTTGAGCCAGCCAGAAGCTAAATGGTTTACCACTTATGCTGCGATTTTCTAGCCAATGTCTGTGGAAATTTTATTATAATATATTTTATTATATATATTCATTAGTTTTAGATTTCAATATATTATTAAAAAAAATAGAGAAAATGCAAATGATGACGTATAATTAATTAAGGGGCTGTTTCACCAAACTCCGAATAAGTCTCGAATAACTATTCGGCAAATAGTGCTATTCGCCGGTTAAAATGTTTTGAATAAAATTTGCGTTTCACCATCGTTGGATAAGTTCCAAATAGTAAATTGACAAATAACGATGGCAACGTCTCATTTTCATAGACAAATACATAGAAATGTACTAGTTTTCAAATTCTTCTATGGACAACCGCCAAATGCGTTTCATTTTGACGTTTAAGTTTTAGGTACGTTAAGATCGAATCTTTTGAATTTAAATAACAATAAACAATATTCTATGTATTTAAATTAATACTTAATTTTACATTTGAATGACATTATTTAAATAACAAATATAATAAAGTAATGTTTTATATATCAAAGTATGTATTTACTTCATTGTATTTGTCGTAATTCGATATTTTATCAAGTCACATATCATTGATACTGTAAGCTTTGACAAGCGAAATTTTCTTTTAAAATCAACTTCATCGAATTTGACGAAGTAGTCTTTTCATGGTCTAATATTTTATCTATTTGTGTAGGAAACATTTCCGCATCAAAAGCATCGTCTATTGCCTCGAATAAAATCATATTTAAAAGAAAATAACAATGAAACACGTGATACCGGCAATGAAATGCAACTGTCAAAGTGACAAATAAAGTTCCGAATAACTTAATTGGGTAGGTAAAGTCCCCTATAAATTACTTGTCACTTTATCTGACGAGTAGCGCTATTCGGGAGTGGTGAAACGCAATTTTTACTTTACTTGAGACATAACCGCTGAATAGGCATAATCGAGAGATATTCGGGACCTGGTGAAACAGCCCCTTAAACTAGTATTTTATTCTATATCATATGTAATGTAAAAAATTCTATATTACGGAGTTGATCAATTATAAAAAAAACAGCAATTGAAACTTTAACTCTACGTACAATGTGAATTTTTGATTAACAAAATTTAATATTGTGTTTGTTTCAGGATCCCGCTGGTTGTGCCCTTCACGCTCTGACTCTGTGCGAGGGAGCCGGAGGTGCAGCGGAGGCAGCTTATCAGTTAGTGGCTGGAGCAGCAGCTCGTGGGGCTCTAGCGCCCCAACAGTTGTTCGCGCTGGCCAGATACTTGCAGCATCGAGCTCATCCAGCTCGGGCGTACCGTCTGGCACTGCTGGCCATGAGAAATTTACACCTTTCGTATAATCAGGTAAATGACATTATATAATGTCCAAAGTATGAAAGAGATGGATGCAATAATAATTATATAGGTGGACAGTAGATACCCAGACTTTCTTGCTCTGGCTTAGAGTAGGTAGCTGTAAGATTTTTAATAGTAAAATATACCTTCGAAAATATGCATATAAAAGAAGAAGAAGACCTTCAAAAATATACATTTAAAATGCCAAAATACCATCTGACTCCTGAATGAAAGATCCCAGTGTCGATTTTTGATGGAGACACAATTTTTAATTGTGTTTTCAGTCTGTATCTATGACATGATGCATATCATATGTCTCCAGAATGTGGCAACTTGTTACTGTCGCAATTTATATTTGACATAGTCTGTAATTTGCCTTTAATTATTACAAAATAATAAAATAAAACATTTTGATGTTGAATACTTATTCAAATATCTATCAAAATTACATCTAAATTGAGTCGTTGGCAAAGCGCATAGTGCACTGGAACTTAGTTTAGTTTAAGGATTATATTATGATGTATTATATTATACTATCAGGGGGCAAGTCTGGTTCAAACGGCGAAATCAAAACCCTCACGATTACCCATATTATGGATATAATTATAAATAATGAACACTTCCTTACACCTTGTGCAAGTGGCAAGTTTATTGGCGTATGGCAATTTCTTCCAACTAACCAGTGTTTCCAGCCCAGAGAAGCAATATTTGCGTGAGAAATGAATTTCTCCTCTGCTGGGAATCAAACCCAGGACGTCCGCACAGAAACCGAACGGCTTACCAACTGTGCCACGGCGGTCGGCAACTTATGAATTATCAATTACGATACTTATACATACGATAATTATATCCATGATATGGGTAATCACTAGGGTTTTGATTTCGCCGGTCGAACCAGACTTGCCCCCCTGGCTGTTTCCCTATTTAGGTTTAGCAGAAAGAGCCAGACTCCTCTCTCTTGACATTCAATTTTCCTTTCATTTACGTTATGTTATGAATTTATTTTAATGAATATGTTTTATTTATAGGATACTCATCCGGCCATCAACGACATCCATTGGGCTTGCGCTCTGGCCCAGTCGCTCGGAAGAGGAGAGCTTCAGGGTCTTCTCCCGTTGGTGGTTCGCAACGTTCAGTGTGCGGGAGTCTTGGCCGATGTGCTGCGCCGCTGTTGGCCGCGCGGCGGTCGGTCCGCCAAGCCGTCCCCGGCGCTGCGACCTCTGCTCGACGCTGCCCTGCGTGCGTACGTCGCCACCACCCACTCCAGATTGACTCACATATCACCGCGACACTACGCAGACTTTATAGACTTCCTGACCAAAGCGAGGGACACCTTCTCCCTGGCGATAGACGGTCAGGCGCAGTTTGCTCAGCTCGTCGCTGACATGAAACTTAAATACAAGGGTAAAAAGAAACTCATGTTTCTTGTCAAGGAACGATTCGGCTGATAGTAGTCTCATTAGGTTTCAAATGACGTAAGGACTGTGAATGTTGAACATTGTCAAAATGTTTTTATTTATATTTTTGTTTAAAGATCAAAAACTTTTTTCAAAAATATTCACTTTTCTTATGTCATATTATTTTAAGGATGACCTTGTCGAATAATAATTATGCAACATTCTTTTTAATTGCAAACATATGTATTTTTAAAATACATAAATATGTTTTCTAATGTAATCTACTTTACTTACATTATGTATATTTTTTCCTACTTATGTAATATTATACCATTTTTTATGTGCTTGTTGATCAAGAAAAAAAATCCCTCAAATGAGATATTAAATACATTTTTATTAAGAACATTGCATAATTATTATCTTCGTAATTTCTAAAAAAAATATCCAAGAAAAAATATCTTATGACAGTATTCATAGTGCTTTATTACTTGTAAATTATAAAAAAAATATTACCATTTTTATTAAGTCTCTTAAGTTTTTATTTTTTTCGTCTTTTGTTATAAATATATTTTATGTTTACACTCTTTGTTTTTTTTTTCATTTTATTTCTTCCATTTTGTATTTGCAATATTTAAATTGTTTTAACTATTTTTAACATTCTTTCATTGTATAATTATTTGCTGCGTATAATATTCACAAGGGCACAATGTTATTTGTACGAAAATGAAAAAGGTATTGTTGTTTGGGGGGAGAGAAGTGCATCTGTTGTGCCAAAGTATTTGTTAATTTTAACTAATTAATGTAATATTCTTTATTGACATTTATGTGATCTCATTTTTATTTTAGTTGTGTAAATATTAGTTCTGCAAATTTCCTAAGATATTGTTGTCAATGTATTTTTATTTTGTTTATTAGGCGAAATTTAATTTAAGGGCATTTGCCAAATTCGCACCACCGATAACAAATTGTGCGCGCATGCCATTCTTTTAATTGTTTATGTTCTGTGTCTTTTAACAGAACCAATATTTAAGACTATTGTACATGTTCAAGTGTCTGCCATATTCATTTTAATTCTACCAGACTGCCTTTGATGGCCGTTAATTTTATTTATGTTACTCAATAGAATATTTTTTGAATCATACTCATATTTTTTTTATATTGTATTAATATAATATTATTGTGTTATCAACGGAAAGATCTTCAGCCAGTTCTCAAACTATGTATTTACATATTTATAAGCATTTTCATGCACACATTTTAACCAAAGATTTTACATTCAGTTGATCATTATAGACTCAATCAATATAAAGAATACAAAGTTACTATTAGATAATAAGTGTTTAACCAACCATTAATATTCTGTGTAGCCATTTATACTTCATTTTTATATACTTGGTTAATATATGAGATACTTGGTTATTATCTGGACAGAAACTTTTTTCCTGTATTTAAAAAGTAATTGAGTAACAGAAAAATTCCGTTGCTTAATTTTCATACTCATACTGCATTATCAATTGTCTTCAAACACGTTATTGGGTATTTTGTACACTCAGACAGAAGTCATACAACTAGTCCATAATGGTCGGCATCATGTTGAAGTTATTTAATTCAAATTTTGCTTTTTGATAATATTGAATTAGCTATTTGGTTGCTGCAGTAAAATATGGGAGTTATCACTCGAAATGTTTAGGTAATAATATTATTGACTCCTGAAGATTAAGACTGACATTTACGGGTCATTTGAAATATTGACTCCAAAACAATTTTTAGCTATGGAAAATTTTGTTGAGGAGATTTTAATTTGTGTTAATATTATTTATTTATGCTTATATTCATAATTTTTTGAGATTGCAACATTTTTTGAAATATCTACCATAGATGTTTTATCAAATAAGTTAATTGATATTCATTATTCTTGAAAAGTGTTCTAGAACTACTTTCAAATGTAGTCGCAGAAATTGTTTTTTGTTTACACTCTTGATAAATAGTTTTTTTTTGTTTTTGCAAATCAAAGAATATAATTTTGATAAGCTTTGTACAATGTGCACAAGGGAGAGTACATCATACGTGTCTATTTAAGTTTTGTTTATAAGATGTAAAATACTTGTAACAAATGCAAATGCAGTGCCATTATATAACTGTCTTCTATAATATTCTATATTATAAGTGGTATCACTAAATTATCATACACTTAAAGCTATCTGAATATGATTAATTATAATGTATAAAATAGTTTATTAAAACAATGCTTCCCTAATTAGAATGGCAGTAGATAGGTATTTTATTAAGAATAAAGCTATTTATATCACTAAGTACAAAACTGATATGAAGAATTATTTAGTCATGCGGTAAACTCAAAGAATCTTTGTAGTTTTAAGTTATCAACCTTGCCTGAATTTGAATTTAAGTGTATTTAAAACTCATTGAGTTACACAATACATACGGACGAGGTTTATCGTAATGTAATTGAGAAATAAAAATGCGGATTGTTGTATTCTGCGGAGCCTATTATTACTACTGAATCATTTCAAGTTCATTAAGTATGGTGATTTATATTAAGAACCAATGTAGGTTAAGGCTTGAAGTATTTTTAAGAAAAAAATCATAGAGTGATGGTGTATGATTGATATAAATTCATTTTCTCTCAATTAGTTTCTATATCATGTAGAATACGAATATGACAAAGTTTTTTTTTTCAAATATAAAAGATGAGCAATCAGTTTTATTAGCTGGTTTTGCAGATTTGAAAGATGAGTAATCTGTTTTATTTGCTGGTTTTGATTGGTAGTGTCAAACAATCATATTATTATGAATATGTTTGAAAGCTGCGAGTCGAGTCGCTTTCTATATTACGTGCAATTCAATGTGAGATTGTCAGACTGCTGAGTTGTGTTTGTTTTTGTTGACATTAAGTCTTTATTCTTTAGAATATTGACATTTTATTATTTTAGGATACTGTTTTTAATACTTTTTGTTAGGTATATAATTTGCATTCCTCTATTTTTTTATGCGCAACATATTTATTATAAATTGTTTCTTTTGTATAATATGCTTCCCAATAATATCATTTTATATTTTTTATAACACATACAAGAGATTACCATTACGTTTTTAAATTTAACTATGTAGACATTATTATCGGCAGTACTATTTTCATATGCATTGTATTGTTTTGTTTCACACCAAGTGTGTTTATATTATCATAATATATGTTAATAATATTGTTGAAAAAATACATCTGACGACGTTATCATTTCTCATTTAGCTGACTGAGTGAATGTTTCATTTTAGTTTATATTTATTGTACAGATTTTACTTTTAAGTTTTTATTTTGAATTATTTCTATGACTGTATGTGGTATTTGTGCATTTGTCGTAAAATTTGTTTCTGTTTATACGATTTTATTTGTATAAATATATATTATATATAAGTTGTAAACAATGAACACTTGTTTTAATTACTTCATTCCTACTTCAATACTTCAATAATGAACACTTCCTTGCACCCTGCGCAAGTGGCGAGTTTATTGCTTTATGGGAAAGATGTGTGAGAAATAAATTCAATAAATTTCTCTTCTGCTCGGAATCGATCCCAGGACGCCCGGTCAGAAACCGAATGGCTTACCAACTGTGCCACGGCGGTCGGCTGAAAAAAAATACTTAATAAAAATAATAATAAACACTTAATAAAAAATGTAATGCGTTAATGCAATTTTGTATTTCATTTCATATTATAATGTAGCTGAAATAAATTGTATTCATTCTCACGCAAATATTCCTTCTCTGGGCTGGAAACTCTGGTTGGTTGAAAGAAATCGCCATATAGCAAAAAACTTGCCACTTGCACAGAGTGCTTGGATGTGTTTATTATTATGACATAAATACATAAGCATATCTTTGTTTAACCTGTTGAGAGTGGTTCTTTTCCAGTCAGATTCATGGCCTGGAAGATACTAGTCGTGAATTGAGATTCTGGATTATTTTGAGGCCAGTAGCAATGCAAAGTAAATACTCTTAAAATATAAATTTGAGAAGCATTTGTTTCAAGCTTGAAATTGACATAATGTATATTCTAATGAAAATAATGATTCTTGGAAGTAATCACAAGCTCCATATAGAGAGCAAACACGAGTATTATAAGGTGAATGTATTATGAATTTTCGGTTCAACAAAGAAAATAGACAGCAAAAAACAAAGCACTGAACATTATTTTTTTTAAGGACCGCTCATGATAGCAAAAATTTGTTTACAACTTCCTAAGTAAGGCCATAGGTTTTCATATAATATGTATACTAGATGTCGTAGTTAGCAAATTTTGTATGAATTGAAGTGAGTCATTTTTCAGGGGGGATTTTTGACGTTTTGGTTCCAGACCACATAATATATAGAAAATAACGACTTATGTGAATAATTGTTTTCGGATTTATTTGTCTAAAAAACATTTTAATTATTAATAATTTAGAGAACACTTATCTAGGATGTGTTGAAATGTAAGGGAAACTGAAATATGCTGCCAACCAAAACGTCAAATGCGCTATATTCCATGACTCACTTTTTGCACAGAGTACTACATCTAGTATATTATAATAAAAATCCATGAGTAACGCTATGCTTTAAAGCAAGATGGTTGTGATGATATTCTAATTGTATTTTTATTCATAGCAATACATAACCAGAAAATCATAGATAAATCTTCAAAACCATAGAAGATATACGATCACCATTACCATAGACCATTACTGTCATTATCAAGCTGTCAAGTGATGTGCTGTGATGTGCTGTCTGTCAATTATTATCGCAATCGAGTTAATCAGTTTGTAAATATTATTTCGATTTGTATTGCATTTTGCATACGGTTTTCATATTGCGCGTCGAACTTGCATATAAACCCAAATATGTTTTATTTCTTTCAAGTGTAATTTAAAGATTGGACCTTTCGTATGAAACTTTAAATTATATGTTATATTCGTATTAATTTCAAATTAAAATGACTGATCACGCTCCATTAAGTGCCGCCTGTGTGCGGGCGTTAAATGATAAAATATATGAAAAGACCAAAGCAGCTGCGGTTGAGATTGAAAAGTATGTATCTTCATAATGTTATTAAATAAAATTATATTGCTCAACAATTTTGCCGCCACTACTCAGAGGAATATTTTTACAAGACATTAAAGGGAACGGAAAAAATGATATCGTAAACAGTGACTTAATTCCAGAAACAAAAAATAATGTATTGAACGATTCAGAATTAACATTAGGTACTTGTTAGCAATATGACAAAATTACCTCAATCATAACTTATAAAAAAGGCAATAAAAAATAAATAAAATACCTAATTAAGTAATGTATCAGATACTGTCTTATCGAAAAACATTTTTTCATATTGTGACTGGTAGCAAAAATATTATCGTAATAAACATATTTGTTACTATCATTTTTACTTTTAAAATTTACATAGTACCAAAGCATGTTCTTTCTCTGTAGATTTTGTTTTTATTTTGTATCGCTTCTTGAGCAATTAACGGATACTAGATCAAATATTAATTTAACACTCACCAAATAACAAGTTGCTACATTCTGGTGGTTTATAATATTTATCGTCTCACAGATCCAAAAACTGTGTCTCAAGGCTAGAATCAAACCCAGGACATTTGGCTCATGAGCTAGATATCTAGCCAACTGAGCCATGAAGGCCACCAATAATATTTAAATGTTTACAAATTGTTCCATGAAAATTTTATATTTATCTTAGAATTTCTAAACGCATAAATTAATATAACTATTATAAAATAATCAGATGTATTTTATTTGCATTTGTAATATGAAATACACAACATTCAATAAGTTAAGGCAAATATAAAAAAAAAACTATTTTTTATTTAAGTTCCTTACGTACCATAATATAGAACAGATTAGATTACCAATCTCATAACTCAACACTTAATATACTGCACACATTTATATATACAATTTCACACATCATTCACACAATATCTCACCATAATATGTAACTATTCCTAACTTATCTTAATATACTACAATAACTCCAGTGACAACCTGTAATTGACTTTAATATTACTCAAATCATCTTTATTTTATATAATTTATTATACGCTGTATGTTGTCCTCTAAATAAATAAATAAATAACCAACCCATGTTTTCAAAGTTAAATCTTTATAACATAAAATTTTAATATAAAAAGATTTTTAAATGAAGATTGTGGTTGACTGGTATAGATTGCCTGCGGGCAATAAGTCCGCCACGTTGTTTCATTCAATAAAAGTCTTATATTATTATTGTGATTGGTGAATAATAATTTTTATTTAATTATTTTATATAGATATAAGTTTGTTTTAACCACTTATATAATATATTTTGTAAAAAGTAAAAACAATACACTCTTACATATTACTTATATCCTCATAGGGAAAGTAACACTGGCCCTTTAAAATGTTTTGACAATTAATACATTTTAAATATTTATATTGCCACAAAGTGATAATCCGTTCATTCAAAAAGCATACAATTATGTATGGCATATTAAATGTTTACTAATATTTTATCACATTCAATGATAATTGTATATGCTTGTTATTGTATATTGTGTAAAGTATAATTATTATTAAGTATATATCATATATAAATAGCAGTGTAGGTATTTATTTATGTACTGAAAGTACACAAATACATTAGGAATCCAGCAGCATTTTTGCAGGTTTTCTAAAAAATTACAGAATCAAGTGCAGATCTAGCAATTTTCAGATTTTTAATAAAAACTTAAATGTAGCAAAATGTATAAATCTATAAGAATTATTATAATATAGTAAATGTTTATACCATTTCTTCATTTTGTCTTACTTCGATACTAATATAGATATAATAGCTTCTTAACGAAAAATTTAAGATTCCATGTAAGAGTTGTTACAATTTTACATGAAATCTTAATGTTTTATTAAAACATTATTCCATGTAAGAGTTGTTACAATTTTACATGAAATCTTAATGTTTTATTAAAGGCTACGACTATTTACACGACTCAACCATAGACGAAAACCAAAAATAACCACAGAAAACGCAGATAAATCAAGTTATAAAAATATTTACCTTTGTTTATACTTTGTTATAATTGTAGATCTCGATGAAAAAAATGATTTATAAAATTAAGTAAATGTAATAAGATGATATTATTATTCATTTTTTCTTCAAGTTGGTTTCCATGATGCATTTATGACCATTGAAAAAATGACAATAGGTAAATATTTTTGTATTTTGATTTATCTGCGCTTTCTATGGTTATAAATGACCTAAAAACATAGACGACGTCAGAAAATTTGTCGTGTAAATAGACACTTTTTGGCGGGAAAACGCTTTTCCCGCCAATTCCGGTCGTAATAATAGTGGCACCGTTTATTATAACATTATTCCAAGTAAGAGTTGTTACAATGTTACATGAAATCTTAATGTTTTATCAAAACAATGTAGACTTATGCACCATTATTTGGAAAATCAATTACTTGTGGATTTGTAATATTAATGCAGCAATCCAGCTGGATCCAGCAATTGCTATAAAGTAATATTTTCCAACCAATCTAAGTTATGTGAATTCTGAATAGTAAATTTGGTACAGTAACATTTAGTGTATTTCTTTGTTTCGCAGAGCCAACAAATAAGCAAAAGCGCCCTTGGAATGGTATTTTACCATAAAACAGCACTATAAAAAATTGATCATTATTATTATTAGTATCATAGCAATATTTGTCAATATAAAAATTAATGAATACTTGACTTCTTCAAACTTAGACTGACCCACATATTTGGCAACATTGTAAAATCACTGTAATTCCACCCACACAGGTGGCGACGCTAAGTGTAGGATGATCTTTTTTTTAAACTGGTTAGTTTCATTTTAGACCTTAATAATGCCAAGCCACCTCGGCGAAAACGTTCCGTTATTATATTCAAATTTTTCTGGAAAAATACTTTGGTATTTAGTTCATTAATTTCAAAATGGATTTCCACTCTGTTAACACAAAAATTTTAGAATCACTTATCAATATGTTGATATAAACATATTAATTAGGTATTTTGGGGGTATATGTTAATTTGTTTATATCAGAAGGAATTATGTTACAAATGTGCGTGTTCAAAAGGATTCTATTTTATTTAAAACATTATACTTTTATTGATTTATACAACGTGGCGGACTTATTGCCCGCAGGCAATCTCTACCAGTCAACCACCATAGTAAATACAGTCAGTAACAGGGATAGAAGAATATATAAATAGAAAAATAGAAAAAAAAAAAATCATAAATTAAAAATTAAAAATACAAAATAAATATGTGTATAAATAAGAACAAAAAAAAAGAATAAAAAAAAATACATCAGATAGATACACTATGTTTATTGGATGGAGGATATGAGAGGAGAAAGGAAGAGGGATAAAGGGAAAAAGACGTGAATTTGTGTTTATGTGGATAGAAAGTGTGACTTCAGATGCTTTTTGAAAGCTATCAAATTAGTGGCATCTCTGATACTCTCCGGCAATAGATTCCACATCCGAGCTGCATGAACTGTGAACGAGTAAGTATAAGTAGAGATGTGATGTATTGGTATTGTAAGTGTGCTATTGTGTTGGGACCGTAAGTTAAGGCCATGTGAGGATAAGTGGGCGAATTTCTCTTTGAGGTACGTGGGTATAAGAGTGTTATTAAGGATTTGGTAGAGTAGGGAAAGAATATGCGAATCTCTTCGGTGACGGATCTTTAACCAGTTCAGTCATTGCCTGCTCTCGGATACGTGGTCGAACTTCCTGAGTCCAAACACGTATCGAATGCAGACAATTTTAAACCGTTCGAGTTTGTTAATTTCTTCTTCAGTTGCATCCAGGTAGGCAACGTCAGCGTAGTCAAGTAATGGTAGCATGAGTTGTTGAGTTAGAGTGATTTTAGTCTTAACTGGTAAATAGTTTTTAAGTCGGTTTAGTCCATGAAAAGTACGAAAGATCCGTTGGCTTACTCCCTTTATATGACCGGACCATGAAAGATTACAATTCACGATCAGACCAAGGTTTCTGACCTCTGGAGAAAATGGTATGATAACATCATCAAGGAGCACCTCACCTCAGGCATGGGTGAAAACTGTGAGAAACAGACGTTGCCCTCCAATTAATATTGAATGTAATTTAGAAGGATTAATTTGAAGGCCGTGTTTTTTTGTCCAATTTAGAATATAATTTAAATCGGCATTCAATGTAGCAACAGCGAGAAGGTAATTATCAGGCTTGAAATGGAAATATAATTGGAAATCGTCTGCGAATAAGTGATATTTACATCTGATAAATAGTGCGAGAGGGTTTATGAAAATGGAGAAGAGTAAAGGCGGGACACCGGCTATTAGGTCCGTCCAGTTTGATGAGTCGTTGGTAGTCTTGATCTGTTGGGAGCGTCCGTGCAAGTAGCATTCAAACCATTTGAGCGATTGCTGTGAAATATTGATGGAGGACAATCTTGCTAGGAGTACGTCAAAATCAACCGAGTTGAATGCGCTACTGAAATCGAGTAAAGTAAGGATAGTGAGGTTTCTTTCATTCATAGCCTTCCTAATGTCATCAGTGATTTTGCTTATGTCTGTTCATTAAATAATTGATCATACATAATTTATAGTGATGGAGGGTTTCAATCAATCAAACTACTTACATGATCAACACTGGTTTATTCGAAACAAATGAAATTACAATATAAATAATAACTTAATTAATTTATGATGTCATTTGTCGGAACTTATAGATTAACGCGACTCTATTTAATTTATTTATTTAACGCGACTCTACTCTATTGAACGATCAACACATGAATAAAAATATCTGTAAGTACATTGGCTCGTATCAACATGCAATGGTGGGCTATGGTTCATTAATCTTCGTTAATCGTCGGGAGTATTCGAGAATCACGAGGCTATACATATTGCAGCTGACAAGGTACAGCTACAGTCTATTATATGTTTATCAATTAGTCTCTTCTATATATTTCAAATAAAAAGTCAGGATAGAACTTATGTATTCCGCTAAACATGAGACTTCTTAAAATAAATTATTATAATCAACTAACATTTTATTTTTAGGATGGTAAAAGATTTCAGAGATGCCAACAACACGGTGCAGATAAAAAGATTAATAAAGGTATTAGGTGAAGATTTTGCCTCATCACAGAATCCACACTCGAGGAAGGGTGGATTGATTGGACTTGGAGCAGTAGCTGTTGCTCTCGGATCTGTAAGTTTTATTGCTTTCATTACATTCAAAGTTGAGGTGACACAATTTTTTTTGGGGAAACGTACCTAGAATATATAGTAGAATTCCACAAAATATTTATGTTTGTAATTTCTTGTACATATAATATGTACACTGGCGGATTTATTGCTAAAATAGCAATTTCTTCTAACCAACCAGATTTAATGTAAATATAAATACAATATTTTTTATATTAAATGGGAAAAAAGTTAAATCGTATATTAACCACTTCATGCTTTTGAATGAGCAGTGCATGCGTCCTATCGCGCCAACCTGAGCACTGCTCGCATGTTTCGACTTGTTTGCGTTACACAAGATAAATAAACAATCTGTGCTCGCTAGATGCCACTTGACGCTCGTAGAAGTTTATGAAAATCGTTTTTTCATTGAAAAGCATAACAATATTTTGTAGGTATTGCATTTAAAAAATTAGTAATAAATTAAAAATTCCTTATGAAATAAACTGATGCTTTTAGTTCTATCTTTATGAAAAAATTCCAAGCATGAATTTGTAAAAAGAGACTGTAAAAAAACCGAACTCCAGACTCTTCTATCTTGACAAACATGTTTTGCCTCATTTAATGACAAAGATGCGTCATGTTAATCCCAGTCTGCTTGTGTCTGTATATTTTTATTATAAATTTGTACTGAACAAAATTCTTGACTTTATTTTTAGATGATTTGCTGGTTGATATCAGTTTTCAAAAATATTAGATCTATAATTTGTCGACATATTTAGTAGATACCGGTTTTGTAATTGTTTCATAAATATAGCGATAGTAAAATATCATTTTCGTAAGAAACAGAAGGAAAATTTGTAATAATTTATTTTGAATTGAATTATTTATCTGATATTATTTTTTATTTCAGGACAGTACACAGTATTTATCTGAGTTAATCCGACCAATGTTGGCTAGTTTCTCCGATGGAGAAGTGCGTGTACGATACTTTGCCTGTGAGGCGTTGTACAATTTGGCCAAAGTTACACGTGGCTCGATCCTGGTTCACTTTAAGGACATCTTTATCGCTTTGAGTAAATCTGCCGTGGACTCGGAGCCCAATATGAAATCAGCTTCCGAGCTTTTAGATAGGTTGATAAGGGTAATAACACAAAATTTATAAAAATATATCTATCAATATTTAAAAGAGTATTTCTCCACATATTCAATTCATTACGACCAAACTATTTTTGTTGAACTTCTTATGTTGGTTGGCTGTGACCCTTTATGTCTGTTGTTTTTACTACAGATTTTTTTTACAAAATATTTGTTTTTATAATACTAGTTGTATGCAACACATGAGATCCAACTGTTGGTGGCGATAGTATGTATAATTGAAGAATATGTACCAAACTATAACAGTTAAACACAAATTAATAAATATTTTATAATATTTTGTTTTCTATATAAAACATGTAGGTATGTATGTCAGGATAGGATAGTATGGAGGTTAGTCTGTTATTCCTACCCAGAATATGAAAACAGCATGATGGTGTGTATGTATGTTTGGAGATTAAGTATCAAACTATTGAATCCCCGTAGATATTATGTAGTGTTTAGTGCCTTACAAATTGTATGAAACAGTGTCGTCACTAAATTCAATTTTCATAAAAATTGTTAAAAAATGTTTGAGATGTACTATTTGTTTGATATATGTGTGATTTTTCATATTTTTATAGAATATTAAATTATCTAATTGGGGTGTTTTGGCTTTTTTCAATATTTTTAATATCGAATAGTCATTTAAACACATAAATTTGTCATAAAAAAATGTTTGAGAAACTCTGGAAATCAGTTTGAGATTTTGTATTTGTATATATTTATACCAATTTTCAGCGTTCTAGCATTTATGGTTTTTGAGATATATGAAAAAATTAAGTAAAATTTCAAAAGTTGATAATCCCTGACTGAAAAGTTTTGTAGGTCTATAACTTTCTATATATTCTGAAATTTTAGGCTCTGTGCATTGAGCGGATCAAAAGTTATAAGGGCAGATCAAAAGTTATTCTCTTGAACAAATTGACAGTTGGATAATTTAACATATCTTGGTTTCTATCGATATTGAAAATGTGCTCTCTATTCGAATAATTGAATTTTTGTAAAAACGCAATCAGGATCAAATTTTTTGTGCTTTTTTTTCTATGACATCAAAAATAAGCTTATAAATATATCTTATTAATTTCTCCATGATTGTAATGGTTTTTCACATTTGGTATTACCAGCACAAAAAAAATTAACAATTGCATTTGTACAAGTTAATGTCATCTTTAACCCATTCTCTCCCGAGGCGGTGTAGCGCACGGGCCGAAACAAAATGGTCTTCACTCCCGCGGCCGTGTAGCACACCGCCTCATATAACACTGCGTTCTATCTTCATTTTAGTGTACTTATCACCATTTATCGGTTATAAGCGATAGTTTTTTGTTAGTAAAAGGATAATATAACATATTGGTAAACTTTAAAAAGTTTTCATAAAACAAAAAAATACAGAAATCTATTTTATTTGAGTGCATAGTTTTGGTGTGGCAGTACATTAAATGCCAAGTTGCACTGCACCTCCCTGAGTGCTTCAAAATTTATCATTCAGCCACCAATTTGTAGAATATATTCAATATAATATGATAAAATATACATATACAGCATAATTGTTTACTTCATAAATATTAAAAATACAGCTTGGTTTCTAGTTTTAGTAAAAATATTTATCTATATTTTTTTCACCCTGTATAAATATATATTTCCTTGCTATAAATAAACAAAAAAAATATGTCATTCTATTGTAAATATTGTTTTATTGATTCTTGCAAATTTTCATTATAATCCAATTACAAATAAAAAATCCACAGCAATTATAGTAAAGTGATGCTCTCATTGAATTACACTGCACAAATTAATTCTGTCTGCAAGGGCATTTGTATAGGCAGTCAATTCGGGAGGGGATGGGTTAATTAACTATACCTACCTACTTAAAAAATAATTTCTTTAATAATTGTATTTTCATCAATATATTTGTATAATTTTCTACTCACATATTTTTATTGATTATATGTATAAAGTATTGTTTACTTTTAGGATATTGTAACTGAAAGTGCGTCATTTGACTTGTGTGCCTTTATACCATTGCTAAGAGAAAGGATTTATGCCCGCGATACATTTGCACGACAGTTCATTATTTCGTGGGTCACCGCATTGGATGCTGTCCCCGATATTGACCTTGTCATATTTCTACCAGAAATATTGGATGGACTCTTTCGCATACTGGATGACCCCATGAATGAGATCAAAAAAATGTATGCAGTTTTACATAATCACTAATGAAGAAAAAAATTATTCTTCTTTTTTTAAAAGATTGAATATGTCTTTGTGAAAAGTACATATACATCCTCATACATTCTCTAAATTAAGCATAAATGCTTGTGCTACAGGCAAACAAAATCATTTGAACCAGCTAGGGCAGGGTTCGAACTTGCCATCACTGGATTACTAATCCAGTGCGATGCCCGCTCTACCACCGACTAGAGATGATCGTTTAAACGAATGCTGATTAAAATATTCGTATAAAAATAATAATCAATCAAATGTTATAAATTTTAAACCATATTCGTTTAACGTTGCGAGTGTTACAACAATTTCAATCATGAATCATAACGTTCCGATGATGATTTCATTAAAAGCTGTTTTTATACTCATAACAAAGATGAATTATTTTTAACGACAACATTGCGAATGATTGTGATTTATGATTAGCTGACCGGCGTGCAGCATTGTCGGTCGCTAGTTAACACGTGATTGACATCTGTTGACATCATAGTGACGAAAGATCAGTTTCAAATCCTCTTATTTCGTTCAACGTTATAAGTTATTATTATTACTGATTTTTGTAAACATTTATTTTTGGTTTCTTTAATATCGTTTAAAACGCCTATCGGGTTGGTTTATTGTGCGTTGTCGGCTTTGTTAGATTATTCGAGCGTACAAAATTATCAACATAATTTTTAACTTTATATGTATGTATTGTATAACATTTCGACTGTATTTTCGTCAAAGGTTTTAGACTACATTTTAAATACTTTCTAGAGGAAGCAAAAAATTTAAAGTACATATATTTATTTCAAAAACATACCAATGTTTTTTTTCATTGCATGTTAATGTGTTAAATTTTTTTAGATTAAGGTATATTGTACTTGTATATATACAGTACAAATATAAATAAGTTTTTAAGCTTTTTAAGCCTTTAAAAATAATGTTATTTAAAATTAACAAAACGTCTATAAAGTTTAAAAAAATAAGCTTTTTTCTCACCTCTACCACCGACCCATATAAACTGAAAAGATGATTAAATCTTGTTATGTATGTAGTCTGTTTTTATTTTATTAAGAATTTGTCGAAGGACAATTCTTGGTTAACCTCCATTTTCTCACATTATGGCGGTGGTCTTGAT
The DNA here is from genome assembly GCA_963576475.1 of Molanna angustata. Lineage (NCBI taxonomy): Eukaryota > Metazoa > Arthropoda > Insecta > Trichoptera > Molannidae > Molanna > Molanna angustata. Next base: position 26,666,364 of record OY754978.1, on the reverse strand, counting down.
ACCGGTCAATGTCTAATAAAATATTTGTGATACAAAAACAAATTGTTTTAATCTACAGATGGGTGGTGACAAAACGGTTAGTGCGCTGGGTTAGTAATCCAGTGGTCGCGAGTTCCAATCCTGCCTCAACCGATTTCGTTCGCATGTTAAGCTTAAAATAAAAATTGATCTGAAAAATGCAAATTTTCAATAAAAAATAAAGTATCCTATAAAATTCCTTTTAATTTTTTTAATCAATATCTTGATTTAATACACCAAAAAATACTCACGTTATATTTTGGGGGGAGAGGGGCACAAAAAATTTAATTTAAATATATTTTTTTCACATCCAAAGGTAACGTTTTTTACAAGCCATAGACTATAGTCGATTTACGCGTCCAGAGGGGAAAAAAATTCGGGCGACTTTAGTCGATTTACGCATTCAAAGGGTTAATTTAGGGAATGTATATTTATTTGTTAAAAGGACATATTTATTATTTTAAATAAAATGTCATTTCAATTATTAACCCTTTCTTAACCGAATTATGAAAGCATTATGAAAATAAATATGTTTCATAAAAAATGGGCAAAATATGTGATTATAAAGAGATTTTGATAATTTTTATATTATTTTTTCCTTTTTTTGGAAATGTTAACAATTCCAATTGTCATCATTCATATTTAAAACCATATACTTATCATGAAATAAAAAATCTTTCATTTTTAATTATTAATAGAGATTGAAGGAAATATAATTACCTAATTAAAAAAAATATAGCATGCTAGAAAACAAAAAAAAAACTCACATTTATTAAATTTTGAATAACCGTGTTTAGCAAGAAGAGCACATTTCGCAATAACCGAGTTTTCAACTGTACAATAACCGAGTCGCAATAACCGAGTACCGAAGTTTTCGTCATTCTCAGTATTCTAAGAGATCAACAATATTGTGATTAATAATTTAGAAGAGAAATAACACAGCTGATAAAAACTTTCATTGACATATACGTAAAATACATTGATGATTCCAATTGGAATCATCAGTTAAGAAAGGATTAATTTTTCTTGACATGATATTAATCTCTAATTGGAAATAAAAATGAAACTATAAATTTATTGCAAGGTATGAAACGAAATAGTTATTATTTTTTATTTACATTTTAGGTGTGGTGCCCAATTAACTTTATTTCTGCAGAGTATAAAGAATGATCCCTCCAGAGTTGACTTTGCCAGCATGATCAATATATTAATTGTCCATGCACAAGCTACTGACGACGTATTACAAGTACATATTATCAATTATCTAATTCTATTACATATGTATTTATTTTATTGATTCTCTTTGTTGATTTAACATTCTATTGTATTGTTACAGTTGACAGCTATCACGTGGATAAAGGAGTTCGTTCAGCTATCTGGAATGGAAATGTTGCCTTATATGTCAGGAATATTCACCGCTGTTCTACCCTGTTTGTCATATCACGAAGAAGCTAGAAAAAGTATCCTTTTTAAGTATTTTTCAGTTATTTACTTTTTAGTTATTGTTATTTTGTTTATTTATTTTATTGTTATGTACATTTTATTTAGGAATTAAATTACAGTTTTTTTGTTATTTCTAATAACATTTTATTATCTATTGTTAATAATATCAGGCATTGATTGTTATAATAAGGAAATATCTGCAAATATCGTAAAACAATAGGGGTATACTGTTTATTGTAAAGATAGGGCGAGTTGGGGATAAGTTTAATCCAACTGTCAATTTGTTCAAGATAATTTATTTCTTTTAACATATTGATAAAGTATCAAGCCAAGATACGCGAGATTTGTATGCCAGATCTATATTTTTACTGTTTTTTCAACTTTGAAGTCAAAAAATACCAACTCAGAGGCATTGCAGCATGTATGTTTTATAACTAACTATTACTTCTCGGGCAACTAACAGGTACTATGACAAATATTAATTTAACACGCACCCAATAACAAGTTGCCACATTCTGGAGACTCACGATATTAATCGTCTCACAGATCCAGACTGAAAACACAATTAAAAACTGTGTCTCCACTGGAAATCGAACCCGGGACCTTTGGATCAGCAGTTAGATACCCAACCAACTGAGCCAACCAATCAATCATGTATATATATGGATTTACTCAGAATTCGGATTAGAACATTTAGTGTGTGTGTGTGTGTGTGTCCGCCCCTTATAACTTTTGATCCGCTCAATGCACAGAGTCTAAAATTTCAAAATATATAGAAAGTTATAGACCTACAAAACTTTTATACTCAGAATTTCGATTTTTTGTTTAATACAAAATCTCTAACAGATTTTTTTAAAAAAATTCCAAAGTTTCTCAAAGATATTTTACTAAGAAAATTTTTTTTATGATAAATTTATGTGTTTAACTGACTATATTTCCAAAGTTTTTAAAAATATCGAAAAAAGCCAAAACTCCCAACCAGGTAATTTAATTTTCTATAAAAAATATGAACATTGTAGTAGTACATCTCAAACTTTTTTAATAATTTTTATAAAAATTGAATTTAGTGACGACATTGTTTCATACAATTTGTAAGGTAGTATACACTACACAATATCTACGGGGACTCAATAGTTTGATACTTAATCTCCAAACATACCATCATGCTGTTTTCATATTCTGGGTAAGAAAAACAGAATGACCTCCATACTATCCTATCCTGACATACATACCTACATGTTTTATATAGAAAACAGAATACCTTAAAATATTTATTAATTTGTATTTAAGTGTTAATAGTTTGGTATGTATTCTTCAATTATACATACTATCGCCATCGACAGTTGGATCTCATGTGTTACATGCAACTAGTTATTTAAAATTTGTTAATATACATTTAAAAGCTTTGTGATTACTCCATATTTGATCAGTCAGTTCCGAAATTAGTTGCGTAGATTACGAAATCATAAAAATTATAGAATAAATGTTGTCAAAATCATAATGTAACACAATGTTAATATTTCAATATATAAATATTCGGTATGTGCTACATAACATAACATTGTTAATGTTAGATTTAGTACATTTTGTAGTTATTCATACATTGCCCCTGAGTCAAATTGAAAACGCTTTTCGTTATTGCCAATCGCTAATTTTTTTGTATGGGATTTGACTTTTATGTAGAAATATTTTCTATGACAACGGACAATATAAAATGTTTGCTTATATAAATTATGAATCAATTCATAGAATACCAGTATCAATCATATTCTGTCTTAAGAGGACATATAACGCTTAACTTAGTGACTGAAAACATGATATATTAAAACCGCCCAATGCACTATGAAGTTATGCGTTAGTAAGGGTAAATATCGCGTGCGTTAAAAAAGGTTTATACGTGATTTAAATTATCGGAAACCCCAAATTAGTTGATTTTTTGCATTTTAAGAACAAACCTTAGTTGAAATGAAAAAACTTTATCGGTCATTCACTTTGATTTTATGCACTCTTTAAGCATATAAAAGATTTATTTCTCTACAACACATAGTTATGGAGTAATTTTAAAAAAATGCTGAAAGAAGGATATTTTTAATAATTATTTTATGGGAATTTAGGCTGAATTTTAAAATTGTGTGACGTACATTCACTAGAGAAATGTTGAAAAGACTTATACTATTTTTTCTAGAAACACACTGTTTAACATATTTGAGGGATTTGATTTGAAATTGAGGTGTTTAGGTTTATACGGCCCCTTAAATCATTTCTTGCAATTGTCATTAATGAAGTATGGAGAAATCAAATCTAATATGTGATATTTTTCCTAAATAATTATACATTTAAACAATCTATTATATTATGTTAATTTTTTTTTTCTTATTATTTTGCTTTCTGGAAGTTAAGTATTATTATTATTAATACGAGCTTCCTTAACTTCTAGTGTCAGATATAAAGGAAACAGCGTTGGCAGTAAACTACAGCCTCATGAAGCTGATTACACTGGACTCGACAGATTTGATAGTGGACCCAGAAAAGAAAAACAGTTTTTCCGACGAATCTGGTGAAATGATTAAGTCTGCAGACAACAGTGACAAAGGTACAGCACTCCACGAGAGACTGGATCTTCCATCTGTTGTCGAAGTTTTGAATCAACTTCTCAACCACAACTCGGTGCAGACTAAAGTTGCTGTCCTTCGATGGGTATTGCATTTGTATAACAAAATACCAGCAAAGGTAAAAACAAAATAATATGCACTGTGTAATAAGATGATATCCATGAAAGCTTTCCAAAAGATATACTAAAACGATTGGGTTGTGGATAACACTATAATCCTCATTACCAAGTCACTCCACAAAGTTTTCAAATTTTGTATGGAAATTTTTAGCATTTTCATGAAATGAGTTTGTTGAATTATTTTTTATTTAAATATTTTATTATGAAAACTTGATAACTCTTCAATGCCATTTTATAAAAGTGATGTGTCTTTTTATCAATTTGAAAATAAAAATATCAAAATTTAAATTTCCTGAGCTTGGGGTCACTTTGAAATATTTGACATTTGTAAAAATTGAGAAGCACTGATCAGATATCCTTCAAAATCTACTGGAGTCTAAGCGAATATTAGATTTATAAATTTGCAAAATTTGAAAATAATCAATGAGTACTTTAGTCTATAATCGATAAAGTAGAATAGACACGCCATACATAGCACGTATTTATTTATTTAAATTTAAATATATAAAAAATGAATATGTCCTTGTTAAACAAGTACATATACATTTTCCTACGTTCCCTAAAATAAGCAAATAAATGCTTGTGCTATAGGTGAACGAAATCGGTCGAGGCAGGATTCGAACTCGCGACCACTGGATTACTAACCCAGCGCGCTAACCGCTCTGCCACCGACCCATCTAAATTTTATTTATTATAAATCCTTTCTTACAAATACAATAACATATTATGTATGCACAATATAACTTGAACTTAAAATTAAAGTTTATGTTTTTTATTTTAATCACTTACTCATTATAGAGTTATATTTTGTAGATGATTTCTGGATAAGACACTCCACTAGGCCAATGCCTGTTTCATCACATGTGATGAAACTTTCAGAATAGAATCTGAGCATTATACTAGTTGAAAATCTGCAATAAAAAAATAACCTTAAAAATTACGAATTCATAACTCCCCACTATACTCCTCAACTCCCCAACTCCTCACTATCCCTTTGAGGTAGTGAGGAGTAAAAAAATTTAAAAAGAAAATTTTCTTAATATAAATAAACTGATTAGTACGATAAAGGAAGGATTGAATTGGAGGATGCAGAAGGAATATTTTTCTACTATTATTTGTTAAATATAATTTCTTTATTATTTTCTTAAATATTTGTACAGATTGAGACGACATAATTACATAGTCATACTGTTACTTTTAATGACTTTTTGAATGTGTATACATGAGTTTTTTTTATTTCATGGTTTTAGATGTTTGCCCATACTGAAGAGATGTTTGATGCTCTTCTTGGTACTTTATCAGATCCATCCGATGATGTCGTAAGACAATGTCTTGCAGTGCTCGCCGAGATATGTTCCACTCCTTGTGCAGCCAACATACAAGGTAATAACTTATTGGTTTTATATTTTTTCAATACATCTTTTAACTTATACATTCGAAAAAGTATTGACTTATATGAGTTACTGAATATTTGAGGCATCTGTTTTTCACAAATGTTTATATGCTCTTTTTGTTGTCAGGTGAATCGGATGTACGATCGAGTCCTTATTACCGAAAGTTTTTAGTAAGTTTACTTCAATTGTTTAGCTGTGACGCCACATTATTGGATGATCGAGGATCATTTATTGTTAGGTAATTATTTCCTAATAAGATCGATTGTTATAAATGAAATGTTTTGTATTTATTTTTAACCAGAGTCATATCAGTACTAATGGGACACCGGCTCATAAAACGCATGCCAGAAGGCTCTGACAGTCCCGCTCTGGGAAGTTTCATCAGAGACGTTCAGACTAGTTCAGGGTGGATTAGGGAAGGGGGAGAACAGCCCCATTTGTGATATCACAATGGGCCAATCGGCTAAAGTGTGTTTTTCTCTGAGACCTAACAACCACAAAAATAAATGTTTTGTATTAAAAGGACATATAACGCTAAATATAGTGACTGTAAACATGATATATAAAAACCGCCTAATGCACTATGAATCTACGTGTTAGTAAGGGTAACTATCGCGCATGTTAAAAAATCTTTTTATGTGATTTGAATTATTGGAAATTTAAAATTTGTTGATTTTTTACATTTTAAAAACAAATCTTACTTGAAATTAAAAAAACTTTATCGGTCATTCACTTGAATGTTATACACTCTTGAGCATGTAAAAGATTTATTTCTCTTAGACATATAGTTATGGAGTAATTTAAAAAAAATGCTGTAATAAAGGATATTTTTAATATTTTTTTTAGGGGAATTTAAGCTGTATTTCAAAATTGTATGACGAACATTCACTAGAGAAATATTGAAATACTTATGGTATTTTTTTTAGAAACACAATGTTTAACATATTTGAGTAATTTGATTTGAAATTGGGGTGTTTAGGTTTATATGCCCCCTTAATTTAATGTTGTACAATTTTTTACTTACCATTTATATTTTAGACAACTATGTGTCTTACTGAACGCGGAAGATATTTACACAACAATGTCCGAGATTTTGTTGAAGGAAAAGAATTTCAAATTTGCTGCTACAATGGTTGAAACTCTGAACATGATACTGCTGACTTCCGCCGAATTATTTGAACTAAGAAATCAACTTAAAGATTTTAATACTGAAGTGAGTGACTGACATTTTAAAATACCCAAATGTAATAAAATTTAAATAATTTAGTTTCTGGTCATAATTTAGAGAAAAATATTGGACACACAAATCATGAGATAATTTGACTATATTTAAGTAGTTATTGATCCAACTATTTTATACTTCTTTACTTTACTTTACTTGGATAATAAAGTAAATAGATAATAACTACGATAAAAATAATAACGTAACGTAACATGTCGGCCTTTGTGGCTCAGTTGATTAGGTGTCTGACTGCTGATCCAAAGGTCCCGGGTTCGATTCCCGGTGGAGACACAGTTTTTAATTGTGTTTTCAGTCTGGATCTGTGAGACGGTTAATATAGTAAGTTTCCAGAATGTGTCAACTTGTTATTGGGTGCGTTTTAAATAATTATTTGACATAGTACAGCTGTTAGTTGCCCGAGAAGTTACATAAAATAAAATAAAAATAATAACGTATCTTTGGAATATGTGACAGCTGAAAGATTGAAACAAACGGTGGAACAATGCGAGCAAATAAAATCTGGCCCACAAAGAAATAGGTAAATTTTGTACAATGTAAATTGCCGACTTTCCATATCTCGGATTTTTGATGTCGGGCCGTGCAACTATTGTCACAGTGATGACTACCGTAGTCGTTAGGTTGTCATTCTGATTTGCACCTCGCATTAGGTGTAATACCGCTCAAGTCAATATTGGCGATTTTACAGTAGAGCAAAAAACTTTCTAAAATACTTATTATATTACATTTAAATATACTTCCTTTTGAAAAGAATAACTCGCGCGGCTTTGTGTTTTTATATTTTTTTCAATGTAATATTATAAGCTTTTTGCTCTACTGTAAAATTACCGATATCGACTTAAGCAGTATTAGACCTAATGCAACGACAGGCAGTCTCAACTCAGACTGCCATGAAAATAGCTGTGCACAAACATGTGCAAATCAGAATGGCAATCTTATTAGATCTTCTATATTTTTATGTAGATAATTCTATCAGTGCAATGATGATTCATGTCCCCATACTGACAACTTTTTCAAGAATACAAGTATTATTTATTTTAGTTTATATTAATTTTCGGGCAACTAGCGGGTACTTTGTCAAATATTAATTTAACAAGCACCCAATAACAAGTAACCTCATTCTGGAGACTTACGATATTAATTGTCTCACAGATCCAGACTGAAAAACTGTCTCCACCAGGAATCGACCCCAGAATGTTTAGATCATCAGTCAGATACCTAACTGATCCATGAAAGCCGACAATCTGTCGAAGATAGAAATAAGTTTTATGTACCTATTTATTCATCATTGTTATATTATATATTTGAAATGTTTATATTATATTTCAGAGTAGCCACAATTTATTTGTATGTTTATATAAATGTTGGAGCCACAATCCAGTAGCCCTGGTGGCGCTGTGCTTTCTGACACAAAACTATAGCCACTGCAACCAATTAATAAGATTATTGTATCCTTTTATCATATTTTTACCTTTAAATAAAAAATGAAATTGTATTTGTAATTTTCTAAATATTATTATACCAAATTATATTTGTCGACCGCTGTGGTACAGTTGGTAAGCTGTTTGGCTTCTGTGCGGGCGTCCTGGGTTCGATTCCCAGCAAAGGAGAAATTTATTTAAATCATTTCTCTCGCAAATATTGCTTCTCTGGGCTGTAAACACTTTTTTTTATAATCATATATATGAGACATGTTGCTCGGTTTGGTCGGAAAAGATTGCCTTATGGCAATTAACCTACCTTTGTGCACTTGCTGTACAATAAAAAAGTGAATATCTGATGTAATGCACCTGGGTTGGGGTCGTCTAAGAAAAGGATGGCTCGACCATGTGAGTGACATTGAAAAAGAAGAAAATGTAAGAATGCACATATGAGTATGAAACGATGCATGAATGCAGATGAGGGAATGGATGCTAACAAAGATAGAAAAATTTGTTGATTGTTTCTTCTGCCTACTCCATTAGGGACATGGCTTGTATTTATGATATGATTCATGTTACCACTTTCAGAAAATTTTAAATCCTTAACATAATAATTTAGTGGAACATTAGAAGTTACTGTGGAATTCTTAACTGAGATAGACAAGCTAGTGCAGTTAATTGAATCACCGATATTTGCATGTAAGTTTTATCGCTTTATTTTACTGATGAAGATTATATAAATGTTATGTATATTCTTACAATATTAAGAATCATTTAATGTCGCTTTACAGATCTAACAGATATTGCCTACCTTACAAGATACTAGCAATGACATTTAGGGCGGTACTTATAAACCATTTTCAGTGCTTAAGTAAATACTTAGCACACCAAATTGTATGGAATTTCTCGTGCTGTGCATTGAGAAAATTCTTAGAACTTTTTATAAATTCAGGCTTTAAGGTTCATATCTTTCATGTTGATTCGTTAAAGTTTTAGTACACTAGACACCTTAATACATTCATAAATACCTATATGAAGTAGTATTTCTTAAAAAAATATTGTGTGTCCAAAGAAAATATGTGTTTAAACATATGGAAGTGATAATTTCACATTCAATACTCATTATCCGAATGATCCAAAGATTCTTTTTATAGTACAAAAGATCTTGGGAATAAATGGGTAAATTGAGTACCTACATTAGTAAATTATTTCCAAACACAGATTTTTTTGCTAACCAAACTGTCAAAAACTATATTGAAATTCTTAAGTCATTAATAGCTATGTAAATTACATAGCTATTCTTTAATTCACAAACCGGGATCAATCTCATACATAGTTTAAGAAAAGGTAAAAAATTAGATAAACTTGAAATATTAGAGATAAATAGATTAAAATGTAACAGCAACATTCCTTTGATTAACGCACAAATAGATTTTAATATTTCTCCACTATTATTACCATTAGAATAGTTAATTTCGGGTTTTTCTGTAGGCCATTATTCAATATAATTGCTGTTCTTTCAATACAATATTTATATATTCATTCCTTTACTTCATTTGTATTTTTATTGTGCCTACATACATATTTACCTTAATGTCTTTTGAGTATTTTATTTTTCTTGGAATTACCCCTTCCTTCTCTATTATTCGAGTCCTCGCTTTGAATGTATATATAGATGGTCTTCATCACTATTGTTCACCATTCTGACGATGCTCAACATAGAACGATACCAGTGAATGGGAGTTGCGTTTACGAAAAATTTAAATATAACTTGAAATTAAATATAATTTTTTTCATAATTCTAGTTTATAGGTATTCTTATGAATTTATCTTTGTTTTGTTGTTAATATCTCGGATAGCCTAGTCTTCACACCATTTTTGTAAAACATAACCTATAAAAGTTTGGTAAAAATACCAATTTAGTTATTTTTTTAATATTTTAGTTACTTTTTTTAATATATAATGCAACTGGCTCACGCCAGTCGCAATTATAACTACAAACAAACCTAACCAACCTATTTTTTACCAAACTTGTGTAGGTTAGGTTTTTCAAAAATGGTGTGAAGGTTATCCTAATATCTCAAGACCATAAACAATATTGTTGATCAAACTTTATAATTAGTAGTAATAAAAAAAACAGGATTTTTATCAACCAATGCTTATTAATATTGTTATATAATATTGAAAGAAAAGTGATACCTTTTATTTTTAATAGATTTACGATTAGAATTATTGGGAGGATGGGGATCTGAATCTTTGTACAGCGCTCTCTATGGACTACTGATGTTGTTACCACAAACAGAAGCTTTTCATACATTAAGAAAAAGATTGCAGTGTGTTCCACAAACTATCATTCCAATTCACAACAAGTAAGTTATAAACAATTTTTGTTCATATAATTTTACCATAAAAATAACATTGTAGCTACGTACAATACTATTTTTGTACAGTTATTATTGTTCCTGAATTATAGCTGGCATGTCTTAAAGTTTACATCGTTTTAAAGATGACAATATTTCAATATTTTTAAAAGACTTTCCAGTTGCCAACGTTGATTCAATTTATGTCTTTATAAGTGAAGCTAAAATTATTCCAAAATATAATAATTTCAATGCTTTTTAGTTATAAATACATATTTATATATAAAATACATGACATTACATATTACATGCTATATTTTGATTTGTAGAAAAGAATTCTTAAATAATATAGATTTGGTTTAGAAAAGAAAGTTCATAATTGCTATTCTTTTGTTTGCAGAAGAGATGAAAAATTGAAACAGGATAATATGAGAGCTACTTTGGACTTTGAAGAATTACTAAAACATTTTTTAGCACTTCAAGAACAACATCGTATTTACAAACTAACATACAGAGCTAAAACTATATCACTAACTGATCAAGAATACTCTTGACTAAAGGCTGTTAATTAATTAAATTATTTAACTAGGCAAATACTTCTTTTTGTATATTTTGATAACATAATATAATATCACGTCGATAACATAATATCACGTCGGGGTCACCAGTTTGGAGGTTGCGTCGGTGGTCGTGTTAAAGTGTCCGTTTAATTGGGATGAACCAATTAAATGGATCGACATAAAGTATGCTGTGTGTTCTATGGACCAATACGACCCTCCAAGTATGTAATTTATTGATATAGAGATAGCCCGGTTGAAATGACAGGATTCAAATTGTGTACTTACTGTTTATTAAAATATTATTTTACAATTGCTCTTAAAGAAAATACATGTTGAACTTAAGATATTCAATTTACTAAATTTGCACATGAGGCAATTGAATCTGGAGACTTCGAGTTGTAACTGATGTGGAACCTGCGAGATGATTGGGCCGAATGATTTGGGCGGCCTGTGCGTGTCGTATATAAGGATGTGGTGATGTCACTTGTGGAGAGATGGGGTGCATTCGAGAAGGCAGTCACAATAACATAAAATTTTTTTCATTGTATTAAATTTTGTTCGGAAACGAGACTTCCATCCACCGGTATCGCTCAATGCCGAGCATCCGCAACACCGTCATCGTCACCATTCGATAGTGGTGAATCGCATCAAAATTAAATAAAACAAAAAAAATTAAATGTACATTTTTTCATCATAATTCTATGTGACTATGGAGTTTTCTATCATGACAACTAAAGTGACAACTTTGAAAAAATTATTATATAATATTTTATAATATTGGTTGTTTGCTAATTGCAACACTACATAATCTCATATACAAATAAACTGTGATTTTTCATATCCATGTAAAAATACTACAACGGATTTTCTTTTTGTACTGTAGATAAGTTTCTGTCAACTAAAAATTGGTGTCCGACTGAACTTTCAGCCAAAAAAAAAACACCTTCACCCAAAAGTTTGGCCGAATCCAAAGTTTTCTATCAGTAGCTAAAAACGCTTAAAACTGAATAGCTTGTGCGGATTTAGTTTAATTGAATTGTTTATACAGTTAAACCTGGTTGTAATTCTAGGTATAACAATAAATCCACAATTTGCATCGGTCTATAGTTTATAAACAGTATTTTTAAAAAAAATTCAAAAAAGTTAAAACCTTCAGCCAAAATCTGATTGTTCAGTTGGAGACTGATAAAAATCAATTCAAGATATTCAACAAACAAATTACATTGTTGTACTTTATCCAACTGTCGATTTGTTCGAGAGAACTTTGTTCTCTTAACATATCGACAATGTTTCAAGCCAAGATATGTGAGAATTGTATGCAGGGTCTACTTTTTTCACAGCTATTCCAACTTTGAAGTCAAAAAACACCAACTTAGAGGCTTCACAGCATATATGTTCCTATGTTCCACATACGGATTTACTCAGAATTCGGTGTAGAACATTTCGTGTGTTTGTGTGTCCCCCCCACCTTATAACTTTTGATCCGCTCAATTTACAGAGCCCAAAATTTCAGAATATATAAACAGTTATAGGCTTACAAAACTTTTATACTCAGAATTTTGAATTTTTGTTTCAGTCAGGGGTTATCAACTTTTGAATTTTTACTTTATTTTTCCATATATCTCAGAAACCATAAAAGCTAGAACGCTGAAAATTTGTAAGAATATAGACAAATACAAAATCTCAAATTGGTTTTTTCAAAAAAATTCTAGAGTTTCTCAAACATTTTTTATTAAAAAAAATATTTTTTTTATGATAAATTTATGAGTTTAACTGCCTATATTTCCAAATTTTTTAAACATATCGAAAAAAGCCGAAACACCCCAACTAGATAATTTAATTTTCTATAAAAATTATTAACATTGTAATAGTACATCTCAATTTTTTTGAAAATTGAATTTAGTGACGACATTGCTTCATACAATTTGTATGGCAGTCGCCTACACACAATATCTAAGAACCCTTAATAGTTTGATACTTAAATCTCCAAACATACATACATACCATCATGCTGTTTTTATATTCCGGGTAGGATCAAGGGACTGCCCTCCATACTATCCTATCTTGACATACATACCTAGGTACATGTGTTGTATAGAAAACCAAATATCTTAAAATATTAAATAATTTTTTGTATTTATGGGTTTATAGTTTGGTACTTATTCTTCAACTATAAATACTATCGCTATCGACAGTTGGATCTCATGTGTTACATTCAACTAGTTTTATTTAAAAATAACATCACATTTTGGATAATTAAAAAAAATATTAATAATATGAAACAACTTTCTTCACGCTCATGCTGAGTACTAATTACATGCAAGAGGTGTGGGAAATCAAAACCAATAAAGTTATGTTATGTTTTAAACAAAAGTTAAGTGTACTTTGAATGATGGGCTATAAAAATTATTCAACTAATTGATCAAAGAAGTAGAATAATTTGTATGTGAGATAAGTGATGACTTAATATTATATTTGCAACATTTAAGAATAAAATAAAGTTTTTGCTTGAAATATCTATGTTCACTCATAGTAATGCCTTCATGGTTACTATAGTTATAGGCAAATATCCTGACTAATTTCGGAAGAAAGGGAGATCTTTCAAGATGTTTTTCAATAACTCTACACACCCTAGATGAAAAATCACATTTTGTTTTGAGGTTATGTAATGTGCCAATGCCAAAATACTAATCAATTTGCTTTACAAAGAAAATGTACAAAATAATATGAAATAATGATTTAATATGTAATTAATATATTTTTTAATGTTTTGTTTACTATTATACCAATATATTTAAGTATTTTAAACTTAATGTAATATATACCATAGATCTATTTTAATTTCATCAACTGTTATGGCATTCACGACTTCCGTTTTAAGCATCTTATATTTTATTTCAAACAAATAATGTTTTAAAATGGGAATATTTACAACTCTTTATACCACAATTTTTTTACAGTATTAATGTGGGATTGTAAGTTCAAAAATAAATTGTGATTAAATCATTGTTATGTTATTTACATAAAATGTATTAAAGATATTTAAAATAAATACATGATTTTTATTTTGAACTGAAATAATATTTATTATTATAATAATAATAATAATAAACACTTCCTTGAACCCTGCGCAAGTGGCGAGTTTATTGTCATATGACAATTTCTTCCAACTAAACCAGTGTTTCCAGCCCAGAGAAGCAATATTAGCGTGAGAAATTAATTTAAATCAATTTTTCCTCCGCTGGGGATCGAACCCAGGACGCCCGCACAGAAACCAAACGGTTTACCAAAATTATTCATCTATTTTGGAAATTTGCATCTTCTCAACACACATTACTGTCAGTTTCCTTTTGTCAGTCCTTTTTTTTATGCAAAGACAATAATGTTGTTTCATATTGAATTACATATTGATATCATTAGATTAGAAAATATATGAAAAAAAAAGATTTTTTTGAACATTTTGGAAAAAACATATTATATTTATTCAAAACTGGTGTCAATAAATGAAACATGCATTGAAAAAGACCAATATCTATAACAATATTTTATTTATATAAAATAAGGTGCAAAGATAAAATTTATAATAGCCTAACATATAAAAAAGAAATAAAATATGTACAAATATTTGGTTCCAAAACCACTTAATAATAAATTTTACTATGAAGTAATATTTCATTAAAGAGCACTTTGTTTATTTTTATCTAACTTAAAATGTTTTTTCAAAATCTCACTTATATTCTTATACACATGAAACTAATATTTTTCATATACCTAAAAAACATCATGTAGTATAAATAACATACACATATTTACAAATACAAGTAATACCTGATTAGATAAAATTTTCATAAATAATACTTAAACAAACAAACACAACAAAATAATGTTAAACAAACAAATGATTTTTCAGTGGCACCTTACATTCAGGTTGTCTGGATAATTGTGAGTGTATCATAAAGCAGAATAGATTTCCTCCAGATATCTTCAGTCATCAAATTGCTTTAAGAAACTGTAAGCAACTTTGTATTTTAGAGCAACGCATAAAAATGTTATCAGCATCCATGTAATGATCTTGAATCATTGTAAATGGTGTATATAGGTAATTTTGCTTAAACTTATGTATAAAATGGAAGAGATCAAAATATATTTAAAATCAATGTTTTACTGGGATGCAAACACTGATAAAACACAAGGCAGGGAGGTTATCTCATGCAATATTCATATACTTATCACCGTACATTTAAAATATTTGACATACATCTTACTTATATCTCTATAACTTAAAACATTTTATGTATCATAATATATTATATAGATTAAAAATCTTATAATATATAATTTATAAATAAGTATCACAGAAATAAGAAAGTTTAATTAGGAGTATATTTAAAATTGAATGATATAATAAAATTCATATCTGACCAGGGAGGAAAGTCCGGTCAAACAAAAATAAAAATAAATCAAGAATCAAAACCCTCATGATAACCCATATCATCATTATAATTATCTTATGGAGTTCCATAGTATCATAAGATATTATAGAACTCCATAAGATAATTATATTCATGATATGGGTTATCATGAGGGTTTTAACTCTACAGTTTGACCGGACTTGGCCCCCTGATTAATTTTATGCATCAATATGTAACTGTCGATAAAAGTGACTAAGTAATATAACATTAAATTTGTTTTACTAAGGCAGTCATTTCAAATCCATCTCTGAATGAGCAAATGAAGCCACTTAGAATATACCTGTCTAGTATTTGTTTTGTGTAACCTGTCAGCTCCTATGCATACTGGATATGAACACAAAATTTCTAATTTTACAATATTTTTTTAGTATAAACAGTTTTAACATATCTTATTTTGAGGTTATTTAGTGTGACAGATACTCTTAAGTGAACCACATTAACTCCATAAATAATACTTTTTCTGTATTTATTTTATGCATAAGTAATAAAGATTATGATATAATATGAAACCTAATTCAAAATTTATTTAAAACAAAATCTAGTATGCGACCATATTTTAGCTATTCAATTTATCACACTTACAAATCTTTTGAAACCTATGAAGGTTGTGAATAAGTTCTGTATTTTGAGCAATAATAGATGCCAGTTCGTCTTGCATAGAAAACATATTTTTTAAATTCATAGAGACGGCTTGGTTTTCTTCAATCAACTGTTTTGTCTGGGTATCATCTTTCTTTTCTTCATTACATATGCTGTTTTCTGTGTCACAGTTTATACTTCGGTCTTTTTGTACACTAATCACCTGAAAACAAATAAACACATCAAAGATAGTCCAATATTTATTAAATCTGTATTTAAAAATACAAAATATGAAGACAATTTAGAGTAGCTTAACATTCAATAAACAATTTTCTATAAGTTTAAAAGTAAACTAAATAAATGATTTGATGTCAGAGTGATTAGCGAGCTGGGTTAGTAATCCAGTGGTTGCGAGTTTGAATCCTGTCTCGATCAATTTCGTTCACACAAGCATTTATGCTTAATTTAGGGAATGTAGGAGGATGTTCATGTACTTGTTAAACAAGAACATATTCTATGACAAATTTCACTTCATGTATAAGGACTGTTGCTTTCATTGTTTATCAATTGATAGGTGTTACAAAAAGGTTTCTTTGTCACTTCATAGATGGCGATGGTGTTTCAGCTTTCAAACAAACAGATTTTCATTATTAATATATATAACTTTCAAAAATGGATTGATAGTGAACTCAATAAGTAGGAGTGATTGGCGAAAGTTGCGCAAGCGCATATATAGTGATCACATGAACCAGCCGATGAAAGCTCGTAAGGCCTATAGGTGCCTTGAATTCCTGGTACTCCTATAATATTCCAACTTCCTCTCTATTGAAATGTTAAAAATTTGTCATAAAAGATCATTGACTCACGGCAGAGAAAATAATCTCATGTTTACATATATGCAACTATAAAAATATTCGAAGGACATATGTATTCATTTAAATTTTATGTTGAATAATGAAAGTTATAGTATAACAATGTTATTAAATAATCACTTGATTTTTTCAAGCAGTTGGATATCTACTATATTGACATAAATACAAAATTTACAAAATTAGGATCAATATGACAACTTAATGAATGGCATACCTACTTTGAAATCTCAAACACTAAGTAACTTGGGACTTTATGATGAATATGTTTGTTGATGCATGATGAAAATTAAAAATTTACTTAATGTATTTCTTATTCATAATTATTAAAATTTGTGTTTTTTCCATTATTCCTCCAAGGTTTTTTCATTTACATTTCATTTACATATGAAATAGCCGTCATGACACAGGTCTTGCCTAGTTTGACGGTGATTAAAACAATACCAATACTGCTAACTACACTCATCACTATATTATGTACAGGCCTTGCCTAGTTTGACGGTGATTAAAACAATACCAACACTGCTAACTACACTCATCACTATATTATGTACAGGCCTTGCCTAGTTTGACGGTGATTAAAACAATACCAACACTGCTAACTACACTCATCACTATATTATGTACAGGCCTTGCCTAGTTTGACGGTGATTAAAACAATACCAACACTGCTAACTACACTCATCACTATATTATGTACAGGCCTTGCCTAGTTTGACGGTGATTAAAACAATACCAACACTGCTAACTACACTCATCACTATATTATGTACAGGCCTTGCCTAGTTTGACGGTGATTAAAACAATACCAACACTGCTAACTACACTCATCACTATATTATGTACAGGCCTTGCCTAGTTTGACGGTGATTAAAACAATACCAACACTGCTAACTACACTCATCACTATATTATGTACAGGCCTTGCCTAGTTTGACGGTGATTAAAACAATACCAACACTGCTAACTACACTCATCACTATATTATGTACAGGCCTTGCCTAGTTTGACGGTGATTAAAACAATACCAACACTGCTAACTACACTCATCACTATATTATGTATTTTTTGTAAAACAAAATAAAAGTGTAATCCATGTAAGAGAAAGCATGAACAAAACAAATAAATAAATAAATCTTGTAGTTTGTAAAATATTTAAATAAAACGTAAAATGAAATTATTGGAAATATTGGTTTAGTACGTAATAAATACCTGTTCTGCTATGTCAACACAGTCTGCCATGTCAACGTCGTTGACATAGCAGACCATGTTGCAAAGTTGAAATAGCAGTGGGCAGGGCATGTTGCAAGACAGGGTACCGAGAGGTGGACACCCAGAATACTAAAATGGAGACCGTGGGAAAATAAAAGACCGGTAGGGCGACCACAAAAAAGCTGGGTCAACGATATTATTCCGGTTGCGGGAAAGGGTTGGCTGGGGGAAGCACAGGACTGAGAGAGATGGAGTTCATTGGAGGAGGCCTACATCCAGCAGTGGAGAGATAGCTGACAAAGAAATACCTGTTTGACAGTAGAATCCAATTGTTCCTTTATATGATTAACAGCTTCTTTCATTCTGTCTCCTAAAGCATGCAACTTCAAATCTGCTGCGGTTAGATCTTTATCCAATATTTGTGATTGTAAGTAAACAGTTTGTGCCACTTTATACCTGAAATTTGTATTTATTTTTAAATTTTAAGCATGTATGTTTTATATAATAAAAACAAAGTAAAAATTATACAACTACGATTTTTTCAAGAGATAATTTCTCTTATATATTATATTAAAAATTAAACAATTTGTTTTAAATTCTACGTATATTTGTAAGTTCGTCGATAGCTATTTCGCCTTGCTAGGGCATCTTCAATATCCACAAGTACTTAAGATAATTTCTCTAGAATAAATTGACAGTATTAACCTTAGTTCCGTGTGTGAGTGAGATTTGTACGGTATAGTTGTCTTTTTGTATGGATTTTCCAACTTTGAAGTCAAATAACACCAACTCAGAGGTTTCGTAGCATATATGTTATACACACACTTTTGGGATAAAGGGCCAAATTCCGAAATTCAAAGTAAACAATGGGCCGCAGAAGTAAAAATGAAATTTTAAAAATGTATAGAAATAAATATATTTCTATAATTTAGTGTATAATTCATTTTCTAAGAATTCGCAAATCAAAAAAGATTGCTATACCGTGAAAAATTTTCCATTGCTTATTCCCAATAAAGAAATTCCATGCAATGAGAAATTTTTAGTTTTCTTTTAATTTTATGGAAATATTTATTTTTAAATCCTTACAAAAATAGTTACATATATAACAATATATTAATGTAACAAAATATTAAATATGTATTTGTGGGAAACAGTCAAAATAGATTTAATAAAAAAATTATATGCATACATAGGTAAATTAAAGGTAGGTAATTTTGTTTTTTTTTTCGATTGCTATAGTTGTAGATTAAATGGCCAAGTTTGAAGTGTTTTTTTTTTCGATTGCTATACTTGTAGATTAAATGGCCAAGTTTGAAGTGTTTTTTTTTTTCGATTGCTATACTTGTAGATTAAATGGCCAAGTTTGAAGTGTTTTTTTTTTTCGATTGCTATACTTGTAGATTAAATGGCCAAGTTTGAAGTGTTTTTTTTAGTAAAACATGTTTTTTTCTGATTTTTGACGAATATTATTTACAGGCCTACTGTTGGCTGGTCTGAACATATTTATTTATGGTCAACGCGGTTATAAAGAGATTACTGCTCAAGGATCAATTTATATTTAAGAAATACATTTATTTAATTTTTAGGTACACACATTATGAGCACCAGCAAATACTTTCTATGACAATAAATTTGTAGAATAACAAGGAATAATGCATATGACAAATTACCAGTCTTCTAATGCCTCTGCAGTGGCAGCAGCATGAGGTGCACAGTCCTGGTCGAGTAGAGACCGAGCTGTTCTTCCAGCTTCAGCAACCTTCACTCTCTCCAGTGCGTGAAATTGCTCGTCATTGTATGTCAGTGATCTAGCGGCACGGTCCCTAACCAAATGTTGCCATGAATCTCGTAATCTGAAATTTTTTAAAATTACTATTATTATATGAACAGACAACAGTAACATTAACAGACAACTGACATTAACTGTCTCACTATTTGAGACTACAAAAGTCAATGCTAAACCATTTTTGGCATGGCTTATTTAAAAACTGTAATAATAATACTGCATGTGCACTGTAGATGGGTCGATAGCAGAACGGTTGGCGCATTGGGCTAGTAATCCAGTGGTCGCGAGTTTGAATCCTGCCTCGTCCGATTTTCGTTCATCTATAGCACAAGCATTTATGCTTATTTTAGGGAACGTAGGAAGATGTATATGTATTTGTTTAACAAGGACATATTCATTTTTTATAAAAAAAAAATTAAACATACTTATCGACTAATGTTTTCACTCTGTGTGGAAGCCTGTGACTGTATGGGCACCGTATGTCCGTCGTGGCGTGTGTCCACTCCGCCTGTAGCATGTCACCGGCAACGTATCGAGCGTGGAGTTGACTCACAGCCGCAGTCCACCCGGCCGACATCTCCTCGTTTAGCGTTTGAGACTCTTGCCACCATTTGGATGCTACCACGAGAGATGCAGCACTCTCGTCCGACGGCGACAGCTAGTATAAAAATAAAATAATGTCAACTAAAAACATGAATAGTATTAAATGGTAAACTTAATTTTTTTGTATTGCTTTTTGAGTAGCTAAGAAATTTGTACATTATATGTGTTATAATTAGGTACATTAAAAAAAATATATATTCACGTTAAACCATAGATTGTTTACTTTCATACTGCCAATGTCAAAGAGTATATAATATCTATGTATAATGTCAAACCATACATTTTTATCATAATATACAAGATGTAGTACTCCGTACATAACGTGAGTCATGGAATATTGCGCGTTTGACGTTTTGGTTGGCAACATATTTCAGTTTTCCTTACATTTCAACACATCCTAGATAACTGTTCTCTAAACCTTAATAAACAAAGCATATTTTTTTGACAAATAAATCCAAAAACAATTCACATTAGTCGTTATTCTCTATACAAAAATGATGTGGTCTGCCAACCAAAGCATCAAAAATCCCCCAGAAAAATGCCTCACTTCGATTCATACAAAATTTTCTAACTACGACATCTAGTATATTATAGTAAAAATCTATGTGTCAAACGCAGTTATTTTATAAAACAAATGTACATACATACATACATACATACCATCATGCCATGTTCCTTAAGGGGTAGGCAGAGAGAACCGAACGCCATATCTTTCTATTCTGGAACACATTCTTCGCCTTGTCAACATTCATGCATCGTCTTATACATGTTCGTCTATTGTACACGCTTCTAACATTTCCGTCTTTCAGAATATCGTTCACATGGTCGTGCCATCCCTTTCTTGGGCGGCCCCGGCCTCTCAATCCAATCCTATCCGCATTGTATATTTTCTTCGTCAGTCGTTCCTCATTCATTCTACCCATGTGGCCAAACCATCTCAGTGTGTTCACTTTCATTCTATTAATGATATCTTTCTTCATCTTACATTCTTTCCTAAAACAAATGTAGAATAATTAAAATACAGAACATGTTAAAGAAAAATAAATATAAACTATGAAACAATATAAATGGTACTTAAACAGTTCTTTGCAATAGGTGAAGAGAAAACTTTGTACCCCTTGATGAATACTTGACGTTTTTTATCATTGATCAGGTCCAATGACTTTTCAAACTTAAGAAGTAGTCAAATTAATGTAAATTAATGAAGTAATCAATCTAAATTAATGAAGTAATTAATGTAAATTAATGAAGTAATTAATCTAAATTAATGAAGTAATTAATGTAAATTAATGAAGTACTTAATGTAAATTAATGAAGTACTTAATGTAAATTAATGAAGTAGTCAAATTTTAACTTCTGCACGATCACTAGTAATATTAAATGTACATACAAACTACGATAAGAATCTAGCAAGATCTTAGCTTGAAGAATCTAGTATTGTATCATCTACATTTTAAATCAAATTACTTTTTTCTTGTCTTTGTACTGTCATCACTGTGACTAGCAACTAATTTCTTCTGAAGAATACATACATACATACCATCACGCCATGTCCCTTACGGGGTAAGCAGAGAGAACCGAGCACCATACTTCTCTATCTTTGCACACATTTCTGGATTCCTTCTGAAGAAAAAATACCTAAAAGCTTTGTCAGTAAATCTTTGCTCATGGGCGTTTACATCCTATTCAATCCTCCAAGAAAGCAGATAATACTATAACATTATGAGGAATTAAACCAATATCTAATAAATTTAGCAACTCAACAAACCGTCTTTGCAATCTGTTGCATAGCGAGTAATGTCGCATCAAGTACTCTAGCAATGTCAGCTTGTGTGGCGGCTAATGCTGCAAGAGAAGCAGCCCTCGTAGATAGAGCTGCCAGAGCTCTTCTTAGCATAGATGTCCAGCGACGGACGCATTCACCAGTCAAACGAGATCCGTTCGACAATATTTCTACACGCCTTTTTATGACATGTCCCACACTGCAGGCAACCTAATCAATAAAATATTGAGATTGTTAATAACATACAGATAATATAAACAAACAAAAGAATTTGTCGGGCATTAAAGATGTTCATTTAGAAATAAAATCAATAAACAATCAATTAAATTGTCAGTTGGTTATATGTGTGACTGCTGTGCCAAAATTCCCATGTTCGATTCCCGGTGGACACACAGTTTTAAATTGATTTTTAGTCTTGATCTGTAAGACAATAAATATTATAAATCTCCAGAACGTGGCAACTTGTTATTGAGTGTGTGTTAAATTAATATTTTGACATAGTACCTATTAGTTGTCTGAGAAACAATACAAAATAAATAAAAAAACAAACAAACCTTAGCTTGGCTAGCATCGTTTTCTACCGACACTAAACTTGGGAATACGGGAAACTTGGGAATTTCATGTTCTGGAGAGAGTCCGATTGAGCAGCATGTATTGTTATTTCTACTGAAAAGCATCAAAGGATCTTCTTCTGATGTTGATGGATAATTTTTTCCTACAAAACAGTAATAAAACGTAAATATTAAGAAATATATTAGATCAGAGACAAAATAACCGAATAAGCAATAGTATTAAATTAATATTATAAAAAAATATTGTGGAAAAATACTAATTTATTACCTTTTTTAACTTTTCTACGGACAATTCTTGGTAGAACTCTATTTCAAATAATAAATAAATTTGGAATGGTAAAATAAAACCAAAGTTTTCAGTTCTACTAATTTAATGACACTGACTAGTTTCGGTCATCACTTTGAAAATGGTCACTGGATGACCGAAACTAGTCAGTGTCATTAAATTAGTAGAACTGAAAACTTTGGTTTTATTTTACCATTCCAAATTTATTTATTATTTTAACTAATTTATTAATTTTAACATTGATTAATAATATATATTATAAGATTTAAAAACCAAACACAAATATTCATGGAAAACAATTATATCTATATTAGTATATAAAAATGGATGTATGTATATTTTGTTTTTATGTGGCCGATGGACTCCTAAACCCATAGAACACACTAACTACCTAAACCATCCATCCGATTGCGATGAAACTTTGGGAATTTGTTTAGCTCATACCGAAGAAGGTTTTTACGTATTAATTTATTTATTTGATATCTCACACAATTTTTTTTTTAAAAAATATATGTTAGGTATTGGAATGAAAATTTGTAAAATTGTTCACTTCACACATGAGAAGGTTTAAAAATTTAAATTTATTTTCAATATCTCACACGAAAATTTACGAAAAATGATCAATTTGGGATTGGAATTCAATTTTAGAGATGGTTCAGCGCATAACAGAAAACGTAATTGAAGTTTAATTTATTTATTTGACATCTCACACAAAATTTTTGAATAATTATCTTTTTGGTATTGCAAGATAATTTTGTATAAAAAAATTAACATTAAATAAATCAATGAATTATTTATAAATAAATAAATACACATAATAAAATAAATAAATAAATTTTAAAAATCCTATATATCTTTATATAAAAATGGATGTTGGTATATTTGTTTGAATAAATAAATAAGGAAAAATCCTATATGTCTACATATAAAAATAGAGAGGTGACTGAATAGGGACGGAAGGGAAGGAAAAGACGGAATAATAATTAGCGATTCTAGATAAGAATATTAAAAAATAAAAGAAAACATATCAAGCATTTTTATATATTTGGAGGTAAATAATTAAACAGGCAGGACAACGTCGCCGGGTTTTACTTGTCGTATGTAAAAGTAATTAATTGTAATTGGGGTAACTTTATTCATTTCATTGCAACATTCACTCATATCAATACAGAAAAACAAGTGACATTCAGTTGACAATATTGATATCCTAAGCATTCATTTTGATGCTGATACTGTCTGGCAAGTTTAAATTTTCAAATAAAAACACGTTTAAATATAATTTTCATGTTCATCCATGGCCATCTTCAACTTTGTTCATCATTTCTAAAAAAGATGTGAATTTAAATTATGCTTGTATTAAATAAACTCACCAGGGGTAGTGTCTTCTACGACAGTTTGTATTAATTGATCTTTGTACAAAATAATTTGATTATTGGGAAGTATTTCGGTCTGTTCACATATCTGATACTGTAAATTCTTTAAAAAGTCTTCCACTTTCAAAAATACCTGTAAAAAAATACAAATAATAAAAAATTTATGGCCCATCACACAGTGAGCTAGGAACACCATAGATTTAAAATGTTCATAGAAAAATTGTTTTGGATTTAACTAATTAATATGTAAATTAGGTTTAGCTGTTGTATGCAATAAAATAAATAACATATAATTCACCTTAATAGTAGTCGCTTTATTCACAAAGAATATATGAATGGGAACAGAGTTGAGTCTTTCTTGAACTTCGGAGAAGAAACGATCAAAACTCCAAATTTTCTCTGGATCCACTTCTAATAGACCGGCCAGAAGGGGTGTGATGATCTTTTTCAAACCAGCGGATAACTGACAGTGACCAGGAAGTTCTCTGCTCCACTCAATGTGACCATTCTCTGTTGTTTGTGTTCCTGAAATAACTCCTGAAGCTTTCCTGGTCGTTATGTAGAACATTGTCTCTTTGTTTTTTCGTCCACCGAATGGTCTGAAAGGTAAATTACCCGTAGCCACGTGATACAACGTTACACCAATAGACCATAAGTCAACCGTAGCTCCAAACGTTTTTCCAACTGGCCTCCGGAGCACGGCCCTTTCGTACATGTCAGGATGCAGATACTCTTCCGTACCGTACAAAGACATAAATTGTTGGTCTTCCTCCAGTTCTCTGGCAGCTCCAAAGTCAGTCAATTTGTATACAGTTGTACCGTCATCATTAATAAATTTCATAATATTACCAGGCTTCAGATCTCTGTGAACTATGTTGTTATCCCTCAAATGCTTCATACCAGCCGACAAATGCTCCACCACAAGCAAAAATTCCTTTTCTTGAAGGCCGTACGTATTCTCTGGATCATCTAAAATGTTGAACAAACTACCGCCTGTACATAGCTCCATGACAATCACTTTGCCTCTACCTTCTTGCTCTTCTTCTATAGCTAGCAGCTTCACGATATTTTCATGTTTCACCTTTTTCAACACTTCGAATTCTCTTATCTGAACTTCGTGGGGGCGCATATGACTCAGTTGATTGAATGTCTTTACTGCCACAGGTTCTCCATTATTTTTGTTCACCCCTTGAAAGACGGCTCCAGTGGCCCCTTTTCCGAGGACACTCGTCGTACACCAAACATAATTGGCTGATCCCCGAAGAAAAGACATGGTAACTAATTTCAGGAATCCAAAAATAAATTGTAAAATAAAATAGTTTTGGCGAAACAAATCACATAGTCAATTGATGATTATAGCAATTCAATTAATGTTTACAATTACAATTATCAAAATTTTCTCAAATAAATAAATTAACATAAGTTTCAAAGACCTGAAATGTCAATCAGAAACGTCAAAATATGTTGTTGTAGATCAATTTCATAGAAAATGATAACAATGAACAAAATCAAGCAACAAAAAGCAAAAATATATTAGGCAGCAATATTTTTTAGTAGTTATTCGTTGCTATGCTCATGTCATACATATTCCCATAGACGAGTAATTTTTTATACTATTTGATAGATGAAATAAAATTGATCAAATTTGTTTACGAAAATTACGACACTATTGACGATTACTCAATTTCTCTGAAAAATAACTCAGATTTCTGGTTGCCAGTTTTTATCAAAACGACTGTCAAATAAAGACCATTATTTATTTTTGAAAACACGATAATTTTGCACATTGTGAAAAATTGTTAGTATGTTTTTCGTTGAAATATATTGACTTTTGTGTATTACAATTTTTCAGTTAAAAAATAGTATAGTTTTCATTTATTGCATAACATAACCAAAAAATATCAAATGTAAACATCATGATGTCATTAAACAACATAAAACACCCTCTACTGAGTATGGTGGACAAGAGGAATTTATGTTCTGCTTTGCAAAAGAATTTCTTAAGACTTCATCACATGAATATTTTGAAAAGAGTTTCTCAAGATACTGGAAATATCATAATAACATCTAGAAGGACATCTCACCTTAATACGAGAATGATTAAAACGTTCAGAAATGAATGTCGAGCAGTTTCTGCTTTGTTGCGTCGCTCTAACATCAGCGCTGATTTAACTCCATTGTCTATTTTAAGTAATAAATTTCATACATCTTCCGCTAGTCATCACCAGCCACCACCTTTTGGACCTCCCGAGGACTCAAATAAAAACAAGGATAAAGACAAAGACCCTAAAAAGAATAAAAAAGACGAGGAAGAAAATGATAAAGTTCCTACCCTCGCAACTAAAGCATTTTTCTGGATGTTGACTGCTTACATTTTCATTGCCATGTTATCACTGTTGTTTCCAACTAACAATCAACCGGAGTTATTGCGTTATGTCTCATGGAACGAATTTGTTTATCAGATGTTAGCCAAAGGAGAAGTGGAAGAGTTAATTGTACGTACTGATATTGATGTTGTAACGATTGTCTTACACGAGGGAGCTGTCATTAAAGGAAAGAAAGTTGATCAACGTCTCTATCACATGAACATTGTTGATATACATAAGTTTGAGGATAAGCTTCGCGATGCTGAGAAGCAGTTGGGTGTAAAAGAAGGAGTCACTGTTGTGTACGAAAGAGGCGGAGACGCAGCGGGGAAAATTTTAATTACAATTTTAGTACTTGGTTTATTGCTGTCTTTACTGTCACGGAGCAAAAGTATCAAAACTCCGATTAGTTTCGACTCCTTTACACAAATGGGAAGAGCCAAGTTCACTCTTGTGGATCCTCTGTCTGGACCCGGCAAAGGTGTTAAGTTTGAGGATGTGGCTGGTTTGAAGGAGGCCAAAGTAGAAGTAATGGAATTTGTAGATTATTTAAAGCGTCCAGAGTATTACAAAAACTTGGGTGCTAAAGTTCCTAAGGGGGCTCTGCTATTGGGACCTCCGGGATGTGGAAAAACGCTACTGGCCAAAGCTGTCGCTACCGAAGCCAATGTTCCTTTTCTTTCCATGAACGGTTCAGAGTTTATCGAAATGATCGGAGGTCTTGGAGCAGCGAGAGTAAGAGACCTTTTCAAAGAAGCGAACAAACGCTCTCCCTGCATAATTTACATAGATGAGATTGATGCTATTGGAAAAAAACGGTCGGGACTCAAATCGGGAGGAGGAGCTGGAACTAGCGGAGAGGGGGAACAAACACTCAACCAGCTACTTGTAGAAATGGACGGCATGGCATCGAAAGAAGGAGTCATAATGCTCGCGTCCACTAACAGAGCAGATGTCCTCGATAAGGCTTTGTTGCGTCCTGGCAGATTTGACAGGCACATTTTAATTGATTTGCCAACAATGGAAGAACGCAGAGAAATATTTGAAAGACATTTGAAAGGTATAGTTTTAGAACATGAACCGTCATATTATTCAAATCGTATGTCATATTTAAGTCCAGGTTTCAGTGGAGCCGATATAGCTAATGTTTGTAACGAGGCTGCTTTACACGCTGCCAGATTGAAACAAAACTTAGTAACAGGAGCAGATTTAGAATATGCAATAGAGAGATTAGTGGGCGGTACAGAAAAAAGAAACCATGCCATGTCACAAACGGAGAAAAAAATAGTTGCTTATCATGAATCTGGACATGCCCTGGTCGGTTGGTTACTAGAGCATACGGATGCTTTACTTAAAGTGACTATTGTTCCCCGCACAAGTCTTGCTTTAGGTTTTGCACAATATACACCAAATGACCAAAAGTTATATTCCAAAGAAGAGCTGTTTGACCGCATGTGCATGGCACTCGGTGGTAGAGTCGCTGAAGCTTTAAAGTTCAACAGTATTACAACAGGCGCACAAAACGATCTTGAGAAAGTAACAAATATGGCATACGCTCAAGTGAAACTGTACGGAATGTCTGAAAATATAGGACTGCTTTCGTTCCCAGAAGAAACTAAAGAATCGGGTAAATCACCATACAGCAAGACTTTGAAGAACTTGATTGATCTTGAAACTAGAAGTATAGTTGCTAAAGCATATTACAGAACGGAAGAGTTACTGAGAAAAAATATGGATAAATTGGAATTGATGGCACAAAGTCTTCTTGCGAAAGAAACGTTGAATTACGAAGAAGTACAACAGTTGATAGGCCCACCAAAGCATGGAAATAAAAGACTCATAGAGCCAGTTCAGTTTGAAATGTCTTTGCGAGAAGCATCCAAACCTGGTGAAAGGCCAAAAGTTGATAGAGAAAAGGATATGAATGAAAACAAACAAGAATCGGACGAAGAAAAATAAAAATTAAATATGGTTGTATATTTCTGTTTAATATGTAGGTACTTGACTTTAAATTGTTATATTGAATTATTTAATAAAAAATGTAGTTACATATAAATTTGTACAAATTATTTGTTTTTTTCTTTACTTATCATATTATATTATTTGTATTATTACTAGTTGCATGTAATACATGAGTGAGAGATCAAACTGTCGATGGCTATAGGTATGTATGTATAATCGAAGAATACATACCAAACTATAAACACAAATTTAAAAACGTTTTAAGATATTCTGTTTCCTATATAAAACATGACTATTCATAGAATGTGCGATACATACAATAACAGATTTCAAGAGTTTGACTTCTTCCACCTCAGCTCCACAACATTCAAATACTCTATACAAAAGAAGATCAATAACCACTTATTATAGGAAACCTTGACGGCATTTATTCTCTTTTTTCTTTTTAGTTCAATATTATGTTTTAAATCATTGTTAACTTGAAATGTTGCTCTTACCTACATACCAACCTACGATCATATTTTATTTTTTTTATTTTTTGCAAACTTGTATTATTTTATGTTAATCATAACGACAAAATGTAATAGGCCTTAATACTTGATGTTACTATTGTATTGTACTATGTCTTAACGCTGTTTTTTGTCCAACTTTAACATAAATAAATAAATATGTACCTATGTCAGGATAGGATAGTATCAATACCTATCTGCATACAGATAGGTATTGATAGTATGGAGGTCAGTCTTTTTTCTATACCCATAATATGAAAATGTATGGGTATAGAAATGGTATGTATGTATGTTTGGAGATTAAGTAGGTATCAAACTATTGAGTGAAACATCGCGTAGTGTATTCTGCTTTACAAATTGTATAAAACGATGTCGTCACTAAATTCAATTTTTATAAAAATTGTTAAAAAAAGTTTGAGATGTACTACTACAATGTTAATATTTTATATAGCAAATTAAATTATCTAGTTGGGATGTTTCGGCTTTTTTTAAAAACTGGAAATATAGGCAGTTAAACACATGAATTTATCATAAATAAATGTTTTTCTTAATAATAAATGTTTGAGAAAAACTGCAATTTTTTTTAAAAAATTAATTTGAGATTTTGTATTTGTCTATATTTATATCAATTTTCAAGGTTCTAGCTTATATGGTTTTTGAGATATATGGAAAAATTAAGTAAAAATTCCATAGTTGATAACCCCTGACTGAAACAAACTAAATGTTCTACTCCGAATTCTGAGTAAATCCATATATATATATATATATATATATATATATATATATATATATATATATATATATATATATATATATATATATATATATATATATGTATATATATATATATATATATATATATATATATATATATATATATATATATATATATATATATATATATATATATATATATATATATATATATATATATATATATATATATATATATATATATATATATATATATATATATATATATATATATATATATATATATATATATATATATATATATATATATATATATATATATATATATATATATATATATATATATATATATATATATATATATATATATATATATATATATATATATATATATATATATATATATATATATATATATATATATATATATATATATATAGAACATATTATGTGCCGTGAAGCCTTTAAGTTGGTATTTTTTTACTTTAAACTAAAAAATAAAGTATATATAAGTTAGTAAATGCCCTAACAAGGCGAAATAGGCCTATCGCACATAATAAAATTCATGTAGAATTAAAAAGTGATTTACTTTTAATTATACATATAACTTTAAAAATATTGACCCTGCATACAAATCTCGCGTATCTTGGCTTGATACTTTGTCGATATGTTAAGAGAACAAAGTTCTCTTGAACTAATCGACAGATGGATTACTATCCTTACATATTATTTTAGTTCATTATTATAAAAAGTTTAAAAAAAATACAGATTTATTGAATTGAGAAATATTTTTATTGAAAAACATAAATAAATGTACATAATTATTTTCAATCACAGGAATATAAATAAAATCATTATAAATCATAATGTACAAAAAAAAAAAAACAAATATATACAATAAATAAACACAACTCTGAGATTACATATTAACATTTTTGTAGAGTAACTTGTCAATGATAAGATTATCATTATAAAGATTACAAGTTAACTAATGAGAAGTAGTATTGTGAACAAGTTTTTATATTTTCATTTACCTAACCTAATATCAGCAACTCTTAATGAGCAGCATCTGATATACAAATAATTCATTTGAAATACTTTTAAGACCTTTGAAATCATACTCTAAAAGGTTTTTATCAAGTTCAAAACATGATATTTATTGGTGATGCAACAATCATTCTATGGTATATCATAGATTTTTTATGACTAGCATAAAATGAACATCAATTGCATTGATCAGAAAAAATACAACAAACTACATTTTAAAAATCTTAAATATTACTATAATCAAATTGCATAGGGCCGGTATTACAGTCTCAGTTTAAGAGCTAACCTCAAGTTTTACAAAAATATAGCGTATTACAGTGTCCGTTTAGGCCTAATCTTCTCTCAAATACGTCACTAAAACGACAAATATTTAACTCAACGTTTCTGGCGGATTAAGTACTTAACGGTGAGTCAACTATCATTTGCTAGGCAACGAGCGTAGTTGTTTCAGTGTTTTATCACTAGAGGCGTTAGTTGTATCGACGGTGGCGCCACACAATAAAACAAACTGACAGCCATATTGAAACGAACATGGGCATTTAAAAGCATTATTTTGGTAAAAAAAAATAAATTTACCATGTTGGATAATAAAACAATAGTTTTTCAAGTCGTAGCGTCCCGTTTTGTAGTTCGTATTATTTGAGGTTATTTAAAATTTGACAGATAATAACCACAGAAAAAGTAAAATATGTCTATAATTGAAGATTTAGTAACTGACATGTCATATTGCACTGTTATACGGAAATGGATTCAATCTCCCCTTAACATTTATCTTGAGTTTGACAAACTCAGTGAGTTGAAGGCCGACTGTAATACCGGGCCATAATCACTCAAAATTAGGATATAAAAATGCTATTGTTTATAGAATGGATTTATAATATCGCTTGTTGCACATTATTCTAGTTTATGAAGCCTCTTATTACAAAGAGAATATAATATATTATGTAAATAATTCATCAACTTGAATTAGTAATTTACTGTATCATTATTAAATTTAAATATTGCATATGCCTATTTTTTTGCAGTCAAATAAATATAGGTAACTGAAAAAAATGGTCAGATTATCGATTAGTCTATGTCTGAATAATTAAATACAATAATAATATTGTAAATTATTTATTAAAGATCACAAATTACACTTTGCTGTGAGGCACCGGATTAGAATAGTGCTTCCACTCTTTTCTATTATCATCGTTTTTGGGTGTCCCATAAGAGCCGGGTAATCGAAAATACAACAGACAACAATAACATCTCACAAAGTTCACCAATGAGGTTAACCATCAATGTGTGGGCATACATGCATGTGTCATGCTTCCTTTTGTAAGGTAATGCTCACCCGTACACTTGTCGCTGCTTACCCCACATTGTGGGATATGCTGTGATGGTATGTATGTACAAATTACAACAATTTAACTTATTTTATTTTTTAACAGGATTTAACTTATTAATTTAACAGGATTTATTTATTTTAATAACTTAATGGAATTTAATGTATTTTCACAAATTTAACACAAATACAAATGTTTTAACAACATCTTGTGAATTAAGACTTTGTTGTTAAAATAATTGTGATTAGAATTTAATAAAATTATAATAAAAATATATCGTCACTGGCGCATAAAATTTTCGGTGCCACTATTTTTACGACCGGAATTGGCGGGAAAAGCGTTTTCCCGCCAAAAAGTGTCTATTTACACGACAAATTTTCTAAGGTCGTCTATGTTTTTAGGTCATTTATAACCATAGAAAGCGCAGATAAATCAAAATACAAAAATATTTACCTTTGTCATTTTTTCAATGGTCATAAATGCATCATGGAAACCAACTTGAAGAAAAAATAAATAATATTGGCATCTAATTACATTAACTTAACATTATAAATCATTTTTTTCATCGAGATCTAAAATTATAACAAAGTATAAACAAAGGTAAATATTTTTATGACTTGATTTATCTGCGTTTTCTGTGGTTATTTTTGGTTTTCGTCTATGGTTGAGTCGTGTAAATAGTCGTAGCCTAAAATTTTACTCGACAGACCATAATATCAAAATTATTGTCTATTGAGTGAAATTTTAAGAGAAAACAAAAGAAACTGTTTTGCATGTTGTCTGTGAATATACAATACTGACAGAAGTCAGACGTAGACACCTGGGTGCACATATTGTGACACAGGTATGACGAAATTTTGGGTTCCATTCAGGAAACTAATCTACTATTGGAATGATAACCAAAATTCTGAGAAATTTAAAGCAGAGCTAGGTCATTCAATGTTCCATTCCTAGTTTATAATAATAATATATCATCATTCATTCTATGAAACCTCTTGCAAGTAATATTTATGAAAAATGAAGTTGTGGTACCAGTTTTTCTCGTTGAACTGCATATTTCCAACAAAATATCTTATGTATAAAATGCTATAGAGCAAAAATAAATATCTTTTTTGCAGTTTAATGTATGAGAATTAAAATTATTTTTTGCTTTTTCTATGGCTTTGCTTTGGAACACATAAAAGAGGTTAAAGTTCTTACATATTCAGTCTTTGAAGCATCATCAACTATTATTTTCATCACAAATATTCATTTATCGAAATCCACATTTATATTTATTTCTGTAAATGCATTTTAATGGTACTTTGAGATATGGGTCTTTCCAGTCTCTTTAATGTCATCTTGGAAGAAAATTTCTTGAAGGAAGTCGTTGATAATTTGTTTATTGTCGGAAACATGTCAGGTTTGGAATGACCACCAAGACCGTCAAAGTTTGTCTCTCGCTCTT
This sequence comes from Molanna angustata, assembly GCA_963576475.1. Classification (NCBI taxonomy): domain Eukaryota; kingdom Metazoa; phylum Arthropoda; class Insecta; order Trichoptera; family Molannidae; genus Molanna; species Molanna angustata. The sequence goes on along the minus strand of OY754978.1, from coordinate 26,632,289 downwards.
GTCGTTTTTGAAGCATCGCCGTGAAAAGCTCCCCATTATTTTCCAGCTTCTTTTTTTCTGATAATCTATTCTTGAAAATTGAAAACTCGTTAGTCTGTAAATATAACAATAATTATTAGTAAGTTTAAATAAAAATTTTCAGCATATCTAATTATTTTATTGTATATACTTCATTAAATATGTAATACAAATATTTATAACATAGAAAAGATTCTTTTTTATCTAGTACTACCATTTCTCATAAATATTAACAAAATTACTTCAGACATAATTTTAATGTAGAAATAACATAATACTTTGTTATCTGGTTGGTTGGAAGAAATTGCCTAATGGCAATAAGCCCGCCAGTGTGCAATATATTTTTTTATATTATGTACAAAAAGATAAATAAATAAAATAATACTTAGTAAAAAAAATGTACAAGTAAGTGTGTACTTAAATTGCATAAATATAAATTATTTAACTGAAGTACAGATTGTTGTGTAAAATCTCAGGAAAATATACCTTAGCTATTGAACAAGTCCCAGTCCCAGAGAAGGAAGAACTCTTCAACTGTGACATTACTAATGGATTACTTTGTTTAAGGTTTAAATATGGTGATGAAGAACTTTTTATCGCTTTCACATTTTCAACCTGAAAATAAATAAAGTTAAAAATAATAAGATGTTTAACCGTTTCAGTGCTAATCCCGAGACGTTATCGTGATGAATCATTTGCTACACCAGTGCGGATCACGATAGGTAATCGGGATGGACAATGCTCCACTTAAACTCGCTGTAGAAATCTTATTTATCGACATATCCAAAATATAATAATTACATTTTGTAACCGAACCATTTATCTAAGTAAATATGATTTTAAATTTTTTTAAAAAAAATTTGGTAGATGGCAGTAGAGTGTTTACTTTTTGTCTATTTCATCCCGAGACGTAATCGGGACCCGCACTGAGATACCGCTTTGTATGGATATTAATGTTGCTTATAAGGAAAATATTTATGTTTGGTTTTTATTTAGTATATAAAAGCAAAGTATTTTGTTGTAAATTTATATGTTTTTATTTGTGTCTTTAACGTTGATTCATATTTCAAAATAACTCTTTTTTTAAAGTTCATGTGTTTTTGAGAGTAACTTCGATTTCGTGTTGCCAACTTTTAAAATCTTACTAGGTGATAGACAAAATACATTGAACATTTTTTGAAATTATGAAAGAATTTTGCTTTTATTTATTTATTTATTTAATATACAGAGACACCAACAGAACACTGAACAACACAAACAAAAAAAAAACATGAAACAAAAAATAGAATCTCCAGTGCTCCAATAACAGGTATCTCCCGCATGGCTATTGTGCATAGTTAGGTATGTACAATCAACGTCTCCTGACCATTCATATTATAAAAAAGACATTACTTTGCACAGTTAAAAGAAAAGTTTAAAATACACATATACATATATGTAGGAAAACAGAAAGAAAACAAATGTTGAACTAATAAAATAAAACATAAAAAAAGAAGGAACAATTGAACCGAGACAAAAAAAAACAAATAGATTTTACCCAGCATATTTTAAAGGATAAAAATAAGCAATTTATCATAGATCAATTTCTATGAAATATGAACGTCATTGTCATTACATTAAATTGTCACAACGATTCAGACGCAACGTCTGAATCTACCAATACAATGACACTCCGACACGGCAGAATGTCACTGTATTGGCAGGTGCATACGCGAGTGCAATGTAACGACAGTCAATAAATAACGTCGCGGACAAAATCGCGAACTCGGCAACATGCCCGTCTAACTAGAATATTTTTAGTAAGACTTATAAGTTAATAATGTGTCGAATTTGCTGGTTTATATGTCGTACTATACACGTGTTAGTATTTTTTTATTTTTAAAACTATAAAAACTAAATAAAAACAAAACATACAATCAAGATACCAAATTATCCTAATACAAAAGTGGGGAGAAATGCGCAATACAAATCAACACCCACAGAGCCACACAACATCAGGGTGTCCCTATCACTAGATTTCCTCGAATCAAACGTTCAAAATTTTTTTAATCAAACTAGATTTCTTTTATAAATGTTCCGAAAAAGTACTCAGAGCCTGTTGAGTTATTACAGTATTATTTATAACAATGATTTTATGACTATTTTCTACTGTATAAATTAAAGTGCAGCGGCGCATAGGTCATAACGCTTACAGATAAACTTCATACAAACGTATAAGGCACTAAGCAATTGTTGAAAACTGTGTTTGTTTTCGAAGAAATACTTAAAAATTCATAAATTTTAAGATGATTGTTAATCACTATATACTTTCCTGTCTTTTTTTACCTATGTGATATTTTTTTGCTAATTAGTTATGTTTTTGTAAGCTGGAATGTTGAAAAAATCAGAAAAATAGTATGCAGAAAAACAAAATAAACAAAAAATTGTATTCAACATTTAAAACAGCTAAAAACGAATATTCTCGTCGAAGATTTCAAGTATTTCAGGTGAGTAGTTATTGAGATATGACGATTTAAATTTTGTTCGAAAATTGCGCCGCACTGAGGTGTTACATAAAGAGAAAAATTGAGGCCTGAATATTAGGCGAAAATATTAGTTGAAAAATAAATAAATAAGCCTAATATGGGCAGCATTGAGAGCTCATGACATACCAGAAGAATATGTGTATACCATAAATGACCTGTACATCAATATCAAAACACAAGTAAGCTGCACGTCGGGAATATCACAAGAGTTTCCAATTAGAGTGTGGGTACATCAAGGATGTCATCAGTCCACTTCTGTTCATAGTGGTCATGAATTACTTAAAACAACAAGACATGAAAGGTATCCTTAAGGCCATCCTTTTTGCAGATGATGTGGTACTGATATCAGATAACGCTAATGACCTACAGAACAGTATGGAAATATGGAGAAGGATTTTGGAGGACAATGGCTTAAAAATTATCAAAAAAAAAGACAGAATATCATTCGAAAACCCGAATGCTGAAACACCTCATTGCAGCTGATGGAGAACCATTGACAATCTGTGATTTGTTCAAATACCTGGGCTCTGTAATACACAAAGACGGGAAATGTGTCGCAGATATTGACCATAAAACGGGCATAGGATGGATGAAATTCAAATCAGTGCCTGGAATTCTGTGTGACCCAAAAATGCCTATAAAATAAAAAGGCAAAGTTTACCAAACAATTTTCAGACCTGCAATTATGTATGGCTCCGAATGCTGGTCAATGTATAATTCATATGCAAGGGCATCTTGAGACCACAGAAATGTGAATGCTTGGGTGGTCAATAGGAGTAGATTATTTAAAGATAAAATAACGAGATTACATATTTACGGTAGCCTGGGAGTCACTGACATAATCAGCAAGCTAGAAGAGCTACAGCTGAGATACCGTAAATAAGGCAATAAATATTAATCTTCCTTGTTTATCATCCAGAGGAAGAGAAAAGAACACCTGGATAAACAATTGCTCCAATATCCTACAAAGAAACAGCTTGCATGGAAGCGAAACCCAAAACCTCAGAGTATACAGCCTGAGGATGAAAAGAACTGACACCAATCTTAGCCAATACAGATAGTAGGTTGGGACAGTGCCAGGGAGAAGAAAAATTGAGGCCTGAGGTCTCCTCAATTCCCATATTTGTCTCTAAATATGAGTGCAAGTTTGGCTACTTGTAATCGCATTAGCCTTAAATCTCTTGACATTGTTTTTTGATAAAAAAAAAATCAATTAATTTTACCAAAATTGCAATTTATCTATATATTTCATAGATTCATCATTATGTCAAGTAATTTAGTAATAATTAATTTACAATTGAAAAATTCTTACAATTTCTATGACTTCCTTGCTTGTGGACGGTTTAGAATGAAATATTTTGTTGCTGTCAAAACTATTTGTTTTAACAATTACTTTTCTAGACTTTTGTGGCACAATTGCTTCTTCGGGAACACAATGTTTTCTCTTTGAGGTGTTATTACTAAAAGAGTCATCAATGATTGATTCGTCGTGACTCAAATCATCTGTTTTAGAATTTTGTTTCAATACCAATTCATCTTTTAGTTGTTTGATTTCATTCTCTGCATGCGACAAAGAATTTGTTAATAACCTGAAAAAAGACAATTTGAAATAATTGTGGATCCACCACTAAAATGATACAGGCAAATTATACACAATGAAAAAATATGTTATTTCTTTTGGAGGAATGAGCAGGATGGAGAAGTTAGTCACAAGTCCCAGTTATGATACTACAAAGACAAGATAAAAAGGCGATACAATTTCCAAAAAATATATTCATGGGCCGATGTCCTGGGTTCGATCTCCAGCAGATAGTTTTATTAAAATTTTATTCTCATGCAAATATTGCTTCTCTGGGCTGGAAATACTTGTTAGTTTGGAAGAATTTGCCATGTGGCAATAAATTCACCATTTACACAGGGTTCAAGAAAGTGTTTTTTATTATCATTATCATAAGACAATAATATTTATGAATACGGACATATTCCTGCTATCGATTATCAAGCAACGCAGTGCAGGCAACTTGGAAAAGATAAAAATAGATAGACAAAATTAAAGTAGCTACCGGAATAGTCTAAAGATTAGATTTTGGTAGATACTCATTATAGTTAGGTATAAATATTTTGTGTGGATATTAAGCTAAGGGCTCCTAGTTTTTTCTTGACCGTTTTTTCCTCTAAGGTGTATTATGAAATTTCCATTAAATAGGAAAATATCAAATACTCACTGGATTTGAGAAAGAAAATCTTTATTTTGCAAAGTAGATTTATTTAGTTGACTTTGTACACCCCTTAGTTGATCTTGCATCATTTTCTTTTTTGATTGAAGGTCGACAACAGTTCTAAAAATAAACATTGGTGTTTAATATTTTATAAAAACCTGAGCAAATACATAAAACGTCTACTTTAAAATATCAAATTTACTTTTATAGAGTTATAGGGCTTTATAATAAAATATTATACAGAAAATATAAATTCTTTCAGAAAAGATCCCAGTATCTTTATCATAAATCTTATCAGGACCAAAGTGGCACAAATAAAACAATTTTCCAGCACAATTTGAGGATGAAAAAATAAAAAGGTAACATGGTTTCTGGTGTCTGTTAATATAACACAGTAAGAATTATAACAGTAAAACAAAATAAGAATATTCTGTTTTTCTAACCTTTTAAGAACAACTATATAAACACTAAGTTGACGAACATCAGGAGAAGATTTAAGCATATCCTCAACTTCAGTCACAGTACCGTAGATAATTATTTCGAGTCTGAAAAAGAAAGAAAACATGTATGATGTTCTATTGTATATAAATTGAATATTTTTTTAATTGCATATACGCAAACATTGGATGTTTTCCCTTTCGGGAGTCAAATGATATTTTTATTGACAAACTTTTTTAACATCTCAATAGAGACAAAGTTGGGATATTATAGAAGAACCAGGAACTCAAGACACCTACCGGGCTCACGACCTGCCATCGGCTGGTTTACGTGATCCAGCGTGAACCACGTGAACTATGTCAGCCAGCCGATGACAAGTCGTAAACCCTCTAGGTGCCTCGAGTTCCTGGTTCTTCTACAATATCCCAACTTCGTTTGTCAATAAAAATTCTATTGTATATATTTATTTCATGTATTATGCATGTGAAAAATAAAAAATAATTGATACTGATTTTTTAAGTAAATATTGGTTCCCCGAACTGGAAGACAATTTCTAGTGTTAGAAAAGGACTGGCTTAATACTGAAAAAAATACATTTAATAAAATTTCATGTATAAAAAAAAATTACTCTTTAAGCGTGTCTATTTCATTTTGAAGCTTTTCATTTTCACTTCTCAGTTTTGTAATTTCTTTTGATTCCGCTTTTAAAAAATCAACTTGCTCTTTTAGTCCGTGTATGGCCGACTCTTTGGTTTTCAATTTTTCTTTTGTTGTTAGTAACACGTCACTGAAAACAAATAAATATAATTAGTGAATAAACCAAACTGTTGCTGAAATAAATCAATAATCAAAATTTAATCTCCTGTTCTGAGGTTTTTTTAAAACATGTCAGACAGTGAAATAAATCACAATAAATCATTATTTAATTTTATACAAATAATTCAGTAAGTTATTTGTATGAAATTAAATTACCATGACAAGGAACATGTTAAATATTAATTAAAATGCACCCAATAAAAAATTGCCTCAAGACAAATGTGATTTAAAAAAGTGATGAACAGTTGATGAGCAAATATCATATAATTTCTTAAACTCTTAACTCTGTTCTAAATGTTTGATTAATGATTTCTCGATAGACACATGAAGCAGGAATATATTTTTCTATAAAAGAAACTAAAATAAATATATTAATCTTTAACTACATTATCTAGTTTTGTGTGATTGCGGTTGTGGCTGAACAGCCACTATATGTATCAACCGCTGAGATGCCTATTCATTCAAATCGGTTACAATTTTAATGAAAAGATATCTCACACTCATATCCGTTATATATAGATGGATGAATGGATATGCTGTAATAGATGGATGAATATTTCAATAAAAGGATGACAAAATGGTTTAAAGAGATGACAAGAGACGTCATCTATTCTAAATGTCAATTATTATCAAAATAATAACTTAACACATACTCTGATTGACTGCACTGCTTTTGTAATTGTTTTATTTCATCTTGAAATTTGATAATCTGAGTATCTTTCTGTTTAATCTGAAACTCTGCATTGTCAAGTTTAGCTTGTAATGCACCAGCATCCAATGTTATTCCCTCTGTGTTTAGAAAGTTGAAATACACTCGAAAAATGTTTTTCTCTGTTGTTTTAGTTCGACATTGTGGACAAGTGCTGGACCTACAAAGGATAAAATATTTTTGATAAGCAAAATAGTCATGAGAGGATTTTCGTAGCCTCCTACCACACTCAATCGATAACGTTATAGAAGTTCTATTTTCATACTTCTGCCTATATTTCATACTTCTGCCACTAAGAGGCCAACCTCAAACGTGATGGCCCACCAAATCGAAGTTAGATCAAGTACTGACAAGCCGCTCAACATAATCCCAACTAATCATATTGGAACAAGTACTGACAAGCTGCTGACGGTGGGTTTCTTCCCACCCCTTAGTACTCATATTGACAAATTAACAGCATGTTTTATGAGTGACCGTCGAGCAAGACATTATTGCTACTTCCACCACTACCCGCTCCGCATATGGGGACTGTCAACGTCCCCTTCGCATAACGCTAGAATGAACAACAAAAAAATACAATGCATGGCATGAAGAGTATCTCATGGAGCCCTCTAGATTAGCGATCTCGGCACAATGGTGCAAAAAGAACAATCAGCAAGTGCAAGTTGAGGAGCAAGACATTAAGGCGTCTGCCTTGTTCTTTAATTAGTAAGAATAATTGAAGGCGACACCAACCTTTTTCCAATCCAAGGATGGGGCTGCGGCTACCCCCAACTTTACTGGCTAGGCCCCTATGGCCCCAACCTAGCCCCATAAGTGCAGTTTTTTTTATGTTAGCTTATATTGCTTCTCTGGTAACTAACAGGTACTATGTAAAGTATTAATCAAATACACCAGCTAATAACTAGTCGCCACATTCTTGAGACTTATGAATTTATCGTCTCACAGATCTAACATAATTAACAACCATACATATGTAGATCTATAACTAAGGTTTCTTTAAATTATATTTTATATTACTTCTCAGGCAACTAACAGGTACTATGTCAAACGTTAATTCAACACGCACCCAACAACAAGTTGCCACATTCTGTAGACTTACGACATTAATCGTCTCACAGATCCAGAATGAAGTCATAATAACAAACTGTCTCCTCCGGGAATCAAACCCAGGACCTTTGGTTCAATAGTCAGAAGTAACCTAATTAACTGAGCCACTAAAAGCTGACATATTGCTATTACTTTGAGCCATATTATATAAATTAAATAATGTTATGAAAATAAATAATTCTATCACATGATCATCAATGTTTGCATAGTAACTCTCAGAATAATTGTAACTGCCCATCATTGACAGAAGTCACATCATATAGGTATTTAGGACTTATCATTGACAAACACTTAAACTACAAAGAACACGTTGACTATGTTTGCAGTAAACTAAGAACTATGACAGCAATTTTCAACATAATAAGACCTAGATTAACCTTCTGCTCGGCCAGATTGCTGTACCTATATGGCCCTCTGTGATTCAGTAATATCATAATATGTATATGGAATATCGTCATATGGATTGGCATATAAATCTACTCTAAATAAGATTGAAAAGATACAAAGAAGACTACTAAAAATTATTATTACTAAAAAAATAGCAAAAAAGTTAAAAAGGAAAAATAAATGCCTTTTCGACCGATCTAAAGTATTGTCTCTTCAGAGGAGAGTGGAGTATAGCATTCTGGTTGAGCATTTTTTGAGACCTAAAGACAGACTACTAATAACACACGACAGACAAACTAGATCAGTGACCAACAAACTTTTACGTACAAACAAATTCAACAATGACTATGGACGTAGGACCGAAGATGTGCTGCTGCCCAAGGTCTGGAACCCCATGCCTGCCAGCTTGAAGCAGTGTGGATCCATCGAGGAATTCAAAAAGAAAGCCAAAGGATATATATTACACAAAAATCCTCGATGGTTGATCTAAGGGGTGAGCGCGGGTTGTTCCGGACTTTGTAGGAAAAATGTAGTATATAAATACATGTACAATATTAGTTTTTAATTGAAGTTTATATGTATATATGTGTATATATACGTATATACATATTTTTATATTTTTGCATATTATAAAATTGTTACAATTAAGATCACAGCCAAAAATCCCCTTAAGGGATTAGGCAAAATAACATGATAATTGTAATTATATTCTTTATTAATAAAATAAATAAAAAAAAAAAAAAATTTGTTTAAACTTTTATAGAAGAATACGTAAATCAGGAAACTACAGGGTTTACGACCTGTCATTGGCTAGTATACGTGATCACTTGAAGCAATTGTGCAAATAATGAGATATTTAATACGTCAAAAAAACATTGACTCCCGGCAGGAAAAAAATTCAATGCAATCATAAAAATATAAAATTTGTTTAAACCGTTTAGAGTTTTCGAAATAAAACTACATTTTTTTATAGACTAATATGTACTTGCATAAAATGTGCGCTGGATTGTGGCCACGTATATTATTGATGTCAATGGTGGTTGGAACAAATTCCATCTGGTAGTTGGAAGACATTGCCATTGGGCACTAAACTCATAAAAAGAATAACTAAGTACTTGTAAAGGGTGAAAGAAAGTGTTTAAAACAAATAAAAGTAACAAAATTTGAAAAGTTTCATTATAAAAATTATTAATGAATTGTGAATATTTGTGATATATAAAAAACAACACAATCATTTTTAAACTTAACAAAAAAAAGTATAAGAATAAAATGGTACCTTTCAATCCATTGTAACAAACATGTTTGATGAAATGCATGACCACACTTCGTTATGTAAATTTCATCACTAGGAGTGAAAAGGTCACTACAAATAATGCAGTTTACATTCATTTTGTACACCTGAAATAGAAAAATAATTATTATACTATACACTTCATAATCAGCATCAGCTACAGTCGGAAATCCACCTCACGAAAAGATTAACCCTCTAAAGAACAGACTACATATATATGTTTATCATAAGGAAGAAGAACCATGTTTACAGCCTGCCTAATATGTAATTACCGTTTGAATTCCAACAAATACAAGTTAGGTATCTCACCCTCACCTCAAATCTAAACATATTAGCTGTCAATCTATTGATACATATAGATTTTCATCTGGACATAGCAGGTAGACAGGGTAAATTTGTCATTTTAATTTAAAATAATTAGTAGTTAAGTAGTATACTTCTATATTATCTGTGTAGTAGTTGATGTTGTATGCTCTGAATATGTAATTACCCTTTTACATTCAGTTTTATCTGAGCCGAAAATTACTTCTGTTAACAATAATAAAAGAAAGATGAATGTGTTAATAAGATTATGAATAAACACGAAAACGTACCAGTTATCCTTAATTAATACAAAAACATTTCTTTATATTATTCATAACACTGAAATTAACAAAATAGCTTGGCTGGTGTATAATAGATATCACATAACAAGGAATATTATATCTATTGATTACAAATCACATAGATTAAATATTATTTCATAAGGAATGAAGAAAGGTGTCTTAATGTTGAAAATGAAAATTTAATTTTGAATGTTTTAAAACAAAAAGCAAACTTTACAGCACAGTTACAGAAACGTCACAGACAATTCCATAGAAAACTACTTTATTTGACGTTAATTAGAGAAACATAAATCTAGGTTGTTTTTAGTTTTTCTTTTATCCTGCTATCTGCGGTAAAGTCTGATATCTAGAGAAGGGCGGAGAAGAGTACTTGTCCCACGTTGGGAGCCAAATTGATATCTAGAGAAGGCGGAGAAAAATACTAGTCCAACGTTGGGACGCGAGATTGATATAAGGAGGCTGGGAAGAAATATATTGGTCCCATGTTGGGACGCGAAATTGATATCTAGAAAAAGGCGGAGAAGAGTACTTGTCCCACGTTGGGAGCCAAATTGATATCTAGAGAAGAAGGAGAAAAATACTCGTCGAAGGCCTGGGGGGCCGCTTTAATCCGTTCTTAGAATTAATAGAAGAAATACATTAGGCCAAAGTAAAATAATGGTTTTTGGGTTTCTTTGATATCATAATGCATGGAAATATATCGATCACAATACTCATGGAAATATCAAGTCACATCAAAACAAATGTGGGGAGCAGAATAAAATTTTAGCCCATACTTTATCAATAATGCATTGAATAAATTCAGACATATCGGTAAATAATTATTTTTATAGAAAATAAATATCACACTCGCGGACTCTGAAATAAAGCAGAAAAATTCATATAGTATCGAAGGGAACGACAACATCATATCTACAAACATGGTGAATCGATATAGAATCTCAACCCTAATTAAACGGTGATTCTGAGATCATAGTTGATGAATATGACTTCTTTCTACATAGCCAACACGGCGATTGCGCATCACATCTCTACAAAGACAGAGCTGTACATGTTACCTGGAAGCTTCACTTATGACGAACCAACACCCTAGACGACACGGAAAAAGGTTCGGGATTCTGGATGCGGCATCACTAATAAGTTGGCGCAATATTATAATGATTTTGGTGTGACGGTCGCCAACTTCCGATAGAGGCGGCACAAGAAGAAAAGATCTATATATGAACTTTCATTCTTGAAATAGTAGTAACCATAATCGCTTTATAGAAGCCTGTGATGACGGTATATCTTTTACTGTATCATCTAGAGATTAACAATGATCGAGTCTATGCTGGTGGCGCTGTAAGCCTCTTCTCTCTCTGCCAACTTCCCCTCTCCATACTGTCATTCCTCCAAATATTTTGTTTTTTTTTGCCGAAGACGTAATTTTGCCCAATTATTCAAATGTCAAAATACATTGCATCAATTTTGAAAATAAAACAAGTTGGGAAGCTTTAATTTAAACATAGATATTCTTTGCCGGAAGGAAGTTAGAAATGTCAAATAGTCTTTGTTATCTATGTTTTGAAAGGTATGTAAACATGGCGGAGTTTTGCTGCAGAATAATATGGTTTATAAACTGTTTTTGCGAAAATTTCTGTTAATTTCATCAAATTCATAAATCAAGTAAGTGTGTTTTAATTGTTAAATGCTTGATATTTCGTATTTTCTGCATTTGTGCATTGAAAACACGAGCAAAATCCATGTCATTTTTTGGCGAGATAAATTCACAATATCATTAAATCGTAATATTTCACGAGTTTTCGGTCTTTCCTACCGTCTATATTTATTATTTGTGTGAGTTATATGAGTAGTGAGCAGGTTTACTTGGTATAACTTTATTAATCATGTATCTGTACACGTAAATGTCAAAATGTAACCTGTCGAAAAATTTGTAATGTAAATTATTAATTTCGGGATTACGAATAAAACGAAGCAAAACTGAATGTATTGGATTTCATTGAGCATTTCAATTTAATATGGTTCGTGCTCTGGTTTATGGCCTGAATTTGATGATTATATACGTCCTGAAGATGACAGATTCCATGCCTTCTGATCCTATATTGTGCATACTGTCTATATATTATGTTCAACTAATGTTCGTAAACCAATATATATATAGTGTTTGATATTAAACATATATAATTTATCGATAAATATGAATCTATCTATTTATTTAATTGTGAATTAACTTATTTGTGGGCCGAATTTATTTGTGAATTTTCAAAATTATACTAAACCATAGTGAATCAGTTTCGGAGCAAACCGTCTCCTTCATCTAAACAAACTTACTGTAGTCAGTAATGGTGCCGACCGCCATGGCACAGTTGGTAAGCCGTTTGGTTTATTTGCGGGTGTCCTGGGTTTGATTCCCAACAGAGGAGAAATTTATTTAAATTCATTTCTCAGGCAAATGTTGTTTTACTGGGCTGGAAACACTGGTTAGTTGGAAGAAATTGCCATACGGCAATAAACTTGCTACTTGCGCAGGGTGCAAGGAAGTATTTATTATTATTATTACCCAACTAGCAAACAAGTTGTTTATATAAGAGTTATATGACTTCTAGTCTTATAGGAGTTTTATATTGGTTATTAACTAACTCTGTTCGTCGTATAAACATATATCTGACGGTTAAGTCGTCTAACTAAATAGTCTAATTACAACGTCCAATAAACATTTTTGCAGCATTATTATAAATAATAATGCTGCAAATGATATATAAAATGATAACATAATGGTCTTAATCAAAACGTTTACTTAACAAAGCTCTAAGTCATAAGAAGGTTTCAGTCATATAAAGGTTTTTATAAAGACAATATTGTCGTAATAAGGGTATTATTATAACATCTAAACAACTTATTGGTCTATAAACGTTTTAGAAAAAACTTTAATATCACGATTATATAGTGGTATTATGGATGATTTCAATATGACATAAATAAGTGTGACATTTTTATACCTTTTATCCAACAGTTGGTTTTATAAATGTAAAACACAAAAATTATAAAACATATAGTTATCGATGAACCTGTTATATTCCTTTTATTTGACAATATGTTTTATAGAAATTTAATACAGACTTTCATAAAACAAAATTAATTATTTTGTTTTATAGTAGTGTAGGGCTGCCATCACCTTAATTCTTGACGCTGGACAAAAACCCTTACTAACATGTTTGAAGTTACATGTTAGTAAGGGTAGCGTGCGTTTAAAAAGTTTTATATGTGAATTAAATTATTGGAAACCAAATATTTATTCACTTTGATTTTAATTTAAAGTGTCCTTTCAAGGCCACAGAAATATTTTTTTAGTTGGAAACTGGCCTACATCTCCACCATTAAGATCATAATTATTTTCGTGTTCTAAAAAACAATACATTTTGAGAAAATTTAAAAAAGGATTACATTAAAATATGGGAGATACACCACTATGATTTTGTTCCTATCAGAGGTTTCTTCTAATTTTTAGAGAATCCTAAAACTAGGGTAGGAATCAGGCTCTCAAAAAATTATTTTCTCTAGAAGGCAAAAATATACTATTCAGCCAAAATTACACTATGTCCCAAAATTATTATTGCTGGGGAGGGGGTATATTTTTTATGATAAATTTATGTTTTTAACTGAGAATTTTTTTGATATATCGAAAAACGCCGAAACACCCCCAACCAGATAATTTAATTTTCAATAAAAACATATACACTATCACTGTGCACCTTGAACTTTTCTTAACAATATTTGTAAGAATTGAATATCTTACTTATTCGGGAGAGAAAAAAGTACTGACCTCCAAACAATCCTATCCTGACATACATGTTTTGTATATAAAACAAATTATCTTAAATATATTCAATAATTTAGATGTTAGGGTTCATAGTTTGGTACATTTATATTTTTTTAATAAAAATGAATATGTTCTTGTTAAACAAGTACATATACATCTTCCTACGTTCCCTAAAATAAGCATATATGCTTGTGCTATAGGTGAACGATATAAACTAGGCAGGATTCGAACTCGCTTCGATTTGATTCGATTTATTTTTATTTATAACATAAATGGATTTTTACATATTCTTTCACTATACACATACTATCACCATCGACAGTTGGATGTCATGTGTTAAATGCAACTAGTTATACTATGAATACCAACCCTGCCAAAACAAACAACAATGGCGCTAGATCGCTTTACTTGACTAAATTTATATAATAACAGTTGACCAATGACTTGTACTACAATGGCTGACCTTAAAGGTATAAAATGTTTTCCAAATATTATTTTAAAAAGATGAAATTGTGAATATTCATGGAGGGCAACAATAAATAACTAAATATTATCATATACAATACCAATTAAGTGACATTCCCATATAAATCTAGACATTTTCCAGTCTTTGCCATCTACTCCATGAAGATTCAATATTCATTTCAATAATAAACCATTTAAACTTACCTTGTCAATTCTTTATCCAATTTTTGTCACAAAAACCACAAAAAATTTTGTGAACCGAAAGGAATAAAAATAACATGTTTTAGAAATAAACATTGTGTAAAGGTTATATTAAATCTTTTATAAAACATAATAGTCAGTTTTCAAACCTTTATACAACTTTTTGTCGTGTAAAAGTTTTCCCTGTACTCTTTATACAACGTTTTGGTAATTCTTTAACCTTTATACTATTTTTAATTAACTATTTTTGTCATGTAAACTTTTATCTAACCATTACACGACCAATAGGTCTTATAAATTGCGCCATTTTCGTCTTTTATAGCCGTTCATTTTAAGGTCATACAACCAGACCAGAAGTTGTATGCAAAACGTTTACTCAACTTTAATACGACTTTATTTTGCTAGTTGGGTAATCTGTCTGTAGTAAATATAAATTTGCAGTGTATTATGTTGTAGGCGGTGTGATAGGATGAGATGGGCTTGGTGGGTGCGCTAGTGTTGGCATGCAGAGGGAGGGTGAGGTGGCGTGCGCGCGCTCGGTGAGCGAGCTGTACGCGGCCGACGAGGTGGAGCTGCTGCTGGAGGAGCTGAGGGGGCTGGAGCGGCCGCCGGACGACGCTCAAGACTTTGAGATTGCCGGCAGCCAGACGGGCGGCGCTCCACAGCCGACGCCCGCCTCGGTGCACTCCTGGGACAGCCACCCGCACTATCGCAGGACCCCGCCGCTGCCGCCTGCGAGGATAGCGCCAATATACTGCGACTACTACCATCTATTTACCTCTGTGGGGGCGCTCAGATTTATTGTTGCGGTGAGTACATAATCATTCAACAATCCCAAAATTGAAGAGTATGAGATCAAGCTGAAAATCCTAGGATTTACATCTTTGTTAGACAGAAGAGAGAATAGCGCTAAGTTTTCGATTTGCCTCAGTTCAGGTGGTAGTTTATTCCACGAGGCTGGTCCAGCCACAGCAAAAGCACGATCACCGAAGGATGTAGTGTTGACTCTATTTATTTCAGTTAACTTGCCAATCATGGATGTGGTGGCTGACGGAAGTGTTTGATCACTATGACTACTTTAGAGAACCCTCCACCACCCGGACTTGCTCTAGGAGATGAAGTCTAGTTTTCGAGTCCACACATGGCCAGATAATTTATAGGTGTTAGTGCACGTTTTACTTTGTGTGGTGTAAAATGCCTCCGTCATAACAGAAACTAAAGCCAACCCACCTGAAATTTACTTATATAAAATTAAAAATGAATTAATGTTTAGTTAAGTTTTTATTTGTATAATACAACATATACCGAAAAAAAAACACAATCACAAGATACAGAAAAAGATATATAATAAAAAAACATTATTGCCCTTTACCAGAGTGCAAGGTGTAAAGGAGACATTTGAAAACAGAAGAAACTAAATTTATACCTACACAATTATTGCATGTAAAATTTAATTTGTTATAAATTTTTGTATTCAGGTTTGTTCTTTATGCTGCGTCTGTTTGGAGTATGCGGCCGGTGGATCAGAGCTGTGGCTGCTACCGGACGCTGGGAGGCTAAGGTTACTGCTGGCAACTGGTTTATTTTCCCTAATGGTTACCTCAGCTTTGCTATTTCTGGACATATCCAGGCTTGTACAAATTTTCCCATTCAATTGGGCCAAGTTGGTGAGTTTTACATTCATAAAATACAGTGGACCCTCAGTAATATGGCAATCTCTGTAGTCCGACATGCCACTTCTATACAGACATAGATGGGGCAATGCCTCAATAATGGGTGTTTGAACAGGTTGCAACTTGTTTGTGCATCATGGCTTAATGCGTGCTGTGTATTGTCTCAGTTTGTTATCATAATTTATCGCATTACAAAATACTCTTAAATATTCTGGACTACAAGAGTTCAGAGGCAGCACTCTATAGTTTGACAAATCGGATAATCCGCCATCATGCAAAACTTTTGTTAGATTACTGCGGGTCTGCTGTAATTAATTTGATAATTTCCTTTTTTTTTTTCATGAATATTTTACTGCATCCTGTGCAAGTTTTGTGTTTATTGATAAACGACAATTTCCTACTAATCAGTGCCCCAGCCCAAAGAAGCAGTAATTGTGTGAGGAATAATTTTAAATAAATTTCTCCCCTGGCGATCTATACTATCAGTCACTGAAATATTTTCAAAATCATAGCTTATACTAGATTGATGGAAATTGAATGTCCCAACACTGCAACCATTTACATTCTATTGTGCTCTATATAAATACTAGATACCTTTATCTGTAAATGTCGGTATAATTCAGCAATAACTTTATCAAAATATAAAATACTAGATAATTGTGAAATTTTCATCTTAGCTATTGAACAGCTCTGAGACTTTTGAACTTCATAGATATTCTGGTAAACATAAAAAGACGAAATTTTTTCTTTTATTTAGGTACAACTGATAGTCAGACTTTACCGTTTTTTACCAGATTATATAAATGTGATTCAACTGTTTAAATTATTTTTTTATATAGAATGCATGGGTATACATATGCATCGGATCAATGTACGTAATAGCCTCATCATTGGCCCTGGCTTCTTCCTTAAGTGATGACTATTGGTGGGTCGCTCCCGATAGTACTAATATGATGATTTCTGCTGCTGTAAGTATCAATTTATATATCTTTCTACTTACCCGACATCATCATTACAAACCGTAATACTAATTATAACAAGAAAATACTAGAACCACAGAATAAAGTATATACATATGTAGCTGACATAAGCTATGATTTTAGGCCAGGGTATTGGTACATACGGAACGGGGGAATTCCAAACACATTCAATGTTTAAATATAAATGACACATTCATATAGCAGTAGATTCATTTGCTTTTCGAAATTTAAATTCCTTTCTTAATCAATTTTCATTCTGAACCATTTGTATATGTTTATATTTTTGCATATGTATCCCGTTCCTCGGCACAGGCATTGAATGTTTTTTGAAAAGGGATAAGAAAAAGTATTTTTCTGTATTTAATTTGTTATTTTATATGTAGGTATGTTGTATTGAAATAAATCATCATAGGATCAGGATTCTATAATATCAGGATATTATAGAACTCCATACAATAATTATATCCATGATAATAATATGAGTAATCATAAGGGTTTTGATTTCACCGTTTGACCGGACTTGCCTCCCAGAATTGATTCCCGGTGTCTGGATTTGTGAGACAAGCAACATAATAATGTGGCAAATTGTTATTGGGTGTGTGTTTATTTAGTGATATTTGATATAGTATCTGCTATTGCTCTAGAAACGAAAAATACAAAATAAATAATATGATTTTTTTTTCAAAAATTTGATTTTGTTATTATTTTTATTACTTTGTTTTTACCGCATTTATTATAGTTTTAGCAAATGGTTTTAGGTACTCATTTAATTATCAATTTATAATTAATTATTCAATCTTATTTAATCAATTGAATAATTATCATAACTGAATAATTATTATTTTATTATTACGTAAATAATTTGATAATAATATTTTTTTCAGTCGTTTGGACTCATAGCCGGTCTTGTGAGTGGGCTGATTGCGGTGATATACTGCTACCGACGTCCCCCGCCCAACAGTGACTCTGCCCTTTTGGGGCAGACTCCCTCGCCCAGCCCCACGCCCCCTCACTCACCGTCTCCAAGGGGCACCACCCGATACCTTCCCGTGCCTCTGGAGCCTGAACCCATACCATGCACTTCCAAAACCCCCTTATAGTGATATGCTGCAGGAATGATGCAGCCTTTATATGGCTAACTTCATTGCCAACACAACAGACACAGATGTAGATTTATTATTATTTAATGGATTTGATAATGAAAATACTTCCAAAAATAATCCTTATGGATCACAGTTAAAAATCAATAATTCACAGCTTACACTTGAAACATGTAAGGTATTAACATTATTAAATTCAAGTTTGTTAACTTAATGAATTAATAGTGTTAATACTTGTTTATTATCACAATTTATTTAGATTCGTTATGTCAATCTTTTTCAATTAGTTTTATATAATATATGTATTATCATATTATTATCTTGTATAATACTAAAACATTGAATTATTTATTTATTTATACAATCTCAATATTTGTTACATTAGTTATAAATACAATCCCGATCTCACTATGACTACACCTGTTTCGAGGTTTGAAATTAATTATAATTTTGATTTTTTGCCAGCATTAATACTGATAAAAAAAATTTAGGTGACAGATGTTATTTTCTTTTTTTGACAAAAAATTTCAAGGTATAATTAAATATTCTGTTAAAAAAATGCATGGTATAGAAATTATGTATATATGTAATTATCTGACTCATTTTTTTTATAATACTTTCTGGACTCTTTAAAGGAATAAATACAATTCTTCATTTTTTTTAATATCATGTCAATATTTTGTAAAAACAGTGAAATTACAAATATTTGTAACAGGTACAAGATATATTCCACGGGAGATTCGTGACTTCCTTATTCTTCTACCAACTTCTTTGTTAATTATTATATTTCATTTATGTCCAATTCAAAGTGGACAAATTTAAACTGAAATGTACCATATTACCATATGAATTATGCAAGTGTTGTTCAAAAAAACAACCGTTTCATTTATATTGAGTGATCACATGTTCTTTTGACAAAATACTGACAATTTTACTTTTTTTTTTCAATTATACTATCTACTTTAGTCATATTTTTTTATTATTTTAGCTATCATAATTTTTGTTATCTGTGTCTTGTAGTGTTGGACGTAAATGGACGGTATTAAGTAGTGTCACACATTGAGACAGTTCATATTATATATAAATTTATATAAACTGTAATGCTGTTAGAGCAGTAGTTAATGTCGTCATATCAACAGAGTGTTAATAATAGAAACTCTGATTTTACTGTTGAAGATGACCCTTATTAGTGCATAGTAAATCGAGTTATATACTAGACAAGACTCTTTTGTATGTGTGTGAATTAAATAAGATTTATTCATGATTAATTATATATCTAAGGACAAAATAATTTAATAATTTCTTTTTCGTACTGTGTTTTTTTTTTAGCGGTGAGTATGAAGGACATCGACGAGTGATAGTTATACGCTCTAGTCGATTAATGGTGATAATTATAGATAGATCATTGGTTAAATTATATGTCAAGGTGTAATAATTGATAACAAAGCTGACCATCAATAAAAAATTTTGGTTCGTGCATTTCAAATGTATCGTGTTTTATGTTTGTAATTAATAATGGTCTATTTTTTCGTTGGATGCTTCATCTGCATGATGTAAACATAGTGAAAAGCTAAGATCTTAGCTTTTTAAAAATTATCCTGTTTAATTCATTCTTTACCTCAAATATTATACTTACTATTTTTATAGACCTACCAGAGATCTCATATTTGTACCAAAGATTTGTTTTTTGTGTCTATTTCATTGCTTTTTTGACAGTGTTGAAAATATTTTGTATACTGAATGTTCAAATGTTGTTAAAGGTAAACTTTCTAGTGCAAAATAATGAAAAAAAAACTATTTTTTTACATAGATAATTCATACTTTTTTGGGAATAACACTAGTCAGTCGATTTGTTTCTCTCTGAAAATATACACGTCTTTCTGTGAAAGCGTTGCAATATTCGGTTTCTATTGTTAAAATATCTGTTTTACAATATTTATTTTTATCAAAATATTTCTTAAGATTATGTGATTTAATATTCTCAGTCTTATTCATAATAACTTATCAATTTAGCTTTACGAGGCGGTCTCAGAAGTACCTGGCCTGACATAGGTGGCATTACTTGTTTAAAAATAATGACTTTGCTAGAAAGTACCAACCTTATAAAGCTTAAGTTTAAAGTTTGACGACGCAACTTTGTTCAGTATTTATTTGACAGCCATCAATATTGAATGCTCTCAGATAATTTGCAAGCATAGAAAAAAATGGTCATCGGTATGTGATACAATATCTTCATTTGAAAGTCCTCAATCCAACCTGCTCCTTCATCTACTATGATAAAATATTAGGTGGCAGAGTTTAGATGAGGCTGTACAAGCTACCAAGATGAACATCGCAGTGGTCGACCAAAAGCGATGACCACACCAGAAATGGTGAAGAAAATGATATTGGATAACCCTTGACTGAAAGTGCACAAGCTAGCAGAAGGCATATCAAAAAGTGCTGTACATAGCATAATGGCTGAAAATTTTTTCATAAGAAAGCCTCGCCCAGGATGGGTGCTGCGATTACTCACAATGGAACAAAAACAGCATCAGCAAAATGTTTCAATTGATGAAATTTCACAATAACAAATTAGAGTTTTTACTATGGTTTGTAATCATGGAAATGTGCGTCCATCACTACACACCTGAGACAAAGGAACAGTCAAAACAATGGATTGAAAGAGGAGAATTCGGTTCCAAAGAAGGCGAAGACAGTTCCATCTACTTGCAAGGTTGGTGTTTTATCTCATATTCATCTGATGGTATAAGAGATTAGAGAATTCTATTTTTTATTCTTTGAAATATTGAGAAATATCCAAATCACAATATAAAATAAATCTATGGGGTATAGCATTGCCAGTTGAAACAATAATATAATGGTTACTTTTTGTTGTAATAATTATGAAAAATGATGACTAAAAAAGGCTAATAATCACAGATCAATAATCTATAGACATGATAAAAACAAAATTTCCACCAAATATTTTGGTGGTGGTATGTACCTATAAAAAAAAGATTTATACTTAAATATTGGATGTGTTTGGGATATTATGAATAAGACTGTTTTAGTAAAAAAGCACAAAAAAACATATGCTATTTTAAGTTTAATATTGTATATATTTATGCTGAAAAGTAAGTATGTTTCCTAGATTGTGTTCCGAAATTTCATATAAGTTTGTAGAATTTTTCTTAAAATATTTTTCTACATTCTACTGAGAGACTGTATCTGTGTATATTATAATAGATTTTATTTTGAACCCCCAGTGATTTTAATATTTTGCAAATCGAGGTGTTCTTATATATTATATTTAATTAAGGTTATTCCCCAAAAAGAAGACATGAAATGTTTAGTTTTTTAATATACTTAATTAGAATTTAGAAAGATAATACAAAAAGCCTTGGAGACAAGACTTGTAGTTGATTGTTTCATAAGGTAAATGAAAATATTACTTTTGTAATAACATAATTACATATTCTAATAATAATCCTTTATTTTGTTCCTAGTTTATCTTATTTTATCGCTGATAAGCATGCTGAACATTATTTATTTATTTATGTAATGCATTTAAGATACAATCAACTTTGTATTTTATTTATATCCATCAGACCCTTAAGATAAAGCAATTTATAATTCAGTAAAACTTCAAATTTATGTTTCTAGAAAGCCAAAGAATAAAGTCCAGATACTAAACATATCAAAGGATTAAACAATAAACATTAATGAAACAAATACATACATATATGAAACTGAATGAAATGATAACTAAGGATTATGCTCTCAGTAAATTACTATACTACAATAAACATTGTTGAAATAAATTTATGAAGCTGAATGAAATGATAACTAAAACACTGAAGTGACAAAATGAGTGTGTGACAGAGTAAGAAAAGAGTTTGGCCACATATAACATATAAAGAATGTATGATAAACGACATGAGTCGCAGAGGAAAGAGCCAACATTTTGATCCTGAAAGAAGGAAACATAAAGAGTGAATATTAGAAGAGCTTGTATGAATGCAACTGAAGCAAATTATGTATTTCAAGAGAATTGTGTAGGGTTTGATTCTCTTTGATTACACGGTGTATTGATGTGTAAAAAAAGATTTTTAGACATTTTAGATCTTTTGGTAAAATTCGTAAAAAAATATTACTTTATAACTGTAAAAGTAATCTATAAATTAAATTACAAATTGAATGTATCTTTGAGTGTAAAATACAATAAATATATATCGATACTGGAAATGTGAATATACTTCAAACAGAAAGTCTTTCTTCCCTTTTGACATAAATATCAACTATTGTGAATCCAGTATCGATATATATATATTATAAATACAATCCTATATGTATATTTATCATTGTATAATTATTACTAATTTTGTGATTTTAATTTTCAAGACTGTTTTATAATTTATTATTACTTTTAAGCTACATGTTACCGTTTTGCTCTTTTGGCATTAATTTATTTATTTAATTTGACATTTATTCATAGATTATCTCTATTAAACCTAGTCACACATTTTATCGGTAGCAATTTGAAATTATATTTTTATAACCTTAATTTTAAGTCTCCCTAAAACCTTCTTCATACCCAAAGGTTCATTCAAGTGTTCAAGTAGAATTTCTATTACATAGCAAATTTCTACTTAACAGCACAAATTTTATATTATATGTATAAAGTTTGTAATGTTGTTTATGTGAAACCTGTATTTGTAGATTTGGTAATGAAATATAATAGTGTATATTATTGGTTCATCATGTATCTGAACGATCTGCGGACGGTTTAAAAGTGAATATTATATTAAAATGGCTATTGTTTATAAATATATGATGAAATCAATTTTTTTTTTTTTTTCAAATAACTATTTACAAACCGTTCAGTTTCTGTGCGGGGGGCACAGCCGAAGAGAAATTTATTTAAATTCATTTCTCAAAGCAAATATTGCTTCTCTGGGCTGGAAACTCTGTTAGTTGGAAGAAATTGCCATACGGCAATAAACTCGCCACTTGCGCAGGGTGCAAGGAAGTGTTTATTATTATTATTATTAAAATATGAATTTTAAACTTACTACTGTACCTGGAAGTTAGTTTGATTGATGACACATAATGCTCTACAACTATGTATGTGAATTTGAGTGAGTGCGTGCAAGTATGCCTATAGTATCAATCATTTAATTTTGTATTTGAGGTTTTATTTGTTTCCATTCTCAGGTATCTATAACTGTCAGTTTCACGTAATAAAAAAATGTAAGGATCTAGTTGTTTAATTTTTTATTTTAATAATACTATCCTTATTATGCGTTCAAAAAATATTCTTCTTCCTTTTCATAGATCCGAAGATCTGTTTGTACCGCTATTCAAAAAATATTATACATGAATATTTTAACCATTGGTCTAAATATTATACATGAATATTTTAACCATTGGTCTAAATATTTTCATTTACATTTAATAAATAATTTTGGTCTATAGATGATTATTTTCCTCTCTTTTTCCAAATTTAGTTTAGTTTACATCATCTGTTTGTGTTACTAACTTCAGACTTACCCTTGTAGTGTCAATACTGTGACTTGCAACTAATCTCCAGATATAAGTTAAATTTACATCATCTGCTTGTGTTACTAACTTCAGACTTACCCTTGTAGTGTCAATACTGTGACTTGCAACTAATCTCCAGATATAAGTTAAATTCCTTTTAATTTTTGGGTTCTATTCTTTTTATTCTTCCCGAGTATTGCATCTCAATTTTGAACCAATTTCTAAAAATTATTTACAATAAGCCATAATATAATATAAAATCATTTCCAAACTGTTCAGGATCAGTTTTCTTATGTAAATATACAAATATTCTGTTTAATTTTAAATGGTAGATTTAAGAACATACATAAAATATTACATACATTATTTATCCAAGTCAAACAAACTGTATTGTCATTTTTAAGAGGAAACAATTAATTTAGGATTATTTTATGTATCAGAATAATTTAACACAAATTGTATTTTATTTATTTGTTTGGACAATATTGTATATATTTTAAATATGTAAAATTTCAGTGCCAAACCACAGATCAAAGCGTGTTGTAAAAAAAACGTCTATGGCATTTATATTCTCCTTCTAGCTATAAGAACTGGAGGCACTAAATAAAAATTATATTTATTTGATTATTTTTTACAATGTGTAATAAATTATTGGCGTGTTTGATTTTGAAATAAATATTTACAGAAAGAATACAATCTTCAAATAAGGGTAATAGTGTTAATCACATAGTTTTCTACCCTTGTATTTATTCAACTTTTATAAAAATAATATGGGATATTATTAAATCAAGTATGCTATTTCATTTCTGTTTACATCAGTTTAATTTGGTTTTCAACATTAGAACTATTTGAAAACACATACATGAACTTTATGTGTACATACATTAAAAATGTATTGTTCAATTAAAATTATTTAGTTATTTATTTAACAAGAAAGACATTTTTTTGTTTAATTATTGACATTTAAAAGTATCCGACAATATTCTAACTATCCTCTGATTGTCAGTTTCTGTGTTTAAAATTATTTATCAATTGAAGGTACACTAGCAATAAGATGAATATTTGACAAATGAATGGAATGAAGTCTTACTATGAGTATTACCAATTCGATATTTTGAACTTGTGTTGGTACATCAAAAAGACAATTTGAATACTGTCAGTGCGTAAAATGATTTGTATTTATAGTACCTATTTATTTTTAAAAATAAATAACGTGAAACAGTTGAACATCTTTTGTAGGTACAGTATAGTTGTACAAATGAGTTGCACTCTTGAAATTTAATAATATCCTATAAAATAAACATACAATCACTAAATGGTACCATTAGTTATATGTACGTACCTATGTGTATTCTGTTAGTGTTATAAAAGTATAGGAAAATAAAGTGCTTATTGAAATGACCAAACTATTATAAATAATTTATTTAACAGTTATACTATAAGCTGCCCATTGATATTATATTTTGTTTATTTTTATTGATTACATTCCTGCCATTATATTGCTCAAATATAATTTTAGGTGTTATTTTAGTTGTATGATTTATAATTATTTCAATCTTATTTATTTGCATTTGACACTACAAGGTCTCATTCCCAACGTGTATGTATTGATGTAACTAATTATTAAATATTAAATTTGCTAAAATTGAAAAAGTATACTAGGGTTAAACTTTTTTTATTAGCCAGGACTGTTCTACATAATTATTGAATTTACACAATATTCTGAGAAATATTTATCAAAGTCATATTTACGTATCAACTATTTCAATAACATCATGTTTTTATAACCGTCAGCCTTTGTGACTCAGTTGATCTGTCCTGGGTTCAATTCCAGGTGGAGGCGCAGTTTTTAACTGTATTTTCAGTCTGGATCTGAGACGATTAATATTGTAAGTCTCCAGAATGTGACAACTTGTTATTGGATGCGTGTTAAATTAATATTTGAGATAGTGTCTGTTAGTTGCTCGAGAAGTGATAAAAAAAAATAACCTAATGTTATGGTATAGAAGGGAGGATTTTATTAAGTGGTTATTTATAATCTAAGTAACTACTGTACATTTTCCCTCTTGTCTTATCATAATTTTATGTTTTTAGTGATTTGTTTTATTTCACGAGTGATATTAAAGGCAAAATATAACCAGTTTTATTGATTAACCCTAAAAATTCACATACAACAATTTCTTCCAGCTTAATGTTGTACAAAGCTTGCTGTTATGTATTGATGTGTACTACGTTTAGGGTTCCATGTCATATTACCTTCATGGTTCCATGTGTGAAATTGCAACTTTGTAAGAAATAATTGAAAAATTAAATGTGGCCAACATTTTTCTAATATGTGTGTGCTTTATTTCAAAGAATTGAAAAATACATATTTGATTCAATCTATGTAGAGTAAAAATAATACATTATGATTTTAAATAATTTACTAATCAATGTACTTATTTTCTTTTACCAACCGTAATATTTAATAATAACTGGCATTCAGGACCACATTTCACTTATATTGAGTTTTATGATTGATTGAACTGCAGTAAATATTTATATTTTTGTATTAAATAATCCTTATATATGTTTTTTTAGAAAGTTTTCTTTTTTATGCATATTTTGTATACTTTCTTTATTGTCAACGCTTAAATGATGCAGAAACATGGAATAAGACTTGTGAAAAATACTTTTCTTTTAATCCATTATTTTATAATTCTTTTGAAAGATCAGACAACCCCAAAGATATTTGTCAAAGATAAATTATTATTGAAGATGTTTTGATGACAATATTTAGATGTTTAATGGATAATTAATTGTTGGATTTACGTATGGAAAAGATTGTATCTTAACATATCTATTCAAAATAACTATATACATACTACATATTATATATATTAGTTTTCAATTTAATATATTATGTATATTTATATATTATATGTATGTATTATTATCAAACACATGTACTCATAGAATGATAATATCTACATTGTCAAAATTAAATGTCAAACTTGTTAGATAATGAAAAAATCAAATGAACCGTTTGAATTTTTTTGCGACTTCTGTAAATTTTTCATTGTCCCGGAGTTTAATTTGTCATTTTTTTCATTGTGAAACTTTGGATTACTGTGAAACTTTGGATTACTAAGCTTGGAGAAATATGCAATAAAGAAAAATTAAATATCAATGAATATTTAAAAAATACGTCGACCACAATAGATCATGAATAGTCTATAGTGCATCTACATAATTACTATTAGTCCTACTCTCAGTTAATAATTAGTCCAAAAACTTTTTTTCTTCATCTCCAAAACATTCACTGCAACAACAGAAAAATAATAAAATTAATTCGGAGCAATAATTAAAACTGATGAAATATTTTATTTAAAATTGGACTGGAATGAAAAAAAATAATAGTTGAACACTCTGACTCACCAAAACTCAACGATAATATTAATACTGAACATTCAAGACCCATTGTTCTAATTCTTGTGTTATTTTTGTGATCCGCAAACAGGACGTTTTAAAAACTGTTTCATAGATGAATGCTTAGTAATCTAGAGTTAATGAATGATTATAATCTTAACAATATTTTGGATTGTGAGTATTATTGTATAAGAAATTTCAGATATTTGTATAACTTGGATTGAATTTGTATGTTTTCACTATCAAGTGATTTTATCCTAATTATGGTTGTATTTGGAGCGAGATTTGAGTAAGAGAAATTTATGACAGGTATAATTTGTGTATATACATATATATTACATACATATTATATTTACCATTTATATGTTAGTAATTGTTTGAAAATGTAATTTAGCTTCTAAATATTTTATCTATGTATACAATTTTATAGCATTTTTTCCATATCATCCTAATATTTTCTTACATAATATAGAATAATGTATTATTTGTGCTTATTTTTATTTTAATACTTCATTGTGGATAATATCCAATTTTAAGATTGAGAACCAATAAATAATTTTTTGATCATTGAATTCTTGATTCATTCAACCTATCATTCAAAATTCACACCACTTATTTGTGGATTAGTTAAAAATATACTCAAATGTTTGTGGATTAGTTAGAAAAAATATAACTATACTCAAATGTTTGTGGATTAGTTAGAAAAAAAACCAACTATACTCAAATGTTTGTGGATTAGCTAGAAAAAAAACATCATCAATACCTTAGTTTTAATAGGCAACTAGTCCGAAAATCGTTACCACAGAAATCATAAAAAATAATAAAAGAAACATCCCTTGAAAATGGTGATAAGTAGGATTTTTTCCTATTGATTCTAACAGATAAAACAAGTTTTTTAATTATTAAAAAGAAGGCTACGACTATTTACACGACTCAACCATAGACGAAAACCAAAAATAACCACAGAAAACGCAGATAAATCAAGTTATAAAAATATTTACCTTTGTTTATACTTTGTTATAATTGTAGATCTCGATGAAAAAATGATTTATAAAATTAAGTAAATGTAATAAGATGCCAATATTATTTATTTTTTCTTCAAGTTGGTTTCCATGATGCATTTTTATGACCATTGAAAAAATGACAAAGGTAAATATTTTGATTTATCTGCGCTTTCTATGGTTATAAATGACCTAAAAACATAGACGAAGTTAGAAAATTTGTCGTGTAAATAGACACTTTTTGGCGGGAAAACGCTTTTCCCGCCAATTCCGCTCGTAAAAATAGTGGCACCGTAAAAAGAAACAATATAATGATTATTAGAAGGAAAAAGAAATTGCCATTTTCGACTTGTTGCTCTTTTAAATATGGGTATCGAGCTTTGAGGCTATAAGTATTTTGGATCAGCCTCAAATTTCGAAGTTACATATGTGTCAATGTAGCATAATTGTTAAAGTAATTTTAAATTTGATTCTTTGTAAGAGATTATTGATAAACAAGATAAGGTTATATGTATAAGATAAGGAGGAAGGCAAGGTTGTGTACTATCACTAACTTTTCTATCTGCTTTATCTTAAATGTTATACACAAGTGTCTTAAATGCATCATGATACAGATGACACTGAAAGATGGGAACATAATTTTTTTTAATGTCGCTACTTCCACCACCACCCGCTCTGCATATGGGGACAGTCAACGGCCCCTTCGCAGAACGCTAGAATGAACAACAAAAAAAAACAATGCATGGCATGAAGAGTAGCTCATGGAGCCCTCTAGATTAGCAATCTCGGCACCGTGGTGCAAAAAGAACAATCAGCAAGTGCAAGTCGAGATTCACACCTGCGGACTGTCGGTGACTTCGAGATCCATATATATAGGGCATCAGAGAAGTGACAAAGATCTCTGGAAACAAATTAGTGAGAATCTTCGGATAATAATGCACCGTATCTATGGCAAAAACGTTTGAAGGCTTTATAATTGTTCTTCGAGATCACTAAGTCCGCATGTCCAATGGGACCTTGAAGAGGCCCACGGACAGCAACGAGGAGCTCCGATCTGTAAGAGGACACTATTGGGTGGGAACACTCCCAAAGGATGTGATCCGAAGATTGGTCCGGACATTGACAAAACTGACAAGAGGAAGAGGGAGCAATGTTGAAGCGATGAAGATAGCTTTTAAAGTTACCGTGTCCTGTGAGAAATTGAGAAGTCCAAAAGTTTGGAACAACCCAAGGAGATTTCAGTCGCGACCTCACGTCAGGAAAAAATAAAAAGCTAACTCTACCAACTAGACAGGTCATCCAGCGGTTTTGCCAAATATTTAGTAGAGTGTTGCTCACGTTTCTCTTAATTGAGCTTCGAGATGTTCGACTCTCAGGGGGGTGAAAAGAAGTGTAAAAAATTTAAATAATAGAGGAATGTGTATGGAACCATGGAACACAGACAAAAACAAAAGAAAAAATTGTGTCCAGGAGAGCAAGTCCGTTCAAACGGCCGAATGAAAGCCCTCCATTTAGATACTCAATTTTTTTAATTTTCTATACACAATACTCTTGCTGCTTAGTTTTATAACGTAGGTTACCACCACAATATGGGTTACTATGGAACGGGACTCGCCCTACTGAGAGATTTTGGCAGACTTTTCTATGTTGGACTATGTTGTAATCATCATAAAAATTTGAACTTGAATATAGGTAGGTACTTTGAAAACTTAAGTAGAATTTGTAATTTTTTACAACAAATAAATTTTTCACAATTTATTTATCTAATCTTGATAAGATAATATATTTGATATAAATTTTAATTATAGAAGAAGATTGCACTATTTCAGTTAACCATAGATCTGTGTACATATATTTAATATAATAAATTGTGTTGTGTCAATAATAATAATGAATCGTCAAATGTCCACCCATGACGAGGCTTTAAGAAAAAAGTTTTCAGGACATCGGTTTGTTTTGTCGCCAGTCGGGATATGTAAACTATTGGGAATAGTATGTTTTTGTTTGATAAATATTACATTTGTATACTTACTATTTGAAAACATAATACTTATTCACATTGCAGAGTAATTATTGTCATACATGTTTAGTGTTTGCACTGATGTATACTCGCTTTAAAAAATCAGGAAATTTTAATGACTGTTACTCAGCAAAACTCTGGAATAAACTATTAATTGAATTTTTGTACAGCAAAACGCAGATAGACAGATATTCTGCGATGACAATCTTAACCTGAAACCAACAACGGCTGGTTAAAAGTTACATATGGTCAGTCCTACTGTACGGAATGGAATCGTGGACTCTCAAAGTGAGTACCATGAACCAGCTGGAGGCGTTCGAGATGTGGATACACTGGAGAATGCTCCGGATACCCTATGCTCCGGATTTGGTCAGCAACACAATAGTTCTTCAAAGAGCTAGAGTGAATAGAGAGCTTCTGACTAATATCAAAATCAGAAAGATATCGTATTTGGGTCATGTGCTTAGAGGAGAAAAGTATGAATTGCTCCACCTGATCCTTATGGGCAAGATAGAAGGTCGAAGAGGTGTTGGAAGGAGACAAATTTCCTGGCTCCGCAATATACGCGACTGGACGGGCATAAGAAGTGTTGGAGAGCTGTTTCGGGCTACCCAGGACAAGGACGCTTTCTCTCGGGTGATAGTCAATGTTGGGGGGACCTGACATGACACCAAAAGATGAAGAAAATGCACAAATTGCCATAAAGCAATATCTTCCAAACAACATGAAGCCTAAAATAAACCTTGTACAATAGTATTGTACCTGAGAGGAAAAGAAAATACAATAATAAAGACACTAATTCATAGCAGCGAGGAAAGGAAGAAGCATATCAAAGGATGTAGGAATATAATTTTTATAGTTAATGTCCAGATTAATATTAGGTGCTGTTTTCAATTCAGTATTTACAAATAGAATTGTCAGATTTTGTGGCTCAGTTGGTTTGATATCTGACTGCTGATCCAAAGGTCCCGGGTTCGATTCCCGGTGAAGACGCAGTTTGGAATTGTGTTTTCAGTCTGGATCTAAGTTTCCATTACTTGTTATTGGGGACATGTTAAATTAATATTTGACATAGTACAGCTGTTAGTTGTCCGAGCAGTAATGTTTAATAAATAAATAGATTGCTTTGCTTTGCTTTTCGAATGGCTAGGCTCTTCTTCGCCCAGAAAAGGCTGCGTTTATGGAGCTCGTTAGAGCCTTAAATTCAAACCCCACAGCCAGTCCAACGCCTCTTGCATTGCCCCGTAGATGTCTCCCAGCTCTCCCGGATACCTGTGCAGCGGGTACTCTTCAACAATGTGGAAGATCGTTTGGAGCTCTGCGCCACAGTCACACCCCGGCGGTTCTCTCTTTTTCCCATTTCCATAAAAGATGGTTGCAACACCTCATGCCTATTCTTATTCTGTTGAGCTGCACCCAGGCTCTGCGAGGGAGGTCGAAACCAGGGACACGGATGGTTGGGTCCCGGACCAGATTGTTAATAAATAGATGGTACCGTGGCATACAGTTGTCGTGATTTTGATACCTACCTCAACTGATTTCGTTCACCTATGCATTAATTAAAATCAAGCTTAGGAAAGAGTACACTAAGAGTGTCAGAAATGAGAACTCTTCGAGCAATAGCCGGTTTCACGCTTAGAGACAGAATAAGAAATACGAGAGTCAGAGAGATCTGCGAGGTTGAGGATGTCGTCAGATGGGGTCGGCAAAGAAGGAGATTCTGGTATGCC
Organism: Molanna angustata; assembly: GCA_963576475.1. NCBI lineage: Eukaryota > Metazoa > Arthropoda > Insecta > Trichoptera > Molannidae > Molanna > Molanna angustata. Next base: position 26,600,250 of record OY754978.1, on the reverse strand, counting down.
CATGTAAATAGAATGGAGGCATCCAGGATCCCTTACATAACACTACACAGCCGACTCGAAGGAAGACGACTACCAAAGAGGTGGAAGGACAGCTGGGACTCAACCTCGCAGGAGAACAACGTCTCTGCAAATAACAGGCCCTTAGGCCTAACATAAGAAGAAGAAGCTTAGTTTAGGGAATGTATGTAATTGTTTAACAAGGACATTCATTTTTTCTTAAAAAAAAACAATTTTTTTAATACTTCATTTTTTCATGTCAATTGGCTGAAGCATTCCGAGCTTCTTCTTTATCCTATGGATCTATACGATCCTGCCTCTAAGTTGTCACCTGTGACGTGGAATGCCAGCTGTTGCGCCATCTCCTTGGAGGTCGCTCTGGTGGTCTTGTCTCGGTGGGATTCCCTTGAAACACAATACGTGGAAGTCTGTTATCTTGCATCCTGTTAACGTGTTCGTTCCAGTATCGTCTTCTTTGTCTTCCCCATCGGACGATGTCTTCCGTACTAAGTGTGCTTCTGGTTATACATTGGAGGATTTTCATCTCTGAAGTTTTCAGTAGGGATTTACTTCTCATAATGTCTGCTCGTCTCTATGCCATATGTGAAGATTGGTATTACACATGTTTTAATAATTCTTAGCTGTGTAGGTAAATTAAAATTCAAAGATGTGTAGGTAAAATAAAAGTGAAAAGTAATGAAATATTAAGTTTAGTTTCTGTGCGGTCATATTGGGTTCGATCCCCAGCATAGGAGAAATTTATTTAAATTAATTTCTCACGCAAATATTGCTTCTCTGGGCTGGAAACAATGGTTAGTTGGAAGAAATTGCCATATGGCAATAAACTCTCCGCTTGTGCAAGGAAGTGTTATTATTATTAAGTAATATAAAGAAGTATGAATACTTTATTTGGCATAGTACATTATTCACAAAAATTGTTTATGGATGTCTATAAAAATATAAATGTTTGTTTTGTTTTAGGTATTGTTTTTGATTGCTGCTATAATATCGGTGGTTTCAGGAGAATGCTCTAGTGAAACCAAATGGTTAGCATTGGTTTTTCCAATATGTAATGCAAGTGGAAGTGTAATATTGGTTATTCTCTATGCATCTTCCATTCTTGGTTTAGCTAAACGGATACCTGATACTTGGGCAAAAATAGTAAGTTCATTTAAATTATTTTTATGATTTCGTAAGAATAATAATCTATATCTTGGAAAATATCAGCTTATCTACAAACTCTTTATGATTAAGAGGATTTAACATATCTGGTAGAAATTTAAATATTTTATATAAGTATATAGAAAAATATATTTTTTTAAATATTAGGAAAAATATTATTGAGATAAATTTGTGTGCACACTGAGTTTCGTTATGATGTGTTTGTATGAATGGTGTATCCTTTTTTATTCTTTCTACAGCCCAAACTATAAGTCCATATATCCATGAGTTCATATTGATATCATATATATGTGAAGTCCATAAACTTAAAGCTACCTAATTACTTTTCCATACATATCCGTTGTCCAATTCTTCTCTATGATTTCAATATGTCATAACTTTAAAAATGTTCTCATGGTCTGGAAAATTGAGATTTTTTTATTTTGTCTGAACTTTTGCTACAGTAGAAGTACACTCTTCAAAAAATATATTCAGGAATTGTCAACCGTTAAATAAAAAATTCTATGGTCTGTAATATTCAGTGTGAATTTTCATTAAAAATGTAAACAGGTAAAAAAGCTTTCATATGGGCTAATCCAGTTATCAACTACATATTAATATAGTATGAGTTTTTTACAATCCATAAAATTATTACATCTACAATTAATTCAGATGAGGCTATTTAGTATGTGCATTTTTATTATATTGAGTATACATATTTTTTATATATTTTCAGGATATAGCAAGTTGCATCATTATAGCAGTTATTATGTTAGTGATGGCAATTTTACTACTGGCGAGTTGTTCTAATACTAATGTTCTTTCAATTATATCAGGGGTATGTTCCATTTGATTTTTATAACAAATATAATAATAGACTGATCAACCCGACAATAATTAAATTCACAATAAACAATTTTTTCTATACAAACAAGGGATTTTAAGGGAAGGGATTTTATATATAAACTACTGGGCCCAGGCAAAAGTTTTTCTGCCACAGAACAACGTAAGACCTTTTTGTGATGTGGTTTACATCAACTTTGTAGACCGCATTTGATGTATTTTACCAATCTTTAAGTTTCTAATCACATTCGTTGATTGTTCTTTTTGCACTATGAGCTACTCCCTTTGTGCTATGCATTTTTTTGTCACTCACTTAGTGTTTTGAGTGGGTGGAAGTAGTGAGAGAATTTATAGATGGGTGGTGGCAGAGCAGCTAGCGCACTGGGTTAGTAATCCAGTCGTCACGATTTTGAATCCTGCCATTACTGATTTCGTTCACCTATAGCACAAGCATTTATGCTTAGTTTAGGGAATGTATGAGAATGTATATGTACTTGTCACAAGGACTTTTTCATTTTTTTTAGTAAAAAAAACTACCATTCTTTTCATACATTTGTATATTCTCTAGATCAGAGGTTCCCAACAACATGCCCGCGGGCACCATGGCGCCCGCGGAACGATTTGTATGTGCCCGCCACTATTCGACAGAGACAGAATTTTTTCATAAACATTTATTAAAAATATGATTTTTTTGAGTTTTTTTCTTTGTATTTGTGTTTTTTGTTTACATTTTGTAAATAATTTTTCTGTGTGTATGCAATTTGAATAATAATTTTACTATTTTTAAACATTTTTGTTTATTATTTATTAATAAATTATGAATATAAAAAATGATTTATGGGAAAATGAGAAGTTATGGAAGGAGTCTGTCGATTAAAAATAGGCGGTGCTCTACCGATATTTTAGAATATGCTCTAGAGTTCAAAAATGTTGGGAACCCCTGCTCTAGATACATAATATAGAGAGATGTCAATAGATTTTCAAGCTACCATCTATTGTAAGATAACAGAACTTAAAAATTGATCATGACCCTTTTTTCCTATAAAAAATCCTTGGAAAAGTCAATTTTTGCGGTTTATATTTTTGGATGAAAAATCTAAAAAAATATAATTTTCTTTGAAAAAATTGAAATATTTTTAGTAGATCTCGATAACCTATTGGGTCCAAAACAACCTTATCTTTCAGGCTGGAATCAACCATACATATTGCGACAATTTTATTGTAATTGGTTGGGCGGTTTTGGAGATTAGCGTGTACGAACATCGTGACATGAGATTTTTATATATTAGCAGGAATACAATACTAAATAATGTAAAAAATTGGGTAAACCCTTATTACCAGGATTTTTCTTTGGAAAAAAATGCTTCCCTCTATGAGATTGATTTGATCAAATTTACTCACCATGAAGTAAAAAGCGAAATTTTTATTTAGAATTTATTTATGAAATATATATTTTTAACTTTTGAAGGTTTTTGGAATTCTGGGTTCATTATTATTGGTAATAACGGCTGCAACATTTTTTATCACATGGAGAAACATTGATGATGAAATTCTGGAACTTCCACCACCAAGAATCGCACCAGAAGATAAAAGAAAATCAGTATTTATATAATTAAGAAAATTATAAAAAATATTGTTATAAACTAATTTATTAAATTTGTATATTTTATTTATTATTCTGTATTATTTTTATCTACCTATGTTTTAAATTAATGAATAAACTGATGATAGTTTGTTTTTATGTACCGTAAAATATGTGGGACTTTTCATTTATCCATTTGTAAACCTTCATTAAGTTTATTTTTACATCAAATTATCAGCAGGTATATTATGGAGAGTGTTTACAATAAGTACAATCAAATTTTATGACCTCTATACAGCCCTAACTATAATTTTATGACCTCTATACAGCCCTAACTATAATTTCAGTAGACTTTTGATAAGTTTAATTAGTCTGATTAGTTTTTCACAGACAATGGTTCATTTATTTTTTTATGATTTCATCTGTTAAACTAACAAAATGTGCAATGTTGGTTAGATTTTTAAAAATAATTGCAACAAAGAGAACAGTGGAGGCAAGTAAAAATAATTTTAACAAAATATTCAAACGATGCAATATTTTACCTATAGAAAAAAAGGTGAATATTTTACTGACCATATAAGAACTTTATAACGAACGATATAAATTAAAGATCACTCACAAATATACAACTAGACAAATAACGAAAGACTTACTGACAATACCTAAAACAAATAACGTTTACGGCGACAGGACAAAGGCAACGATAATTCCGAAACTATTTAACAAACTGCCAAAATATTTAAATGTTCAAACCAAAAATAAAAAAAATGTTAAAAGAATTTTATGTATAAGTTTGTATTTTTTTTTTCTTTGTTGTTATATTGTGTTAATGGTTTTAATTATTGTTATATTGTATTACTAGTTTTTAATTTTTGTTTTTATTTATATATTATTTTTTGTTACATTATCAAATTTATCTAAGTGTACTGTCAAACTGCTTTTGCAGTTTAGTGCAAATTGAATACCTATTGTTAAAAAAAATGTAAATAAATAAAACTTTAAAAAAAGAAAGCGGTCTCTGTAATTTGTGACATAATATCAATTTTTCAATTAAATATCTATGTAGATTAGCCAATTAAAATACATGTAGTTTTTACTATATATCATTATCTCTTTGACTACATGAATGAACTAATGTACAGTAAAGTTTTACAGCATTACGTAAAAAAATCATAAGAGAAATTGGTCTTGAATAAAAAATAAGTGCTGTTTGTTTGATTGCTTGTTTAAATTTGCATTGGAACAATTTGTCAAGAAACACAATGTCAAAACTCGGCATGTTAATTGAACATAAATGACATTACAGTACAGGAATGTCTTTTAGATAACTATAGACAAGCCATAGAATAAATAGAGGTACCAAAAACACTAATTTTGAGTTTGTCCACGGACATTTCTTGGTGAAACTCCGTTATAAAATAAAACAAACTTGTTTTAGTTTCACTAGTAATTTAGACACTAATGGCCTTACTTACTATTTGCAATTTGTGTTTAAGCTGATACTTACCCAGTTTTTTGTTTGGCCAAAACTTACTAAGCATTAGATTAAACTCGTATTTTAAATAGTAAGTAAGTCCCTAAAAGAGTAATTGCATTAAATTTCTTTATTTAAGTAATTGTTTGTAAAAAAAGTTTGTCCACCAATATCAAAAAATCATATATATACTCTGTATTCTGACATTTTCATGCACTCTGACGATGGTCTATTCATAGAATACACTATGTGCCTTTTCACACGATCCGGTTTGCCGGGTAGCCGGCGCCGGGTATGGGCACGTATGGCAGCTTTCACACGCACCTGCCGGTTACCCGTCGCCAACTACCCAGCAACCGGGTCGTGTGAAAAGGCACTAACTAGGTCTATTACAGACCGATACTGATAAGTACTAATTAGTGAAACTAAAACAAGTTTGTTTTGTTTCTATTTTACTAAGTTTGAGATTTTTTTATGGAACTTGCTAGAGAGCCTAATATTGAGGAATATTTTTATGGAACTTGCTAGAGAGCCTAAAATTGAGGAATATTTTTATTAATAAAAACCAATAATTTTGTATATAAGTACTGGTTTTTAATCCTAAGAATAGGTTGATGACAATATATGATTAAAAAATAAATTCCAATTTTCTTTATAAAAATAAAAACTCAGTTTCAGATATTGTATTTCTCAATCTTCTTCTTGATACCTTTTGTTATTAATATTGTTTGTTTGAATTTTTATTTAGTATAAATTGTGCTTCTGAGGATGCTAGCTGTGTCTAGTGAAAGCGCTTAGATTATTAATTATATTTCATACTCATAGATTGAAACTGCATGTTTATTTTTATATATAAAATTCATATTTCATAATTTGATTCAATACAAATATTTTATACCATATTTTATTCATATCTTGTCAACCCTTAATGTGACTAATTCGCTATTGAAATATTAATTTGAAAATGTATCAAAGAAGTGATATTTCTAGAATAGGTACAATTCAAGTATCATACTATCAGAAGTAACATTGCACTAGCGAGTCAAGACATAATGATAACTTCCTACATAACATTTTGTATTCTTATTGGTTTTTCAAACGCCTCGAGCTATTCTGTGGAATTAATACAAGATTATTTTATATTCAGAAATACAAGCAACGGTTTAGTAGTGGTTTGTGATGAATTTGAAAATTTTATCACATTGTATAAAGCAGTATCGTTAAATGGAATTATTTTAAACATTCACAATATTGAAGAAAATGTTTTTATCAAGAGTTCGATGGAACGCCATAAAAATTTAAACACAGCAGTTATACTCGACATGAACTGCGAAAACTCATCGAACTTTCTAATTGAAATTTCATCAATGTACGAACATACGTCGTTTTTTAATTATACCTACAGTTGGTTAATAATGACGAATAAAAATCAAACAGATACAACAATAAGTTGCTTATCGAAGCTTCATATAAATATTGATGCAGAGATAATGTTAGCAATAGCCACAGATATCCAATATGAAATTTACGAGGTGTACAATTTTGGAAAATATCATTATGATAAGTTAGTAGTCCACAAATGGGGTGTTTGGAAAATAGGTACAGGATTTCAGTTCAACACAAATAACTATAAATATGTGAGACGATCTAATTTGACAGGTGTAGTATTGAAAAGTTCAGTAGTAATAAGAAATAAATATCTCAATCAAACATTCAAGCATTATTTAACATCGTTGACTGAGACACATGTAGATTCAATGAATCGTTTTAATTATGCTCTACTTTTGTACGTCAAGGATATGTACAACTTGAGGTGAGAAAACATTGTATAATGATGAAAAAAACTTATTTTTTAGTGTGTAATGGTGAATTATTCGTCTGCTTATATTATTTATAGGTCTGTCAAAGAAGATTTCTTATATAAAATTGCATTTGTATTTTTTAAATGAATAATCAAGTCAAATAATGATTTACAAAATAGAATTTTTCTGTATAACGTATTAAAAACTTTCTATCAGACGATAGTTTGGTCGTGTGCGGTAATCAGTATGAAGATGTATGCAAGTGCGCATATAATAACCATTCGGTGTCAGCTGATCTGACATAAAAACTAGCAAGCAGTCCAACCCGACCAAACTATTGGACGATTAAAAAATCTGTAAAATGCGAGTGCCCTAAAATGAACCTTATTGAGATTTGGTATTATAAGTTTGAAAACATAGTTACATATGTTACTTGATGCATGGAAAAAAATGAAAATAAGATTCACTAAAAAAAGAGAATAAATAACTGGCTTATATCCATCGGCATTGGAGAGACTTATAAGAAATTAATTTAGTAAATATTTTTGTTTAGTATTTGGTACCCAACTGCAACAGTTTTTGATCAGGGGGAAAGTCCATTCAAATGGTGAAATCAAAATGATGACCCATATCATGGATATAATTATCATCTAATGGAGTTCTATAATATCTTAAGATATTATAGAACTTCCTTTGCAATATAATTACACAATATTATGTACTGTTTGGGAAATTAAATAAAAGGATTTTAGGTGCTCCAATACAACCTAATATATTTCAAATAATCTGTTCAATTAAATTTTTATTTACTGGTATACCTATTTAAATTATTATAATGTACATCATAATGATCAACAGAAATCACCTTTATTCTTATTTGTTATATAATAAATTATTTACATTTAAACAGCTTTGATATACAACGAACAAACTCATGGGGATATTCCCACAATGGTACATTTGAAGGCATGGTTGGACAATTGGAGAGAAAAGAAATTGACGTTGGTGGTTCACCGATATTTTTTCGATGGGAGCGAGCAAAAGTTGTTGATTATACAATACAGACATGGCTTTCGAGGTAATCAATCAATCTTGTTAATAATTTATATCTCTGGTTGGTTGGCAGAAATTGCCTGATGGCCTGTAGTTTATCGAACCCGGGACCTTTGGATCATCAGTCAGATACCTAACCAACTGAGCCACAAAGGCCGACAATATTATATTCAGTGACATTTTAATTTTTTATTCTTCAAATTTTTTGTGACAATCTTTGTAGAAGTTAATTTTTATAAAATTAATATAAATGAAACAACATTGTTTATTTCTACTTTTAATTTGTAAGTTTTTTTTTTTTTTTGCGGGTGGCAGTTGTTGAGGAGAACACACTTAGGCCGATTGGCCCTTTGTGATACCACATTGGGGCTGTCCTCCCACTCACTCATCCCCCTTGAACCAGCCTGAGCGGCAAATGAATGTCATAATGTCTGCAATGTCGGCCGACGTTATGTCAATTAAATCATCATAGAAGAAACTTCCCAAGGAGCTTCTCCTAATTCTAGAGAGAGCAGGACAGTGACAGAGGAAGTGGACCACCGTCTCCTCCTCCTCCTCGTCTTGGCATGCTCTGCAGTAATCGTATGCCTCCAGCCCTAGCCTTCTGGCATGCTTTCCTATAACCCAGTGTCCCGTTAATACTGATATGACTCTGGCGAGTGAGTCTCTTCTGATTTTGTAAGTTAGAACGTTTTCTAGATTGCTCTCATCTGTCCCTAGTTTTAAAGTTAGTATTAAGAAGTTACTGAAGATGAGAGCAATCTCGAAAACATTATAAATTACAAATTAAAAGTTAAAAGTAGAAGTAAACAAAGTTATTTCATTTATTTTTTTTTTATTTTATTTTTAGACCGTGTTTCATATTTAGACATCCAAAAAGAAGCACATCAGTTTTTAAAATTTATATCCATCCCTTTGAGAATAATGTTTGGTATTGCGCTAGTGCGATAATAACACTTGGAATTATTTGTCTTTATATATCAACAAAATATCAATTTAAAGTTGATAAATCGCAGGAGTCTTCATGGAGTTATACATTCCTTTATATACTAGCAACTGTCATACAACAAGGTAATTTAATTTTTTATTATAATATCTCTATTTAACTCAGTATTCTCCATGTTGTAAGAAATGAGGATATAAGAGCTGAGTGTGACTTGAAGGATATTGTCGACAGAATGAAGGAAACACACTTTGGTTGTTTGGTCACATGGAAACAATTAATGAAGAACGACTGACGAAGAAAATTTCGAAAAGAGAAGGTCAAGAAAACATTGGCATAAGCATGTGAACATTCTTCTGAAAGAAGGAAACATTATAAATGTAAATAACAGATAAGCATGTATGCAAAGATGTATGGTGATCAGTTCTCTTTGCCTTCCCCAATAACAGGGACTTGGCATGATGGTATGTATGTATTAAAAATGATATATGATTCATAATTATACAGCAAACTGACTATAAAATTTATTTGATAGTCTTCAATGCTTTGAACAACCTGGCACATTCAAGAACTGTGTCATAGAAAAGAGCTCTGGGAAGCATCTCACACTCATAAACAGGTCGTCTGTATCATAAAAAAACCATTCTTTGAGGGGATTAGACAAAGTTAACGAGATGACTTACTATGGTCGATGGTTGGAAGACCACTGGACAACCTGTCTATATGGGGCTTCCTGCAAAAGAGAATACCAACAACCTGTAACTGTGGAGAGCAGCAGACCACCGTACATCTGTGAAACTGCCCCATGCACAATCTAATGGTAGGCAGTGGTCATGTTATTGACGTCGCTAGACACTGGCAGAAAATTATTTGAATGCGTTGCTGACACAACAGAAGGAGAAATGATTGATGCTTTGGGATGATTGATCCCATAAAGTGGAATGCATTTCTTCCAGATGTCTGCAGTGCTTAAAGCAAAAGCAGACATCTGGAAGAGCAACACAAGACTGACTATTAGTGCTATTTGAATGATCTTGAATCATTCAAAGACAATAAAGAAGTTATTGGTGTAATCTAAAAGATTATTTTGTAAGTTGTATCCTAATTTCTGAATTGTTTTCGTCAGGAATGCCAATCAACATAATTACACTATCTGGAAAAATAGTGCTGATAGCAGTATTCATACTTGCCATATTGTTATATCAATACTATTCCGCAAGTATTGTGTCATCTTTGTTGATGGAAGGTCAAAAGAACATTAAAACGAAATCTCAACTTTTAAAAAGTAACCTCAAACTTGGAATTGAGAATGTTCCATATAATCTGGATTATTTGCAAGTAAGTACTCACACAAGTGAATATTTTGTATCACATTATGTTGACAAAATAAAAGTAACATACATTGTTTAAAACCATCTCTCTATATCTCATAAGGAGAGAACCGACCACTTCTTCTTTTTCTTCAATGGCGCTACAGTCCATATCGAGCCTTGGCCTCCGTCAACCTTTGCCTGCAGCTTCTTCTATCGTCTGCAGCAACTCTCCAACTGCGTCTGCAGCAACTCTCCAACTGCCCGGCACTAGCCATAGTTGGGAAGTATCCTTTCCAACTTCGTTCTCCCATCGCAGCCGCGGTCTTCCAACCTTCTTCTTCCACCTGGGTGTCCACACAGGACTTTCTTTGATATTCGCTGTTGTGGCATTCTCTGTACATGTCCAGCCCATCTGAATCTGCTCAATCTGACATGTACAGAAAGCCTGGGAGTCTTGTAGATGGCATATAGCTCATTATTATATCTAATCCTCCAGGCATCACCATCAGGTACAGGTCCTAGGATTCTACGAAGCACTCGTCTCTCAAACATTTCCAGCATTTCAGCAGATTTGGCTGTAAGTTTCCATGCTTCACATCCATATGTCACAGCTGTTCTAAGAATTGTCTTGTACAGTGTGATTTTTGTTTTCCTATGAGAACCGACCACTATATAACCTTAATCTGACAAACATTCATAGCTTTTTTGACATTATGGCTTCTCACATTCTAAACTTCAAGATTTACCTTGGATGATCGTGCCAGCTCTCTTACAGACGACCGTTCCTTCTCAATCTATATACCATTAAACCTTATATATTTACTCTTTCAATCATTCATCACTCATCAATTTGACTGAACCACCTCAGTGCATTTATTTTTTTCACAACACATTTATTTATTTTATTTTTACATTTCTACAAGGAAATAAAGTTGTTATGAGATTTAAAGTTTGGGTCTGTTTCAAAAGGTCTGCTCCTCCTCCATCTTTTATTTATATACTTATATTTATCAATTAGAGATGAAGCAGATCTATAATTTTTTTCCAGTTCAACATACATACATACATACCATCACGCCATGTCCCTTACGGGGTAGGCAGAGAGAACCGAACGCCATATCTTTCTATCCTGGCACACATTCATCGCCTCGTCAACATTCATGCATCGTCTCATACATGTTCGTCTATTGTACATGCTTCAAACATTTCCGTCTTTCAGAATATCGTTCACATGGTCGTGCCATCCCTTTCTTGGGCGGCCCCGGCCTCTCAATCCATTCCTATCCGCATTGTATATTTTCTTCATCAGGCGTTCCTCATTCATTCTACCCATGTGGCCAAACCATCTCAGTGTGTTCACTTTCATTCTATTAATGATATCTTTCTTCATCTTACATTCTTTCCTTATGTTCTCATTTCTTACCCTGTCATACATCGTTCTATTGCAGATTCTTCTTAGCGATCTCATTTCAACAGCATTTATTCTGCTTTCGTGCGACTTCTGCCATGTCCAGGTTTCACTTGCATACGTCAATGTTGGTACTAAGATAGCGTTATGAATGGCAACTTTGGCAGCCTTTGATATGTTGCGATCATTCATAACTGGTCTCAGTGCTCCATTCACTCTGTTTCCTGCCATAACTCTTCTTTCGATATCCTTATCAGGTCGTCCATTCCGTTGAAACATGCTTCCCAGATATACATACTCGTCGACTTGCTCGAGCCATTCATTCTCTACTCTTATTTTACACGCTGTTCTGCTTTCACTCTTTTCAAAGACCATTACCTTTGATTTGCTGGCATTCATTCTCAGACCGTTCTCTACGCATCCTTCATATACCATGCTTACAAGATACTGTAACTCTTCCATACTTTCAGCTAACAGTACTTTGTCATCTGCATACATCAAATCACGCACTATTACATTACTCAGTTTCAGACCCTTGCTTTCATCCTTAAGGGCTCTTATACAGAAGTCAATGTACAGGTTGAAGAGCCATGGAGACAGCACGCATCCCTGTCTAACTCCATTATTTATCGAGAACCACGATGTTACTGTGTCGTTGACACGAACACATGCTTCGCTGTTCTCATATAATGAAGCGATTGTGCGTATCAGCTTACTCTTCACTCCATACGCTGATAGTATATCCCATAGTTTCTCTCTAACAACTTTATCATAGGCCTTTTCTAGGTCTATAAAGGCACAGAACAGTTTCTGGTTTTTATCCAGAACCTTCTCTGTGACCATGCGTAGAGAAAAAATTTGGTCTATACATCCTCTGCCGCCCACAAACGCTCCTTGGACATCCCATATCTTGCATTCAGTAACCTTTCGTACTCTTTGATCCAGGATCCTTGCGTACATTTTAGCAACTGAGCTTAACAAACTTATGGCTCTATAGTTTTTGCAGTCGAGTTTCGATCCTTTACCTTTATACAAAGGTACCACGACTGCATTTCTCCAGTCCGCAGGAGTACGTCCTGCTTCCCAACACAAGTTGAAAAGAGAGTGGCACCACTCCAACGTCTGCTCGCCGCCATATTTTATAAGTTCAGCTGATATACTATCATATCCGGCAGCTTTTCCCGCTTTCGCGTGTTTTACTGCTTCAAGCACCTCCTCTTGCGTAATTTCATCTTTTTCGTCTTCACTTACTTGCCATGCTTCACTTACTTCCAGTTCAAAGAAGTGAAAATTGCATGATTATAAACAGACACAAAGTTAAAGCACAATCAATTCATAAATCAATATATTGTAGACATTTCTTCATGTAAAATTTTCTTGCAGAAATCTAAAGATCCAACCGATATAAAAATATATCGTACCAAAATTACAATTGACAATAAACTTGAGATCTATGATGCAGCGACTGGTTTGAAAATGGTGAAACATGGAGGGTTTGCTTTTCAAGTTGACACTGCGACAGCTTACAAAATCATCAAAGACACATTCACAGAAGATGAAGTATGCGAGTTGACGGAAATTGAACTGTTTCCATTACAGAAAATGATGGCCGTAGTCCAAAAGGGATCGCCGTTTAGAAAAATTATATCTTATGGGTATGTTAAAAAAATGATTTTAAATATTGTGGTAATAACTGTGATATTTGAACAGTGTTTAATTATCTATATATTAATACGTGAAGCAAAAACTTCCCCTTTTTAAGCAAAATGCGCGCACGGAGGAGTTTGAGATTTGGTATACGTAAAGTTTTTATGCAGGAGTGCAGAAAGCTAAAATTTATACATGATATGTGTTAAAAATACATTAAATTAAAACAAATGCCAAACATGTAATGTCATACAGTTGTTTTATATAACAAATAAAGATAAGTTCAAATTACATAATATACTGTGAAACAATATAGATGGTACTTAAACTATTATATTTGGCAATATGCGAAAAGAAAACTTTGTATCCCTTGATGAATAATATGATGTTTTTATCATACATCTGGTCCAATGAATTTTTCAAACTTAAAAAATTATGTATTACAGCCGAATTTTTTGGACCTATGAACAATCACTAGTAGATTAGTACTATATATAGTAGATTATCAGGTTAATGTCAATGAATATTCTTCTTCATATGTAGATTACTAGCTTTACAAAACTTATCTGATTTGTGCATTTCCCTTGCTGGGTATTGATTGATAGATAATTTTCCTTTATTGATAAAAATTACGGAAAATATCCTCTAAACATAATATCAAATATAATAATAAATACTTCCTTACACTCTGTGCATGGAAATTTTTTGTCAAATAGCAATTTCTTCTAAGTAACCAGTGTTTCTAGTCCATAGAAGCAAGATTTGCATGTGAAATGATTATAAACAATATCTCCTCAGCTGGGAATCAAATTCAGGATATTGGTACGGATGCCAAAACATTTTTCGTGTAGTGGATGAAAAGTAATCAGTAGTATTTTAAAAGTCATTTTGTTATATTATTACTCATCATCATCCGTGGCTCTACAACCCAGGTCAGGTCTTGGCCTCTGTTGAGTTCGCCTACATGATTGTTGGTTTTTGCGCAGTGTCATGCCAGTTCTGCGGCATTACTCTTGACTACAAATCCGATCTCAGTTTCAAAATTTTCACTACAAACCTACCTTTGTAACGGATAATAATATGGTATGTTTTAATCGTAATAGTATTTAAATGTACGCAGGCGACAGGTAGGTAATTTCTAAACGAAAATTGGATCAGCTTCAAGTGTCAAAAGTAAGGCTAACTAGACACCTATGCTATAAGCATTATATTACCAGAGATTTTATCACTATAGACGACATTAAAAGATAAAAGAAAAGAAAGAAGTTGGATTCCAGTATGGGAGTTGCACAGGAATGGAAGGAGTAGGAGTAGAGTAGGAGAAGGAAGGCTGATGATGAAATTTTATTAGTTGAATTGAATTATAATAGCTATTACGAATCCTATTAAGAAAATTTTAAATATATTTTCAGACTCAGAAAAACAACTCATTCTGGATTAATGGACAAACAAAAAAAACAATGGCACGCAGCTAAACCTCGATGTGTCAAAAAAATAGACGTGGGAAAATTTAATGTCAGTATAAAGGAATTTTCCCCGGTTCTGTCAATTTTGCTATCTGGTATGTTAACATCTATAATACTCTTGATTATAGAAATATTACACAAAGGTGGATGGAGACATAAGAAACAACAAAAAAATATATAAAATTGAACCATATTATGTGAATCAACAGCCTCTCATGCTTTTAATCGTTAGTAATATTTTTTTTATGGATTTATAGAATTAAAATGTTGTCAAATCTATTTATTTTTCTTTGTAACAAAATCTCTGGTCAAAGTACACAATTCTTCATAATATTACCATACCACACCATCACGCCATTTTCCTATTTGGAGTAGACAGAGGGGCCAGTATTACAGTCTCAGTTTAAGAGCTAAACTCAAGTTTTACAAAAATATAGCGTATTACAGTGTCCGTTTAGGCCTAATCTTCCCTCAAATACATCACTAAAACGACAAATATTTAACTCAACGTTTCTGGCGGATTAAGTACTTAATGGTGAGTAAACTGTCATTTGCTAGGCAACGCATGTAGTTTCAGTGTTCTATCACTAGAGGCATTAGGCAACGTGTGTAGTTTCAGTGTTCTATCACTAGAGGTGTTAGTTGTATTGACGGTGGCACCACACAACAAAACAAACTGACAGTCATATTGAAACGAACATGGGCATTTAAAAGCATTATTTTGGTGAAAAAAATAAATTTACCATAATAGCGTCAAATAAATTTACCATAATAAATTACAAATAGCGTCCCGTTTTGTAGTTCGTATTATTTGAGGTTATTTAAAATTTGACGGATAATAACCACAGAAAAAGTAAAATATGTCTATAATTAAAGATTTAGTAACTGACATGTCATATTGCACTGTAATACGGATATGGATTCAACCTCCCCTTAACTTGAGTTTAACAAACTCAATGAGTTGAGGGCCGACTGTAATACCGGGCCATAGAGAACCAAAAGCCACTCACTCTCTCGACATACATTTCTCGCTCCATTTACATCCATGCATCATCTCATACACGCACTTCTATTATTCTTACTTCTAACGCCTCCATCTTTCAATATTCAATTAATGTGATCTTTTTCTACTTTTTCGTTCCCCTTTTTTGTCAAACGGTCATCATTCATTCTTTCTGTGGTGTATTAGAATATGACATGTGGTATTGCCCCCTTCCCCAATAAAGGATATAAATACGGTAGAGATGAGATTCGCGGCGTCTTATCGCTTCCGCGCGCTATACAGATAGTTAGGTAGGTATATATAGTGTAGGTACTTGTTCGGCCAAGAGCTCTGCTACAGAATAAACAATACAGAATACAGTATAAAGTTATATATGTGTTTAACATATTAAACCCCACACCAGGACAACACACTTTCTATGTGGCCAAACCACCGTAGGGCATTTATTTTCATCTTACGATACCTCTTTCATTCATACATTCTTTTCTAATATTCTAATTTCTTATTCTATCATACATCGTTTTACCACACATTCGTCTTAGAAACCTCATTTCAACCGCGTTAATTCTACTTTCATGAGTATTCTGCCATGTCTATGTCTCACTAGCATACATTAGAGTCGGTACGAATCGTATCTTATTTTTCATTCCGAAGAGTATTTGTAATTCACCTAAGGGAAAATATTTAACAATAAACTGTATAAACTTCATATTCCCATATATTTCAATATTATTGTCACCAATCATTAGATGTTTTGTCAATATTTCTGTTCTTAGTTGATAACATATTATGCAACATCTGTTGTTGAAGAAATACATCAGTTTAAACACAATTTAACTATTGAGAGATTTTTACTAGAATTTTTGAACTAGAACAGAGTCAATACTGAAAAATAAAATAATCTTGCTGGAAAACAACATATTTTTTATCACTTCATAAAACAATATTCAATTTTTTTTATTTGATAAATATATTTCGTTGCATTTACCTCATAAATAATCTAGGTACACAACCAATGTAGTTTCAATATTTTATGATTTGAATTAATGTAACAGGATTATTTGTAATTTTTACAAAAAGTATAAGAAATTTGAAGCTGACTCAACACCAAAAATAGAACTTTATTTTTGTCAGCACAATAAAATAAGCAGTTTAAGCAGCTCCTTTTGTTAATTTTTAAATAATAATGATCCAGAAATAATGATCTCTCTTCAGTATTCCGGCAGAACGTAATAATTACAGAAAAAAATTGTCACAAGAGATTGCTCCAAATTTAATATAAGTACACTATGGAAATATTGACATTTTTTTTAATCTTCAGGAGCATTTAAGCGATGTTTACAAAGCAATATAACGATGTAATAAACTTACTTCTAATGTATGTGTGTGTGTGTGTGTGTGTGTATGTGTGTGTGTGTATGCGTTTGTATGTAATGTCAATATGTAATTATTATGATAAATCGTTATGGCGAAATCGAGTTCTCATTATGGTGGCATGTAGTAATATTGTTAATCTTCCCCTTTAATCCTCTCCTAGATCATTTTGATTCAAATACACCATCATTTACGTGTTTTTATTAATTTTGTATTATTAGTGCTACATATTCTGGTTCTTGTATGGGTAATCGTCTTATTTAATGTATTTTTGTAATTGTGACTGTTTGTAGCCATAAATAAATAAATCACACCAAATTTTTGCATTACGGATTATTGAGAAAAAACAAAGGCGATATTCCGATGGAAAATTTCCATGTTTTATTATAGCATTCAATAGAAAATAGCATTTGGTTAAATTTAAGAATACAAACCAATGATGAGAATAAATTACACAAGATAATTCACGACGGTATCTGTCTGATGATGATGAGATGCGACTGCAGTAACAATTATCGTTCTTCCAACATCACTGTTTCTTGTGGGCATAACTTCAAGTCTAACAGTGTCTGCATATTATCTATCGCCGTTAACTGAAAACAAATTCACATTATTTTATTTTGTCTAGGAACATAACAGCTTTTTGTATATCTAATAATATTTTTTTTAAGTTGAAAAAATAAAAAGCCTTTACAATGTTAAACTAAATTAATTGTTATATAAGTGAAGGGGTTCAAGGAATATGAGATAAGATATGGTAATGAAACTGGATGGGCTAGGAGGAAGAATAAGGATAGTTTCCTTAACTGATGTTTGCAGTCGCATTAAGGATACAGGTTAAATCATTTGGGTTGAGGGCTAACTTTATTGTAGTTGCTACAGCAGCAGTAGTTGATGAAATTATTTTGATAATAAATAGTTCCTGAAAAAGGTTATAACGAGATGGACAACTATAGATATTTTAGCTATAAGATACGGACTATCGACAAGATTATTTAAAATTTTATGAAAAAAAAAAAGAGCCTGTTTTTTTCATTTTTCTAGAGGAAGTAGTTAAATTCAATAATACAGCAACACCATTAGTAAAATAAATCGAAATTTTTAAAAATTATCAATTTTATTTCATTTAAACTCATTGGAATTTCTTAGTTATTTTAATTTTTTTCAATCTTCCGATTTCTGATAAAAGAGCCATGAGGGTCTGCTAGTAAGTAGTTAACAAATAAATATGCAGAACAAAGTGTTGTTTGTTTGTCGTTAATTGAAAATTAAATGTAAAGATCAGAAAAGCATCTGTAATCAACAGGCTATATTTTAGGCTAAGAAGTACAATGAACACTTTTCTTACATCTTTCCGAGGCCAACTAGATATGACTTTGAATTCTTCTGCTGGGTATCCCTCAACTGTAAGGTAGTCTAACAAAGCCTAAAAAATCACAAATCATTAGTTTTTATATAATCATATATTTTTTTTCACTATGTCAATAAAATCTATAATACGTCTGATTCTATAACTTTTTAAGAACGTTCCGGCTAAAATAGGTGCGTTCCTATTCCACTTAGTCCATGTTGATATTCTAATTTAAAATAGGAACGTTCCTATTTAGGAACCAAGTCGCAAATTAGTTCAATTCCTTATTCTATAACCACATTTTAATCAGATAAACTGTCAATACTTTCCTAATTTTAGTTCACACCTAATTGGAAAGGTACTAGTTATTTTCACAGGGATATTTTAGTTAAGGGGCCATATAAACCTAAACACCTCAATTTCAAACCAAATTCCTCAAATATGTTAAACAGTGTGTTTCTAGAAAAAATAGCATAATGTATTCAACATTTCTCTAGTGAATGTTCGTCACACAATTTTAAAATTCAGCCTAAATTCCCCTAATAGAAATATTGAAAATATCCTTGTTTACAGCATTTTTTTAAAATTACTCCAAAACTATGTGTCGTAGAGAAATAAATCTTGTATATGCTAAAAGAATGCGTAAAATCAAAGTGAATGACCGATAAAGTTTTTTCATTTCAACTAAGGTTTGTTTGTAAAATCTACAAATTTTGGGTTTCCGATAATTTAAATCACGTATAAACCTTTTTTAACGCACGCGATAGTTACCCTAACTAACGCGTAACTTCATAGTGCATTAGGCGGTTTTAATATATCATGTTTTCAGTCACTAGATTTAGCGTTATATGTCCTCTTAAGTTGAAAACATCAGTTGTGTATGGAAAAAATTAAAATGGATAATTTAGACGTGTAGCGTTGTGTTGAAAATAAAAACCAAAGAATATTAGGGTAGATCAATTGAAATGTTAGGTTAGGTGACATCATGGCGACATGACGTAAATAAACATGGCCGAACAGTGCGCAGTACGTATGCATAGCCTGCACCATAGACAATTTGAGTTCAAATTATCTACGTTGTATAGATTTTGTAGATTTTAGTTTAAGAAACAACGTCAGTTACGGAACATGAAATTAAGTTCAAATGACCTTGATTCTAGAATTTAAGAACGTTCCTATTTTAGTTTAAAACGTTACAGAATTGGACGTATTGCAGCAATTGTGTTAGAACAAATTATTAGTAAACTTCATAAATTGAAAAAAAAGGTAGGTACTGTCACAATTCATCAGAAGATTATTTGTTTGTTTATGGTGGCATAAAAAAAATGTTTTCTAAAAATCAATCACATGGAGAAGTTAAATGAAGTTTCATACTTTACATTTTTGATTCAGAAATACTTTATATAAGTGATGTGCCTCAATTGAAAATTATAGCATTAAAACTGACGCTAAAAAATCAGTTAGAGAGGTAAAAATTATTTGTCCGGTCATTTGCATTGTAAATTGAGGAGTTTGATGATTTTCTAAAGCATTTCAAGAACAAAAGTTTAAAACAGAACATATTGATATTGCTTAAGAAACTTTAAAAATTAACGATGGGCTAAAATTTTGAAGGACCAATTATTAAAAACATTTTTATTGGTAATTATGAAACCGGCTATTACAACTATCAAGAAAATCTTACATGTACAGAGCACAACATTTATAAGAATATAAGAGAAATTACTCTGAGGGGTGTGTCAACAGTGAAACGTCTCTCCAGGAAACGTCCCTGCGGTAATCGAACCCTGATCTTGGTGGTGACATCTGAACTATCAGCGCTTGGCTCTGGCGGTAATCTGGATAAAGCTAGCTGTCGTATCGCCTACAAAACAATATATATTTAATTAGATTATGCTACAAATCGACAAACACATATATTATTCTTAGCATAACAATGCCTAACAAAAAAAAAAATAATCAAGTACAATTAAGAAAACAATAACAATTTGAATGCAAACCTCTTTCTTTGCTTCTGCTTCTTGTCTTTCTGATTCCACCCTTTGTTTTTCTTGATGTTTGGCCATTTCTTGTTGTTTTTTAATTTCTTCCTTTGCTCTAAAATATTTTTAAAATGAAAAAAAAAATGTAAGTGTATTTAAAACCACAATACAATAACTTGATAAGAAATTGTCAAGGATCAACATACAATATTTTTCTTTCATACACACAATTTTAAGATAATTGTTTATTTGGTTGTACAATATGTCCTATTCTGATTCGTCTAAATTTATCTGTACATGAGAAATGTAAAAAAGTTGCTTGCATTTATATGGGACTCATTACGTCACAAAGCGTGTACAAAATCCTTTTATCCAGGGTCGCCCGTTGGTTACAAACGTTTTCGTACTCTGAAACGAATCAGAATAGGACATATTGTGGCATTATATGTTTGTTACCTACAACTACGACTGCAATTTCATGATCAAAAATAGAAATAACAAAATTACACTTTTTTGTTTCTCCTTGGATTTCTTGATGTTTTTTTTAATTTTCTTTTGGATAAAATCTAGTATAAGAATGTATATACATGTACATACATAAAATCATACTTTTATGTAGTTTGGTAATGATGATTCATCAGACAAATATAAATTTCGCTGCAACAGGGCCTGTTGATATTGAACTCTAACATTTATTAGTAACATATAAAAAGGGGGCTGTGTCTTACTTAAAATTATGCAGAGAGAAAGTGTAATTAAAAATTACCTATCTGCTTCTAAACTCTGACGATAGGCTTCATCTTGTTCCCATTTAACCAACTGTCTAGCGGCTCTTTCACTTTCTTCTTGGACTTCCTCTTCTCTCTTTCCTGACCAGCGCTCCACACCCTCCACTAGTTGACCCAATAATTCTGCCACACTAACATTACCTAAAACACAAAATAATCTTCAACTAAACAAAGACAAATATTATTTGAATTAGTCCAAATGATTTAGTTGGTGCATTGCAGTGATTCTTATTGATATCAAATCATCATACCAATATTAAATGTCCTTAAATTCTCAAACTCACTGAACCAAAGCTACCTACCCTTACATAATGAAAGCATGAAAACATCACTGCACCATTATCACAATCATAAGTGTT
Organism: Molanna angustata; assembly: GCA_963576475.1. Lineage (NCBI taxonomy): Eukaryota > Metazoa > Arthropoda > Insecta > Trichoptera > Molannidae > Molanna > Molanna angustata. The sequence goes on along the minus strand of OY754978.1, from coordinate 26,578,704 downwards.
GTTCTTATGTAGTAACGAGAGAAAGCAAACAGGGATAAATGTATTTATGTCAATCCTAATATTTTCCAACTGCACCCTAATGGTACATCTAGTAAATATAAAAGGCCACATTAACCCGACCTGAAATCGTAGCCAAAAACAACTGTGACCCCAAAAAAACTTGAACCGCAAGCCATTGTTTAAAATTTGTTATTATTTATTTATCTTTTCATCATTCATTATGGGCCGATATTACAGTCTCAGTTTAAGAGCTAAACTCAAGTTTTACAAAAACATAGCATATTACGGTGTTCGTTTAGGCCAAATCTTCCCTCAAATACGTCACTAAAACGACAAATATTTAACTCAACGTTTCTGGCGGATTAAGTACTTAACGGTGAGTCAACTGTCATTTGTTAGGCAACGCGTGTAGTTTCAGTTTCTATCACTAGAGGCGTTAGTTGTATCGACAGTGGCGCCACACAACAAAACAAACTGACAGCCATATTGAAACGAACATGGGCATTTAAAAGCATTCTTTTGGTGAAAAAAAATAAATTTACCATGTTGGATAGTAAAACAATAGTATTTCAAGTCGTAGCGTCCCGTTTTGTAGTTCGTATTATTTGAGGTTATTTAAAATTTGACAGATAATAACCACAGAAAAAGTGAAATATGTCTATAATTGAAGATTTAGTAACTGACATGTCATATTGCACTGTAATACGGAACTGGATTCAATCTCCCCTTAACATTAATCTTGAGTTTAACAAACTCAATGAGTTGAGGGCCGACTGTTATACCGGGCCTATATTTGTGAAATAAATATGCCTGCACTGAAAAAAATTGCAAACTTCTTTATTTGCATACAAACTAAAAAAAAAATAACTTACCATTAATTACTGAGAAAATTTCTGTATTGGAACGGATTCTCATTATAATTATTAGAACGGGTAATTTTTCCACAGGGATACTTCTTACTGTCATACTGGCAACACTCCCCAGGGAATTTGATACAGACGATAATAACCTAAAAAACAATGTCGCATTGAAAAAGTAAAAAAAAAAAAACAGTGAAATGAAAAAGTAAATAAGTCACTCTTGTTGAAATAAATGGTTGCTTGTGATACTTACATATTTTTGTTAGATTCAAAAGTAAGATCCCAGCCATAAACTACAAAGTTGTTGGCCAATATTTGTAAAACGGAATCACAGCCGAGTAATTGAGCACAGAACACATTTGACAAAACGCTCGCTTCGTGGTGTAAATACACACCCAGTAGTCGACGCTAAACAAAACAAATAAATAGGCATTATTTAAAAAAATTATATATACTTGCATAAAGTAATTATACATCCTCATATGTATATTCTCTAAATTAAGCATAAATGCCTGTGCTATAGACCAAAGAAATCAGTCGAGGTGGCTAGGGCAGGATTTGAACTCGCCATCACATGATAGGTACTCTTAAGTCAATGTGTTGCGCATAAATATTTTAACTATTACAATTCTTTTAACAGATTTTTAATTATCTCAATAGAGACGAAGTTGGAATATTTACTGTAGGAGAACCGGGAAATCAAGGCACCTACAGGGCTTACGACCTGTCATCGGCTGGTTTACGTGATCACTTTATGCGCTTGCGCAACGTTTAGGTGCCTTGATTTCCCGGTTCTCCTACAGTAAATATTCCAACTTCGTCTCTATTGAGATAATTAAAAATCTGTTAAAAAATATCTTTGACTCCCGACAGGGAAAAAAATCCAATGTTTGCGCATATGCAATAATAAAAAAAATATTCGATTAATTACAATTCTATTCGACTTACGTCTTTTGCAGGTTTCATACACGCTTCTTTTATTGCATTTTCTAATGATCCTTGAAAGAATATCGGATGCTGCGGGCCGTATCTTTCTTGAAATCTTTCAGCAAACTCTATACAACCAATTGTTTCATCATCTACATTTTCTGGAACTGAAATAGGAACATACTTATTATAAAAGTATCCAAATATTCAAAAAGCACAGAGAATAGAATGAATGCCTCTTATCTATGCATTATAAACGGTGAAACTAAAACTTTTATGATTCGTTTATTCAACAATTCTCATTTTTGATAATAATAAATCCAGGAACAGAAATATCTAATTGACAGATTAATTCTGACACAGTCAAAAGATATAACATTTAGTTGATAATCTAAACATACGTTTATTTCATGGGAGATGTACAACCTGTGAAATGGCTGATTGACAACAGATTGAAAAATAATATGTAGTCCCAATATTAGATGGAACAATATGTCTATATTTAGTTTGTAGGCCGAGTAATGTAATAGTCGAGACAAATACTTACTTAAAGGTTCTAATCTTCTAGACTGTACATTATCCACAAATATGTCATCTTCTACATTGAAAGTTTCAGCGTCTTCAAATTCTTCGACAGAACTGATTTCGCTATCTGAATTATCTATAATTATCTAAAATAAAAATAGAAAAAACAAGTTGAATACCTACATATCAAAAATAAATTTAGGTATTCAATGTTAAATAATTGCAGTTTAAATTATTCAAATAAAGATTTATTCTATATGAAATACATACTCGTCTATTTTCTTTGTGTGGTTTCTGTGGTGTTCTCTTTACTTTGAGATTATGTTCAGGGTATTGTATTCCAGTTAGGGCCAATACAGTATCATCTAAATTTGCAGCTACAGGCCATCCAACCCATGACTGTAAAACATAACAAATGACATAATGAAATAATACTTTTGTTTTGTAAAAACTTCTTAGAACCTGCAAGAGACAAATAATTCATGAAATGAGATCTTCTTTGGCTTCAATCTTGGAGATTGGTTAGCAGCAGAGCGATGCATCTCTTTCAACCTTTGTGTAGGAGGTACACTTTATTCACTCTGTTTCCTGCCATAAGTCTTCTTTCGATCTCCTTATCAATCTGTCCATTCCGTTGAAACAACTTCCCAGATAGACATACTCATCGACTTGCTTGAGACATTCATTCTTTTTTATTTGGCACGCTGTTCTACTTTCATTCTTTTCAAACACCATATAATAATGATAACACCATATGCATAAAGATAGCTAACTCTACCTCTGATTATGCCACCTTGCTGTCTGGAGTACTGCAAGGTGGAGTTTTATCTCCACTGTTATTTTCCATATTTATTAACTCTATCACTACAAACCTCAGATGTAAATATCATCTTTTTGCAGACGATCTTCAATTATATTTCCATTTTAATATCTCTGATATTAACAATGCAGTCCTTCACATGAATGAAGATCTTAAATTTATCTCTTCTTGGTCATCGGATCATGGTCTTCTTATTAATCCGACTAAGTCCCTGGCAATTATAATCGGTAGTCCTCGTCTGCTATCATCTATGAGGAATTTGCAACTCCCACTACTATATATCAATAACCAATGCATTCCGTATACCAGGGTTGTAAAAGATCTTGGAATCTTCATCGATGATGACCTTTCGTGGCATGAACAGGTATCGCATGTTAGTAAATCTATTTTCTTTGCCCTACATTCACTTAATAAACTTAAAAATTTCCTTCCATTCCGTTGTAAAATAACTCTAGCTCAATCACTTCTTCTTCCATTGCTTGATTATGCCGATGTGTGCTATTTGGATGCAAATGAAGTGCATCTCAATAAACTTGAACGTCTTCAGAATATATGTATCAGATTCATCTTTGGGTTGAAAAAATTTGATCGCATATCATCTTACCGCAATCTTCTTTGTTGGCCCAGGATACGCCAGCGGCGCAATATACACATCTTGTCACTATTGTACAATATTCTCTCGAACCCAAACCTGCCACAGTACCTCAAAAGCAAATTCACTTATTTATCCAACCATGGACTTCCACTCCGATCTGCTGAACGTACAACACTATCCATCCCTATCCATAATACAGAATTTCTCAGCTCTTCGTTCGAAGTACAATCAGCTAGATTATGGAATAGTCTTAGTCCGGATATTGCGTCGTCTTACTCACTTAGTATTTTCAAGAAAAAACTAAAGAAGGAATATTTATCCTTGAACACCTGATCCCGATTTCCTTTCCTGTCCTTACCATATCCTTTTTTCTTGCTATGAATTATTATTATTTTTTTTTTGTTTTAATAGTATTTATGTAAGTGTTATACGTATTTTCATTGATTTCTTTTACTCATATTTATTTGCTGTTGTACATACACAATGTTGTAATACTTCGTAATCTGGTTGGTTGGAAGAAATTGCCTAATGGCAATAAGCCCGCCAGTGTACAATTGTATTTGTTTATATTATGTACAAGAAGATGTATAAATAAATAAATAAATAAATAAATAATATCCATATTGAAACGATATATAAAATACAAACTTATGATGTCACACATTTATCTGTTGCCTGATTTGCAAAACAATTAAAAATTATACATGACCCAGCAATACTGCATTGACATTGAAAATAAAGACTTACTTGATGCCTGACAGGAATGTCTGTTAATGAAAATAAATCTGTTTTGACTTGTAGTACGGTTTTGGTGCCAGGAAACTGTAACTTATAGTTTTTATCCTCATTCTCTATGTTCAGTGTATACGTCCATGTGAGACGTTCAGCCAGAGATCTATAAAATTATGTAAAAAAAAGATAAATAAATTTGTTTAAAAAAAACGGTGCCACTATTTTTACGACCGGAATTGGCGGAAAAAGCATTTTCCCGCCAAAAAGTGTCTATTTACACGACAAATTTTCTGACGTCGTCTATGTTTTTAGGTCATTTATAACCATAGAAAGCGCATATAAATCAAGTTACAAAAATATTTACCTTTGTCATTTTTTCAATGGTCATAAATATGCATCATGGAAACCAACTTGAAGAAAAAATAAATAATATTGGCATCTTATTACATTTACTTAATTTTATGAATCATTTTTTCATCGAGATCTACCATTATAACTAAGTATAAACAAGGGTAAATATTTTTATAACTTGATTTATCTGCGTTTTCTATGGGTATGGAAAGAATGATAAGAATTTATCTATGGTTGAGTCGTAAAAATATACCTAGCCTAAAAAAAATACACATCTTAAAAAAATAATTTAGTACATAGTTCATAAACACGTGTAACACTGCTCAAAAACTTCACTCATGATGAATACATATATTATGCATTAATATTATAAAATAAACAATACTTATAACTGTTTGTCTTCATAGAACTAGTGACTGGTAACTGGCAACAAAAACAACAATACTCACTCATCATCAGGAATGAGCTCATCAGGAGCGGAGAGGAAAAGGTGGCATTCATCAGGTAGCCCCAATGATCCTAGGCTAGAATTAGCTGGGGGTACGGAACGCTTGGCTGAGCCCAGCCCGTCCAGGCGTTGACGACACGGTGCAATGCCACTGTGGTCTGTCACTCGTAATCGAAGATCACCTGTGACAAAAGAAAACATTGAAAATATGTCATCGAGGCAGCATCCTTAGTGGGTCATACAGCAACCACATTCTCATTTTTAACTCAGGATTCTTAAATATACTTCATTTAGAAAATCTATTCCTACTTTTCATTAAAAATGTTTCATCTTAATGAATTTTCTGAATCAAATATTGATTTAATTTAATGTTTATTAAACTTTTTTTTTTATTTAAATTAATTATTAAAAAAGCCAATTGGCTCATGACAATAATTCTTAGTTTAACATTGTAAAATAATAGTCATTCATAATATACAGCAACACTTCACTTCAGTTCTTAATATAGCCTTGTTTTCAATTGGCTCATGACAATAATTTTTAGTTTAACATTGTAAAATAATAGTCATTCATAATATACAGCAACACTTCACTTCAGTACTTAATATAGCCTTGTTTTCAATTGGCTCATGACAATAATTCTTAGTTTAACATTGTAAAATAATAGTCATTCATGATATACAGCAACACTTCACTTTAGTTCTTAATATAGCTTTGTTTTCAATTCCCGTTGGAATGCTTTTTCGTTCATAGTTTTTAGTTGTTCTGGTAATTTATTGTAGTCACATTATTCTTTCGTGTCCAATTTTTTTGTAGCTTTCGCAGTTTCAAAATATTTTTTTGTATGTGTGTTGTAGTTGTGAATTTGTATTCTCTGCTTAAGTCTTAGTTCAGGGTCTTCTATTTTTCCTATTTTTATCTTGTGTATTAGTTTTAATGTTTCGTACTGTGCCATATTCTGTATATTTAATTGTTTGGTTTTTTTGTGTATAGGTATTTCAATGGTGTATATTCGTTTAGTCCGTAGATTTTGCCCAGAAAGGTATTAGGTATATTAGTTTGCTTTTGATGTATGCGTTACATATCAGTACTTTCACTTTTTTTGGGTGCTTCATTTTTTTATCGAAATAAATCATCTATCATTCATTTCTCTGAAATTATTCAATGTAATTATTAAAATGTAATTGTTTTATTTTTTGTTTCAAAGTAGTGAATGGAAGTATGTTTCAATGGAAGTATGGCTTTGATTAGTCTTTGTCATTTGCTGCAAAAAAATAAACCCCGCTGTTATAAATATAGATACACAAAATAATTTAATACTTACGAACGGAAGCTGTTTCAGGCATTTCAATATTAAATGATGTGTCTTGGTAATGTATGAAGAATTTAATCTTTTTGCCACTGGAATTATTTGACGTTGACGGAACGATTACATCATCATGTATTATAACTAAAATATAAATATTTGACAATTATTACATTTCTTCATTTCTTACAAAAGAGTATGAGAGTCTGGATAATTTTTGAAATAATAATTTGTATTGTGTAATATGAAGATTTGCTAATAAATACTGTACTCACTTGGAGGGCCCATAGGTTTGATCAATGATATATCTTCATCTATCATTTCAACATCAACATCTGGTTCATTATGTGGAGTACGTTGATTACTTGTAGAAGACGATAGATCCTGAGGCATCACTCTGTTAATTGCCAACTGAAATAAAACATACAATAAATATTTCACATAGAATATAGAAATTGCCTTAAAACAAGTGAAACATAACATCAATTTTATATGAATTAGACAGTTTTAGTGAAACGAAAAAATCTGCAAAAAGGCATATGCATGAAGCTATAATACTAGGCATATGTCTTCCAACCAACCAAAGCAATATGAAGGTAGTAAAAATAAATTTGCTCCAAGAAAATTCTGCTTTTCAATTCAATAACAATAAATTAAACTAATCACAGCAATAAGGAAATTGGAAAATTCAGAAGGAATATTGTTCAGGAGTCATATGACAAATATAAAAGTTTGTTAATATTTGTTTAAATTGGGAAGATGTAAAATCACAAACACTTATTATTTTATATGTGTTGTAGAAATTGGGGGATATAAATAATGTAATATAGCTATAATTTTGATATGATCAAGAGTTTTAAAGTTCAATTTGAAAATATGCTCGCTATATTAAAAAAGCACCAATATCTGATGAAACTTGTTTCATATTTCTTCTCCTTATTCCATTCAGGATTTTTCATGTTCAATATTTAAGTTTGTTATATATAAGCCTTACTCTTCACTGCAAATCCGATCCCAATACTAAAAGATTCCCTACGAAACTACCTTTGTAACGGAGAATAATGCAGTAGGTAGGTATGTTTTTAATCGTAATGGTCGATAATTTGAATGTACGCAGGTGATAGATAGGTAAGTTCTAAATGATAATTTGAAATACGGATCGGATTCGAGTTTCAAGAATAAGGCTACTGAATTATTTGCAATATTTTTTTGATGACCGCTGTTTTCCAGTCAGAGGAGACAATACCAATTATAAACGAGAGTTTGGTGAGAATTGGGGCTAGTTCGGCGGAGCATTTTCTTAAAACGAGTGCGGAATTCCATCATCAGATCCATTAGTTTTGTTAACATCCAACCCTCGGATGGCGAGCAAGACCTCAGAGAAGTTCATTCTTACTTTTTTCATATTGATACCACAATATGGAACTGGTTGAGGAGCCTTTCCTCCATCATCGAGGGTTTAATTGTCTGTGAATAATTTACCGAGAAGATTAACTTTGTCGGTAGCAGAGTTAGCAATAGAATCGTAGTTCATTAATTTAATCATACAATTGTAATATCAGACCTTAAAATAGTTACAATACACATCTGCAAATAAAAATAATAATAAGGGCCTAAAAATCACAGTTCAGAGAGCGTTGGATACCTAGGTTGCGAACAAATAATAACATCATCGTCATCGTTGGCCTTCATGGCTCAGTTGGTTAGGTATCTGACTGATGATCCAAAAATCCCGGGTTCGATTCTCGGTGGAAACACAGTTTTTAATTGTGTTTTTAGTTTGGATCTGTGAGACGATTAATATCGTAAGTCTCCATGATGTGGCAACTTGTTAATGGGTGGGTGTTAAATTAATATTTGACATAGTACCCGTTAGCTGCCCGAGAAGTAATATAAAAAAATAAAACATGAATACATACCAACAAATCCCAGTTTGTTTCATCCAAGTGATATATGGCTTCTGCAACATCTTCAATCCCTGTGATCCCCTGTGTGTGAAAACAAAAAATATCAGATCATTATTTGAACTATATTTAATTTGCGGTCTGACGTTAAATAATATAGTTGAGTATCAGTCTGAGGTTAATGGATGAGTTGTGAGCATGACTCGAGTCATTAAAGGGTCCCTTAAGCCCGCATACAGAGTACCAGTCTAATCTAAAGTAGGTAGTGACATACTGTATTCTTTTCTATAAACTATTTCAAGAATGTAGCTCATTTCCATAAAATATTAGGTGATTCAAAGTATGACATATAACATGTTGATTTTTATGAATCAGCAACATTAATTCATTTTTAGACCTGTTCAAGACTCAACATGAATAGTGATTATTCTACTTTCATAAAAAATAGTTGTTTTTATAAAACTTAAAATGACCAACAAAATCTTAATCCAATTTGCACAATTTGAAAACACACTTTCAGTATGGACAAGTTTTAGATTAAAATAAAACACATTTGATGCTAAATTACAATTCATATATTAATGCTCAGTTATTGTTTCGCAGATTAAGGAAAAATATATTACATTCATCATTAATTCAAATGAACTTGAGAACAAAGGTATTACAAAACAAAATAATGACAACTATAAACGTGAAATTTCAAGGATTTTAGAACAAAGAGATAAGCTATAAAAATGAATTTATTAGTACTAAATAGAAAATTGTTTATAAATGTTAATTCCTCCTCGTTAATATTTTGGAAGTTAGATCGCAATTCAAAACAAAGGAGAGTTTGAAGTTGTTGAAGACGTGAACTGGAACATACAATTTCCTAACCTTTTAAACTATTTGTTATAACAATAACTTTGCTACCATTATGCATCAACAATTTTACCTGAAAATTAGCTAAAACTTCTTCTCTGTTTTCGGACATAATTCTAAAAATGCTTTATCCAACTGTTGACATTTATGACTTGACACTTCAGGAAAAAAACCAATATTGCATTTTTTATTTTTCTATGATTCGTGATCACGAAGCTGTAACTTATTATGTATATAGTTGAAATATAAATAGCGAGAAACTAATGACCGGCATGTCCAAAGATATTTTACTTTGCAGTTTTTATGAAAATTCCCTTCTGCGGGAAAATCACATCAACGCCAGTAAGGGAGGGAAGGTAACAAATAAAAACAACAAAATAAAGAAATAGAAACGAAAAAAATTACTGTTACACATGTGGACATCAAAAGGTAATTGACTTACAAGACAGGATCCAGGATACGACAACATCCTATCAGCAGGTAAGTCATCATCTTCCACATAGGTCAGAAGGGCCCTGTCTCGGTTTTCAAAGGGGCTAACGTGTCTCTCCCGCTAGTCTCCTAAAGAAAGATTACACGAGAAATGTGGTGCTGTGAACCTCTTCTTTTCCCGCGGATAGTTTATTCTTTCTAGCAGTCCGCTATGTTGTTGGTAGAATAGCTATGTCTAACTAGTAAAAAAATGTATTTTTTTATTATTTATCAAAATTTATTTTGGTATAACATATCTATCACCTATACTGTCAGCGGCGTTTTAATGCGTAGTTTACTTGAAATAATGTTTTTTTTTATTTATCTTGGTGTTATGTATATTTTCTCTGTTCTTTTGTAGCTTTCATTTTTTTGGTGATGTACATGTATAATTCTGTCACTCTGTAATCTGGTTGGTTGGAAGAAATTGCCTAATGGCAATAAGCCCGCCAGTGTGCATTATATTTCTTTATATTATGTATAAAAAGTTAAATAAATAAAATAAATAAATATAATTTCGGAGATAACAATCTTTTATTTTACTTTCATTTTATTAGATTTCCCTGCATGACAAACTAATTTTATAAATTGGTAAAAGTTTTTTGAATGATTTTTTTTGTTCATATTTTGACAGTTGATTTATCCATAGAAAAGAGATTTTGATTTATCTATGGTGTTGACTTCGAAAAGCTTGTCAAAATCTCGGTTTCTTGTATTTGTTATTTAATATTTATTATATTATTAATACATTTCTGATTTGAAATACATTTTATCTCAAAACCTGGTTGCGTTGAAGCGTACGCTAACCATCGACTATAAATGCCGTTATTCGATTTTGTAAGTTTCATGACACACATGATGTTTCATAACTTCAATAATAATATTTATTTACCATAAATATAAATTTGAGACATTATTTACATATCAAAGTTTGAATTATTGCCTTTTTTGTGTGCCTATTCAATAACATTTCATTTCTAGGTCATTTCCTTGTTCGTCTTTATTAGTTGGTATCATGTTGTTTTGATTTCCAAAACATTGTCGTATTCGGATACATGCTGAATCTTTATATTCGATAAATTGACTGTAAAACATAGTCGTTATACACTCATTATGCCGCTCACGGCAGATATGGCAGCTCAGCAAGTTCAGGTATTCACTCTTTTTTATGTATTTTAATAATTAAGTATTTACAAGTCCTGTCCCTCGCCGATCACAATAATTTTTATGTCAATAGATGGATAAACTCGTATATATAACGGGGCGATAAACACTTTTGGCGGAAATGCTTTGAAAATTATAAAAAATGAAATTAAATTGCGAAAAATGTATGAAGGAATCCATAATAAAAATGGTTGCTTTCCTAACTCTAAAAACCTAACCAACCTATTCTTACTATTTTTATATATTTAATAGGTTGGTTAGGTTAGTATGTAGTTATTATGGCGACTCACGTGAGTTGCATCATATACGTACAAACAAATTCAACAATGACTATGGACGTAGGACTGAAGATGTGCTGCTGCCCAAGGTCTGGAACCCCATGCCTGCCAGCTTGAAGCAGTGTGGATCCATCGAGGAATTCAAAAAGAAAGCCAAAGGATAAATATTACACAAAAATCCTCGATGGTTGATCTAAGGGGTGAGCGCGGGTTGTTCCGGACTTTGTAGGAAAAATGTAGTATATAAATACATGTACAATATTAGTTTTTAATTGTAGTTTATATGTATATATGTATGTATGTGTATATATACATATTTTTATATTTTTTGCATATTATAAAATTGTTACAATTAAGATCACAGCCAAAAATCCCCTTAAGGGATTAGGCAAAATAACATGATAATTGTAATTATATTCTTTATCAATAAAATAAATAAAAAAAAAAAAAAAATATCAAAAATAATAATGCTATGTGTGAATATCATTTCATAATTTTTCAATTTGTTTAGGTTGAGTTAGCATAGTATTTACCCGCATTTTAAAGTCGCGAGAATAACTACATACAAACATAACCAACCTAACCTTGCCAAAACTTGGTTAGAATAAGTTGGTTATATTTGTATGTAATAAATGAAGAATTTGTCAAAAAATATCTTTGGCTCCCAGTAGGGCTAAAAATCTAATGTATGCGAACATGTATATATACAAATATGCATATATTTGAATATGTATATAAATAAATATTCGAACTACACGGCTTTATTAGTCTTTGATGTTGGTACTTATTTTTCTTAAAAATTGGAGGCAGAATTGCCACCTAGAGGTGAGTTTCTAAAATTCAAATTTTGTCTATAAACTAACAAATTGTAATGAATTCCTCCATACATTTTTCATAAGTTTATTTATTTTTTCATATTTAAAACATTTCCACCATAAGTTTTTAATTTTCCCGTAATATATATGCATTTATCTATCTATTGATATAAAAATTATAACGATCGGTGAGCGCTAGAACTTTTAAATAATTATTAGTATTTTTAATGTCTAGAAACAATCAACAAAAGGATTAAAACACACAAGAGCGACATTTTTTAACTTTTATATACCTACATGTGTCTATGTTACAGGATTTTATAATTATACACTTCTGTTTGATTTCTTTCTAGTAGAAGAGTGAAAAGTTAGATTTCTGCCTCTGAGGATGCTGGCTGTGTTCGGCGAAAGCGCTTAGGCTCATTAAAGTCTTACTTATTTGTGGATTAAAACTATGTGTTTTTATTTATTTGTATGAATATTTTAATTTATAATTATGAACTTCCACTGTGTTAACGAAAAAAACTTTGAAATTATTATAGATTCTACATGTATTCATTATACCGATTTTTGCATTTTCTACTATTAATTTTTTCGATTAATCTATAATTTATAAATTACGGCTAAACCATTTTGGAATAATGCAAGTGGCTGTCATAATGAACAGTAATATTATTATTTTATGAGAATGCCAAAGTCTTTTAATCTCGTTAACTAAAGCGATGTATTTTCTAAGTTTTTCATCAAATTATTTTATAATATTACTAGAATTTGGAATAGCCATGTCGCAAATGTATATTGTTTTTTAAATTTGTATTATATCGGATCTGTTATTTTGAATTGCTTGTTCAATTATTATTATTTATTATACAATTTCTATCAAAGGAAATGAGGATGTTTTTTGAATTGCTTTACCATACATGCTCAATTATATTTACACTAAAAAATATCAGATATTTGATGAATTATATACGTCTGCAATTTTTTTTTATTTTTATTTTATTCTACTTCTCGGGCAACTAATAGGTACTTTGTCAAATATGAATTTAGCACGCACCCAAAAACAAGTTGCCGCATTTTAATTATAATTAACTGAGCCATATAGGCTGACAAATATCATGTTGTACGGTATTTTTACAGGAGTGCCTAAGATCCCTGCACCGCCTGATCTATGAAATTGACAGTGAAAGAAATAGAATAGAACACAATATTGAAAATGTAATTAGAGCTCAAGAAAAGATTGCTACGGAAGAAAATGCCGCTCATTATTATGAGGTAATTATTATTTTACACTTTTTATTTAAATGAATTTCTATTACATCCATATATTATCCTATAATCTCATTATTTTCATATTTATATTATTGTGATTGTCTCTAAAGTGATGATATTTGAGAAGATCGAAAGACGAACGAAATGTGAGATACGAATGGAGAATGTATAATGAACAAGTGGATAAATATTTATACTTAGGAAGTATGTTTCAGCATGATGGAAGATTGGAAAAAGATATTGAAAGGAAAGTAACAGCAGGTAAAAGAGTGAATGGTGCAATAAGATCTATAATGACTGACCCAAAAGCAAAGTTTGTTTACTATGTCAAACATTAATAACTTCTCCTTATTTTGCAAGTATATTTTTTTGGTTATATCTATTTGATTTTTCTCCATTTATTTAAACTGTATGAGGTCAAACCATCTTAAGAAATTTATTTTAATCTTATTCATATTTTATTATTTATTTATTTGCCATAAGGTAATTTCTTCCAACCAAGCATTAGGCCATAAGTATTGTAGTTGTAGGTACATTAAATTTATAACAAAAAACAACATACAGAAAGATAAACATGTATCATTATTAAAAGAGGGAGATAGGGGTTGTGGGAAGTGAGAAAGAGTTATTAGACAGGTATAACAGATTTAGTCTTTTTTTAAAAAGTTGAATCGATTGAGACGACGTAATATCATCACTTACTTCAAAAGAGGAAACTGAAAAGTTCAGTAGAATGAATGGGAATAGCAAGTGTGGTTCGCTCAGCAGATCGAAGATTATATTTATATTATTTTTATTTGAGAAACCACATGCATTCATTTAGCGCAGTGATTGTTAACGGGGCTCCAGCGCCCCTTTGTGGTCGTTTTGGATGTCTGGCGGCGAAAAATAAAGTATGGTCAATTACTCATTTGTTGCGTACACTGCACACATAACCATTATAAGTTTAAACGATAGAAAATAAAATAATAATTTGTCGAATATTTTTATTATTGCATATGCGCAAACATTGGATTTTTTTCCCTGTCGGGAGTCAAAGATATTTTTTAACAGATTTTTAATTATCTCAATAGAGACGAAGTTGGAATATTTATTGTAGGAGAACCGGGAAATCAAGGCACCTACAGGGCTTACGACCTGTCATCGGCTGGTTTACGTGATCACTTTATGCGCTTGCGCAACGTTCACCAATTATGCCTTTTAATAAGATCCCTATCAATTCAATTTTGAAAGTTCTATATATTGTAATACTGAAATTCTTTTTCGCTTGAAAATAAGGAATTTTTACTACAGCCATCTATGGGTGAAATTATGAACAACAATCTTATTATTTTTATTTATTTTGTTGGAACGCCATCTATTGAGAGAATTGGTTTTTTGTAAATAATGAAAGCTACAATTCTTATATCTGAGGTGACAATGCATTTTTCGCATAGAAGTCACCCCTGAATTGCGCCAGACTTATAAGGTCATTTTTGTCTTATTTACCTACTTGTACCAATGTGTAAGTAATCGAATATTTTTATTATTGCATATGCGCAAACATTGGATTTTTTTTCCCTGTCGGGAGTCAAAGATATTTTTTAACAGATTTTTAATTATCTCAATAGAGACGAAGTTGGAATATTTATTGTAGGAGAACCGGGAAATCAAGGCACCTACAGGGCTTACGACCTGTCATCGGCTGGTTTATGTGATCACTTTATGCGCTTGCGCAACGTTCACCAATTATGCCTTTTAATGAGATCCCTATCAATTCAATTTTGAAAGCGCATAAAGTGATCACGTAAACCAGCCGATGACAGGTCGTAAGCCCTGTAGGTGCCTTGATTTCCCGGTTCTCCTACAATAAATATTCCAACTTCGTCTCTATTGAGATAATTAAAAATCTGTTAAAAAATATCTTTGACTCCCGACAGGGAAAAAAATCCAATGTTTGCGCATATGCAATAATAAAAATATTCGATTACTTACACATTGGTACAAGTAGGTAAATAAGACAAAAATGACCTTATTAGTCTGGCGCAATTCAGGGGTGACTTCTATGCGAAAAATGCATTGTCACCTCAGATATAAGAATTGTAGCTTTCATTATTTACAAAAAAACAATTCTCTCAATAGATGGCGTTCCAACAAAATAAATAAAAATAATAAGATTGTTGTTCATAATTTCACCCATAGATGGCTGTAGTAAAAATTCCTTATTTTCAAGCGAAAAAGAATTTCAGTATTACAATATATAGAACTTTCAAAATTGAATTGATAGGGATCTCATTAAAAGGCATAATTGGTGAACGTTGCGCAAGCGCATAAAGTGATCACGTAAACCAGCCGATGACAGGTCGTAAGCCCTGTAGGTGCCTTGATTTCCCGGTTCTCCTACAATAAATATTCCAACTTCGTCTCTATTGAGATAATTAAAAATCTGTTAAAAAATATCTTTGACTCCCGACAGGGAAAAAAATCCAATATTTGCGCGTATGCAATAATAAAAATATTCGATTACTTACACATTGGTACAAGTAGGTAAATAAGACAAAAATGACCTTATAAGTCTGGCGCAATTCAGGGGTGACTTCTATGCGAAAAATGCATTGTCACCTCAGATATAAGAATTGTAGCTTTCATTATTTACAAAAAACCAATTCTCTCAATAGATGGCGTTCCAACAAAATAAATAAAAATAATAAGATTGTTGTTCATAATTTCACCCATAGATGGCTGTAGTAAAAATTCCTTATTTTCAAGCGAAAAAGAATTTCAGTATTAAAATATATAGAACTTTCAAAATTGAATTGATAGGGATCTCATTAAAAGGCATAATTGGTGAACGTTGCGCAAGCGCATAAAGTGATCACGTAAACCAGCCGATGACAGGTCGTAAGCCCTGTAGGTGCCTTGATTTCCCGGTTCTCCTACAATAAATATTCCAACTTCGTCTCTATTGAGATAATTAAAAATCTGTTAAAAAATAATAATTTGTTTTATTTCTGTTTTTCTTAATTTTTTGTAAATACATACCTATAAAGAGAAAGGTTAAACTTTTAATTAAATCAAATTTTTTGCTGGGTGGGGGGACGTTGGAATATATTACTGTGGTAAAGGGGACGATTCTTTCAAGAAGGTTAAAAAACACTGATCTAGTGCATGTTTTTTCGTTATGAATAATTTGGATACTTAATTTTTTTAGCAAAAACTTAAAGGCCTTTTCAAAACCGCCCTCACTGATGCAAATCAAGAAGAGGAGTTGCTTAGAAATGCGTTGGGAAGAATAAATGAAATCAGAGCCATCAGAAATGAAAGAAGGATACAGGTAAATAAATATGTGAAATAACTATAATAAACGTTAATCTTTTTCACATTGTTGTGTATTTTTAAACTTTGAAGATGATTGCACTTGTTAATGTGTCCGGAATGAATGTACTTATAAAGTGTTCTTGATGGTCTTCAAGACTGCACTACATTCAAGAACTGTGTCAAAAGAATGTGCCATCATTAGACGTCTAACATTGAGATTGTTAGAATCACAGAATACTTTTGTTTATGGGATTTTGATGGAGACAGTAAAGCGGGATACTATGTATGTTCGTGGTTTTAGTGTAAAATTAACCTATTAAGTGAAATTAATTACTGACTTATGTGGAGCACAAAGTCTTGAAACTTTCAATAAGTTACTTAAGGGCCCCCTTGAAATGATCTTTTAATATTAAATAGTAAATAAATTATATTAATATGTATACTTTTTATAAACATGTATTTAAACATGCCCTGTGCTGTCTACATATTAAAAATTATTTTGTAATATAGGCTCGTAATGCCGGAAATAAAGAAACTATTGGATGTGGAGCGCTAATGAAGATGTTGCTGAATTCTGCTCAAACTCTTCCATTGTTTGTTGGAAAACCTGGTGAGAGAGCTCCGCCATTGTGTGGAGCAATGCCAGCCGATGCCAACTACATTGCCAAGGTAATTATAATAATAATGTTGAATTTACTTTATTTGGAGAAAGGACTCGCTTTATCTCGATCTACGTCGTTGTCATCATTGCTGAGGGTCATGACCATCTTCCCTCCTTGTCCTCAACACACTGTGGATTGTCAGTCTCCTGATCTGACTTGCCTTACGTATAGTCAAATATTCTTCTTCTTGAAGTGCTGTGTCAGGTCTTCCTGACACTGGCCATTACTTGGGACAATACCTCTCTATTTCGGGCACTATGGAGCAGCCCATACGTCTGGATACCTGTCCAGGTTCGAATATTGTAGAGTGATTTCTATAGTAGATTTTGGTAGATATTATTTTATTTATTTCTTAATTAATGTACAATGGCAGGTTTATTGCCATAAAGCAATTTCTTGCAACCAACCAAGGCAAAGTGAGGCCATAACATTTATTCTACCATTACACTATTTAATAGTGTAGTGGTAGGATAAATGTTATGGCCTCACATACAAACATGTAACATTATTAAATGTTAAATAACAGTAACAAAGAAAGTAAGGAGATAAAAGTTGTGGGAGGGAGAGGATGGAGACGTGTCAATTATGAGTTATTTTACAGATATAACAACTTAAGTCTTTTTTTTTTAAGTTTAATTGATTGAGACATTGCCCCCAAGTCAAATTGAAAACGCTGTTCGTTATCGCCAAGCGCTATTTTTTTTTTCTATGTGATTTGACGTTTGTTGTAGAAATTTTTTCTACAATAACAAACAACAAACGTCAAATCCCATACAAAAAAAAATTAGCGCTTGGCGATAACGAACAGCGTTTTCAATTTGACTTGGGGGCATTGTAACATTATCACAACTTAAGGTGTTCCATAGTCTTGCTGAATTTACTTCAAAAGAGGAACTGAGAAATTCAGTAGAATGAATGGGAATGTGGTATGATCAGATCGAAGAGGTAAGCCATGATTTGACTGGAAAATAACATTTTTCTTAAGATATTGTGGTGAATTAGTGTTATTAATTATATTTTACAGTTGCGAAAGTAAATGAATTATTTATAATTTGTATGAACATTTAGCTGAAAGTGGGGGCTTTGAGAATACCTCAAGATGTACAAAAAGTATTTTTATAAGACAATGGACTTTGCCTGCAGTCTTAATCTTAATATTATAATCTCATAATAATTCTAATTACAAACTATATAGCTATGTATTTTTTTCAGAGCGGTGACATGGTAGCAGCATTGGTTAAAGTTTCAGATAAGGAAGAAAACTGGATTCTGGCTGAGGTTGTTGGTTGGAGTGTCGCCCATAGCAAATATGAAGTGAGACATGAAATTTATTTTTTGGCAGCTAAAAATGAACAAATAAACCTATGTAAAATATTAATTTACACAGTAAAGTCCAGTAATTAATAATACGTTTGTTGTTTGTCTATCACGTTTGTAGCATCACTGGTAACAGTAATTAATTTGGGACCTGTGATTCAGGAATCAAATGCTAACCACAAAATGCGTTATTATATAATTTTTCACCAATATTATTTACTTTGTTAAACCATGAATGATCTATTTTATATGACCAGTTTCAAAGCAACTGTTTCTTTTTCAAAACACTTTTGTTCCACATATGAAAATAAATACATATGTATATTTTTTAGGTTGATGATATTGATGAAGAACAAAAAAACAGACATATACTGTCAAAACGACGAGTTGTTCCATTGCCTTTGATGAGAGCCAATCCACAAACCGATGAACATGCACTGTTTCCAAAAGGATCAGTTGGTAAGATTAACCATAAACATATATTCAATTTGCTATATCCGTCTGTATGCATGTATATTATGTTAGGGTCAGGGTGTGTTTGCATGTGTAAGAGGACTATAATAATAATAATAATAAATTGGGATGATTTTTATAGCGCTGTTTTTGTGATAACCTCACCTCAAGGGCACATGTGGGGATATGTGTAATAAAGGATGAATGAGGATGTAAGAGAAGATCTCTTTCTGTAATTATTGTTAGTATTACCTCAGAACAGGCTTTGCCTAGTGAGGTAATTGATTCCATTTTAATATTTAAGTTTGGTTATATTGTATATTAATTTGAAGTATTATGGAAATAAATATAAATATTTCCTATCAAAAATATTTCATATTTAACTAGATAAATAACTGCATGACTACTATTTTTATAAATAAAAAATGTAATTTTAATGATTAATCTGTTTGTAATTCTTTTGTTGACACCCCCAGAAAACAGTTTTTTTTCTTGTTGCTTAATATCTTGTTTATTTGAGAAAATCAACATTTTGACTATCCAGAGTCAACATATCAATTTAGCAATGGTAAAGAAAAGATAACTTGATGTATAGAAGTGACAGGAACAGACAATCTTTTCTTATCTTTTCCATGTTCCTATGTTGACAAGGCACCCAGGAAAGAATCTAATTCATAGATTGCACCAAACTTCTTGAGCCTTTTCACTTTGAAGGGGGACATTTTGCACATATACCAACCAAGCAAAAAGGCATAAATTTGTTATGAGTTCAAGTTGTTTTACGATATCTATACATTGATACTTAACTACTTTGTGGATGCATGTAATGTGACAATTTTTTATCTACTGAGTTTGTAATGCTTAGTTATCTTGTGAGGGTCATGACATCAAAGTTTTCTTCTACTTCTTCTTCTTCAATGGCACTACAGCCCAAATCGGGCCTTGGCCTCCTCCAACCCTCCCTGTCCTCAGCCACCGTTTTTCATCCGGTCACTTGGAGAAGCTGGTTCGCATCTTTGGTTACTTCGTCTTCCCATCTCAGTCTTGGTCTTCCTATCCTCCTCCTTCCCCCCGGATGCCCCATCATCACCCTCTTGGGTATCCGTGAGTTTGGCATTCTTTGTACATGTTCAGCCCATCTCAATCTCGAGAATGTAATGTGACAATTTTTTATCGACTGAATTTGTAATGCTTGGTTATCTCGTAAGAGTCGTGTTATCAAAATTTTAATATACTGTGAGGCACTGGCTTAGAATAGTGCTTCCACTCTTTTCTATTATTGTTTTCGAGTGTCCCGTAAGAGCCGGTTAATCGAAAATACAACAGGCAACAATAACATCTCACATAGTTCAGCAATGAGGTTCACCACCCATTCTGAATATAGTGCCTTTTTAGGTGAGACGAGACTGGTGTTTGGGTATACACAGATATGTTGTGCTCCCTTTTATATGGCAATGCACACCCGCACACCTTTCGATGGTTACCACACATTGTGGGATATGCCGTGATGGTATGAATGAATGAATGAATAAAATATGTTTGAGTATATTTACAATATAATGTATTTTTTCATACATATTTTAATAAATTCATATATTAAAAATATGTCTAAATATGTTTAAAAACAAAAATATGATTAGGAATTCATTAATGTACAAACAACCGTATATACAAGACGGATTTTTATCTTGGTTTAGTCTATTTTTCTTATCTATTTTTTTGTTTGTTTTTTGCTATCAATCTGTCTACTGTGGTACATATAATGTTGTCATACTTAGTAATCTGGTTGGTTGGAAGAAATTGCGTAATGGCAATAAGCCCATCCCGCCAGTGTGCAATGTATTTGTTTATATTAAGTACAAAAAGATAAATAAATAAATAAGTGAAACTTTAAATAAATTCAGTTTGTGTATGTTTTTTTTTAAAACAGGAAAAGAAACAAATAATATATAATTACAATAAATATACTAATCACTGCAATGAGGGATTGAGGATTGTTGATTTTAATGTAATAATTATTTTCAGTCATGGCTCTATACCCGCAGACAACCTGCTTTTACAAGGCGGTGGTGAATAAGCTTCCTTCATTGGCAGCGGATAAGTATGAAGTGTTGTTTGAAGACTCCTCTTATGCGGATGGATATTCTCCCCCGGAGCGTGTGGCCCAGCGCTACGTTATCGCCATCAAAGAGAGCAAAGGAAGGTCCAGCTGACCCACGGCCCCCTATTCACCTTCATCATCTTCCTCTCCACATTCTGACAGCACAAGTGACATCGGTTTCATTATTTAGAACATTTCTATATCATAGGTAAAAAATAAAAATGAAATTAATGATTCGCAAGTTTTTGTGTTAACAGAGTGTAAATCCATTTTAAAATAATTGAACAAAAATATACTTAAGTATTTTTCCACAAAAATTTTATATTAATGACCGAACGTTTTCACCGAGATGGATCGGTATTATCAAGGTTTAAAATGACACCAATTTAAACAAAAATTATTCTACACTACAACATTTACAGCGTTGCCACCTGTGTGGGTGGAGTTACAGTGATTTTACAATATGTGGGTGAGTCTAAGTTTGAAGAAGTAAGTTAGTCTAAGTACTAAGTTAATATTATATTCAAAATGTCATTCTATTCATACATTCTTCTGTAACATAATAATTAAGCTTCAAACATTAATCTGTAGTGTGTACACTAAATAATATTAATTTTATAATATAGCATGTTCTTAATATGTTGTTATACTCGGGGCAACATAATATATTAGTATTTTTGACTATCGTGAAGTTCTGTTATTATTGACAGGTAAGTGTTGGGGATATATTATGAGACCTGTGTATTGCCAGTAGCGAATTATGGTTTGGGGACTGTGACAATGACCCAGAAAAGTGCCGAGAAACTAAGGGTCACCCAAGGAGGGATTAATGGAAATTCAATGGATTAATGGAAGTTATCAAATAGAGAAAAAAATATTCATACATACATATACAAAGATCTATTGGGTTACTATGACATTGATGTTATCGAAGCAATCGATTGCTGCTTGTATAAAAATATTATTATATGCTTTATCATAATTGTAAATTGAAAAAAATTCAATTTTAAAATTTGTCTGGTTTGAGCGCATCTCTAACTCCAGGGTCATTTACTTACTTCAATATTGCCATTAGATAAAAAAAAGTACTTATTTTTGTCTTGCTATTACTTATTATTGTCAATACTGTAACTTGTGACTAAATTCATACTAAAGGGCCTTTGGTTGCATTTTTAATGTACAATAGGTGCCTCCAGTTTATTATACCTTCATGGTAAATGTACTATGGTAATTATGTAAATAATCATAAATGATTTTCTTAATACCCGCCAAAAACAAATCACTGACTGAATGACATTGATGCGAGTCAACTGTTATTCCCAAAGAATAAGAATACTAATATCACTCTTAGGTTATTCCTACAGGCAGAGTGAATAGCCGCGCAAATTGCTCGATATAATCAGAATGCCCTTGGATGATGCTCTACACTGAACAATCACTCAATGACTCTCCGAACGCAGCCCACCATTTTTTCCCCCACACTTAGCTTTCAATAATTATGGAACTTTATGAGAGTTCAAACGTCAAACAAAAAAGACATCATACATTGCACCAAGTTTAATCAAGTATTATCTTGTGTACATAATTATGTATAATTGTATTACCCATTTTATAATATGAATAATTTGTGTTTTTACTATTAATATTGTAAAAATATCTGCTCAGGGGGGCAAGTCTGGTCCGACCGGCGAAATCAAAACCCTCACGATTACCCATATCATGGATATAATTATTATTTATTTATTTGTCTATACGGCTAGAAGCCTTTTACAATAAAAAATATATAAGCACAGTAGTTACAAAGTATTTGACAAAAAAAAATATGAAATAGATGAGCTACAAAATAAAATAACAATTATAATAATAATGGATTAACAAAACAAAGTCATAAAGCATAATTACTAAAAATCTAGAAATTATATAAAATCACTAGATACTAAACAAAAAGCCGAAAATAAGAAAGTATTAAAAAAAAATTATATGGAGTTCTATGACATCTAAAGATATTATAGAACTCCATATGATAATTGTATCCATGATAATTGTATCCATGATATGGGTAGTCACGAGGGTTTTGATTTCGCCGATTGGACCAGACTTGCCCCCCAGATTTTAGATAATCCCAAAAAAAATCTATCTAGGTCAATATTTAACATATATAAGTCAATATTTTAAGCATATAAATGTTACATAATTTATCAATTATAATTACAAGTATCACTCTCTTGTGAGCGATCTACTAAAATCTTAATCGACCGTTGTGTCATAGTGGTAAATGGATAAGTATGTTTGCCAGCGTCCTGAGTTCGATTCCCAACAGAAGAGAAATTAATTTAAAATGTTTCTCGTGCAAATCTTGCTTCTCTGGACTGGAAACATTGGTTATTTGGGAGAAATTGCCATTAGGCAATAAACTGTGACTTGCACAAGATGTAAGGAAGTGTTTATTATTATTAAATCTTAATGTGTATATCAAAATTGCATTTGTTGAATGATTTATAATTGTCGTATTCATAGTTGTTGTATATAAATGTACCAAGATATCATTTACAAGGCCTCAGTGGCTTTACCCTTGACTTCAAATCTGGGGGGCTACTCATGACACATTCTTAATATGTGCTTATCTTGCCTTAATCTTAAAAATGTATAAATCAGCACTTGATCATAATTTAATTTTAATCTTTCTCTACATTTAATCATAAAAATTTGTTAATATCAACGTTTAGTATGAAATTGTCATTAATTTTTGTATAAACAAATACAAATAATTAATTTGAAGTTCAAAGATTTCTAAAGTCTGAAGCTGATCTTAAACTTATGTTGATCAACTTCATTAGTGGCCCTGCTGACCCCAATTTCAAATTTTTAACTAAGAATCTTCCTTTGTAATGGAAAATAAAGTCTTGTGTGCATACAGGCGCAGCTGACGGATCGAACGGAGCGCATCAGACAGATTGGTTTGTGACAGTACGTCCACAGAGGTGCTCCAATCGGATTGCCGACACAACTGTCATTTGGATTTGTTGAAAATTTTCCATGGAAAATGCAAATATAAAAATGATTTTTTTTTGGCTCGGCTCGTACATGATTTAATTCAATGAAAATTAATAAGAATGAATGTAAAATGCCAATTTTCATCCAAAATATATCATCCGTTTTAACGTGATAGAGTAAACAAACATTTGAATTTGTAATATCATTGAGATTCTTCCACTATCTAACTACATATGTAAAAATGTTGAAAATCTGCCTGAGGGAACGGTTAGTTCCAAAACCGGTCACAATTTCAATAACGTGGTTTATACAAAGTAATAAAATATAGTTTATAAAAAAAAATTAAATGACAAATTTTCCATAAAAAGGTGAATGACATCACCATAGAAAATGCACATACAAAAATGACAGATCCGATCGGATTTTTGCCTCTCCTAGCAACAGCGTCAGCATTCTGAGATCAGGGGGGCAAGTCTGGACCGATTGGCGAAATCAAAACTCTAGTGAATACCCTTATCATGGATATAATTATAATAATAATATGACATCTAAAGATATTATAGAACTCCATATAATAATTACATCCATGGTATGGGTAATCAATAGGATTTTGATTTCGCCGATTGGACCAGACTTGCCCCCTGATGCGTACGCTCCGTCCGCTGCCGATCATTGTATGAATTCCTATACAAAGAATTATAAAATTAATCTGATGTGCTCCATCCGCTGTGCAGTAAGTATGTTTTAATTGTAATAGTAGATAATTTAAATGTTCAATGAATGTACGCAGGTGACAGGTAGGTAGATTAAACATATTCTAAGTGTAGGTTGAAATTAAGTTTTTAGTTTCGAGAGTAAGGCCGCTGATTTTTGCAATGAGATTTTTTTGACTAAAGTTAAAATTTATCATGATTATCCTATGAATGCAGGGAAACGTGTTTGTCTTTTATATACAGTAGAATTTGGATAAAACTAGTGTCCGACCGAAGCTTCGGCTTCGGCTTTGGCCACCTTCGGCCAAAAAAAACACCTTCGGCATCGGCTTCGGCCAAAAATAACCCGAATTTTCGGGTGAAACCGAAGCTTTTTGTCAGCCGCTAAAAACAGTTAAAACTTGCAAAAACATGCGCGAACATGACATTTGTACTATGTGTAGCGGGTGTATAGATTCGGCCGGCCCAGTGTCGCGTGCCGACTGTCGACAGGAACAAAACCAAGAGTAGTTCTGAACGCACGTGATAATGAATCATTATTAATAATTTTTTTAGTAAAAATCAAACGACCCAGGACCCTTGGCTCAGTAGTTAGATATCTAACCAACTAAGCCACGAAAGCAGATAATTTATTATTTTAATCGATTTTTTTAGTAAAATCAAACCATCGGCTTCGGCCGAAGGTTACGGCTAAGGCCGAATAATCGGCTTTGGCTTCGGCCAAAATCTGACCTTCAGTCGGACACGATATAAAACGACCCTCAAGGGACTGGCACCATCTAGTCTACTATCCGGACAATGCATAAAACGAGTGGATAATTTATGCTTTTTTTTTTATTTCATAATCAAATCAAAATCAAATCATTTTTTTTTTCAACGTAAATGCAGTTTGCACACATGTTGAAAGTCAGAAAGTATATAAATAATAAAAAAAAAAAAAAACAATTACAAACAAACAAATAAATTGATACAAGATTAAACAACAAACACAAGCAGACCGTGATTAACACCACGCATCTTTGTCATTCATGTACTGATCCAGTCTATAATATGCCTTTCTGACAATTACAAACATATAAATTGATACAAGATTAAACAACAAACACAAGCAGACCGTGATTAACACCACGCATCTTTGTCATTCATGTACTGATCCAGTCTATAATATGCCTTTCTGACAATTACAAACATATAAATTGATACAAGATTAAACAACAAACACAAGCAGACCGTGATTAACACCACGCATCTTTGTCATTCATGTACTGATCCAGTCTATAATATGCCTTTCTGACAATTACAAACATATAAATTGATACAAGATTAAACAACAAACACAAGCAGACCGTGATTAACACCACGCATCTTTGTCATTCATGTACTGATCCAGTCTATAATATGCCTTTCTGACAATTACAAACATATAAATTGATACAAGATTAAACAACAAACACAAGCAGACCGTGATTAACACCACGCATCTTTGTCATTCATGTACTGATCCAGTCTATAATATGCCTTTCTGACAATTACAAACATATAAATTGATACAAGATTAAACAACAAACACAAGCAGACCGTGATTAACACCACGCATCTTTGTCATTCATGTACTGATCCAGTCTATAATATGCCTTTCTGACAATTACAAACATATAAATTGATACAAGATTAAACAACAAACACAAGCAGACCGTGATTAACACCACGCATCTTTGTCATTCATGTACTGATCCAGTCTATAATATGCCTTTCTGACAATTACAAACATATAAATTGATACAAGATTAAACAACAAACACAAGCAGACCGTGATTAACACCACGCATCTTTGTCATTCATGTACTGATCCAGTCTATAATATGCCTTTCTGACAATTACAAACATATAAATTGATACAAGATTAAACAACAAACACAAGCAGACCGTGATTAACACCACGCATCTTTGTCATTCATGTACTGATCCAGTCTATAATATGCCTTTCTGACAATTACAAACATATAAATTGATACAAGATTAAACAACAAACACAAGCAGACCGTGATTAACACCACGCATCTTTGTCATTCATGTACTGATCCAGTCTATAATATGCCTTTCTGACAATTACAAACATATAAATTGATACAAGATTAAACAACAAACACAAGCAGACCGTGATTAACACCACGCATCTTTGTCATTCATGTACTGATCCAGTCTATAATATGCCTTTCTGACAATTACAAACATATAAATTGATACAAGATTAAACAACAAACACAAGCAGACCGTGATTAACACCACGCATCTTTGTCATTCATGTACTGATCCAGTCTATAATATGCCTTTCTGACAATTACAAACATATAAATTGATACAAGATTAAACAACAAACACAAGCAGACCGTGATTAACACCACGCATCTTTGTCATTCATGTACTGATCCAGTCTATAATATGCCTTTCTGACAATTACAAACATATAAATTGATACAAGATTAAACAACAAACACAAGCAGACCGTGATTAACACCACGCATCTTTGTCATTCATGTACTGATCCAGTCTATAATATGCCTTTCTGATAAGCGTTTCTTTAATATGTGATTTAAACTTTCTGTCATTTAGGTTTATTATATTCTGTGGAATCTTATTGTAAATTCTAATACATTGACCCAAAAAAGAATTGTTTACCTTAGATAATCTATATTTAGGTATATATATTTTTTTTCTATTCCTAGTCAGTATATTATGGAGTTCTTCAACTCTGATAAACAAATTATAGTTTTTTCTTACATAAATTATATTTTCATAAATATATTGACTAGTGACTGTAAGAATCTTGATCTCCTTGAAGAGCTCCCTCAGTGAGTCCCTAGAACCAAGTCTGTATATTGAACGTATAGCTCTCTTTTGGAGTACAAATATTGATTCCACATCGGCAGCCTTCCCCCACAATAGTATGCCATAAGACATAATACTATGGAAGTAACTATAATAAACTAATCGAGCCGCTGCCACGTCCGCCAGTTGCCTGATCTTTCTAATAGCAAATACTGCAGAGCTAAGTTTTTTTGTCATTTTTGATATTTGGGGACCCCATTGTAGTTTTGTATCTAGTGTTATTCCCAGAAAAATGGATTCCATCACGAATTCCAGAGTATTACCGTCTAATGTCAAATCAATGTTAGTTTGTCTAACATTAGGAATCGTAAATTTTATACATTTAGTTTTTTTTGAATTAAGGACCAAATTATTAGCAGTGAACCAATGTAAAATAAAATCAAGAGCTGAGTTCACATCTTCCAAGTTTTCTTTTTGTCGAGTGGTATTAAATATAAGTGAAGTGTCATCGGCAAAGATAACGATGTCTGCCCTTTCCTGCACTGCGTAAGGTAGATCATTAATATAAACCAAAAAAAGAAATGGACCCAATATCGATCCCTGCGGAACGCCAATCTTTACCGTCGATTCTGAAGAATAAACCCCATTTATATCAACTTTTTGAACCCTATTTTTTAAATAAGAAGAAATCAGTTTGAGAGCTTTATCTTTAATTCCATAATGAGTTAATTTAATTAAAAGCGTTTCATGATTTACACAATCGAATGCCTTTGATAGATCGCAAAAAACACCAATTGCATTCTGCGATGCCTCCCACGCACTAAATATATGTTCAATTAGTTTAGCTCCAGCATCGATCGTAGATTTACCTTTAGTAAATCCATACTGCTGGCTATGTAATAGTCTATTCTTATTAAAATGAGAAAGCAATTGATTCAGAATAATTTTTTCATAAATTTTGCTAAAAACTGGCAATACAGAAACAGGTCTAAAATTTGTTGGGTCTTCCTGATCTCCGCTTTTAAGAAGTGGTATTAATCGACCACATTTCATAAGATCAGGAAAAACACCTAAATCAACACATTTATTAAATATGATTGTCAAATGTGGAGCTATAATATAAATGATTGAGTTCACAATTTTGACCGACATTCCCCATAAATCTTCAGTTTTTTTAGATTTTAGAGAATTAAAAGCTTCAGTTATGTTTCGGACCTTAATATTTTTAAACTTAAATACATCGATGGCTATCCGGACAAATATTGTATGTCCATTATGGATAGTTTTGAGAAAACTCAACGAGAATGTTCACAATGCTGGAACATTTGCTTGTAATATTCATTTTAAATTGTCTATATCTTTAGCTGTATTGCATATGGACATACTACATTTTCACAGATTAAAGACCAAGTCGAGCTCTACAAAATGTGTATCATATCTCAATTTCACCAAAAAGTGGACACACAATATATGTCCGGTTAGCCATCGACATATTAATTTTACTGTAATTCTTATAAAATAATATGATGCAAGTGCCTACAATAGATTAATTTCTATGAAAATAAAACATACATATTATAAAATTACCCTCACACATTTAGGTTTCAAAACATTGACATAAAACAGGGATTCTATTTTATGATTTTTTTTTATGGTGAATATTGTAGAATGAAAAACACCGAATTCCTTCGCAAGGGTTACATTTGATTCACCAGCTTCCAAACGGTGTAACATTGCACCATTTTCTTCAATCGAAAAACACTTTCGCTTCACGTAACTCAATTCTAAACCTTATCAATACATAGTTGAAAAATACTGAGGTAATTTATGCTTGCCAATCCATGTGCATCGGAGAGGGGAGTAAGCCGGGACGCAGAGCAGCTAGGCATTGTTTGTACGTAAATATGTTCCATCGTTCTTACCAGACAGTTTATTATAAAATTAGTTCACTAAATGCAGTTAGTCGCTTAAACCGGAATAGTTCTGAGTTCTATATAGATAGAATAATTTCATAGTTTGTTTAAAACCTATGTACTTATGCATTTACATAACCAAAAAGAGTTAGCAGTTATAGACGGATTCTACTGTATGTACATAGTATTATTTTAAACTACATGTTGTATCTTTCTTTTTCCCTAAGTGTGAAAATTTATTGTAACCTAAAACTAAAGTATGTTTTCATTTTGTATTTCTAAGTAATAAATTATTAGAAAAAAAAATGTTTTTATTCCACATATACTGACATGTACCTTTAGTCTAATTTTCAAATTACCTAAATCTTGGAGGAATGACAAGTATTTAAAAAAAAATTGAGAATCAATCAATCAGATACTTTTTTAACTCATTAATGATTTATCGGTATGTTTCCGACACAGAGTAAGGAATTGTTTTATATGCGTAAACCAAATAAATAAATAATTAAATCACTCCACTCCACTATCAAAATTCTCAAGCTATTTGCTGGAAAAGTTGTAAAAATATAATGTATAAGATAAGGAGATACAAAAGAGAAAGGCAATTGTGGTTTCATGGAAATCCAGGCACACGAGCACAGGTGACCAGAGTACCAGTCAGAATAGGCGAGCCACATGGGCTTGCGACCATGTATGCAGGCTTAAGAGACCCTTTTATGATTCGAGTCACAATCACCACTCACCCACCAACTTCTGCCTGATATTTTACTCCCCTGCGCAACCAAATCCAAAATAAATAAAATAATGTTTATTTATTTTTATCGACATTAATTGCCAAGTGATAAGATTCTGATAGTATGAGAATCAAAGAGAATGTAATTAATCTTAGGAAGTATGTAGGAAAAACTGTTCTGCATTCAAACAATACGCAACAGCAAAAGTATGCATCTAATATGCACTAGGCTGATCACCGAAACCTGGGGGGCAAGTCTGGTTCAACCGGCTAAATCAAAACCCTCGCAATTACCCATATCTTGGATATAATTATTATATGGAGTTTTATAATATCTTTGTCATTGAACTCCATATGATAATTATATCCATGATATGGGTAGTCACTAGGGTTTTGATTTCGCTGGTTGGACCAGACTTGCCCCCCTGATTTAATCCAATGGCAATATTTTAAAATGCAACCTTTTAACTTATTCAAAAAGTATTTGTGAAAGTAAAATGTAGTATATAAAGCACATCCCCTATTCTCATTATTCAATACTTATAGTATATGTGGAAAAGAGCACTAGATTATAAAATGCACTATATATGGATAAAATGAGAATGGCGGCCATTAATATTTTCATCTGTACAGAACCTATCAGTCGCAAAACCAAATGTGTACCAGAAAATATTGTTTACTTCACGTCTATTAATTTGATTGGGATCTGGTTTGATATTTGACTTCCGAGCCGAATGTCCCAAGTTCGACATCCGACGGAGACAACAGTTTTTAATTGTGTTTCCATTTTGGATCTGCGGGACGTCTTCAGAATGTGGTAACTTGTTATTAGATGTGTATTAAATGAATATTTGAAATAGAACATTTTAGTTGCCCAAGAAGCATTACAAAATAAAATTTGGTTTCTGAACATACTGAAATAAAATTTGCGTATTGCGGGAAGAAATAAAAACAAAAATATTTTATTCATCTTTTATTTAGTAAATTTTCAATAACATCATGCTCTTTACTATCATAATTTTAAATATTTTTTATGTTTCATCTTTTGCATTGTTTTTTTTTCTAATATTTTTTTGTTTTTTTACCCACTTACCTGAATTCTGTAGTAGTCACCCACATTCAATTTCATATAAAAAAACGCACAATCCCCATTCATTGCACATTGTCATATACATAAAAACATCACATTACTATCTCTTTTCTGACATTATTCCCTTTGCATAAAAACAAAATGATAAATCTTTAACTAAGTAGAGTAACTCAATCACAATCACTGAATCTACATGAACTTTTTTTATAGATATGATCATTCTAACGAAAACCATTCGCTAAAATATGCTCTAGGAGTGAAATTTTTAAGTTGAAAATGTTATATATCCATAGGTACTGCTTAACTGATTTTGTAAGAAATATACAGTTTCAAAATAACGCTGTTTGTAAACGAGAAACAAGTCATCATTGATCTTTCGAAAATTGCAGAAAAATTGGATGAGAATGATTTCTGGGGAAAACCTCAGTGTGAACACCAACACATTGTTTTCAAAATTTACCTTTCATTCCTTTACAAAATAAAAACAAATATTTTTATAGATAACATGTATCTATCTACACACACACTAGCACTCGTCATTTCTTTTTACATCAATATAAAAATGAAAATAAATTAATAGAAAATTTGGTCAATACCCAGGGTCTTCCTTTGACCAATCAAATCTTGCAAATTGTTTTGTTATTATATTTATCTTCAAGTGGAGCCCTCTGTGTAAAAAAAAATCCAATATTTCAACTCCCAACCGAATTTCAATACAAAAATTAATTAACCAAAGTAACACGTACAAATTCTATGTAAAAAAAGTATGTGCGTGCAAGTCATCAGTTGATAAAACATATACTACAAACAGTTTTTTTTTAACTTAAATTGTTTTCTTTCAATCATTTGGACAGTCATCTTCCAAATACATTAATATGTATTTGGTATTGGTGGTAGTTGTTTTCCAAATACCATAAAGATTATGTTGTTAAAAAATACAATACAAGAATAACATAACAAAGCTCCCGGTCTAAATAATATGGGTGCGACATGTTCTTTTGTCGCATTTTTTGATTCAATTCATTTTTCCATTTATTGAATAAATAATAGCCGAGAGCTGATGTACAAGAAAAACAAACTTATATAAAATACAGATTCATCAAATATATTTAGAAATACAGTTTTCAACTTGTAAATAAATTTGTATTTTCTTAAAATTACCTGATTTCTTTTTTTGTATTGTGTACAAAAAGCTAATTTATCGGTACCATGTTTTGAATTCAAATCCAACAAAATAATTCATGTAAATGCTGGCTCAGTAATAATGTACAAATAAAACTAAAGATGTTTTTTTGTTTGATAACATTTTTTTCACTTGAAATATTTTATTGACGTTATTAAATTTAATGATCCAAAAAATCCAATTTTTCATCAATGTTATCATCAAGAATTGGCAGTTGGAAAATTAGGTATAAAAATGAATAGTGAATTTCAAAATAGTTCACAAAATGTGGATTAATTAATTTAAAATCATCATGTTAGCAATATTTATGAATAACTTTTACCTATTGCATCAATAATGGTTAATTTTTCAAATATATTTTCATCTAAGAAGTATTGCCAACACAAGATTAAAAGTTTTGTCAAATTAAAATGAGAAAGAACATATTAAAATAAGAGAGTTCAAAAAACAATATTTCTTAAAATAAAAAAAATAATACAATGTAAGTATAGATAAAAAAAAATAGATGAAGTTGTATAACAGATACAATAATACTAAGGACGAAGACAATTTTGCAAAAATAGTGCACAGGAAAAGAAAAATTTTATAATTAAGATATATTTCTTTGAAAACAATAACACATATACTCAATTCAAATAGACACATATTGGATATAACATTATGAATAGATAAATAGTATATTTGAGAAATCAGTGATTAACATTCTCTTTACGATCCTCAGCAGACAATCAATCAGTAATACTCAAGTTTCTAACTAATTTAAATTGTAAAAATTGTATTTGGACTTGCTCGATACATGAACACGAATAAAAGGTTAATTACAGCACAATCTTTATCAGCTTTGAACTATATGAGTTAATATTACATTAGTAATGCAAATTCATCAAGTTAAATTAAAGAAACAAGCGCAAATCTACAAATTATTAAACATTGGCAAATATGTATGGTTTTCTAATATAAATTATATACAAATGTATAATTTCCATTATGTTGTTTATTGTCACATTGATAAGGAATGTTATGAAATATGAATGACTGAAGTCCGTAATTTATGTACTAATTGATTTTACATATTATTATGTGATTATGAATTGTTTGAAATTATTGCAATGAGATATTATTTTGAAGACACATACAAATATTATTATTTTTTTTAGATAAGTTACAAAATAAGTTATTAAATTAGTTAATTGCACAATGATTTAACATGAAAATATGTGTAAAAAAAAATATAATTAAATATATTAAACACATCTAACAGGGTTTTTTCCAAATGACATATTCTTCAAATTAGCCTGTGTTTCCAGCCAGAAACAAAATTTGCATGCAAATGTTGTTTATCAAATTCTTCACTCCTGGGAACAAAACTCAAACGGTGGAACAAAAGTCAAACTATGTCACAGCTTTCAACATATCTTAGTTATATGGGGCCCTGCCAACATTACACAAAACTTTTTGAAATCGCAAACTGCTGGATTGGTTGATTTTATTGCATGTGATGTGACGTTTGTATTTAGCTTTGTTCTCCAACAAATGTCAAATTCCATACAATTAAAAATCGACAAATCTAGCAATTTACAAATTTGAACAGCATTTTGTCATCCTGGCAGGGCATAGATTCATAATTTGCATACATTATAAAAAATGTAATAAACAATAAAAAAAAGAATAATTAATAAAATATCACCTATTAATTGTAATGAATTATGAAGTTAATAAAAAAATATTTCATTTCAAAAACAATAATGCGATTTTAGCTATGTAAAATAATGGGTATGGATAAGGTACATTTTTTGCGTACAAAATACATTAAAAAATAGTGTAGAATACTCTCCAATATAAAGTACTCACATCAATAATTAATATGGTTTCAAATCAAACCCTCGTTTTATCTAACATTAGGATGGGATAAAATTATATACACAATGATTTTAAATATTTGAGCCGAAATTAGATGAGTTTTAGCATACCTATACTAATATGCATACGTGGAACAAAATAAATTTATTTCCAAAAGAACTAATAAATAGTATTTGTTTCGATGATTAAAGAAATTTGTACATGAATTTATTGGAATTGCAAAATACATATTGATTGCGTCATAGCACATATAAAAAATCTAAGATGCCACAATTATCAGTATACTTATTTTTTATGAATTATTTAAAGTTTAATCATTTCAATATGAACATAGAATAATAAAACAACGTACAAAGGGATGGTTCAATGTGTAAAAATGTTACACATTATAAGCGTAAGAGTAAACTAGCTACACAACATTGTCCGTTATATATATATATATATATATATATATATATATATATATATATATATATATATATATATATATATATATATATATATATATATATATATATATATATATATATATATATATATATATATATATATATATATATATATATATATATATATATATATATATATATATATATATATATATATATATATATATATATATATATATATATATATATATATATATATATATATATATATATATATATATATATATATATATATATATATATATATATATATATATATATATATATATATATATATATATATATATATATATATATATATATATATATATATATATATATATATATATATATATATATATATATATATATATATATATATATATATATATATATATGTTATAATATTTTTATCTCGGTTTTCCCGTGTCAGTAGGTCTTGACTAAGACCATTTGTCTTCCGACGTTTCGCCTGAATATCACCTGGCATTTTCAAGGACTTAACGAAAAGCACGCGCGCGACACACGTCTACTCACACTGAAAGCTCACCGTCAAGTGACTCGTAGCGTACAAGATGGCCGCTTATGTCAAATATTGTTAGCGCGACGTGATTGGCTCCTTGTGACACGCCCACCTGCTGTCGTGTTCGTTGGTAATAATATTTTATCATTATTTTTGTGTTGTGATTTATTGTTAATTTTAGTTGTGACATTAATATTATTATTGTTGTGTTTTGGGGTTATTTTCGCTATGGTATTATTAATATTATTATTGTATTGTTTGTCATATAAAATGTTCTTCCAGGTACTAGGCAAACGAACTCCGTCGTCCCGATTGTTCATTATATCCCTTCTCTTATATATTTCTATAGCTTCCCTGTAAATTCTGAGAGGTTCACTGTTTAAACTTGCTATTATTTTTGAATGGTCAAAATCTATTGTATGTCCTTCTGTGAGCGAGTGTTGTACAAGTGAGGATGTAAGTTTTTTGTTTCTCATGTCGACTCTGTGCTCCGCTATTCGAAATAACCCCAAAACACAACAATAATAATATTAATGTCACAACTAAAATTAACAATAAATCACAACACAAAAATAATGATAAAATATTATTACCAACGAACACGACAGCAGGTGGGCGTGTCACAAGGAGCCAATCACGTCGCGCTAACAATATTTGACATAAGCGGCCATCTTATACGCTACGAGTCACTTGACGGTGAGCTTTCAGTGTGAGTAGACGTGTGTCGCGCGCGTGCTTTTCGTTAAGTCCTTGAAAATGCCAGGTGATATTCAGGCGAAACGTCGGAAGACAAATGGTCTTAGTCAAGACCTACTGACACGGGAAAACCGAGATAAAAATATTATAACATATATATATATATATATATATATATATATATATATATATATATATATATATATATATATATATCTCAATATATACATATTATTGTGTATGTTTTCCATAGTCGATTTATTTATTATCATTTGGGGGAGTTCAGTTAGGAAAACACATTCATTCAGTCAGATTCACACACACTTAGTACATAAACAGTTCTCGACGTACTCTCCGTGGAAGGTCAGACGATCTTGTATGGACAGTCATCTCACTAAGGGAAACGTCTGACCGAAGTGTTGCCGCGTGGTCAGTAGGGAGAGTAGAATCCGCGTCTGTAGCTCCTATTAACAAAACAAATAAATTTAATTTAGATATATTAAAGTAAAAAATATATATTGACAATATCTATTTGATGTTGTACAGAAAAAGAATAAAGTTCCTGCCACAACCAATTTCGTTAACTTAGCACAAAAATTTATGATTTATTAAGGGGATTTTTGTGACTATGAATACTACTGAAATGTAGGTAAATCAATTGTTGTTGGTGGTGTTACTAATAATAATAAATTTATAAAGTGCTGTTTAGTGACAACCGTGGTCACCTCAAGGGCACTTTCAGTTTGCGAAAAATAAATTACTAGTCTTGATTGTTGGACTTGGTGCAATATAGTGTTAAGATCAGACATATCAGCTTAACTGCCTGTCTGATAAAAATCAATAATAATATAGTACATAATTGTTTGATAATAGAACATACATTAAATCAATTTATTTTTATAAATAATAATTAGTAGGGTAGGTATAATATTGAAGGCCAGATTAGTGAGATTGTACTTAATTGATAATACATTAGGCCTGAGCCAAGTTGAAAACGATATGGCCAAACGCTAATTTTTTTTGTATGGGATTTGAAGTTTGTTGTTTGTTATTGTAGAAAAAAAATCTACAACAAACATCAAATCCCATAAAAAAAATAGCGTTTGGCGATATCGTTAAGCGTTTTCAACTTGGCTCAGGCCCATTGTTTAAAGAACAAGAATTTTATCAAACCAAAAATGGAATTGAACATTTTCTGTCTATGTAGTACTACTTATAATACAGAATTGACAATATAACAATAGTTGCATTATAGACAAAGAGGCGAATGCCGAGGCGAATGCCAAAGTACGTCATAGTATTAAGGTTGATTTTTTTTCTGTAAAAGGATACCACAGCAGGAAACAATGATTGGATAATATATATATGAATCCTGATGGTAACTTTCTGAGATAACCTTTGCTATTTTAACATGTCAGTTATTATATGAAGCGTATTTTTTTCATATTTACTACGGAAGAATAAATCACGCCTTCCATTAACAGATATTGACAGGAGGAGAACCCCCAACAGACACCTTTAAAGTTTAAGAAACTGTTGTATCTCTTTAGTTCATCATTAGTATATATAAAATGTCGACCTCCATGGCTCAGTTGGTAAGGAATCAGGCTGCTGATCCAAAGGTCCCGGGTTCGATTCCCGGTGGAGACACAATTTTTTATTGTGTTTTCAGTCTGGATTTGTGAGACGATAAGTATTGTAAGTCTCCAGAATATGGCAACTTGTTATTGGGTGCGTGTTAAATAATTATTTGACATAGTTACCTATTAGTTGCCCGAGAAGTTATTTAAAATAAAAAAAAAAAATCATGCTTTATACTATAACTGACATATATAAAAAAGGCAATTTTCAACATTTAGAAGGCTGTTATCTCCGAAACCCACCACAACTCAGGGTTCATATTACTTAATCGGTTACCTGTAGCCTTACTCTTGAAACTCGAATATGATCCTGATTTCAAATTTTCATTTAGATCCTGCCGCCTGCGTATATTCAAATGAACGACTATTACTATTAAAACATACTTAAGGTAGGTTCTTAGCGAGTCGGATCGTATTGGGATCGGATTTGCAGTGGAGAGTAAGGCCGCAGCTGTGGTATCGTTTTGCAGAAAAATAAATCAGCCTTTATAATATGACGTTAGTATAATTATATATTTTGTATGGAGAAAGTCTGGCAGTCGCGGGATTTTACACAATTAATTTTATATGTAAAGTGTATATTCATTGTGATCATCCAAAAATAGAATTAATAAAAGAACTCGATGAATGACATAATTGGTGAATGATGCAAAGCACATGGTGATAATGTAAACCAGCCATGAAGGAGTTCATATTTTTTACAAATTGTTGCCCACAATGCAGTATTTACAATTTTTATTTATTTATATTTTTTTGTGTCATCAATGGGTGGTTTCAAAAATAAAATCAATTACTCTACTAATAAAATCTCCTACTGACCAAAGTAGATTTTTTGTATAAAGTGACTCATAATTACTTCCTTCTTACGCGACGTCCTACGTAGGCGAATCAAAGCGAATGCGAAGCGGCGCGGCGTGAAAATAACAAACAGTCGGTAACTATGGAAGTGTCCTACGTTACCGACCGCGAGTAAGTTTCGGCGCGGCGTGATGCGAAGCGAACGCGATCAGTTGGTTTGATATTTTCGCGCAAATTGAAAGCGGTGCCATTGTTTTTTGACATGTCGGAAACAGGAATTTGAATTACTTCTGTCCATGAACGTCATATTATGGGACAAAAGAAATAAAAATTATCATAACCGTTTATTATCGAACCGCGAATGGGAGGATTTGGCAAAAATAAATGGGACTAAAAGTAAACACATTTATTTATTATTGCTATTTTACAAAATGTTGTTGTTGTTGGATGTTGTTCAAAACAGACTTTAAAGTTTTCTCTCGCTTGCACAAATGGCAAATTTTGATATGTTTCCCGGAAATATGTTAATTCAGTCTCATGTATTAATTCGAGATCACGTAATTCTTAATACAAATTGTGATATTCCCCATAAATATGCCTCTCTAAGTACACAATATTAGTTTCACTTCTCTGCCGTACATACGTCTTGAGTATTTTATACACGTACATGTAGCTGGCGGCAGAGGGAACGATTCACACGTAGGACAGAGCCGCCGCATCACACCGCATCGCATTGAATTCGCGCGTAATCGCATCGCATCGCTTCGAAATCGCGTTCGCTTTGAATCGCCTATGTAGGACGTCGCGTTATACTAAATTACCTTTGGATTGTGTTGATGTCCAAATTTAGTCTATTCTATTTTTTAAATTGTGAAATTGCTTAAAAAAAAGCTCTTCGCTCAGATATGACACAATGTAAAAGATAAAATGTTTTTTTTTTCAATATTCGGGAACAGGAAGACTTCTAGAATATTCTGTCACAGGGTTAGAATTTGAATAATTTTATAATCGACAAACAAATATAACAAATCTTAAAGATATATTAGTTTACAGGTCCTTGTATATAAAACCTATCATGGACTATCAAGTTCCTGGCAAAAGACCAAAAGGGTGTCCCAAAAGACGAAGTGGAGGAGCGCATTAAGGATAGCTGACCCCACCACCATGAGATATAAAATCTGAGGAGAGAAAGAGAGAGAGAGAGTTTACATGTCCTTGTAGCTTCTTTAAAATCAAAGTTAGTATCCAATTGACTATAAGTATCCCTAATTCTATGTCTTCCAAAAGACTATATCAGTGACCCTACTACTACTTTATCCAGTAAACTCTCATGTATCCCTAATACCTGCTATGTTTTCAATAAACATTATAGTCTCCCTAACACTAATTTCTTTAATAAACTATAGAATTAAATGATTTTTATTAAATTATAGCAGCATCCCCAACAATACTTTTTACAATAAACAATTAATGTTGGCATACGTCATACATGGCTGTAATCTACTGAAGTATACCAACATTTGATCATCCCATAACGAATGAATGAAATGAATATATTATGCAAATGTTTATGGTCCGGTCTTACAGTCAGGCTATGAGAACAAAATTCAATTCAATTATCTTGTTTACCCAATCAATGAATATTATATTGTTAAATGAATTAATATTATTGGGATATAATACTTTTTGTTCGCATTAATTAACAAAAAAAATTAATTAGTTACCATTAGCATTTCGAATCATGGAGTGATTCATAAACTGTGGATTGAATTGTGATTTTTTTTTTAAATTTCAAATAAAATGGTCGAGTAGTGAGTGTTAGAATGTTAGTATGTAAAATCTTATGAGGCACATTGGGAAATAAATGATACTACGAAGGCTAAACGTCGAACTGAATAATGACGATTTTAGCAACCCAAAGCCTTTTAAACATAACGCAATACAACGTTATGTGTGATATATTTTTAAAAACTTACAGTATATGAATCGGACAGCGAATGTTTTCAAAAGTCCTGGTGGTACTAGTAGTCAAGTGTTGTCGCATCTATTCTGTTAACAATACTTCTAAGCTATTAACTTCTTTGACAATATATTGTTAATTCCACCCACACAAAGAATCTAAACTAAAGATTAGACATCCCATAAATTATTAAATTATAATCGAATGGTGCCTATTTCTTTTAAGGATACACAGTTGTTTAACATATTATAATAAAAAAAGTACATTTACTATATTTAAGTATTTACTGAGACTACACTTTCTAATTGAAATATCAAAATGCAGCAAATAAAAAAATAAGCAGTTAGGCAAGAGTGTAGTGACATGGAAAAGATATTTAGTCCAAATACGTACACATTCTGTCATAATTTTTCCCTATCGTCGCAGAAAATTTGAGATTTTATTACGAAAACTTTTTTTTTTCAGTTCATACAGTAATGAATCATGAAAAAGGAATTGGCTGTTAATTCGACATGATTTTTTTTGTGTCCCGCAATAATTCTTTGCCGTGTTGTCCGATTTCAATGATTTTTTTTAATTATAAAGGTAGAACCATGAGGAAAATGATCAAACTTTTCAATTTGTAAAGGTATCTGTATGACATAATAAATATGTTGTACAAGTATAATTCTTTACCAGGTCAACCAATTTTTATATAAAAGATTACTTACGTTATATATTTTATCAACATGACAGCCCATACAATTAAGAAAACCGAAAAGAAAAAAATGATAATATTGGTAGAACATAAACTGAATTGGGTAAAAATAATGTCTCAAAGCTCTGAAAATAGCTGTACCATTTGTGATATTATTTTACTTTCCAATATCCTTTTCCACAACATAATAATAATAAATAAAAAAATTGATACTGTAAAAAATGAAACTATCGTGGTATATAATTAAAGAAAAGGTTTTAAGTATGTATTTATTACCTTGGTCGTCTGGTGGGTCGGAATCCCATATAGCCCATGTAGGAACCTCTTGTTGGGGCTCCTCGGCCTCTTGCTCGAGGAAGCGATTTGTTGTACTCAGTCCAGGACGATTCGTTCTTTTTGGCATCACCTATATTTAAAAAAATATATATAATATTCATATACAGCAGACAGTCACACGATAACTGATAACTTGATTTTGCAACATGAAGGACAAGACATAGAAAGAGTGAAAATGTTTAAATATCTTGTAAGTCTTCTCACTGATTATATTTAGATCCTGACAAAGAACTAAGGTGCGTCACCGAGACAGCTCGCACGATGTTTACAGAATGAAGACAGTTTTCGATAGCTTAAACCTTAAAATAAGGCAGCGTCTGGTGTAGTGCTACATATGGTCCATACTTCTATATGCAGTTGGACCATACTGGACCATAAAGGTCAATATGCTTAACCGTCTAGAGGCCTTTAAAATGTGGCTGCATCGCCACACGCTGAAAGTTTCATCAAATGTAGAGGTACTCGGGAGAGCAAATGTTGAGTGCGAGCTGATTGACACAATTAACAACAAAAAAATATCATATTTGGGTCATGGTCTGCGAGGCAAAAAATATAGGCTGCTGCCGCGAGTGATTATGAAAGGCAAAATTGAGGGATGCCAAGGAATGGAAAGACGGATAGAGATGCCATCTCAGCAATAATCACCAAC
This sequence comes from Molanna angustata, assembly GCA_963576475.1. NCBI lineage: Eukaryota > Metazoa > Arthropoda > Insecta > Trichoptera > Molannidae > Molanna > Molanna angustata. Next base: position 26,536,503 of record OY754978.1, on the reverse strand, counting down.
GTCGGGGGGACCTGATATGGCACGAAGAAGAATATATATATATATATATATATATATATATATATATATATATATATATATATATATATATATATATATATATATATATGTTATATTTGATGTTTTCACGGGTGAAATATGTTATAATATTTTTATCTCGGTTTTCCCGTGTCAGTAGGTCTTGACTAAGACCATTTGTCTTCCGACGTTTCGCCTGAATATCACCAGGCATTTTCAAGGACTTAACGAAAAGCACGCGCGCGACACACGTCTACTCACACTGAAAGCTCACCGTCAAGTGACTCGTAGCGTACAAGATGGCCGCTTATGTCAAATATTGTTAGCGCGACGTGATTGGCTCCTTGTGACACGCCTACCTGCTGTCGTGTTCGTTGGTAATAATATTTTATCATTATTTTTGTGTTGTGATTTATTGTTAATTTTAGTTATGACATTAATATTATTATTGTTGTGTTTTGGGGTTATTTTCGCTATGGTATTATTAATATTATTATTGTATTGTTTGTCATATAAAATGTTCTTCCAGGTACTAGGCAAACGAACTCCGTCGTCCCGATTGTTCATTATATCCCTTCTCTTATATATTTCTATAGCTTCCCTGTAAATTCTGAGAGGTTCACTGTTTAAACTTGCTATTATTTTTGAATGGTCAAAATCTATTGTATGTCCTTCTGTGAGCGAGTGTTGTACAAGTGAGGATGTAAGTTTTTTGTTTCTCATGTCGACTCTGTGCTCCGCTATTCGTGCTTCAACTTTTCGATTGGTTCTTCCTACATAAGTCTTATTATTCATATATATATATATATATATATATATATATATATATATATATATATATATATATATATATATATATGAATAGCTATCTCTACAATCCGCGAAAATTTAAATTTAAATATATATATATATAATCCATACACATATTTGGCGCAGAAGGCATATATTATTCAAATAATTATTTATTTCTTGCACTTTTTGAATTGTTAATAAAAAAAATCAAGTGACAAACCTTAATTTGTCTCCCTCTGAATAGTGACTCGTCCATAGCCATGGCAGTTTGCACACTGTCCTTGTCTCCAAATTCTATGTAAGCAAAACCTTTGGGATGTCCATCAAACTTGTTACATAATATTGTAACCCTGAAATATATGAAAACATTATTATATATTTCAAATGCATTCTTTTGATTACAATTTAAATTTAACAGTGAGTCATCTTTAACGTCTTTCATTTAAGAGACTTGCTGCTAACCACACTTAGCGTATTGTTCATTGAGCGCTGATTTGTGAAATTGATGAGAGTCGAGAACAGTATTACATTAACAACATTTATGCTTCATGCAACACAAACAAGCATTTATGCTTATTTTAGGGAACGTAGGAAGATATATATCGTCTGCCTACTGGAAGAAGTCACTAACTGCGATAAACATGTTTTCGGGATAATGGCTGTCAAAGTTTTTTGGCAATATTAACTCTCATAACTCATTTAATTGTTTATAGATTCTCATGATTTTTTCAACATATATAAAAAGTCGTCTTATCTAACTATATATAATCATCAAATTTGACAAAAACTCATAGGGAAAGATAAAAAAACACAAAATTGCATATAATGAGATTTTCCTGACGGCTCATCTGCCATACTGTGTAAGACTGTATGTAATATTTCTATGTGGTAAAACTCATTATATTGCTTTCAAAAAAAATTCAAATTTTAATCACTTCCTTGCAACCTGCGCAAGTGGTGAGTTTATTGCCATTTTGCAATTCCTTCCAAACTTTTTGTATTTTTCCAATATTTTCATTATATCTATATTTTATTAGTACTTATAATGATATGTATATCATGAATATCTCAGATGTTCCAAATGAAAGGTACCTATTTAGGTATTTACCCGCATTTTCAGTAGGTATTCAGCTCATCTTCTATTGTCTGTCTTATGTATAACTAACCATATATTATTAAACCTGGGTTTGTTCTAAGTCATATTATGAGTTCTAAACATTAAAAACCGTCAACATCAACAAAACATGTAAAAATATACCTTTTTATGTTCGTTTAACAAATACATTTATACATACTCATATATTCCCATATTTATGCATATACTTGTGCTTTATATGAACAGTGTCAGGCAAACACCCTCTCTCTCTCCTGTATTTATTGATAAGAGATATTCGTACCAGGAATGCAGTTTTTCTGGTATATTTGTACAATATAAATTTATATTTAGGATGGTTCGACCATACGAATACAATTCTGAAAGAAGGAAATCTAATTAACTTGAAAAAAAGACGAAGATGTAGTTATGATGTATGAATATTGATGAGGCGATGTATGTGTTCCAGGATATAAAAATATGATGTTTGGTTCTCTCTGCCTACCCCGTTAGGGACATGCATGAGTTGATGTATAGTTGAAAATAACATACTAACTTGTTAAGATGATGTATAAATGCTAATAAGGTGATTAATGCAATCCAGGATACACAGTATAAAAGGGCGTTCATTTCTCTCTGCCTACCCCGTTAGGTAAATGGCATGATGCTATGTATTTATCGAAAATTAAATTCTTTAGTTAATGTGTAAAAATTTTAGGAAATGTTGGTAGTTAAATGCAAAAAAATGTAAAAAATAGACTTCATTATAACGATAATGACTTTTTCCAGACGACATAATTGAAAAAAAATGCAGATAATGAATATTTTTCTGAAAAATCTCCGCGACGGGACCTGATATGAACATAATTTTTTATTCAGGTGTAAAGGGCGTTTTGGTGATTATGGTAGCATAGTTAACTCAATTTTGCCAAAATAGGCAGTTAATGACTTCTTCCAGTAAGCAGACGATATGTACTTTTTAACAAGGACATATTCATTAAATTAATTAATTAAAATCTGATAGACCATGGATGGATGACAATAGAATTGTTAAAATTGAAAAGACAGAAATTCTCAACAGAAGACCAGCGAAGATATAGTAGGCAGTGGCGGCTCTTCCTAAAGGGCTCTCGGGCTCAGCCTTCCCAAACACTTCGTTCAAAAGATTCCAAAAAAATGTATGTAATTAAATCTTGAGAACACATTATTTTTCTAATAAATATTTACCGTCTTACGCCTGTATTATATTTAGAGAAATATTTAAACCTAACTGCTTTATAAAACAAGCAAAATTCTATGAAATATTTCATTCTTCAGGCACAGTCGACTTGTACCCGGAGAACCCATACTATTCATACGGCCGCTCGCTGTCCCCGCAGCTCGCCGTACACGCTGAATGTATGTATGCTGATTTCGAGCAAAACGAGACAAAGGCGAAGGATTATAGTATATTTTCATTCATTCATATTATGTTGAACATTGCGATGGTCGAACGTTAGGTAAGCAGTTGCAATTCCTTGAGGCTAACATTAATTGAGATTACATAGTTTTAACTATAAATCATCCGAAATATATAAGTATTATTAATCGAAACCATAATATTGCAAAAAAACAAAAATGATTTTAGAAATAATAAAATGTGTAAAATCAGGAAGCAGTCTTGTGGCTGTTGCCAGAAGTTTATTTTTCTATTTTATATGATCAAAATTCATTAGCTGTCACAAATTATTTTATAATTTATCGATGCATTTTATTACAAACGTTATTTAAAACCCAATCAAATACGATTACATGAAAATTCTTCGAAACACAATTGTTCGAATGCGCAATTGTATGAATAACAATTTTTCGAAAATCAGTTATCTGAATGACAACTGTCCGAAAGCAAATTATTCGAACTAACATTTGTTAGAAAACCAAATTGACCGAATTTAATATATTTTTATGTCATTATGTTGCCTCTCTTTTTGAAATATTTGTTGCCAGTAAAATATTATATTCGATGTCTGTAGAGTATTATTTATTGCTAGTTGTATTATTGTTGGGTACTCTCAATATCATGGATTTTGATGAAACCTCTTGCCTTCCAGGAGGCTGCATACATCAAAGCTGATGTGGGGAATAAAAGAGAAAATTGAGGGTGACACTTTAAAATTGTGCGTCGCCATGTTGTTTATTCCATAGATTTTTTTTATAACATACTATGAAGATCTAGTACTCCGTGCAAAAAGTGAGTCATGGAAAATCGCGCATTTTGGTTTACAATATATTTCAGTTTTCCTTACATTTCAACACATTCTAGATAACTGTTCTCTAAATCTTAATAAACAAAGTGTTTTTTACGACAAATAAATCCGAAAACAATTCACATTAGTCGTTATTCTCTATAGAAAACGATCTAGTATGCTAAACGTCAAAAATCCCCCGGAAAAATGCCTCACTTCGATTCATAATGTTACCATCTCACAATGCTACCAACATGACGTCATTAAAATTCGAACAATTGTAATTTCTGATAATTGTGTGTTCGTAAAATTGTTTTTCGAAAAAATGTGATTCGAATAATTGCCATTCGTGAAATTGATTTTCGTAAAATTGAGCATTCGAATAATTGTTTTTCGAATAATTTTCCTGTCACCATCAAATACAGCATAAATGATTCACATTTTAATTTCCGTTAAACAAAAGAACTATGGAAAACACTGATATTTTTAATATACGAAAATAATATTGTGTCACATATCTGCTTAATTATTCCTGTAGTATCTAAGTTAATTTCTCTTCTAGGTAAAATTATAATTTTGAGCCCTTCTAAAATTTAAGGTCACCATCTGCCACTGATAGTAGGACAGTTGGAACTCCGCCACCCAGGATAGTCCTCCTTCACAAACAGGTCAAATGACCTAATAGACAATGATTAGGACGAAATTGAAATATGTATTGAAAAATATCTATATAATATATGTTTTTTTGCTTTTTTGTATTTTGATTCTCATTAGTAATTTACACATACATCCTGTTGGTCGTACACTCAACATAAAGATAATTAAATAGATAAATGAATCAATTACCTATTGATGGAACCACATCCATGAAAGTGTTCTTCTAATTCCTCAGCTGTTGCTCCATAATCTACATTGCCAACATACACAGAACGGTTGTCAACTTCCCCTTTTTCTTCCAAGGACATATTCAATGGACTGGCTGTGAAACAATATATAAACCATATTGGGAAAATATATTAAAAATAATGAATTATATTCCACCTGTATGCAAAAACTACAGAGTTCAAACATTTAAAATAAGAAAAATGGAAAGGATAATACTGGCCATTACTAGAAGACTGGAAGAGGAATCACTGGATACGTAGACTAAAATATCCGATGTGATTGAGTGTGATTAGCAATGCGATTTTGTTATAATACCAAGATTTCCAATATTTTTTTCTTGAAGATACATTTTTATGTATACTTATGTAGGTATCTTGGCCGTGTCGAGAAGGAGATAATTAAAATAAAACGAAGAATGCTTTCCAATTTTTAATTTTGATGCACAAGTATAAAGTTCAAAGTATAAAGTAATTTTGATGCACAAGTAAAAAGTACAAAGAAGAAGAAGAAGAAAGTATAAATTAAAAAATATTTAGATTAAAAAATAATTGTACTGAATAGGTATTTTCTAACTCCTTCTAAACACAAATTACCTTTCAAGAAAAAAAATGAGCCCCTCTAATACTTAAGGTCGTCGGCCGCAACTGATTCCCAAACACAATATAACTTTAATCAGAACACAAGTAATTAAGAATACAACAGACAATGGGGAAACCAAAAAACTTACTTATGCCCGGACTGGCGAGGCTGAGCTGTTTATCAACCTCTGTCTGCAGCTGCTTAAGCTTTTCTGCTTCCTCCTCCATTTCTCTCATGCGAGCCTTGATGGCCGCTATCTCAGGGTCCTCACTTCCCTCCACTCCGTTGCCTTTATCTTCACCCTAAATTACATTTCATACATAAAATTAGAAATAATGACAAAGAAGCTTTATTAATTCTCAGTCAATTGGTGTATTTGTGAGATTCACTTAACTAAACAAATATATAATAAAGTACAATCTCAATTATCTGGCATTGGTGAAGGCACAATAGCGCACTATTTATCAGAAAATTCAGTTTACTGGAAGGTAGGTAAAATGAATGAAATATTAGTACAAAATTGTTTAATAAAACATGGATTTAATTAATGAATTTAAAATAATCCATACAGCCTGATAACTATATGTGCTGGTACACTTAAAGTTCCGGGTTAATGATATTGTATAATATTAAATTTTATTTGCTTTGAATAATACACGAGAATGTGATTGATATTCTGAAAGAGGAAAATGTAAGAATTTTGAAAAACAGATGGATCATGTATGAGAAGATGCATGAATGTTACATTTCAAAATAGAATAATGTGGTGTTCGTTTCCATCTGCCAACCCCATGAGGGACACGGCATGACAATATGTTTGTATATGAATTAATCATACCTATACAAAAAATTGTCACATACAGAAATTACTTATACAAGAACAAGATGAAATTGCTTAGATACTTTTTTAATTATTTAAATGAAACACACAGATAAACATTTAAAACTCAAAATACGCACAAAATAATACAAACCACTAAAGTCAGGCATCCACGGAAAAAAAAATTGTGATGTAATCCACATTTCAGCATATTTATAAAAAATAGTTGATCCATAAAGATTGTATTGAAGGAACATTATTTACACTAATTAGTATACTTTAATATTACACTAATTAGTATACTTTAATAGGTCAAAAGTTAAGGGGACATATAACGCTAAACTTAGTGACTGAAAACATGATATATTAAAACCGCCCAATGCACTATGAAGTTATGCCTTAGTAAGGGTAATTATCGCGTGCGTTAAAAAAGGTTTATACGTGATTTAAAATATCAGAAACCCCAAATTTGTTGATTTTTTGCATTTTAAGAACAAACCTTAGTTGAAATGAAAAAATTTTATCGGTCATTCACTTTGATTTTATGCACTCTTTAAGCGTATAAAAGATTTATTTCTCTATGACACGTGGTTATGGAGTAATTTAACAAAAATGCTGTAAAAAAGGATATTTTTAATAATTTATTTATGGGAATTTAGGCTGAATTTTAAAATTGTGTCACGAACATTCACTAGAGATATGTTGAAAAGACTTATACTATTATTTCTAGAAACACTGTTTAACATATTTGAGAGATTTTATTTGAAATTGAGGTGTTTAGGTTTATATGGCCCCTTAAATGAAAAAACAAGTGAATACGGTAAAACAATAAATAAAAAAATGATAAACACAGCGGATAGAATTATTGAGAAAATATCATATTTATATATAAACAATTGGATATTTTCATGTGATTGGTATAAGACCAATATATCCAGTAGAGTATAAATAAAATCAGTTGAATAACAGTTTATGTTGTGTGTTTAAGATGTATGTATGAAGGGAAAGGTGAAATAAAAATAAATAAACAAAAAATAAATCTACCTCGCCATAGCTGACATCAGTCATATTAACATTCCCATTGGTTTCTTCTTCCAAGTCCCCAGAGAGTAATACATCGGAATCGGCCATCGTCCAGATTAAATTACCATTTGCCAGTTAAACTGTTTGTACTTGAAAATATAAAAAAAAAATCTTCGTAAGGCGACGTTTTGACACAACAAATTTAGGTATGACAATTGACCCAAATAAAACGACAAAATTATAACAGAAAATAAAAAAACAAATAGCAAACAAAACTGGGAAAGAAGTGTGTTTCAGTGTTAAAGTGACCCGAATTGGGATTATTACACAGATAGACAGAAATTAATATTTTAATGTCAACATAATAGACGCCGATGTAGTCGTCGAGGAACAAAAATTAAATAAATACTCATTAGATTACGAAGAGTAATTGTCACTGATTTTATATGATAAAGCAAATTATTAATAAAATGTTTTAACTTACAGATTAATAAAGATTTCTCAACGTTATATACCGATATTAAAGTAAAACAAATACCACGGACCGGCAACGCAACAAAAAGCGATAAATAACCATAGACTATCGAAAACATAGAATGATATACTCAATAGATGGAAAACCGAATAAAAGCATTGACAACAGATTTTTCGGAAAAATAACCACAGATAAATAGGGAATGTCCAAAGATTTCCATATTGTTATCGCTTAAAACAAAGAAGAGCGTTGATAAAGGTGTTTACATGCCGGCTAGTCAATACAATAATTAAATATGGTGGAGACGAAAGAACGTGTTGAGCGTATAAAATAAAACAATGCTTAAATTGACAGAAATACACGCGTAATAGTAATTATCGGTTAATAAAAATTGCTGTAAAATTAAAAAGAAAATAAATTAGAAAAACCAGTGATGACGGCCGCTGAAAAGAATAATTAAATACAGGAAATACACGTGGAACAGAGAATAATAGTGCTGAAAAGAATAATCAAATACATGAAATGCACGTGTAATATTGATGACAATTTTGCTAAAATGAATTACGAAACGAAACGTTCAGAGCAAAGAAAACAAATAATAATAAATCAGAAAGATCTTACCAACCGCTGCTCTCGTTCCGGGTCTATAGATGAAACACTTACACTACATAATATCACTTTTTATTAATTGAAAATAACTTAAAACTATCTTAAATTCACCCCTCGTTGGATATATGGACCTGAAACACACTTATTCACTATTATACGATTATTTAAGTTATGTTTATTCTTAAAAGTTATTTTTAATAGTAACTTAAACTATCTTAAATTCACCCCTCGTTGGTTATGTATGGACCTGAAACACACTTATGCACTACCATGCAAATATGAAATTTAATGCTGAGCTTCAAGCAGACGCCTCGCAGAGATAAGATTTTCTCTTTCAACGTTCGCGGTCTACGTTTGTTTTAAAAAATATATATAAGTTATCTTTCGTACGCGTGAGTTAAAATTCGTCTATCCCGACCAAGCGTCCACTCAAATACTGATTCAAACCAGCTATCGCGTCCACCGCTGGAGACGGGGGGGGGGGGGGGGAGGAGCTACCCCACCGCGCGGCGGGGCGCGTTCTACCATCTACCAATAGGAAGCCTCCATTTCACCTACCAAGTTAGAAAGTATAAAGTTCCAGGAATATGCATTGAATATAAAATTATTAGAAATGACATATTTACAAAATATAAGCATTGTTTAAACACATTAAGGACCCAAAGACCCGTTAATATGATAAAACCATTATAAGAGAAAGTTTTCCAAGAATCAAGGTATTTTGTTGAAACAAAATAATAGATGTCTGGCTTCTATGCTACCATAACCCATGGTAATATTTTGATCATAATACCTATGTATATATCAATCGGCCCTCTTTTTTGATCAAGATATACCATGTGAAGAACAAAGAAACCAAACATAATGTAAGTAGACAAAAACTATTATGCCGGAGCTGAACGAATCTCATCGGCATGAACTTTAACAGGCTTCCCGCGACGTTCTACCCAGTAAACGTGTCCTCTTCCGATGGGCAATAAGATCCGATGCGGACCACTCCATTTAGGAGCAAATCCAGCGTGAAAACCGGTATTCATATCAGACTGAGGGTGTTCTCTAATTAAAACAGCCTGTCCTATATCGTATTTCGAAACCGTATCATTATCAGGTGCGTAACGTTGTCGATATTCCTCCTGAGACGCTCGTATTTCGTTATCTAACTGGGTACGCTCACGTGCTCCCGCTGTTGGGAAGATATCTCCATCGGGAGAATGAATCATCCATTCACCTGGACGGGGAATGTCGTAACCTAATAATGCCGTGCTAGGAGATACGCCTGTTGACTCGTTACGACGACCACGTAACGCATATAAAATAGTCGGTAAATGTTCATCCCAACGATTATGAGGTTGACCTTGTAAATAAATACGCAACGCTTTCTTAATTTCTTGGTTTCTACGTTCCGTAATATTCGCTCGTGGATGGTACACTGCCGTTGTCCAGTGCAAACATTGCCATCTATCTAGTGCGCTGGTCCACAAACGATTCTTAAAATTAGTGGCATTATCCGACAAGATCGCTTTTGGATATCCGTAACGAGAGAATACGTCATCTTCTAATATTTTAATTATAATCGGAGCTCTACTCGATCGTACCGCAAACGCTTCCACCCATCGTGTATATAAATCCGTAACTACTACAATAAAACGCTTGCCGTGTGTGGATATAGGATAGGGTCCCATCAAATCGACTGCGCATACGTCAAATGGTTTATGTACGTGAGTATTACCTAATGGGGCCGCAGGACGAGTCGGTACGGCTCTCGATAGAGCACACGTCATACACGCTCTCACATATTGCTCAACGTCAGTACGCATGTTCGGCCAAAAGAAATGGCGTGCCGCAGCCCGAGTCGTTTCTTTAGCTCCGGGATGACCTGCCACACGATTATCATGATACGTAGATATAACCTTCAAAACCATCGATCGGGGTACAAATAAACGCATATCATCATCCGCAAATTTTCTCCAAAGATAATCACCTAATAACGCATAATCACGTAAATATTGTTGTTCGTGACGTGCCGTCGATGTATTTGGTCGAGATAATAAGATACGCAACCTATTTATACGTCGTTGTACGTCGGTATCTCTTTTCTGTCGTAACCGTATTTCTTCCGCAAGACTTACATCTACTACCTCAACATCGTCGGATGACTCAACCGCGTCCGGCTGGTCCTCCGTCACCTCCGTTTCATCTTCCGTTTGATGTACTTGTGCCGTTATCTCATTCGTTTCCGTTGATGGGTACATCATGCGACTTAAATCTTTTGTGTCTGCCTCCGTTACTATTGGGGACGATTCGGGATTTCGGGATAACGCATCAGGGAGTTCATTTTTACGACCGGGACAATGTTCAACTGTAAAATCAAATTCCTGTAAGAGGAGTGCCCATCTGATGAGCTTTGCCCTATCATTTTTCGCCGTATTCAACCACGTTAATGCTTTATTATCCGTGCGTAGCTTAAACGATCGTCCTTCTAAATACGGACGATATCTTTTAATGGCCCATACGGCCGCAAACGCTTCCTGCTCATTCGAATGCCATTTTTGTTCGGCCGGTGAAAAACGCATACTCGCATATGATATAACATCCCGTTCTCCGTCAGAGCGTGGATGATATAATACGGCCGCAATACCTAACTTACTCGCGTCTGTTTGTAAAATGAATTCGCGATGAAAATCGGGTCGTGACAATTTTAACGGTTGTGACATAGCCAACTTAATATTACGCATAGCGGTATCGGCTTGGCTATTCCACCGATACGGCCGATTAACTTTTAATAAATCGGTTAACGGAGCAGCAATCTCAGAGAATCGCGGTACATACTCTCGTAACCAATTACACAGTCCTAAGAAGCCACGTAGTTCTTTACGAGTTCGCGGAGCTGGTGCAGAGAAAATCTCCTTGCAATGAGACATTTGAGGATAATTTCCTTCCGCAGTAACAACATGTCCCAAATACTCTATTTCTGACGTGGCTAATTTACATTTATCAGGCGAGCATCTCAACCCGAACTGATCTAACCTTTCAAAAACCAGTCTTAAGTGATGAAGATGACTCTCCCAGTCAGAAGAATAGATTACAATATCGTCTATATATACAATGCAAAATTCTCTTAAATAACCGGCAAGAACCTGCTGACACATCGCTTTCTGAAAGCAGCTCGGGGCTCCCTTAAGTCCGAAGGGCATAACCTTAAATTGATATAACGCACCGTCAGGAGTAGAAAATGCCGTATATGGTTTAGAAGCAGGATCGAGAGGCACTTGCCAATACCCCTTTGTTAAATCTAACGTGGAAAATATCTTTGCGTTTCCGAGATCCTTTAATGTTTCGTGGATGACCGGTAAAGTGGAGACCTCGCCCTCAGTGACGTCATTTAACCGACGGAAGTCTACACAGATACGATAATCATTATCTCCCTTTTTCGGAGCCATCACGATAGGAAAACAATACGGAGATCTACTCGCTTCGATTACGTCATCAGTTAACATTTCTTCGATTTGTTTATGTAAATTACGTTTCTTAGCATCTGATAAACGGTACGGTGGGATACGAATGGGTGTCTCATCTTTCAGCCGGATAACGTGCGGCTGCAAGCGAGCAGGGCCTGCATATGGGGTAAATAAAGCATTAAATTCTCGCAATATTTTATGTAATTCATTTTTTTTCGCATTAGATAAGTCGTTCGTAATATTTGGTAACTGTACGTTAGTTAAATTTGGTTGACGCTTCGTCGAATGAAAATATGCCGTAATCCTTTCCTTCTTGCCGAAATACAATGCTCCACGAATAAAATCAATCACGCCGTGTTCCGCTATTAGCCAATCTATACCTAATATTACGTCATCTCGTAGGCCGTCGACTACTAAAAATTCATTTTTCATCCTAACGTCTGCTATCGAGCAGTCTATTTCCGCTTTCGCTACTACCGTCATTTTGGCCGAAGCATGTGCAAGATTTAAACTCTTTACATCACAAAATTTTCTTCTATACTCGTGTACTAAATCTGCACGAATTAAACTGTGAGAGGCGGCAGAGTCTACTAACGCTACATAGAGACGATCCTCGATCGTCACGCTTATCCGTGGGAGGCTAACTTTACCAATCGCACATACACCGTCTACTTTATGTTCTAGTTCGCAAATTCCGTCACTGTACTCCTCTTCGTACCTACTCATCATTTTCGCCATCTCATTACTACCCAGCGCAACTACTGTCGTACCTAATTCGTGATCCGGCGCGACAACCGGTTTCCTCTCTTCGAACTTCTCTGACGCAACTACCAGCTTCTCAACATCCGATGTACCTGACGCAACTATCAAATCCCTATCGTTCAACACATCTACCAACTCTACCTCCGACGCGAATTTCGAACTATCTCGTATGTAACCTGCCTTCTCATTATTAGCCTCCGCGGTTTCAATGCTATCCTCATCATCTTCTCTATGCACATCAGCCTCTACCACCATCTCAGTAAAACCTACAGAGTTTTGATCGCCTATTTCTACCATTACTTCATCAACAGATTCAATCTTCTCATTATTAGCCTCCACGGTCTCAAGGCTATCCTCGTCATCATCCTCTCTATGCACATCAGCTTCTACCACCATCACAGTAAAACCTACAGATTTTTGATCGTCTCTTTCTATAATTACTTCATCAATAGACTCAATCATATTAATAGCATTCTCATTATCAGTACAGGGCGCCAGTTCCACGTTTGTTAACCTGGTGGAACGCAGGTTTAATTTTTTTGGGAGCCCGCGACAGGTCGAGGTCCGTAATTTGTGTTCCTGTCGGGGCGGCGAGCGTTTCCCGATGCCGATGCGATAAACTCGTTTCTTTCCACGCAATCTTTATTAAAATGACGACCAGGGCAAAATTGACATTTTGGTAACTGTTTTCTGTTATTTACTGGGCTATTATTATTAGGGCGCGAATTCGCATTACGGTTGTTTGGACGTATATTATAATTATCCTGCCGGTACGTTGAGGTATTATAGTTATTACCGCTTTCGCACGAATTGTCACGTTGGGTATTCCTATTTTCATGATTACGTTCGGCAACTGGCTGAAACAACGTTTGTCGGGGGAAATCAATCATCATAACTTTTTCTTTAAGCGACGTGAACGTAAAATTTCCGAAAATCACTCCAACGTCTAAAATACTGCGATACGTGTCTCTCATCAGATATATTAAGTCAGCACATGTAGCATCCGACGGAGCCGTTCCAAAGAGCCGCATATGAACCGCTTCCTTCCGCTTAAGGAATGCGATTCCACCCTCATCCGCACGCTGACGGTCACCATAATAATTTGCCATAAGCGAAGACCGGGCAACGTCTATTCCGTATCTACCAATTAAAAAACCTTTGAATTCATCCCATGTCCATTTCCCCTGCGCATGAGGAGACCACCAACGCTTGGCTTCTCCTCGCAACCTCTGAGACGCACGGCCGACCATTGACGCAGGAGAACAAAATATGTGGTCGAAAAACGCTTCGCATGCCGTGATAAATAAAACAGGGTCTTCTTCTGGAAGACCGCTGAACGTATCTTCCAGTTCGCGACGTTGTAAATATGGGAATAAATGTTCGATTCCCGGGCTATCGTTTCTTGGGGGTTCTGGAATATCGCGGCTTGCATTATCATTTATTCTAGCCCTAGTAACCCGTCTATTATCCCCTCCGCCGCCATCGTTTTCACGCTCTACTACTCCGAAAATAAGATATTTGAATAAACGAAAAATAAGATGAAATAACATTTTTTAATACGAGAAAAAAACAAACGAAAAGAAAACGCTCAAAACCTCAGGGTGGTTCGATAAAAACTACTGTTTTTAAAAATGGCTACACGTTGGATAGCGCCAAATTGTTATCGCATATAACAAAGAAGAGCGTTGATAAAGGTGTTTACATGCCGGCTAGTCAATACAATAATTAAATATGGTGGAGACGAAAGAACGTGTTGAGCGTATAAAATAAAACAATGCTTAAATTGACAGAAATACACGCGTAATAGTAATTATCGGTTAGTAAAAATTGCTGTAAAATTAAAAAGAAAATAAATTAGAAAAACCAGTGATGACGGCCGCTGAAAAGAATTATTAAATACAGGAAATACACGTGGAACAGAGAATAATAGTGCTGAAAAGAATAATCAAATACATGAAATGCACGTGTAATATTGATGACAATTTTGCTAAAATGAATTACGAAACGAAACGTTCAGAGCAAAGAAAACAAATAATAATAAATCAGAAAGATCTTACCAACCGCTGCTCTCGTTCCGGGTCTATAGATGAAACACTTACACTACATAATATCACTTTTTATTAATTGAAAATAACTTAAAACTATCTTAAATTCACCCCTCGTTGGATATATGGACCTGAAACACACTTATTCACTATTATACGATTATTTAAGTTATGTTTATTCTTAAAAGTTATTTTTAATAGTAACTTAAACTATCTTAAATTCACCCCTCGTTGGTTATGTATGGACCTGAAACACACTTATGCACTACCATGCAAATATGAAATTTAATGCTGAGCTTCAAGCAGACGCCTCGCAGAGATAAGATTTTCTCTTTCAACGTTCGCGGTCTACGTTTGTTTTAAAAAATATATATAAGTTATCTTTCGTACGCGTGAGTTAAAATTCGTCTATCCCGACCAAGCGTCCACTCAAATACTGATTCAAACCAGCTATCGCGTCCACCGCTGGAGACGGGGGGGGGGGAGGAGCTACCCCACCGCGCGGCGGGGCGCGTTCTACCATCTACCAATAGGAAGCCTCCATTTCACCTACCAAGTTAGAAAGTATAAAGTTCCAGGAATATGCATTGAATATAAAATTATTAGAAATGACATATTTACAAAATATAAGCATTGTTTAAACACATTAAGGACCCAAAGACCCGTTAATATGATAAAACCATTATAAGAGAAAGTTTTCCAAGAATCAAGGTATTTTGTTGAAACAAAATAATAGATGTCTGGCTTCTATGCTACCATAACCCATGGTAATATTTTGATCATAATACCTATGTATATATCAATATATATAATATATAGATGGAGTAGAATGGCATGCTCAGTGAATGGCATGGACTGGCATGGATGTATTTTGGATGTACGCGTTTGATTTCTTGGTTGGCAACATATTGTAGTTTTCCATACATTTTCTCGATATTTCTTCGTTTATGAAATTTACTCTAGTAAAAAGGATAAATAATATTTTAAATAATACACAAAGATTGACAGTCTGACATATTTTTAATACTACTGAAAAAATTCAATCTACTAATTTTTTTTTACAATGTTCCATTGTTTTGTTTTATTTGAAATAATAAATATATTAATTATGGTGTTGCCATAACTTCACACCCTCTCTCAATTTTCTATTATAAAGATCAATAATGAAAATTGCATATTTTCACATTTTATACAATTATATCTTAACAGTTTTAACACAATATGAATACACGAAAATATAAAGAACATATGAAATCAATAATGGATGTACTGAATACATGAATACAAATGTTACATTCAAATGTCTAAATTCTCAAGTTTAATAAATCCTTCAAATTTGAAAATGTAACTAAAGTCAGTGACTTTGTGAAAATATCAGATACGTTGTCATGAGTCGATACATATTTCACCAAAACTTGTCCTTTTTCAATTAGGTCCCTTATGAAGTGATATTTGATATCAATGTGCTTTGATCGCTTATTACTTTCATAGCTTTTACTCAAATGAATTGCACCTTGATTATCTTAATACAATGTCCCTGCGCTCACAACCTTGTTTTCCATATCTGATGCCAATCGAGCAATTGATATGAGTTCTGCAGAAGCTATTGCAGCAGCTACATATTCTGCCTCTGATGAAGATAACGCTACGCAGTTCTGTTTTCTAGAAAACCACTGTACAGGGTTACCATTATGGAAAATCACACATACAGATATGCTTTTTCTGGTTAATGGATCACTTGCCCAGTCTGAGTCTATATAGCCAACTATGCTTGGTTTGCCTTGTTTTGTATAATACAGTCCACAGGATCTTATTTCTTTTAGATATCTAATCACCTTTTTCCCCGCTTTCCACAGAGATTCTGTTGGTTTATCTAAAAACTGACTGAGATAAGATACAGCAAATGTTATATCTGGTCTGCTGCTGAGTGATATGTACATCAGACTGCCAACAAGTTCACGATATGGTATCTTCTCATTAATTACCTCATTCTTATCGCATGTAAAGTTCTTTTCCATAGGTATTTTCGATCCTTTACATTCTTTCATTTTGAATCTATCCAAGATCTTATCAATCATATTTTCTTGGTGGATTTTTATTGTATCATGACGTCTTTCTATTTGTATTCCGAGATAATTCTTCAATTCTCCGAGATCTCTGGTTTGAAATTCATTCTTTAGTATTAGCACAGTTTCTTCAATTTTGTTTTCTTCCCCAGTCAATAGAATATCATCAACATATATTGCCATGATCAGATTTTCTTTTGTATAGATGCAGAAGTCATTCTTTGATCGATCTCGTAAACTTTTTTTTACAGCGAATTCATTGAATCTTTCATTCAAACAACGTGGAGCACCTTTCAGTCCATACAATGCTTTGTTAAGCTTTAAAATATTTCCTTTCTGTACAGTAATCCCTTCAGGAGGTTTTATATATGTTGCTTGTTTAAGAGTTCCATTTAGAAAAGCAACTGGAACATCTAGTTGTCTTATTGACCAGTTCTTCTGCACTGCGAAAGACATTAGCATTCTAATTGTAGATAATCTTGCCACTGGAGCATATAGTTCTTAGGATATATTTTCTTGAAACCCTTTGGCAACAAGTCTAGCCTTTTTCGTTCCATCACTCTTAGTACGAAAAACCCACTTTGTGCCAATAACTTTTGTATTTGAGGGGCACTTAACTTCTTCCCAAGTTCTCATGTGCATCAATGAATTAAGTTCTCGTTTCAATGCCTCATTCCATTCAGGATCTAGAATAACTTCATCATATGAGACAGGATCATTCGCTTCAGCGAGAAAACTGTAAGCTGAATATAGTTTAAAATCTTTAAATTTTTCTGGAATCTTGATAGTCCTTTGAGGTCTTTCAAACACTGTATCCGACTGATTATTGTCCATACCATCTCCTGTTAAATTACCAGACAAGTCAAGATTTCTTTCATCTTCATATTCAATTATTTTCTCTGTAATGTCATCTGTAGGTGTGAACTCTACAATTTCTTCATTTGTTTGAACTTCGGAATCTTCTAATAAGCTCAAACGTTCACTTGCATCTTCGTCATCTACTGTATTAACTAATATATTTCCTTTTTCAGTACTTGTTTCAAAATCGGATTTAAATATAACATTTCTTGAAATTTCAATTTTTCTTTCAGTTGGAAAGTAAATTCTATAACCTTTAAATTTTCTCCATAGCCAACAAATATCCCTTTCTTACTTTTTGCATCCCATTTTTTTCTATGTTGCTTTGGAACTAATACATATACTTCTGATCCAAACGTATGTTAGCCTTTTAAGTCCGGAGATTCTTTGAACCACAATTCAAATGGAGTTTTTTCTTTCACAGTACTTGTTCCACTTAGATTAATAACATATACTGCTGTGGCGACAGCTTCAGCCCAGAGTTCTTTTTTCAAATTCTTTTCCTGTAGCATAGTCCTTGCTAGTTCCACGACTGTCCTATTTTCTCTTTCAATACGTCTATTTTGCTGAGGCGTATAGGTACATGACTTTTGATGCCTTATTCCTTTATCTTCCAAGAATTTCGTGACTTCTTTATTAACTTCTTCTAAACCTTGGTCGGTTCTAAGGATTTGTACTCTTTTTCCTGTGACACTTGCAGCCAACTCCAAGAATGCTTTGATTTTGTTCGTAGCTTCTGATTTGTTCTTCAAAAAGTAAACACTTCTATAGTGACTATAATCATCTTTCAACAGTAGAAAATATCTAGAATTTCCAATCGAAGTTTCTTCCATTGGTCCGCAAACGTCTGCATGAATTATTTCTCCAGGTAATTTAGCAATTCTTGTGCTTCTTTCAAATGGTAATATATGTTGCTTACCAAAAATACAGGCTTCACAAAAGAAGTTTTTTACATCTTGAAACTTTATATCATGTGCCTTTAAAATCGTTCTTACTTGATAAATGTTTTGATGGGCTAATTTTTCATGCCATGTAAGTAAGTTTTCTGTTTTTTCACTATAAGTTCCCAGAAAAGCACTCTCTTCAATTTGGAGTATTAACTTGTACATTTTACCCTCTCTTTTTCCGAGAATCTTAACTTCATTGTTTTTAATAATTTTACAACTATTTCTCTCCATTTCAAAGATATAATCCTTCTCAGTCACAGCACTAATCGAGAATAGATTACATTTCAAGTCTGGAACAAACAAAACAGATTTTAACTCGCCATCTATCCATCTTCTTCCATCGTAGGTTTTTACTTGTATATCACCTCGACCCAAAGCTTCTATAACGCTTCCATTTGCAATTTTTATTTTAATGGGATTCATCAATTCTTTATAATTATAGATACATTTCTTATTGTGAGTCATGTGCTCACTTGCCCCTGAATCAGCATACCAGTCTTGATCTAAAAATTCTTCTTCACATATCAATCCAATACTTGTATATGCTGAGCAATGATAATGTTTTGGTTTCCTTTGTTGCACGTTTCCTTTACTTTTTTCTTTTTGATAGCAATCTTTGGCTTTATGATTTGGTTTGTTACGATGAAAACAAAGCTTCAAATCAAAATTCTTTTTAAAATGGCAGTCTTTAGCCAGGTGTCCAGTCTTTAGACAAATATTACAGTTTTTATTATTTCCAAATAGTTTCCTTGTATTATTGTATTGAAATTTTTTGCTTGTATATGCAGACTCCGTTTTCATGTTTTGACTTTTAATTCTTCCTTCTTCTATGTATAATCTGCTAATAAGTTCGTTGACACTTTGTTTATCTGAAGGAACAGATTCCCACGCACTTATAAAATAATTAAATTTAGGCGGTAGTCCCATCAAGAATTTGGTCTTGAACATCTGATCAGAAATATCTTCCTTGTATTGTTTTAATTGAGTTCTAATTTCCTCCAATCCAGAAATGTAGGAAGAAATTTCTTGTCCATCATAAGTGTAATTGAAAAATTTCTTCTGCAACATATGAATGCTTACTTCTGATTTGTGCTCGTAGACTCAGCAAAGCTTACACCACATTTCCTTTGCATTTTCACATGTGAGAATATGGGACATAGGGTCATCTTCCACTCTGCTGACAATGATTTCTTGAGCTTTTAAATCTTTCTTTTTGTAATCTGTGCTCTCTTTAATATAAATGCTTTCATTTGTGTCATCCTTGTTTTTGATTGGCGGGTTTTCACTTATCACTTCAAATACTCCTTTGCTTAATAAGGTTATTTTTGTTTGAAATTTCCAAACATTCCAATTTTCACTGCCTTTTAAAATTATCGACGGTAAATTTTCCATCTTGTTATATTTTAAATTCAACAGTCAAATTCACTATTTCAATCTACTATATTTCAATCTACTATTTTTTTGCATTTGTTATGTGCTGCTGGGCCCATAACCTATGAAATTTACTCTAGTAAAAAGGATAAATAATATTTTAAATAATACACAAAGATTGACAGTCTGACATATTTTTAATACTACTGAAAAAAATCAATCTACTAATTTTTTTTTACAATGTTCCATTGTTTTGTTTTATTTGAAATAATAAATATATTAATTATGGTGTTGCCATAACTTCACAATTTTCAATAATATTCCGAATTGGTGTTTCCTTTAAAGTGAAAGTGTATACATATAATTGATGAGCTCTCCGACCACGAGGAAACGTCAATGCCAGTGTGAGGAAGAAAAGGAAAATAATGATGGTGACACTATGAAAATTCTTATAGTACGGCGTATTTATTCAAAATATCAGTATAGTTCGTCCATGGCAATTAAAAACAAAGAAACACAATAATCAACAGAGTATTGATACCCTTCTCCCAAGAGGCTGGAAGGTAGAGCTCACCTTTTCCAACGTTGAAATGGAATTTGATTGTCCACACATAACCTCGCTGAACGAGATGAGTAAAAAAAACGAAACGATAAATGAAGCCGTGGTCTAACGATAAATAAATGTCAAGTGTCTGTGCACAAACGTCAGACAGCACGGTTATGTCACAAGATAAAATGATAAAAATTTCTAATAAAATAAATAATTAAAATTGGTAATAAATTAGGACGTCACAAATTTAAATAAACAGAGTCAATATTGGACGTCACACGTTAAAATAATGTCAGTAAAACAATTAAATAAAAATCACACACAGCCGAAATATTGTCACCACGGAAATAAAAAAATGTCACAAATATTGTTGTTTTGGGGCACACATAATTTTCTCTTCTCAGCCATGGGTGTGCTGATGCACCGCCAATGCCGGAATGGACCGTCGTCGATGGGCGAAGGGGTAAGGCTATCGGCGAAAGCAACCTCGGGTCCCAGACACCGGCAGATGCCGGTTGGGTAACTGACGGGAGCGAACAGCGGCGGGGCGAGTCTCAAGGAGATGCAGGCCGTTGCTCCAGGGTCCAGCGCGACCCAACAGCGTTTGAAACACTTTCCAAACTCAGCACCCGCTTCGGTCCAGGAAAGCGGCTCTCTCGACGAATGGTGGTGCGCCGATCCATTTCGGCACTCCAGGTGTCACGTCCATGGCTGCCGATGCGGAGCGAGCCTAACTGACACCCTTTGGTGCGGTTTGCAGCTGCTCTGGCCACAAGAGATGCGGGCATCCATCCTTCGGCCGTGTTGCCACCACCATCGACAGGGGTCCAAGCTGGGAGACCACGTCCTCACTGTGAGTGGCCCTTAATATTCCCTTACCTTGGTCCAGTTAGTTTTACAGTTTATTCGAGGGGAGTGACACCTTGAGACGACGCTTCACGTCGTCCCCAGCTCCACCTTAACTGCACACGTCTACGCTGAGTGCTTTTCGGAGCTGGTCAGCGGCCTTGCCCTCTGAGTCTCCGGACAGCGTGAAGCGTGGGAGTGTCAGTCCAATATTGACACTATTTTAATTTGTGACGTCCTAATTTATTGTAAATTCTTATTATTTATTTTATCAGACATTTTTATCATTTTATACTGTGACATGACCGTGCCGTCTTGTGCACTGACACTTATGTATCGTCAAACCACGGCTTCAGTTATCGTCTAGTTTTTATTCATCTCGTTCAGCGAGGTTATATGTGGACAATTTAATTCCGGACATTACAACATTGAAAAAGATAAGCTTATCTTAGCCTCTTGGGAGGAGGGTATCATCAAGTATATTTTTTATACTCAATGATACCCTCCTATTATAACTATTGTAGACTTGAAAGTTTGTTTGGTTCTAAAGTAGGTAGGTATAATCTTTATTTACAATATTTTTACTAATTATTTGTAAGTTTAGTTTGTCGATCGACATTTTTAAAATATGTACGATGATTTTCAATGTAAAAGTGTTTATAGTTATATAAAAATTGAAATAATCGTTAAATTTCTGAATTCTTTATTGCACAACCACTCATAAAGATATTATAATAATAAAGAAGTTCTATCGAACTCGCAGTAAAAATAAAGGTGTCATAAAAGGACGAAGAAACATTTAATCAAGAGTAAAAGCGCGTATTGTTATAGTAAAATGTATAATTTTAAATACAAATATATTTACTATTTAAATATAGATATATTTTTGTATTACATACATAGCCTATATTATTTTTAAGTTAATAAAGGAGATAATGTAGTAGAGTTATCTATACAAAAACGATGTTTTCTGCCCACCGGCCCACCTTGTTGTCAAAAGTTCCGCGGAAAATAATCTCACTTCGATTTATACAAAATTTGCTAACTGCATGAAGGTATGATCAGCGCCCTCTGGCTTTGCAGTTTTTGCAGTTATCTAGAGGAAATCTAGAAGAAAACGAACGACGAACAATCCAGAGGGCCTTGGTATGATACACGCTAACTGCGACATCTTGTATGTTATATGAAAATCTATGCAGCAGGTTTATTATATTATAGATTTTCATATAATGTACTAGATGTCGCAGTTAGAAAATTTTGTAGGTATGCATCGAAGTGAGGATTTTTTCCTTTTTCTATAGAGAATAACGACTAATAATGTGAATTGTTTTCGGATTTATTTGTCGAAAAAACGCTTTGTTCATTAAGATTTAGAGAACAGTTACCTAGGATGATAACTGAAGAGGCGGAGAAGAATACTTGTCCCACGTTGAAACGCCAAATTGATATCTAAAGAGCGCTGAAAAGAATACTAGTCCCACGTTGAGACGCGCCAAATTGATAACTAAAGAGGCTGAAAAAAAAAATACGGCCCCACGTTGGGCGTCAAATTGATATCTAGAGAGGCTGAGAAGAATACTTGTCCCACGTTGGGACGCGAAATTGATAGCTAAAGAGGCAAAAAAATACATAAAAAATACAGGCATGGCAATCATAATATATACATAACTGGAAAGATCTTTCCAAACTACTCTCCAACCAGGACTGCGATGAAACACTTACATTTTAACTCTTAACTAGTTGCATGTAACACATGAGATCCAACTGTCGATAGCGATAGTATGTATAGTGGAAGAATAAGAATAAAACTATAAACCCATAAATCCAAATTATTGAAAATTTTAACACATGTTGGTATGTATGTCAAGATAGGACAGTATGGAGGTCAGTCCTGTTTTCTTACCCGGAATATGAAAACAGCATGATGGTTCTGTATGTATGTTTGGAGATTAAGTACCTATCATACTATTAAGTATGCTTATATATGTATTGTGTATAGGCGACTGCCATACAAATTGTATGAAGCGATGTCGTCACTAAATTAAATTTTTATAAAGATTGTTAAAAAAAATTTGAGATGTGCTAATACAATGTTAATAGTTTTTATAGAAAATTAAATTATCTAGTTGGGGTATTTCGGCTTTTTTCGATATTTTTAAAAAAATTATAGGCAGTTAAACTCATAAATTTATAATAAAAAAAATATTTTTCTTAATAAAAATGTTTGAGAAACCCTGTAATTTTTTTAAAAAAACTAATTTGAGATTTTGTATTTGTCTATGTTTGTACCAATTTTCAGCGTTCTAGCTTTTATGGTTTCTGAGATATATGGAAAAATAAAATAAAAATTCAAAAGTTGATAACCCCTGACTGAAAAAAAAATTCAAGGTTCTGAGCATAAAAGTTTTGTAGGCCTATAACTTTTTATACATTCTGAAATTTTGGGCTCTATAATTTGAGCGGATCAAAAGTAATAAGGGGACGGACGGACACACAAACACACACACAGACACACACACACACACACACACACACACACACACACACACACACACACACACACACACACACACACACACACACACAGACACACGAAATGTTCTACTCCGAATTCTGAGTAAATCCGTGTATGGAACATATATGCTGCGAAGCCTCTAAGTTGGTGTTTTTTTACTTCAAAGTTGGAAAAGCCGTGAAAAAAGTAGACCTCTGCATACAATTCTCGCGTATCCTGGCTTGAAACATTGTCGATATGTTAAGAGAACAAAGTTCTCCTGAACAAATTGACAGTTGGATTACTTTTATAATCACCCCTCGTTGGTAATGGTATCTGAAAGATTTTTTTATTAATACTTATAATCACCCCTCTATGATAGGTAGAGAACTTGAAAAGAACTTAATCACTACTTTATACACTTAAAAATGCTAAGGCCGTCCGACAGCCCAGCCAATCAAATTTTAATGGTTCGATCCCTTTCGCGGACAATATACTGAATTCGGTTCAACTAGCCTTAGACTACGTATATGTCATGGCTGAACCCTCAGACGGGACTCGACTCACAACCACTCACTGAACACTGTCCGACTACCACTGACTGGAACATGGAGTAGGGGGGGGGGGGGTTAAACTGAAGAACTAACCTGTACCACCGGGTGAAAACCAAGATTCTAGGAATCTGCTTAATGCATTTTACATTTTAAATTTATTTTCAATACAAAAGATAATGTTAAAATATATGAACAAGGCCGGGGACCCGTTATAAACCGTTCCTAGAATTAATAAAAGAAATACATTAGTCCAAAGTAAAATAATGAAATTTGAGTTTCTTTGATATCATAATGCATGGCAATATATCGATCACAATACTTATGGAAATATCAAGGAAGTGTTGAAATATATGGTGGGAAAAACTGCAATATGTTGCCAACCAAGACTTCAAACGCGCGATATACCACGACGCACTCATTTCACGGAGTACTCCATCTACAGCGTATACTCCATCTAGTATATTATATGAAAATCTATGGAAGAAATAAAATGTCAAAAAATATCTTAAAATGTCAAAAAAACAGCTGATTGGCAATTAGCATTCGATAAATAAGTTCTCTTTTCTATGATTCGATAAGTATGCATTCGATATTCGATTTGAGTTCGAGAAATTTATAGGTAGGATAATATGATAAATTCATCGTATAATGCTAATCTAGGTAGGAATACATTATACAAAAGTAATTGTTCATATAGGAATGAGTTATTTTCATTATTTGATTCATTTTATTTAAAAAAGTATTTTATATATAATAAATACTCGCAAAAACCACTTCAGTATCATTGTTTTGGCTATTTTTTTTCAAGTTTAGAATGTAATTTATAGACAAAAATAATTCATAATGGATGTAGACATGTTATTTGTTGATAGAAAAAGGCAATCAGAAGTGTATGGATTTTATGAGGTAAGATTATTTATTAGTTAATTTACTTATTATCTATTTATTTAATGTTAAGATCATAGATCTACAATTCTCTGATATTTTACTGTTAGATACAAGTGTCTGTAATAAATGAAAATTCACAGTAAATGCTAGTGAATATGAAGAAATTTGCATACTTAGATTATATATGATACAGATATTTAGTCAGCGCAATGAAAGTATGACAACAAAAACTAAGAACAATGTTCTGAGTTTCACTCACTCGGCCGTATACATACACCTACCGATATGCACACCTACATAATACGTAGACCAACCGATCTACCGCCTCACACAAACATGTAAAAAAAACTAGTCTTACATTTGAATTCGATATTTGTATTACACGCGGCTTCTGTACCTTATAATTCTATGTTTGCGTATTAATTTTATAAATCGAGTTGAAATGTGTTTTTTTTTACACACACCCTTGATATATGTAACTGGTGATAGTATTGAACTTTGTCTTGAGAAAATTCAATTTGATTTGGAATTAATTGCTATCTGGCTTAATAAAAATAAATTAAAATTGAATGTATCCAAGAGTAAATTTATGATTATTGGTAAACAGATACTTAGTGACACTAAGTACACGTACTTAAGATTCATGATGAGGAAATTGAGGAGGTTGAAGACATAAAATACTTGGGAGTATTAATTGATAGTAAATTGAGATTTGACAAGCACATATTATGCCATTTTTGAAATATAAATTAGCTATAAACCACTTGTTTTTTGAGTCACTTCGCGACATGTTTCGGAAGCGCTGTCCTTCCATCGACCGGCGTGTCGAGACTAACATGTTGAATTTCAATAACCACAAACTAAAACTATTACATGAAACACAGAATAAAGGATACCGACTTAACAACTACGAAACGCTCGAAATACATAAACACATAAATTCCGGTATAAAACTTATAAATAACCATACCTTTCATAACACTTCTCCAATACTTAATATATTCCCCATCAAAAACAAAAACACTTCACAATACACCCCTCCCCCCACTAAGCCAACCAACCCTCAACCGCCACCCCCCTCGCTTCACAGACAGACACACACAAATTCAACATGTTAGTCTCGACACGCCGGTCGATGGAAGGACAGCGCTTCCGAAACATGTCGCGAAGTGACTCAAAAAACAAGTGGTTTATAGCTAATTTATATTTCAAAAATGGTTTATATTAACTACCACAAAATATCCGCCGAATCATTAAAAGCACATATTATGTATTACGAAGGAAATCGCGAAGAAGGTAGGATTTCTAAGAAGGATAAGAAAAAAACTTGATTTAAAAACATCTAAATTAATGTATAATAGCATTGTTGTTCCGCACATTAACTACTGCTCAAGTGTATTATTTATGAGCAATGTAGGTGAAAATAAAAAACTACAGATAATACAAAACAGAGCAATGAGGACAATATTAAAATGCAATAGATTTACCCGTATTGAATATATGCTTGAGCAGTTGAAACAGCAGTTGACAGTGAAACAACAAATAATTCTGAATGTGCTAATTTTTATTTACAAATTAAAAAATAGACTTTTACCACCTTATTTACAAAAAAATATTATGTACAATTTTGAAGTTCACGCATACCCGACGAGAAGTAGGCGGGACTTTAGACTGCCGCAGACAAACCTGGCAGGTACACAAAATAGTGTGTACTACAAAGGCTTACAACTTTATAATGATTTGCCTGAATCTGTAAAGGAGGCGTCTAGTCTTGCCTCTTTTCGTCGCTTAGGTGCTGAATACATAAAACAAAAGTTTTTTTAAAAATCGTGTGTTTCTATTGTTTATATATTATGTTCTAAGACTATAATATCTGTTTATATATTATGTTCTAAGACTATAATATCTGTTTATATATTATGTTCTAAGACTATAATATCTGTTTATATATTATGTTCTAAGACTATAATATCTGTTTATATATTATGTTCTAAGACTATAATATCTGTTTTGCTTGTTTTGATACTATATTGTTATTATTATTATTTTTTTTCATGTTCTTTGATGTCTTCTATTGTGGTAGTGTGTTTTCATGTTCTTTGATGTCTTCTATTGTGGTAGTGTGTTTTCATTTTATTTTACTTTATGTTTTATTGTTATTGATAGATACGTGTCTTTTTTGTGTGTTCATTTAGTCATCCGATGTTGATTTGTTTATTTTTATTGTTTGTTTTTATTTTCGTTTGTACTAGATGTAAGAAATTGTATTTTTTTTACATCTAAATAAAATATATACAATACAATACAATACACCCAAAAAAGTTATGAGAAAAAAAGATCAATTGATTTTTTTGTGTAATTGTAGAAATTACACAAAAAAATTAAATATTTGTACGCACATAAATTAAGACATGGGTTTACAAGTACTGTCCCTGGACGATCACAATAATTTTTATATCAATAGATAGATAAACGCGTATATATTAGGGGAAAAAATCTTTTGTCGGTACGGCTTTAAAAAATTATAAAAAAATAAATAAACTTACGGAAAATGTATGGAGGAATCCATTACAATTTGGCAGTTTTCTAACACAATTTGAATTTCTGAAACTCCCTGCTAGGCGGCAATTCTGCCTTCAAACTACTAGCGTTTTGAAAGCAGATTATAAACAATAATACAATTGCAATTTTCTACATTCACACCCATGAATGTTTTGAAAGCAGATTATAAACAATAATACAATTGCAATTTTCCACATTCACACCCATGAATGTTTTGAAAGCAGATTATAAACAATAATCAATTGCAATTTTCTACATTCACACCCATGAATGTTTTGAAAGCAGATTATAAACAATAATCAATTGCAATTTTCTACATTCACACCCATGAATGTTTTGAAAGCAGATTATAAACAATGATACAATTGCAATTTTCTACATTCACACCCATGAATGTTTTGAAAGCAGATTATAAACAATGATACAATTGCAATTTTCCACATTCACACCCATGAATGTTTTGAAAGCAGATTATAAACAATAATCAATTGCAATTTTCTACATTCACACCCATGAATGTTTTGAAAGCAGATTATAAACAATGATACAATTGCAATTTTCTACATTCACACCCATGAATGTTTTGAAAGCAGATTATAAACAATGATACAATTGCAATTTTCCACATTCACACCCATGAATGTTTTGAAAGCAGATTATAAACAATAATCAATTGCAATTTTCTACATTCACACCCATGAATGTTTTGAAAGCAGATTATAAACAATAATCAATTGCAATTTTCTACATTCACACCCATGAATGTTTTGAAAGCAGATTATAAACAATGATACAATTGCAATTTTCTACATTCACACCCATGAATGTTTTGAAAGCAGATTATAAACAATGATACAATTGCAATTTTCTACATTCACACCCATGAATGTTTTGAAAGCAGATTATAAACAATAATACAATTGCAATTTTCCACATTCACACCCATGAATGTTTTGAAAGCAGATTATAAACAATAATCAATTGCAATTTTCTACATTCACACCCATGAATGTTTTGAAAGCAGATTATAAACAATAATCAATTGCAATTTTCTACATTCACACCCATGAATGTTTTGAAAGCAGATTATAAACAATGATACAATTGCAATTTTCTACATTCACACCCATGAATGTTTTGAAAGCAGATTATAAACAATGATACAATTGCAATTTTCTACATTCACACCCATGAATGTTTTGAAAGCAGATTATAAACAATAATCAATTGCAATTTTCTACATTCACACCCATGAATGTTTTGAAAGCAGATTATAAACAATGATACAATTGCAATTTTCTACATTCACACCCATGAATGTTTTGAAAGCAGATTATAAACAATAATACAATTGCAATTTTCTACATTCACACCCATGAATGTTTTGAAAGCAGATTATAAACAATAATCAATTGCAATTTTCTACATTCACACCCATGAATGTTTTGAAAGCAGATTATAAACAATGATACAATTGCAATTTTCTACATTCACACCCATGAATGTTTTGAAAGCAGATTATAAACAATAATACAATTGCAATTTTCTACATTCACACCCATGAATGTTTTGAAAGCAGATTATAAACAATAATCAATTGCAATTTTCTACATTCACACCCATGAATGTTTTGAAAGCAGATTATAAACAATGATACAATTGCAATTTTCTACATTCACACCCATGAATGTTTTGAAAGCAGATTATAAACAATAATACAATTGCAATTTTCCACATTCACACCCATGAATGTTTTGAAAGCAGATTATAAACAATAATCAATTGCAATTTTCTACATTCACACCCATGAATGTTTTGAAAGCAGATTATAAACAATAATCAATTGCAATTTTCTACATTCACACCCATGAATGTTTTGAAAGCAGATTATAAACAATAATCAATTGCAATTTTCTACATTCACACCCATGAATGTTTTGAAAGCAGATTATAAACAATGATACAATTGCAATTTTCTACATTCACACCCATGAATGTTTTGAAAGCAGATTATAAACAATAATACAATTGCAATTTTCTACATTCACACCCATGAATGTTTTGAAAGCAGATTATAAACAATAATACAATTGCAATTTTCTACATTCACACCCATGAATGTTTTGAAAGCAGATTATAAACAATAATACAATTGCAATTTTCTACATTCACACCCATGAATGTTTTGAAAGCAGATTATAAACAATAATACAATTGCAATTTTCTACATTCACACCCATGAATGTTTTGAAAGCAGATTATAAACAATAATACAATTGCAATTTTCTACATTCACACCCATGAATGTTTTGAAAGCAGATTATAAACAATAATACAATTGCAATTTTCTACATTCACACCCATGAATGTTTTGAAAGCAGATTATAAACAATAATACAATTGCAATTTTCTACATTCACACCCATGAATGTTTTGAAAGCAGATTATAAACAATAATACAATTGCAATTTTCTACATTCACACCCATGAATGTTTTGAAAGCAGATTATAAACAATAATACAATTGCAATTTTCTACATTCACACCCATGAATGTTTTGAAAGCAGATTATAAACAATAATACAATTGCAATTTTCTACATTCACACCCATGAATGTTTTGAAAGCAGATTATAAACAATAATACAATTGCAATTTTCTACATTCACACCCATGAATGTTTTGAAAGCAGATTATAAACAATAATACAATTGCAATTTTCTACATTCACACCCATGAATGTTTTGAAAGCAGATTATAAACAATAATACAATTGCAATTTTCTACATTCACACCCATGAATGTTTTGAAAGCAGATTATAAACAATAATACAATTGCAATTTTCTACATTCACACCCATGAATGTTTTGAAAGCAGATTATAAACAATAATACAATTGCAATTTTCTACATTCACACCCATGAATGTTTTGAAAGCAGATTATAAACAATAATACAATTGCAATTTTCTACATTCACACCCATGAATGTTTTGAAAGCAGATTATAAACAATAATACAATTGCAATTTTCTACATTCACACCCATGAATGTTTTGAAAGCAGATTATAAACAATAATACAATTGCAATTTTCTACATTCACACCCATGAATGTTTTGAAAGCAGATTATAAACAATAATACAATTGCAATTTTCTACATTCACACCCATGAATGTTTTGAAAGCAGATTATAAACAATAATACAATTGCAATTTTCTACATTCACACCCATGAATGTTTTGAAAGCAGATTATAAACAATAATACAATTGCAATTTTCTACATTCACACCCATGAATGTTTTGAAAGCAGATTATAAACAATAATACAATTGCAATTTTCTACATTCACACCCATGAATGTTTTGAAAGCAGATTATAAACAATAATACAATTGCAATTTTCTACATTCACACCCATGAATGTTTTGAAAGCAGATTATAAACAATAATACAATTGCAATTTTCTACATTCACACCCATGAATGTTTTGAAAGCAGATTATAAACAATAATACAATTGCAATTTTCTACATTCACACCCATGAATGTTTTGAAAGCAGATTATAAACAATAATACAATTGCAATTTTCTACATTCACACCCATGAATGTTTTGAAAGCAGATTATAAACAATAATACAATTGCAATTTTCTACATTCACACCCATGAATGTTTTGAAAGCAGATTATAAACAATAATACAATTGCAATTTTCTACATTCACACCCATGAATGTTTTGAAAGCAGATTATAAACAATAATACAATTGCAATTTTCTACATTCACACCCATGAATGTTTTGAAAGCAGATTATAAACAATAATACAATTGCAATTTTCTACATTCACACCCATGAATGTTTTGAAAGCAGATTATAAACAATAATACAATTGCAATTTTCTACATTCACACCCATGAATGTTTTGAAAGCAGATTATAAACAATAATACAATTGCAATTTTCTACATTCACACCCATGAATGTTTTGAAAGCAGATTATAAACAATAATACAATTGCAATTTTCTACATTCACACCCATGAATGTTTTGAAAGCAGATTATAAACAATAATACAATTGCAATTTTCTACATTCACACCCATGAATGTTTTGAAAGCAGATTATAAACAATAATACAATTGCAATTTTCTACATTCACACCCATGAATGTTTTGAAAGCAGATTATAAACAATAATACAATTGCAATTTTCTACATTCACACCCATGAATGTTTTGAAAGCAGATTATAAACAATAATACAATTGCAATTTTCTACATTCACACCCATGAATGTTTTGAAAGCAGATTATAAACAATAATACAATTGCAATTTTCTACATTCACACCCGTGGTATAAATATTAAAATACAGTATAATGATGCTATTCACTCACGCGAGTCGCAATAATAACTACATACTGATCTAACCAACCTATTAAAAAAAAAACTTTTGTTAAGGTTAGGTTTGTACGTATTTACCATTGCGACTCGCATGAGCGAGTTGCATTAATTATCAAGATGTGAGTATTATTTAAATATTATTTTGTAATATAATTTTACTGCGCTAGTGTACAAGTCTGGTGGAGAATTTCAGAAACACGAGTCGAGTCAGGAAACCAACCATTTTATTATGGATTCTTCCATACATTTTTTTCAATTTATTTTATTTTTTATAATTTTTTAAAGCCTTACGGACAAAAGTTTTTATTTTTCCTGTAATGTAAACACGTTTATCTATCTACTGATTTAATAATTATTGCGATCGGTGAGGGACAGTACTTGTAAACAATTACTAAGACATGTAAGTATGTACATATTTTTCAATTACTATTGAAAAATATGTACCTACATACTTACCTATACCTATAGTAACTTCTACTATTTTCAAAATTTTCTAAAATAACTTATTTATTTATTTGTCTAGAAGCCTTTTACAATAAATAAACAATATTTATTTATATATTTAAGCCATGCTGAAATTATTTTATACCTAGCACCTTTCACTATAATAACACCTTTTACATATTATGTTGGTAAGATTTTTTAGTGTTGTTAGATACAGATATAGAAAACATTGTTGAGGAGGTACAGCAAGCAATACTGGTCTCTTATCATAACAACTGTCCTACCAAAACCATGCATCCAATAAAATGTGTGCCCTGGTGGACAAGGAGCTCTCAGAATTGAGAACTTATGCGAGGAAGAAATATAATGCAGCTCGTATATCAGGTGATTGGGACTCGTATAAAAGAGCACTAACCAACTACAATAAAGAGCTGAGGAAAGCCAAAAGAACATCTTGGAGGGACTTCTGTCAAAGCATAGAAAACACCCCAGATAAGGCGAAAATTGGTGTTATTATGGCAAAAGATAAAGCCAATGCACTCAACACGATAAGGCTTCCAAATGGCCAATTCACCGAGACAGGGGAAGAAACGCTAAAACAAATGTTTAAGACGCACTTCCCTGGATCTAGTGTAGCGAACTCCAACGAGATAGAACAGCTGCCACACACCATAGGGACTAAATATAGAACCAACAGGGATGATTGGCAACTGGCCAAAACAGTGATTAATCAAACAAAGATTAAATGGGCTATAAGTACGTTTAAACCGTTTAAATCACCAGGTAGTGATGGAATAATACCTGTACTCCTCCAGAAAGGAATCAGTGTGTTGGCATCACCACTTTGTTATATTATGAGGGCTTGTCTCGCATTTGGGTATATACCAGAAGCATGGAGACAAGTAAAGGTAGTTTTCATCCCCAAACAAGGCCGAGAAAACTACATAGAGGAAAAGGCTTTTCGACCGATCAGCCTAACCTCTTTCTTGTTAAAGACAATGGAAAAACTGGTCGATAGATACGTAAAGGATGGAGCGCTAAAGATGAAACATTTACACAAACATCAATTTGCGTACCAACCGGGTAGATCCACAGAAGCAGCACTGCATGAAATAGTGCTGAGTATTGAAAAATCCTTATATTATAAGGAGCTAGCACTTGGGACATTCATTGACATAGAGGGAGCATTTGACCAAACCTCTCATGAGATGATTACCAAGGCTGCTAAGAGGCATGGAATTGAAAACACCATAAGCAGATGGATCAACTCGATGAAGGATAGAATAGTATCAGCAACCCTATTCGGGGAGACAGTAAGGGCGTCCACTAACAGGGGTTGTCCTCAGGGGGGGGTGCTATCACCACTCCTGTGGACCCTGGTGGTGGATGAACTACTGGACAAACTCCAGAAAAAAGGGATTAAAGCCATAGGCTATGCAGATGATATTGCAATCATTCTAAGTGGAAAATTCCCAAGGACAGTCACGGAAGTGACTCAATCAGCTATCCAAGCAGTTGAAGGATGGTGCAAAGATGTGGGACTGAAAATTAACCCTAATAAGGCAGTCCTAGTACCATTTACCAAAAAGAGGAAACTAGAAGGGTTTATTTCACCAACTCTTTTTGGAAAGCAGATCACGCCCAGTGACCAGGTTAAATACCTTGGAGTGATAATCGACAAGGGATTAAACTGGAAACAACACGTTGATCATATAACAAATAAAGCAAGCAGAGTTTTCTGGGCATGTAGAAGAACCTTTGGGAAATCATGGGGACTTAAACCCAAAACCCTGCACTGGGTCTACTCCACCATAATTAAACCGGTCATCAGTTATGCTGCACTGGTATGGTGGCCAAGAACCAAACTTATGACCTGTAAGAACCAGCTAGGTAGGTTACAGAGACTTGCGTGTATGGGAATTACAGGAGCAATTAGAACAGCGCCAACAGCTGCTTTAGAGATCCTTCTTGCCCTTCCACCC
Source organism: Molanna angustata (assembly GCA_963576475.1). Lineage (NCBI taxonomy): Eukaryota > Metazoa > Arthropoda > Insecta > Trichoptera > Molannidae > Molanna > Molanna angustata. The sequence goes on along the minus strand of OY754978.1, from coordinate 26,501,759 downwards.
CTTCATATAGTGATTGAGGCAGAGGCTAGGCTTGGAATATATAGATTAATTTGTAATGGCCTTTGGAGCCATAAACATGTAGGCTACGGCCATACCAATTTCAGTAGGGACAATAAGCTGGACTCATTATTATATATGAGCACGGACAAAATGTTACCACACTACCACTACCACAAACCATTCATAGTCAGCTACCCCACATACGAAGAATGGGATGGGAAAAAGGTATATAAAAAAGCAACTAAGAACGATGACTGGTCTATTTACTGGGCATTGTCATTATACCAAAGAAGCAGGGATTGATCTGGTATACAGATGGATCAATGACCAGCAAAGGCACTGGTGCGGGGGGGCATTGTTGGGGACCCAAGATGAATTTTTCATGTAGTCTTGGACAATACTCTACTGTATTCCAGGCAGAAATGTACGCAATTATTGAATGTGCATGTGAGAATATAAATAGGTACTATAGAAATAGGAACATTTATATTTTATCAGACAGCCAAGCAGCCCTTAAGGCGCTAGAATCATACCAGGTCACTTCAAAACTGGTATGGGACTGTCTAAAGTACCTTAATAGGCTAGGGGAAAACAACAAAATACATTTGGTGTGGGTACCTGGACATAAAGGTATAGATGGAAATGAAAGAGCAGATAAGCTGGCAAAGAAAGGATCAGGGATGCCTTTCATAGGACCTGAACCAGCGGTTGGCTTGTCTGCAGCAACGATCAAAAGATCGGTCAAAGACTGGATAACAGTCAAACACAGAGAGTTCTGGGAAGCTAGTTGTGGACAACGGCAGGCGAAAGAATTCATAGAAGGGCCCTCCAAAAAGAGGACAAGAAAGCTGCTGAGTCTCAGCAGAGAGCAACTAAGAACGATGACTGGTCTATTTACTGGGCATTGTCATCTAAAAAGACACCACTACATAATGGGGATCGCTGATGAACCAAATTGTAGAAAGTATCAACAAGAGGAAGAAACAGCCTCTCATGTGATCTGTGAGTGTCCAGCCCTAATGGAATCCAGACACAGACACCTGGGAGCCTTTATACTAAGACCCCAAGATCTGGGAGGCATTTCAATCTGCAAAATATGGGACTTTATTCAAGAAACCGGATTGCTGTTGAAGTGACATCCCCCTAAGGGAGGCACAATAGATCAAACTATGGTCGCAGTGCAGGGGTGTGTTGGACCCACTCCTAATAATAAATAATAATAGTGTTGTTAGATGTAAGAAACCAAACTTTGTCAGATGTGACAGTATATAGATAACGCTATGTTGGATAAAATTTCTTCTGTAGGATTCCCCACAAAGTAAGAATTATACAAGCTTAGATTATATATGATACAAATACCTAGTCAGCACAATGAATGTATGCCAACTAAAACTACGAGGAAACAGAAGAATTTCTAGTATACGTACTCCTACCGACACGCACACCTATATAAAACGTAGACCAACCGATCTGCCGCCTCACACACACATGTAAAAAAAACTTGGCATACATTTGAATTCGAAATTTGTACTAGACACGGCTTCTGTACATTATAATTCTATGTATACAAGTTTGTTTTTTGACATATCCCAAAAAACAAAATGAATTTTAAATTCATTTATAAAAGCAATGTCTCCATACATTTACAGAGTAGCGAAATATTTAAAATGTTAGCAACTCGATAGATCTAAAGTCGCCAGATTGTTAACTATGCAAGCTTACCAACACATAAACACGAAAGTAGTTATTATAGTAAATTAACAATAATTTCAATTAATTAAATTTAGGCATGTCAGATGCAAAGAAATCACTACAGAGGATATCCAAAATCGGAGCATCCCTTAGATTATTTTAAAAGAAAGAAGTATGCTTGGGAATCACCGCCCGAATTGACTAGGTAAATATGAGGTGTATATTCATGACATATTTAACTTGATACATATATATACCATATACATAATGGGGTAACCATTAAGAACTGAGGGGGTTCGATTGATACCAAGTTTTAAATTGCGTTTTCATTCTGGATCTGTGATACAATAAGTATCTCCAGAATGTGGCAACTTGTTATTGGATGCGTGTTAAATAAATATTTGACATAATACCTGTCAATGCCCAAGAAACTATACAATACACGTCTCTATCCTTGAAGTCATTAATATTAATTAAAAACTTTTATTGTGATAAACAACGTGGCGGACTTATTGCCCCCAGGCAATTTCTACATGTCAACCACCACAGTAAATTCAATCAGTTACAGGAATAATTAACAAGAGAATACAAAATAAAAAAAAATAATAAGAAATAAAAATACAAAATAAATATAAAAATAAAACAAAATAAAAAATACATCAGTTGTAGAGACACTATGTTTATTGGATGGGGGATAGGAGAGATAAAAGGATAGAGGGACAAAGGGAAAGAGACGTGAGTTTGTGGTTATGTGGATAAAAAGTGTGACTTGAGACGCTATCAAACTAGGAGCATCTCTGATACTCTCCAGCAATAGATTCCACATCCCAGCTGCATGTACTGTGAATCATTCATGGCTTTCTTTAAAATTTCATACATTCTTACCTGTTAAAGCTTCTTGTTTCATTTAAAAATATCATCTGCATGGTCATGTCATTCTTTCGAGAATGACCCCTGGTATATTTTTTAGTCAGCTGTTTATTGTTCATTCTTTCAATATGCCCAAAACATCTCAGGGAATCCACTTTCATTTCACTTATTATATTTTTTATTTTGCATTGCTTCTCGGCTAACAGGTACTAAGTATGTCAAATATTTATATAACACGCACCCAAAAACAAGTTGCCACATTTTGTAGATATTTAGCTCACAGATCCAGACTAAAAACACCATTAAAAACAATGGGACCTTTGGGTCAGAAGTCAGATATCTTACCAAATGAGTCATGAAGGCTGACTAATAATATCGTTCTTTATCTTGCATTTTCTCTTTATGCTCAGATTTTTTTATACTTGATTAATACAATAATTCCATTAATTTGTATTTTTTATTTGGTAATATATAAATATATGTCCAGTAAAAAATCATATATTTTTATTTCAGCACCTTCCTCGCATTCCCATTTTACCATGTGCAATACAAGGCGCCTCCATCTTTGAATAAAAAGATCAATTACGATGAATCCTTCAATCCCCGTTATACCAAAGTAACCTCAACTGTCTATAAACGATAACAAATTATTGATGTCCAAAAAAACACTACTACAAATTTGTAAATTTATTTATTCTTGACATGTAAAATTTTATTATATTAGTACAGTACAATCTCGCTGACCTAACACTTCATTATAATGGCACATCCAATAATCCAGCACTTAGGATTATTTAAAAAAAACATTTATAATAAAAATAATCTAATATTCATTTTCCGGTAATTTGAATTTTTCACTAATCTGCCACTTTTGTGCCTTCATTAGTGCCAGATTAGTGAGATTGTATTGTTTTGAACAAAATAAAGAATTTTATTTATTTATTTTTATTTTATTGATTTACAGAACCAACAGTTTACATTACAAATTAACAGTACCTATATTATATGTATCAAGTTATAAACCTTTTAAAGGTTCTTTTAAATAATTTAATTAGAACTAAGTAATACATTTAATAATTGCAACTTTTAAACATACAAAAGAAAAAGTTAGGAAGAGTAGGTATATTATCTAATTAGCCATCCGCATCCGCACCCAAAACTAGCAGGTAACTTCAATACTGACCGACCAGTCAATATTGAGTTCATTACAATCGGTTTATACAGTTCAACGCCTATGTAGGTACCTAATTAATAATATTTTACAAGTATGCATTGAAGTACACAAAATAATTAACATTTTTTCACAGTTTATAATTTAAAATAGAATGCACTTTTGAACTCTGGCATCTTTGATATTAAGTGTCGAAATTCCATAGGTCCAAAGCTTCCTATATTCTGCAAATCCATTTCATCTAGAATCTATTCAAAATAAATTATGTTTTAAAAACAAATAAATGCATAATAGGGTAAAGTAGTCTAAAAATAAGAAGACAGCAGCATTTGTGATGCAGTGAATGAATAAAGCAAATGATGAATATAAAGTAGAAAAGTAGAGAATTCAGTTCTCTCTGTGTGCATTTAAAGGGACACGGTGTGATGGTATGAATCGAATATTTATTGCTATGTAAAAAATAATAACTAGCAGATTCATGTCGGTGCCTTTTAAAAATAAATTTAGGGTTGCCTGGACAGATTATGTGATAAAAAATTATACTAACTATTTTAGAAATTTTCAATTTATCATTGTCTTCAATCAATTTGTCTGTGTTTGAAGAGTCCCATGTAAGTCGTTCAATTATTTCGCATAGATCTTTTGTGTTTATCTCTTTGTCATCATTCAAATCTACAAAAAGGTAATAAATGTTATGTGATTCTAGTACAAACTGTATAATGTATGAGAAACATTTTGTAAGAAATGACTTGAAGAATGTAAGAAAAGACAAAAATTCAGCACTGAGAAAAAATGATGATTAAGTACTGAATATTTTTTATGTATGTGTTTATTTAAATGTTCATTATATTTTTACCAAATATTCTAAAAGCCCAAGCGGCTTTAACTGATTCGGGACAATTTTCACTCATGACTGAGCACAAGTCCAACATATCCTCAAAAGAAAAGCAATTATCTCCATATGAAGAAAAGACCCTGAATATTCGATCTTGGAACGGGTTATACTGAAAAAAAAAACTTAAAAATAAATCTGGATATCACAAAAGATAAATTTAATAATTGAAGATAAAAGTTTTTACACAATGTTATATATTATCATATTAGAAAAATAAAATACAATAGACCTTTAACACTGGAAATTTTTCCAAGATATCATTCTTATGAAATCTGTGGTGAAAATTGGAATCAATCCATTCTGGACCAAGAGAGTAAAAACGTTTCATCAAACTGAAAAAAAAACATAATAGAACAGTACATTTTAAGAATTTATTCATATTTAGTTTTATTGCCATATTCCAGGGTTTTTCATAATTTCCTTAGTTTTTTTTTATTATGTTGGTAATCTGTGAGATCGCCTTAAACTTTCTTTATTCATAATTTAAAATATTTATCCAACTGTCGATTTGTTCAAGAGAACTTAACATATCGACAAAGTTTCAAGCCAGGATACGCGAGATTTGTATGCACGGTCTACATTTTTCACGGCTTTTCCAACTTTGAAGTCAAAAAACACCAACTTAGAGGCTTCGCAGTATATATTTATTTATTTATTTTATATATGTTCTATATACGGATTTTCTCAGAATTCGGAGTAGAACATTTAGTGTGTGTGTGTGTGTCCCCTTATAATTTTTGATCCGCTCAATTTACAGAACCCAAAATTTCAGAATATATAAATAGTTATAGGCCTACAAAACTTTTATACTCAGAATTTTTAATTTTTGATTCAGTCAGAGGTTATCAACAGTTTCTCAAACATTTTTTACTAAAAACAATTTTTTTATGATAAATTTATGTGTTTAACTCCCTATATTTCCAAAGTTTTCAAAAATATTGTAAAAAGCCGAAACACCCCAACTAGATCATTTAATTTTCTATAAAAAATATCAACATTGTAGCATTACATCTCAAATTTTTTTTTAACAATTTTTATAAAAATTGAATTTCGTGACGACATCGCTTCATACAATTTGTATGGCAGTCGCCTGTACACAATATCTAAGAAGACTTTGATACTCCAAATATACATACATACATACCATCATGCTGTTTTCATATTCTGGGTAGGAAAAAAGGATTGACTTCCATACTATCCTATCTTGACATACATACCTACATGTGTTGTATAGAAAACAAAATATATTAAAATGTTCAATAATTTGGATTTATGGGTTTATAGTTTAGTACTTATTCTTCAACTATACATACTATCGCTATCGACAGTTGGATCTCATGTGTTACATGCAACTAGTTTATTTAAAGTCAACGGAAACAGCCTTCGCTAGTATGAGTGTTGGCAGACACTTTGGTTTATATTGATATTTACTTAGATGACTACATATTACATGTGGTGAACAAGAATATTAAAATGAAATGTACAAAAAAATATTTAAAAATTGAATATTCAACTATAGTGGAGCCTGAAATAGAATATATACACATATATATTCAAAAGAAATTAGAACAATTATAAATTTAGCCCTGGTGCTGTTAGGCGGATTTGTGCGAATGCCACTTGTCTGAACTAAGCCTTAATAGTTTCATATCTAATGACTGTCCATTCCTTATTTTTCATGGAGTTTTCCTAAAATAAATTGGTATTTGCACACTATTGAATGTCAATTTTAGACTAGAAAATTACTGGTATAATGATAACACTTGTAATAATATCTTTTTTAAATACACAAAGCACCAAAACGACTCATTCAAAATTAAAACAATATCAAGACTTACAAAATTATTTCAGATTTTGACAAATAAGTTAGGTCTACATATTCCTCTAAAACCTGTTCGGTCAGTCCAGCAAACAATTTGTTTCCCATTTTCACATTCACAGGTTTCTGGAATGAACATGTACACAAAAAATGTAACGACAAATACTGAGATACAAAGTTTATCTTTTGTTTTGAATTATAGCAATATCTGTACTAATAAGATAATAGTTATATATCTGAATGATAACAGGTGATTATTTTTATGATTCATGCATTCATCAGGGTTACCAAGGGGTCATATATTATATATATATATATATATATATATATATATATATATATATATATATATATATATATATATATATATATATATATATATATATATATATATATATATATATATATATATATATATATATATATATGACTCATTCAAATATATATATGTATGTTATTATTTTCTTTGGGGATGACCCGCGTCAAAATCAGATCCTCTGCAGGATCTTTCGTCAACCGACGTTTCGCCTGGATCTCGCCAGGCATCCTCAGGGCCTTGTTGGTAGATTTCCGTCTCGCGTGGTAGTACAAGCACGTCCATACGAGCCAGGAACCTAGCACCAAGTGAATAATGAAAAGTTAAAGTTTATAATGGAGCCTCGGTAATCCGTACATCGATAATCCGAATACCTCTATAATCCGAACTGACAAATAAATGATTCTCTCTCTCCCTCTGTCACCATGTCACTAACGACTCCTGTGCATTGCTTTTATTTTTTAGTTGCGTAAGTGTGTTTGCAAAGTATCCACGTCTTTCTGTATTGTACTCGCACACCACTTGTTTACTTATTGAGTTAAAAATATGCTTCCTACGAAACGTAAGCACATAACTTAACCTAAAGGGATAGATAAGCTTTTTCCTGGTCGATTAATAAAACCCGCCAGATTAAAATTGATGAGTATATTACAAAATAAATATACATATTTTTTTATAATACATAATATGTATTAAGAATAAAGTTTTTCGTATAATTTTCCGCAAAAAAACTTGTTTTACCTAGCCAAACGTTACATACTATAATCCGAACAGGGGCAGTTTTTTGCCAATTCGGATTACCGAGGCTCCACTGTAAGTATATATATATATATATATATATATATATATATATATATATATATATATATATATATATATATATATATATATATATATATATATATATATATCATATATTATATATATATATATATATATATATATATATATATATATATATATATATATATATATATATATATATATATATATATATATATATATATATATATATATATATATATATATATATATATATATATATATATATATATATATATATATATATATATATATATATATATATATATATATATATATATGACTCATTCAAATATATATATGTATGTTATTATTTTCTTTGGGGATGACCCGCGTCAAAATCAGATCCTCTGCAGGATCTTTCGTCAACCGACGTTTCGCCTGGATCTCGCCAGGCATCCTCAGGGCCTTGTTGGTAGATTTCCGTCTCGCGTGGTAGTACAAGCACGTCCATACGAGCCAGGAACCTAGCACCAAGTGAATAATGAAAAGTTAAAGTTTATAATGGAGCCTCGGTAATCCGTACATCGATAATCCGAATACCTCTATAATCCGAACTGACAAATAAATGATTCTCTCTCTCCCTCTGTCACCATGTCACTAACGACTCCTGTGCATTGCTTTTATTTTTTAGTTGCGTAAGTGTGTTTGCGGAGTATCCACGTCTTTCTGTATTGTACTCGCACACCACTTGTTTACTTATTGAGTTAAAAATATGCTTCCTACGAAACGTAAGCACATAACTTAACCTAAAGGGATAGATAAGCTTTTTCCTGGTCGATTAATAAAATAATTTTATTAATCGAATATAATTTAATTTTTCAACAGATTTAGAACCTAAAGGTACATAGGTGCATATGGACTTAATATATTTTACTTTGCTTTTCATATTTTTATACCTACTTAATTAGCTTGAAAAATACATAGAAAAATGTTATTTTTTTTAAATTAACCACACGATTTAGAAATGTACCACTTGAAATATCACAGTAAACTCGTAGTAGTCGTAGTAATATGTGAAACTAGTTCTTCTTGTTTGTTTATTTTTCGTATCTTAAAGCAAATATTGTATTCAAAGAAGGGAAGCGACTAAGCCATTTCATGATGTAGGCACCGAGACAGGGGTATATAATTATTTAAAAAAATAAATATTTAATTGTTTAGTCAATTTAAACATATAATATTAATAATTAAAAATTATTTACATTCGTGTTGTATCAATTATCAAATAATGTATTTTACATTTAATTTTTAATAACAAAGCCCGCCGGAAATCAAACTTTTACCTACCTACAGTTATTTTTTTTAAATTATTCAAAATTCATACTTACCATTCCAAAATCATTCATAAAAAAATATTTATTCGTGTTAAAATGAGGTCGACCTTAGTGGTTCAGTTGGTTAAATATCTGACACCTGAGCTAAAGGTCCTTGGTTCGAAACAGTATTTAATTGTGTTTTCGGTCAGGATCTGTGAGACGATAAAATATCACAAGTCTTCAAAATGTGGTAACTTATTATTGGGTGCATATTAAATTATGTAAGTAGGTAATTTTGACATACCTAGGTGATAGTACCTACCTACCTGTTAGTTTTCCGTGAATCTTTTCAGAATAAAGTATGTATAACAATAATAGCTCCACTGTAAGTATATATATATATATATTTATATATATATATATATATATATATATATATATATATATATATATATATATATATATATATATATATATATATATATATATATATATATATATATATATATATATATATATATATATATATATATATATATATATATATATATATATATATATATATATATATATATATATATATATATATATATATATATATATATATATATATATATATATATATATATGCAAAAGAACTTTCTAGGTGAACCCGTGTAGGAAAGTCCTGGGAAGGACTGTTTGTCTCCTGACGTTTCGCCCGAATAACACCAGGCATTATCGAAAGCCTTACCGTTACTCGAAAATAATGAACGCATGCGAAACACGACCGCTCGCAACGAGAGCTCTACGCTAAGTGAGAAGCGTCCAAACAAAACAAAAGAACATTATTAAATAACTTACTAAAATCAGGTGAATAAACATCTAATTTGGTGCAAAACTTGCATTTGTATCAATAACAAACATGACAATTATGTAAATTTTAATTTAGATACTTGTACAGAATTGTTTCATGTTGCATTAGTCAAATTATTGAAAAAGTTTTTCAGTGTTTACTTTTATGATGAATATATATGAATTGACTAAGTTGATGAATATCTTTATATCCAACCATTTAGTTTTGCAAAATTCATTCTGTTTTGATCACTAGTTTGTATCGATGATATAAGCACCACAGTTTTTAAACATTGTATAAAAAATGTCACTACTCCCATTGTACACATAATAAACACAAGTTTTAGAACGGGCACCTTTCCGGATCATTGCAAGGTAGCCAAAGTCATTCCTATTTTTAAAAAAGGTAGTAAAAAGGATGTTAACAACTATAGACCAATCTCATTATTGAATAATCTCTCCAAAATAATCGAAAAAGTTTCCAAAATTCGACCGTCAACTATCTTGAGAATAAAAATATTCTGTCAACAAATCAATTTGGATTTAGGGAAAAGATGGGAACCACTGATGCTCTACTTAGACTTGTGAACAGAGTGACGGCAACACTGGATTGAGGAGATAAATGCCTGGCGGTGTTTATGGACTTGGCAAAGGCACCGTATCACATGGCCTTTTGTGTAAAAAACTTAGTGCTTTGGGTGTGATGGGAACATCTTTGAAGTGGTTTCAGAGTTATCTACACAATAGATCTCAAATAGTGATGCTTGATAAATTCAAAAGTGACAGTAATCACATCAATTATGGTGTTCCACAGGGAAGTGTCTTGGGACCAGTTCTTTTCTTGGTTTATGTAAATGATCTATGTAATATATGTATACCAGGTAGTGTTGTTGCTTTTGCAGATGATACAGTGTTGATTTTCCGATCTCCATCATGGGAAGAGGTTTTCTCTCAATCTGCCACAGGGCTTAAATTAGTGAAGCGATGGCTTGATCTTAATATGCTCACTTTGAACATTGACAAATCAAAATTTGTCACTTTTAGTATAACTAGATCTGGTCAACCAGACAAAATACATAATCTTGTAATACATGAATGTGCAAATGTACAGAAGTGCTCATGTGAAAAGGTAGAAAATGTTCACAGCTTTAAGTATCTGGGTATTAATATTGATCGATACCTGAGGTGGAATGTGCACCAGTAGGATTCGCAAATTTATATACATATTTAGAGAATTAAGGAATATTTTGGATATTAATACACCCAGACAAGAATGTTGACAGTTGACCAATTATTTAAAAAAACAGCTCTTTACAAATTCCATATAAATAAACTGGATGCATTGCGAACACAACAATCAAGGGTCACTCGCACATCCACCTCCCAAAATTTTCAGCCACCACCATTTTTGCTCGGAAGATATAATTATTTGGCACCTATATTGTACAGTGGAATGCCAGAGAAGATGAAATCAGTGAAAAACCCTGCAAAATTTAAGCAACAGTGCCTGTACTTTTTATGTGGTCACCCTACATAGCAATAGGTCTGAGCGGATCAAAAGTTATAAGGGGGGCACACACACACACACAAAACTCACATAAAATGTTCTACTCCGAATTCTGAGTAAATCCATGTATGGGAACATATATGCTGCGAGGCCTCTAGTTGGTGTTATTAGCATGCAAAAAGTCCACTACGCCATACAAAATGTTCCTTCGTACACGCATCTTGGCTTAATAATGTCGATTCATTCAGAGAATTGAATTCTCATGAACGAATCGACAGTTGGAATAAATAAAAACATTATAGTAGTACATCTCAAACTTTTTGTCATTTTTTGTAAAATTGTACTTAGTGACGACAAATTTCATACAATTTATATGGCAGAATACACAATACCTACGGGTAATAATATTTTGATACTACTTGATCTTCATACATACATACCAACAAGCTGTTTACATATTCGGGGTAGGAAATAAGGACTGACTTTCACACTATCCTATCCTGAAATTTTTCTATGTTTTGTATAGAAAACAAAATATGTATCTTAAAATATTCAATAATTTGGATTTAAGGGTATATACGACATATGTTGTTTGGTATGTATTCTTTAACTATGCATACTCTCGCCATTGACATTTGGATCTCGTGTGTTACATACAACTAGTTATTATTTGTAATACTTAATTGTTATTGATATCATTAGTCAGTCAGCCAACACCGTATAAAAAAGTGCTTTCATTCTGAATTTGTAAGTCAGCTTCAAAAGTATGAAAAGATTATTGATAAAAACTATGTTTTATAAAATGTTGTTTGGTCTAAGTTCAATGAAACAGTAAAATAACATAAATACTTTTTATTTTCAAAACAAAAAATCAGTAGGTATATTATGTACAAAGAATATTTACAATTGTTGATCTGTCCAATTTTTCAACACAAACTGATAATAATTTTCAAGCAATATTTTCTTGTACTTTAATTTATTTTTATAAACACTTTTTTTTTCAATAAACATATTTTACATTTTTTGTCTAACCACAATGCTAATGTGAAATTCATGGTTATTTACATAAAAAAAAATTACAAACATAATTCGTAAGAGAAAATTTGTAAAATTTTGAACATCTTTTGTTGTAACATAATTACATATTGAATATTATTATTTCTCACAAATTCTCAACACAATAAATGTTATTATGAGGATTGAGTGTTTCTCATTATTTTCTAGTGTTTCCAAATACAAAACATCACGGCAACAAATAATTGTTTTATTTCTTAGACCTAGTATTACACCTGGCCCGCAATTTGTCCAAATACTAAATTACTGTAGGTAAAAGATGAAAGAACAAAAATCTGTTGTGCGGATTGGAATGACAAGATGCTAAATTCAAATAAATTTGGTCAATGTTAAACAATCCCAGAGTATGAGTAAATTACTACTTAGGCCCGGTATTACAGTCTCAGTTTAAGAGCTAAACTCAAGTTTTACAAAAATATAGCGTATTACAGTGTCCGTTTAGGCCTAATTTTCCCTCAAATACGTCACAAAAACGACAAATATTTAACTCAACGTTTCTGGCGGATTAAGTACTTAACGGTGAGTCGTCTATCATTTGCTAGGCAACGCGTGTTGTTTCAGTTTCTATCACTAGAGGCGTTAGGCAACACGTGTAGTTTCAGTTTGTATCACTAGAGGCGTTAGGCAACGAGTGTAGTTTCAGTGTTCTATCACTAGAAGTGTTAGTTGTATCGACGGTGGCGCCACACAACAAAACAAACTGACAGCCATACTGAAACGAACATGGGCATTTAAAAGCATTATTTTGGTGAAAAAAATTAAAATTACCATGTTGGATAGTAAAACAATAGTATTTCAAGTTGTAGCGTCCCGTTTTGTAATTCGTATTATTTGTAGGTTATTTAAAATTTGACAGATAATAACTACAGAAAAAGTAAAATATGTCTATAATTGAAGATTTAGTAACTGACATGTCATATTGCACTGCAATACGGAAATGGATTCAATCTCCCCTTAACATTAATCTTGAGTTTAACAAACTCAATGAGTTGAGGGCCTACTGTAATACCGGGCCATAATTATATTAATAATTATTTCACATATGCCAACTTTATTTATATTAATGGCGTTACTTGTAAAAATATATTATTTATTTTCTTATGGACGAAATACTATATGTAAATATATTTCACAAAAAAATTTAATAACAACCTTCAAAGTGTTGAAAATTGCTATTTTAAGAGAAAAAGAGACAGCAATTTAATAAAATTTAAAGATGTCATTTGGGGGGTTTCCACCAACTAATGTATCTGTTAATGGAAGGCGTGGTTTCTTATATTCTTATATAGTAATAATGAAATATTTTTTTTTAAAGAATATGTCCTTGTAGTAACAAGGACATATACACATCTTCATACATTCCCTAAATAAAGCATAAATGCTTGTGCTATAGGTGAACGAAATTGGTGGTGGCAGGATTCAAACACGCGACACTGGATTACAACTGGTGGTATTCTTTTACAGAAAAAAAATCAGCTTTAATACTATGGCGTAAATTTGGTAGTCGCTGGCTCTTGGTCTATAAATATAGAATTTTATTTTTCCCTCCAAAATATGCGACGAATGTCTAAATCTCCAAAGAAAATCTACAGATTACATAGCTAAAATAGTGTAATAGCTTTATTGTAATTATAATGTGCGTATATAAATAACAAACAATAAGTAGGCAAGTGAATTAAGTATAGTAAATTGTATGAATTTTGAAAAAAAACAGTCATCAATAATTATTTGTTGAAATAAAAATAAAATAAAATTGAAAATCTTAATCCATAACTATTTCTTGAAATAAAAATTTAACAAAATTGTAAAAAATCATTGTAAAACTTTAGAATTCATTTAAAATAAAAACGTTTGGCAACACTATCACCTAAGAAACTATATAAAGTATGATGATAAATAAATCATTATTATGCTTTCTTCATTTTCAGTAAGATAATTTTTCAATGGGGCAATAATATTGAATCCTTTTGTATTTTAAATTTTGAAATGTACTTATTTCTGTAAAAAAAAATATCAAACTATATTTAAAACTTCCTATTTCTTTAAAAGCTTTTCTTTTCCAAAGCATGCAATAAAGATTGTTCTGCCCCCCTAGAAAATGTGTCCATTTAGCTAAAGAAAAGATAACTCAATGTATGGAAGTGACAGTTGCCAGTCAGTTGACAACTGTCACTTCCATACATTGAGTTATCTTTTCTTGAGCTAAATGACACATTGTCTAGGGGGGCAGTTTAGAAATGACAAATTATTAGAGTTTTCCATTCTCTATCATCATAGGGATATTATTTTTTAATCACAAAAATTTGTAAGATGGTATTTGTTGCAATGACAAGGGAAAAAATTGGCAATTTTGTTGAATTTATATGGTTACTTCAAAGAAAGTCAAAAAATATATAACCTCGGTTTACACATGCAGTTGAAGTACCATATATATAAATATATTGTGTTAATTCTTCATAAATAAAAGTGTCTTACATATTACAATGTAACAATTCAATTTAGTTTTGAAATCAATAATCATTACATAGTAAAAATATTAACAGATTTTTTTTTAATTATAATTTGAAATAACTCATGGTTTGAACTGGAAACAAATTTAAATTTTAATGATATGCTAAAAATTTATATTAAAATTAATTTATTACATTCTAAGGGACTTTGTACGATTATTAAAAATTCAGGCACTATTAAAATTTTGTAAGAAAAATTAGAATTTATAAAGTGCCATCTACAGATTCACGGAGTGCGAATTCATAAATATTTACAAACATACACCTTTTTTATCACCACCCATACACATTTTTATTTTAATAAACTCATCCATTTTTTTTAAATATGTCCAAACCATTTCAAGGGATTCTATTGACAAAACACGTCTTTCTTTAACTAGCATTCTTTCCTTATATCTACATTCCGTATGCTATACATTGTCTTACTGCATATTATTCAGTTTTTATGGGTCTTTTGCCTTGTCCAGGTTATTTATTAAGGAAGGCATGAAGTTAAAAAAATATTTCCCATACATCTCGATGATTAAAGTTGATGCAAGCAACAGATATAGTAAAATACAATTTGTTAATACTATATGGCATTCATTTGAAAACTGTATTAAAAATCTAAGATTGTACTACTACTAAGCGAACACAACGGTGATAAAAAATATAGAGTAGATATTTTGAAGCAATAGTATTTTCATTAATTTCAAAATTATAATTTTAGTTGAATCATAAATTTTATTGTGTACTAAAAATAGTAAAGAATTTACAAAATAAAATAAAAACTGTATTAAAATATTATGATTATTATTAAAATATCTAGTAAGCAATTTATAAGTACCACAGATAACATAGATAGTTTTCGCCAACTCCATTTTGAAAAATATTTCATTTGTGACTGTTAAAGTATATATTTGAATAATGTAACTGTCTTGTTTCTGGCTAGAAAAGCTGATTATGGTCGGAAAAGCGCCGGGAACAAGACAGAGAGGTAGATCGCCGATGCGCTAGGACTTTTCTTAAATAAGATAAGTTACGCAATGTCCTACGTAGGCGATTCAAAGAAACGCGAAGCAAAAATAACAAACAGTCGGTAATTATGGTAGTGTCCTACGTTACCAACCGCGAGTAGGCTACGATGCGGCGCGATGCGAAGCGAATGCGATCAGTTGGTTTGATATTTTCGCGCGAATTGGAAGCGGTGCCATAGTTTTTTTGTTTAAGTATTATGTCAGAAGCGAGATTCGCGCGCACGTATGACAGAGCCGCTGCGTCGCACCGCTTTGAATTCGCGTGAAATCGCTTCGGATCGCTGCGCAATCGCGTTCGCTTTGAATAAATCTTCAAGATTAAATAGTTGGCCTACAACACTAGAGTTATGCAACTGAATAGCACAGAAGTCAGATATAAACCAGCGTTGGGATAACCTATCAACATTTTAATTTAAAAAAACAAACTATGCATATTTTCTTCATCAGGCGTTCTTCATTCATTCTACCCAAATAACCAAACCATGTCAATATGTTAACATTCATTCTATTAATTACATCTTTCTTAATCTTACATTCTTTTCTTGTGTCCTCATTTTTTCTACTCTGTCATACATTGTTCTCTTACAAATTCTGCATTTATTTTGCTTTCGTGAGACTTCTGCCATGTCCAGGTTTCATTCGCTTACGTCAGGGTTGGCACTACAATTGCGTTATTAATGGCAACTTCCTTTAGATATTCACAATATAATTTATATTAACAATGGATTTTGATTTCAAAGTAGGTACAATCTACTTTATGTAATCTTTCAAAAACCATGGACGGGATCTACCACACATTGAAAAGGTGTGTAGACACACCAGGTTTAGATTAATCTAGAATGCCAATAAAGTAAAATAATTTGATAGCAAAAACTTTAAAAAAAAGAAAAACATGCATTTATATTACATATGTGATTTTTTCCTTCAATTTCGTTTCGTATATGTTTCTAGAAATTTAAAGAATATTAAAGTTAGTACGGAATTATGCTATATAGTTTTGAATATTTCATATCAGAGAGCAAATTAATTATATTTTTTTTACAAATCAAAAGTTTGAAAAAACACGAATTCCAAAAACTTTTTTATGAATGAGATGCTCAGCAATAAATTTTGTTTTTAAATTTGGTCCCATGTTAATAATTTTGAGTTGTAGGACTGAAAAATTGAAAAAAATATTCATTAATGGGCAAATTTATAAGCAATAGAGTAAATCTATGTACAAAAGATAAATTACGATATATGTAGTCAAAAACACACAACATTACACTAAAAAATATCAAAAGCCACACATTACTTAAAAATAGTTTTCTATTTATGTAAAAAAAATTACTGGCATTGCACTTATACTTATAAATATATATATGAATTTTTTTTAAATACCCGTTAGTCTAATGTTAAAAAAAATATGAAAATGAAAAAATATTATTTTTTGAAATCCTCTATAATCTCAAAGCATCACTATTATAATTATTTATTGATAGTAAAAATAATAAAACACGAAATGGAAATTAGACTTAATCAGAGGTAAATTTATCTGTGAAATGTTGAAAATAATTCATACACATTATAATGATTTAAATGAAATAAAAAAATAATCAAATCTTGAAAGCCATTTGATACATAAAGGGATCCTTGGTAATAATGGGAATAATATAACATACAAATATGGAAAAATTGCCCATAAAATCATAGATCACTAAAATTTATTTTATTGATATCAACATTGGTAAGAAGAAATAATTGAAGCAACATATTTTCCCTTGTGCAGCGAAAGAGCTCATAAGTTTTCAAAAATATGTAAAATAGATTACTTATTTGTATTTACCCACAAGCTTGAATTTCATTTGGAAAATAACGTATTTTCGTTTAAATTCAAGATAAGTGAAATTGAGTGTTAAAATATTGTCAGATTGTTCTGAATCTTAAACAGAAAAATGCAGAAATAATTAGTGATTGTTTAAGGTAACAAAAATGCTCAATAAAAACATAATTTAAATGTATACATACAAAGAACTTATAAAGTTCAACTTTTAATTCTACTTTAATTTATCCAATCCACAGCATATTATTTAATTGTAAAATATGTATGTACATTTCCTAAACACAATATATAATCGACAAATAAATTATTTGGATGCGATTTTGAATGTATTTTATTTTCTATGACATCTGAAACACGTAAAATTAAAACTTATTGTCAACTAGTACTCTACCCCCGTTGCCTATTGAGGTCTTGAACTTATCAACAAAATTTTAACACAGTGAAACTTCGGTAAACGGACAAAACCTATTCTTGGACCTTGGTTGCGAAACAAATTTGTTATGAACCATAGCAAATTATCCACTGAAATTAATCAATTTGAAACCAGCAATTTTTAAGGATATTGTTGTGAAGAGCTTTTTGTAAATTTTAAATAGCATTACATATAGAAAAATAAATATTGATAGGGTTACAAGAATGAAATGATTAATTTTGGACACAAGAAGATCGTTTTGGTTTATTAGTCTTGAACCCTTGTCAACTGAAAATAAAAAAGTTTGATTAAACATTGTATAAGATTGTTTTCAATTTAATATTTCACATAAATGATTGCAAGTTTAACAAATAAAAATGGAGGCAGCTTTGGTTATGAAAAGTCAGTTGTGAACTGTACTATGTTCAATCTGGCAGATTTTTTGTACAGATAATTAACTGTTTTCACCAATTCAAGCACGTCAAAAGAGTGTAATGCCCGTTGATTTCTCTACTAAAACTCTGTGACTTAGCATAAAAAATAAAAACGGAAAGTGTTCATGGTTTAATATTATTTACCGAGATCATTTCAATTTAAAAACCTTGTATAAATTTTTGCTTTCATCTGATGGCCCGTTCCGGCTTGTCATGTGTCGGGCACGACAAAATGTCGAGAGATCTAATGGCAATACATTTTGTGTGAAGCTGTTCACATCTATCCGACGATTTTTTACCGTCTCCGACAAGAATTATCTTGTGTTTAGCCAGCGCCGCACGACCGATTGAAAATCTTGTCGGGTTGCATATGAGTTTGTATGATGCTGTTCACGTTTGTCGAGCCTGACAATCTCTCCCTGCTAGCCTTCCCCGTCGGCTCTACTTGACCATTCGTAGTCACATTGTGCGTGCTATTTTGTTTTTTTTTTTATTATTTTGCAAGTTTTTTATTTTACTAATAGAAAAAGTGATAAATTTTGATCCCATGTGTCCTGAATCCCGACAAGTGGGAACAGAGTCACGACATCTGGTAAAAAATTGTGTCCCAACACACGGACAAGTGGGAACGGGCCCTGAGTTGAACTACCTTCATTTTGATTTTTACTTATGATCGCATAATCATCCCGATTGTAGATTTTGTATGTTATCTATCAACTATCCCAAGTAACAATTTTCGACGCTATCAGTCCTGACAGACGGTATTTTGTCTTAAAATTGCATTATGTCGCACTTTTTAAAGCAAAACGGTAAAATTTTGCCTTTTTTTAAAGCATAATTGTCTCAAAATCGTTCACCTTAAAAAAAAGCAATTCTAAGCCACCAAAATAATATTAAGGCAAATGACCCGTAAAAGCACTTTCAAGTTGCTTTGTTTCACTCTCAAAGTGTAATATAAAACCGCTTGAGGAGTAATAATAGTAATAAAGCACATCACTCTAAAAATTACCTTAAACATGCTTTATATCACTCTTACGATGCATGTTATAAAGCAAACTTACGCAAATTTGCCTTTTTTTAAAGCACAATAGTCTCAAAGTCGTTTACCCTTAAAAAAAGCAATTTCAAAACCAACAGAATAGTATTAAGACAAATGACCTTTAAAGCGGTCTTAAACGACCCTTTATATTATCTATAAGATCTGTCTGTAAGAGCGATCGGCGTTGTGTTGTTTGGTAAAAAGGTGTCGTAAGGGTACTTTGCTTTTAAATTGCATTGCGTACCCCAAAATACAGGTAATCGCTCTTAAAATTGTCTTTGTTGTCATACTAATACACTTGATTGTAATTTTATTGTTATCGCCATTTTTATTATTGATTATTTTAATAATAATGACGATAATGAATAATATTTTTTATTTTTCTGGTAATAATAACCCAAAAAAAAACATTTTATTGAATTTTTAGTTTAGAGCATATAAAAAAATAATACATATTATCAATATATAATAGAGGAGGTACATACATATTTTAATTAAAAAAATCTTTAAATATTAAGAATTTTCGAGGCCCTTTAATTTTACAGAGGTATTATGATAAACAATAACAATAAACTTGTCTTCCCATTAAAAAAATGGAATTCTATTCCTCAAAAAACACATTTTATCTCACGCGTAAAATGTAGTCCATTTTAATTCAACATTTCTCTTGAGTTGTGTTTTTGTGGAACCATGTTATTGTGAAGTACTAAAATATAATCTAAGATAAAATATGTTACTGGTTTTATATTTTACTCTTCGCCCGACAAAAATATTCAAAACTGCTTTAGATTTGCCTTAGAATTACCTTAATATTGGCTTAAGTTGGGTTCTAGGACCAACGCATAACAGGTATTCTAAGGGCGATGTGTCTCAAAAAGCCAAAGGCGTTTCGTCTTGATAGAGTATATTAAGAGTGGGCCTTTTAATACAACAGGAGGTTCTGTAGCCAGGCTACAGGAGGCATTTCGTGGTAAAACGCTCTTACTCTTAGGATTATCCTACGATAATTTTAAGGGCATTCAAGGAGTAAAATTGTTACTTGGGATGAAACTGCATTTTTAAGTAAGCTTAAATTTTTAAAAATGACACATCTTTTAAGTGTTTTACAAATATCTCAGATTATGATTTTAGAAAGTTACCAATACAATCTTATATTTTTTACGGGTTGAGATAATTCTTATAAAATAAAGTCTGTTTTTGATATATACATAAATCGCAATAATCAAATTTCATCAAAATTTTAGACGTGGTTAGATTTTTATACAAATCGTGATGATGATTTGACACAAAGTAATCCATTATTTTTATTTCAATAAAACATTGAAAATGAATAAAGACTTAACACAAAAAATAATACAGGTTAGTCTCATTAGGAATTTCAATAAATAGACTCGAAGGTGACATAGGCCCGGTATTTGAGTTGGCCCTCAAATCTGGATATCAAATTTAATTTGTGTAATAGTGCAGAACGAAACGTCAGTAAGGAAATCTTCAACTAAAGACATATTTTATGTTTTCTGTGGTTATTGTCTATTACGCATCTGTCAAATTGTCTATTACGCATCTGTCAAATTGTCAATAACCTTAAATAATACGCAACGCTGTGACTAAATGTCATTTTCTTAATATTAACTGCATTATTTTCTTTGTTAACATGGTGCGTTTTCAATTTTTTATACCTATCAATGCTTTTTTATTAAAATCGATCATTGCAATGAAAAAATGTATGTATATTTTACAGATGAATCCAGAACTAAGTGATGATGGTGAAATTATATATTATGTGGAACATCTAGGAATATATGGAATATAAAAAACAGTATGGATCATTTTAGAAAATGGAATGAAAAAACAATCATAAAATAAAGCTATAAATGTGTGTCTGACGTTTCAATATGGCTGACAGCTTGCTTCGTTTGTTGTTAGGCAATACATTATCATTTGTGTAAGAAAAGAAGAAAATAAATATTAAATACAAGAAACACTTCTATATTAAGCCTTTTATTACCAACAAAAATAAATCATGGTTATAAGTATTATGCAAAGATGTAGTAAAATTAAATGAAGCAAAGCGTACGCTAACGATAATTGACTAGTAACAATACTTAACATTTAAGTTAACACGATCCACCAAAAACATTGAATTAAATATTTGTAGTTTTAGTGATGTATTTGAGGGAAGATTGGGTACTGTAAGAAGCAATACTTTTGTTAAACTCTTAAGTTTAAGGGCCAACTCAAATACCTGACTATAATGTGGCAACTTGATCCACACAAAAGAAACTGAAAACTTAGCGTTTTATTTCCTAAATTGAAAATGTTTTATTTTTACAATTCATATTTTTACCACGGACATTTTATATCAATATTTTTGTATATATAAAAATATACAAGTTATTAAGTATAAACAAATTATGTTCCAGCATTAATAATAAATTGATATCACAAGTCAATGCAATAATGTCAGTCACCTGGTGGAAGAGTCTTCTAAATGATCAAAACTAATCTGCCTCCGTGCTCTCAATTTGTTATTGTCTCTATGCGAAGCAGGCTTCTTCAGTTCCAGATCCAGAGGTGCGTTGCTACTGCTGTTTGATTTAGTTTCAATGTTCACCGTTTTGTCCTGCAAAACTGTCTTTTTGCCACTACTAACACTGTCCGGTTTGAACACTTTAACTTCACCGTAGGAATTTTCACTGTTTTTGTTCAACGCCGAAACCGTCTGTCCCCTGCTGGCTTGGTATGCGTTTAGGGAGACGTACCCGGTCACCTTTGCCGAAGACGCGTTCATTTGTTTGATTTGTTCCTCTAAAAAGAGTTCATCGACGGATCTACCTTTGATCACAGAAAACACATGTAGTCGGGCAATTCTGTAAGCAAAAAATATTATTGATAAAATAAGAATAAAGTAAAATAAGCAAGGTGAAACCAGAGACAGTGAACTGGCTTTCACGGAGCCGAGACTTTAATATTTGATATAAAACCATAAGAAAAGTTATGTTATTGTGGTGGATTCACCAACTTAAGTACTTCGGAAGTACATTCTTCCACAAGTAGTTGTAAATGCGCTAGGGGAGGTCATCGACCACAAATATTGTTTTTAACAATCAATTTTTCATCATATTAATCTACCTAGAAGGGCACTTGTCAACAGCCTGTTCAATGACCCCATGTTTTTCTATGAACCTCGAGGTTGAGTATATAAGCGAGCTACCACTTCATTCACTATCTCTTTCAGTACCTGGTCTACTGGTGATACTTTCACTCCGCGGGTGTATTTCTAATTTCCAACTTTCAAAACAGTTTTATTTCTATTGTTAAAATTCTTGTCTTTAATATTAATTTATTTATTTTGTGTATAAATTCTGAAGTGAACTCAATATATTGAATGTAAGTGAACCGATTATCTTTCCTTCCTCTCTGCTTAATTTACCCACTGTCTGTAAATATTTAATTTGATGGTACATCCTCCCGAATATTTAGTAAATCACCCTCTGTGAATACTTTGACTTCTTATTGTGACTTGTTAAGCCAAGATCAGTTGAAAATAAAAATAAGTTAAAGCTTCACTTTACTATTTGGACAGAATCTGTCCTGGTGACCCTTTTCAATCTTCAGAATTGATCTATTATAATTATTCTATTATGAAGCTATTCGGGTATCTAACATTAACTGCATTCCCTTCAGGAGTCAGGAATCAATACTGAACTAAACGAAGTTGAGCCCACTGTTCGGTATTTTCTGGAAGTACCTTAATCCTCAGTCATTATTATAGATATTAATATTCAATATTCTAAATAGAGTCAATAATACAATTCAATAATTCAATGCTAAGTGGCAACCCGTTTAGGTTCTGTGTTGGAGTCCTGGGTTTGATTCATGCAATTGTTTTTTTTCTGGACCCTGAACCACTAGGTATTTGGAAGAAATTGTCATTTGGCAATAAACTCGCCTTGTTACACCTGGAGTGAGGAAGCGTTTATAATAATAATTATTATTAAAAGTGTTATCAGACAGGCAGTTATGATGATATATCTGATCCCAAAACAGTATTCACTTATTCAATCTGTCAAGTCTATTTTTGAATACATTAACATTTTGTGCTACAACCAGTTCCGGTGGCAATCATTTAAATTATTACTGTGAGACTGTATACAATGATTACTTACTTTAAAAGTGTGTCACTAGTAGAAGAGAATGGTGTTTTAAGAGCTCGCATGTGTGCGGGGAGTGTGCAAAGCTTGCGCGTGAGCCTCACCAAGGAAGTGGCATGTTGTTTGAAGGATTCGTGAGACATACCGATGCCATGTTGTCTAAGCGCCTCAGCAACAGCCCACAAAAGTTTCTAGAAATATATATTTTTTTAATTAATATGTCCTTGTTAAACAAGTACACATACATCTTCCTGCATTTTCTAAATTAAGCATAAATGCTTGTGCTATAGGTGAACGAAAACGGTCGAGGCAGGATTCGAACTCGCGATCATTGGATTACTAGCCCAGTGCGCTAGCCGCTCTGTCATCGACCCATCTAAACCCATATAATACTTAATCATTGAAAAAAAAACAATTGAAAATGTTCTTTCATTATGGTCATACACAAACACGAGATTTCAAAATAGTTATCAAGTGATTAGTAAGACTACAATAATTATTGTATGATTAAATTCAGGTGTATATAGGTACATTTTGAAAATCATGGCACTACAAAGATTCCAATTAGAATACATATGTAAAGGAAACGACTGTGGAACGATCTTCCGAATTCTGTGTTTCCACCTTCGTACAACCCGGGTCTTTTTAAAATCTGAATTAATAAACTCTTTTCTAGATTGCAAACCCCTTCCAACGCTACATAGTGCGCTTCTTCGGAAGAGCAAAATGGATCCAAATCCCAATATGGACCCAATAGCTGGTGTCCCCTACGTAGACATGTTAAAAAAAAAAAAACAAGGATCCTTACAGATTGCTTGCTTTGGCTTATCTCTAATATGAATGGATGCTGCAAAAGAGAAAAGTGTAATTTTGGAAGTTTGAAATAATTCATTCAAATTATGTAATTTTATGAGAATTTTTCAAAACAATGCAATTTAAATTTGTGGCACTACAGTAATGTTGGAATTGAAAAATATAAGTTCATAGAATATACCTTTTTATGTATGTCAGAAAGTTCATTATTTGAAGTAAAATATTCTGTTGCTCTTCTTGTTAAAGTTCTGTTTTGATCATTGCTTGAACTACATCCTATATTATCACCTCCAAATGATAAGCTTTTTTGGATTTTTGACGTTGGTGTAAAGTCTTTATCATCTTCATCCATTCTGTGTCGTTTTCTACCGACGTCTGTGTAAAATCCAATAGTACGGCTAAAAGATCCGGCGACCTTTGGTTCACTCTTTGTCATCGATGAATTGTCAGTTTCACTGTTGTTCTTGGCTGGAGACCCAAAGAGGGCTCTCTTTGATCTGATTGCCCTCGACGTGGACGCTTTGGCGTTGTCTTGAACAGTCGCAGACTTTGATTGCACATTCTCGGGACTCAGAAACAGGGCTCTTTTCGACGTTTCTCTCGTCGGTTGTACCTTGACTCTCTGCTCGCTGAGTATTCCCAACTTTCGCGCTACAAATTTCTTTTGGGAGCTGCTCGGAGTTTTTTTTCCCGGCGTTCTTTTGGCGGGGGTTTTCTTGCCCGGTGTCTTCTTGCCGGGAGTCTTCTTTCCCGGCGTCTTTCGTCCCGGAGTCCTTTTACTGGGTGTCTTTCTCGTTCTGGAAGTAGTGCTGAATTTTCTGTGGGGGAAGAAACTTCAAGTGAAAAAATGATTAGTATATAATTATAAAAAAAGAAGGTCAAAAAGCAGAAGCTAAATAGAACACTAAATAAAGAATAACGGTAGATAGATTTCATTGTATAAGTCAATTCAGGATCTCAAAAATAAATTTTACTATTGGAACCTACTTTATTGAAAAAAATAACACTGCATATAAGAAAATATTAACTGCGCATCCACACTGCATAGTATTTTACAAGAGGCGCGTGTTCATTTAATTAAATAATGATTGAAAAAAAAAACTATTGCACCATGATATTTGAAAAGCATGTGAAAAGGGAGTTTATTTTTGAATAATTTGCTAGTAAGGAATAAATATAATATCACAATACATGAAACAATAATTTTCTAAAAAAAAATCATAGTATTGAGATTATTCTGGTTAACTACACTTGTGTTAACATACTTTCTATCAATTAAGATCTGACGTCTGCCGCTGGTAGTCGGAGCTGCTAAGGTTGCTGCCGTACAAAAGGCCGCTCTTCTCCTGGCCAAGTGACTCAGTCTTCTGCTGGGGGAGGGAGCCCCCGGGGCACCATGTTGAGGCCGTCTCACCAGCCCCCTATAGCCTGAGCCCACAGTCATCGGGATGCTGACACACGAGGATGCCGTTTCACAGCCAACATACCGTGAAGTGTACCGTGATAATAGGCAGTCTATCGTCTCTGAGTTTTGATTAGAATTGTAACTGAAAAAAAGGAAACATTAGGTGTTCAAATCTTCCAAGATTTCAATTTGAGTTTGTCCATAAAAGGAACAAGTCATACAAAGATACCAATTTGAGTTTGTCCATAAAAGGAACAAGTCATACAAAGATACCAATTTGAGTTTGTCCATAAAAGGAACAAATCATACAAAGATGTCAATTAGTGTTGGTCCATAAAAAGAACAAGTCATACAAAAATACCAATGACAGACACCTTTTAAAATATTGGTGATGATCTAGCTCTATTTTTTTTGTTGTTGTCAAGATTTTATTTTATATAAATGATGCTTTTGAAGAATAATTGCCACTACAGTGACATTTGAATGTTGCTTATCTGTATTGTTATCCCTCCCAAGTTGCCTATACTGTTTTGCCTGTCATTAAATATTAGTATCTAGCTGACCCAGCGAACTTCGTACAGCCTCAGTCAATGGATGTTGTGTTAAGTTTTAGCTAAACCTTATTTTGGATTTTATCAAAGTAATAAAATGAATACAAACAATTTATTAAGTTCAATAGATTAATAGGATATAATATTAATAATAATGAAAAAATCGGTAATAATGAATATATGTAGAATCATAAAAGAATTGTTTTATTATTTGTAGTATGTACTTAATTGTTATTGGTATCATTAATAAGTCGGCCAGCGCCAGCAAGACATTTGCATTATTGAAGCTATGTATTTTTCTACATGGGTTACATTCGGATTGATTCTCTTCAGTGAAGCACCTTGTGATATACGACATTTTTCATTTTGTTATCAGGCGCAAGAACAAATAAATTGGATGGTTTCCCGACACGTGAACATGCCACGTACATTTGACCATGAGAAAAACATGCATTTTCTAGATTCAGACCACAAACACTCAAGGATTGGCCTTGTGATTTGTTAATTGTCATGGCAAATGCAAGACGAATCGGAAATTGAATTCGTTTAAAAATGATGAACGTGCTTTGTGTCATCTGCGAGTTAAAATCAAATGACAATTTCTTGTCTTTGAAGTGTCATCACTGTGACTTGCTAATTTCTTCTGAAGAATAAAATACTTTAACTGCTCGTAAGTAAATATTCGCTTATGGGAATCTTCATTTTATTCATTAAGCTTCAAGATAGAAACCATAATTTGCAACATAAATGAACAAAAAATGGAAATTCAAATTAAAAAATTCAGAATAAAAATTATTATAAATGAAACTTACTACATTCCATAGTATCTATGTTGAAGTATTTGGGGCCACTTTTCATTGATAGCAATGTCTTCGGTACCGTTGATGAAAAGAATACCGTTTGAAGTTGCGTCTTTGTTAGGGACATTGGCTGTAAGGGTGTCGTTTAGCTGGTCCGAAGTTGCCGATTGGTCGAAGGTGTGAGTCACCGTGGTTTCGAATGCCATAGCCAAAGAATTTGAAAGAGAAGGTTCGATTGTGGATTCAGAGTTGATCTGTCTCGGGGGTGTCATGGACCCGGAAGCCTCCGGATCATATATCGGCTCCTTGTCCCTTTTCTGACTGTTATTAAATCTGGAGAGGTTCTCATGGTACCGATTTATAATTTCGTTCACAGTCAATTGACAAATTGTGACTGAAGGCGGAGGTAAAACTCCTTGTAAGGTTTTCTGAAAATAAATGAAAATTTGATGTAATATTAATATTTTAGTACTCATGCCTAAATAAATGTAGTTTCAAAATAGTTGAATGATATGATTTTTGAAACAACAGTTATTCCCATATAAACCTAAATACCCATAAAGAACATTACAAATATCAGTACAAAACACTTCATTTCTAAGAAAAAAATTTTTTTTTTCAATAGAATAAGTTGCGACCGAATGGGCTCGCACTCAAGTGGACTCAAAACCAAGTGTGCTCGCAACCAAGTGGGCTCACACCCAAGTGTTCCTTTCCGTTCTCGGTTATGTAGAATGGATCAAAATGCAAGATGCAATTTTATGAGAAATTAGATGAAAATATGTTATTTGAATATAACCATCACTCACCTCTAAATTTTTGATCAAAAGTGTATCACATTTATCAAACTGTTTAAATATTTCTTGCGTTTTCTCTGCTCTTATTCTTTGTTCGTTGTAGTCGTCTTCATCATCTGAAAAAATATTTGGCGACTGCGCTCCACTGTTGTACGAATGATCCAATGATTCTCCATTTTTACAGTGTGACGTGTTTGTCGATAATCTATTGGGGCTGATTGCATGCTTTACTGTCTTCAGCGGCCTCACAGTCCCGGTAAAAGTTAATTTTTTTTCTACGTCACCGTTACTGACCGATGTGACAGAGTTCAAAATGTTGTTGGAATCCTTCAGGGCTGTATCTTTCAACGGAGAACCTTGAGACGTTGCGTCACAGTCGGACGGAAACTGAGAAGTTGAAGAGAAAACTGTTACACTAGACTTGCTGCTGTATACTGAGACACTTGGTGAATTTGATGTGACATCGTCGGACGATTTATAAGGGTAATATTCTGTGGATTCATCTTTATGTCCGTCGTTATTGATATTATATTTAAATTCGTTATTGAGATCTTTAGGATATTTTAATTCATTGTCATCGGGCAGCTTTTGTAAGTGTTTCAAAGTTCCATTGAATGTTAGTTCATTATTGGGAAGTTTGAATATGTGATTGTTTGAATTACAATTAATGGAACAGATGGAAGGAGACTGATCAACCGATACATTTGCGTGAAGATTATTGTCAATGGCATTATTGCTGTTTTCCATTGTAAGAAAAAGATTGTTCAATGAGGATTTGTTAGAGTCCAATATTTCACTGGCGTTGGTTTCCTTCTGAACATTTTTCTCTCGAGGTTTTTCATTTGAGTAAAAGAGATCGGTGTGATCTTTATCCAGTTGTTCGTCCCCGGCCAAATGTTCTATTGGATTAGCAAAGTCATTGTGGATGCTGTTGTCGTCTGGTATATTATTTCCACCCAACAAGTCAACATTGCAATATGATTCTTTCAATTCAAAACTTTGAGAAACATGAGGTATGAATCCCGGTACTGATTGTTGAAAAACACTCGGTTCTATTAACGAGGCATGATTTGTTGTGTAGTTGTTGAGCTCGCAAAGGTCATCGTCAATTTGGATATGAACACTAGTCCTTTTAGTCGGAGGGTCAACGAAGAAGTCTTGTTTAGGAGAACAAAGATCATTAGCTATAACTCCATCGTTCAAGGAGCAATCGGCACGGATGGGATCGGACGAACTACATGAGTCGGAATCGATAAGGTTCAGGTGAAAACTACTTCCGGGCTTGAACAGATTATACATCACACCAAATGGTGCATTACAGGTTGGTAAGTATTTGCCATATGAGTGAAGAGATTCTGTGAACGAATCACCATTTGAATCTACGTCTAAGCCCGATCTTTCCATACTCCTTTTGCAGTTGCCAGGCCATGCATTTTATCTGAAAACAAATTATTTTATACATTAATGATTCATATAATTTGTCACATATTAAATTCTTCAAATACAACTGAATTTAGTCAAATAACCATTATTATCAATAATCCAACTGTTGATTTGTTCAGGAGAACTTTGTTCTCTTAACATATCGACAATGTATCAAGCCAGAATACGCGAGAATTGTATGGAGAGGTCTACTTTTTTCACGGCTTTTCCAACTTTGAAGTCAAAAAACACCAACTTAGAGGCTTCGCAGCATATATGTTCCATACACGGATTTACTCAGACTTCGGAGTAGAACATTTCGTGTGTCTGTGTGTGTATGTCTGTGTGTGTGTGTATGTCTGTGTGTGTGTGTGTCAGTCCCCCCCTTATAACTTTTGATCCGCTCAATTTACAGAGCCTAAAATTTCAGAATATATAAACAGTTACAGGCCTACAAAACTTTTATACTCGGAATTTTGAATTTTTGTTTCAGTCAGGGGCTATCAACTTTTGAATTTTTAATTTATTTTTCCCTATATCTCAGAAACCATAAAAGCTAGAACGCTGAAAACTGGTATAAACATAGACAAATACAAAATCTCAAATTAATTTTTTCAAAAAAATTCCAGGGTTTCTCAAACATTTTTTATTAAGAAAAGTATTTTTTTATGATAAATTTATGAGATTAACTGCCTATATTTCCATTTTTTTTTAAAATATCGAAAAAAGCCGAAACACCCCAACTAGATAATTTAATTTTATATAAAAAATATTAACATTGTAGCAGTACATCTCAAATTTTTTTTAACAATTTTTTATAAAAATTGAATTTAGTGACGACATTGCTTCATACAATTTGTATGGTAGTCACCTATACACAATATCAAAGAAGACTTAATAGTTTGATACTTCATCTCTAAACATACAATATACATATACCATCATGCTGTTTTCATATTCCGGGTAGGAAAAAAAGACTGACCTCCATACTATCCTATCTTGACTACCTAGGTACATGTGTTGTATAGAAAACTAAATATCATAAAATAATAAATAATTTGTATTTATGGGTTTGGTACTTATTCTTCAACTATACATACTATCGCTGTCGACAGTTGGATCTCATGTGTTACATGCAACTAGTTTGTAATTATCCTATTGTTAAATGGATTATTAAATACATGTTTTTTCAACACAGGCTCACTGATGTTGTTGTCACAAAAACAAAAGGTTATGGAAATATAGTTTTAAAGTGACACAATCCAGAGATGAATGTAGGTAAAATAAATACAGATGCATAATGGTCATTCATGAAAATTTGTTTATTTTACATAACAAACAGTCCATTTTCTAATTAAATAAAATAGTAAGACTGCTGATAACACAACAGTTGATAGCTGAATGGTCAGTTCATTGGATTAGCAATCCTAAGTAGACCCAGATTTGTATTAACTATCAACTTTTTCATTCACAAATTGCATTCTCTATACAAATCAAATGTTTTTTTAAAGAATGCATATGTATTTGTTTCAAGGATTATTAATTACTTCTTCATAATATTTCCTTATATAGTTGTAGTAACATTATATAACTACAACACATTATAAGCTATATTCTTGACTATTCATAATAATATTCATATAGCATTATAACAATAGTGTTGCTATGTTATTGGTTGAGCTGATAATGTCGAATTCATTCATGTTTCTCCGGTGATTTTACATTTATTGATGTTTTGAAAAAAAAAATATAATAATTTCTTTATCAATCATTTTTAGAACGTGGAAATAATATTTAAAATATTGTGCATTTTTATTATTTTTGATGAAGCAGAATCACAAATATTCACGTCGTTTCTCAAATGTAAAAATTTATTGACATGTAATGGGACCATCGGCAATATTTGGGAATTATTGGATATGTTCGATCCTCTTATACCGTGTTTAACTTATATCTACGGGTAATGTAGCCATTATGAATAGTGATTTTTATTAAAGTTGTTATACACTATGTCTTATTCTGATTCGTTTCAGAGGAAGAAAACGTCTGTAAGCAACGGGCGACCGTGAATCTTTATCGGCGCAGTGTGACGTAATGAGTCCCGTATAAATGCAGTCAACTTTTTGACATTTTTCATGTACAAAAAATTCAGACGGATAAATTTAGACGAATCAGAATAGGTCATTTTGTTACAAACCTAAGTTATTATGAATAAGACCGTTAGTTTTTTTTTATTACACTAATAGTAGAAAAATATATTAAAGAATGCGGGTGGCATCATCTGCCCAAAAACCAATTTTAGTACAGCGATGTACTCTAATTTGAATTAACCAATATAAAATTTGTGCAGTGATAAATGTCACCTGCATTCTCTTACTTGTCAAGCTTTAAGTCACTCACACAAGTCATTGTAATTACAAAAAATCTAACTTTTTAACCTAAAAATGGCCACTATATTATGGAAAATAAAAGTGTTATTTTATTACTACACTTGCAACAGTTTATCTTCTAATATAGAGGGTTTTTTTTTTCACAAAAAAAAGTGATACAGATGACATAATGAACTGTAAAAAATAAGCTACTGATGTGGTTTCCTATGTATTTTTACTGAAGTGTGAACTTTTTGACCAAGTACTATTGTTTAGTTTTTGAATAATTAAATTTTCTCAAAATACTAAAATGAGGAAATCGTAAAAATATGTCACAAGTTGCCACATTTTGGAGAGCAACATAGAATAATTAGAAAATATATAAGTTCATTGAACTTACCTAAAATATTTACATACCACTCGATTCTATACAAAAAAAAATCAAATGTATGCACAAAAACCCGATAACTGCGATTAAATTAAACTAGGTATTTAATTCAAAGATGTTTATTCAAAAAAAAGGTACACGTACAATACGTTTTAGGTTATGCGGTTGACCAAGCCCATTATCTATATGATTATTATAACAATGTTTGCAGTATAAATATGCTCTAAATAATATTTTTAAATTAAAAACTCATTAAAAAAATAAATCATTGCGTACATATTGCAATAATTAAAATAAATATATATAAAAACAACGCTGGTCAAATATATATAAAATCGACAGAACAAAGGTAAAGCACACATTTAATAGGTTTATGTTTACTCCTCCAAGTTAAATACACATAATTTTATTCAATATGTCCATAATCAAATGTGCAAATGGTACAAAATATAATTCTTCGCTGATCAAATATTTTAAGAGAAGTTACGTGGGCTTTTTCAAACTTTGTTTAAAAAAGTAAAAAGTTTTATACTCGCCGCCTGGCTCAAAATTTGACCGAAAAATAAATATTATAGTCATTGCAGAATTATAGATATGAGTTCTGCTTTTATTTACTTGTTATCATTCTCAATAAATTAGCTAACTATTTATAATTCATCAACAAAATTCCAAGATTGCACTTGCAACGTAATCGTTTTTTTTTATAAGGCGTAGTTTCAAGAACGTACAAACGCAAAACACGACACATTTAATAAATAGACAAATTAGATATTACATGAGATATTTACCATACAGAATATAATGCCCAATTTATTTTAAAATAAAAACAATGAAAAATAAAACGACTTTCTCGGACATTCGCGACGATCGGCAACACAATCGGAAATTTTTTTCTTAATACACCATAGATGGCATAGATAGTATTCATACACTTCATAGATTTGCACAGTTACAACAAAAAATATTTATCATACATGAAAATTTGAAAGTATTTCCAATAACAAGGAAACTATTTATTTTTGCTTCTCGGGTAACTAACATGTAAACTTGTTAAGCCTTTATGCCGTGAAGGGGGGCGGTTATCACACATACTAATCAAGCAAAAAGACACACATTTGCGATCTGTTCATCCACGTGACGGGTTCAAGTTGTTTTACGATAACTTTACTTATTTTCATTCATTTATACATACATTGATAGACATCACAATAATTATTGTATAATATGTGCTGTCCCACTAGAGGAAAAACCTGTGCCGACACTGGCTGGGACTAAAGCTTCTCGAAACAGTGACACTGAAATAGTTGATGCCAACATCAATCTTACACAAAAAAGTGCATCCATATAATATTACAAGTAACAATAAAACGATAAATAAAACAATTCAAAAATATATCATGACGCGACCTTTCCTTTTTTTTTTTTAAAAAAAAAAAAAAAATATACGAATCTTCATACATTCCAAGTGATAATTCTATAAGTGAATACTTATGACATAAGTGAATGAAATCAGTCAAGGCAGGAGTCGAACCTGATTCTACTGGATTTTTAACATTTATAACTAACTATGAGTGATGGGGTACGAGGGATTTTCCATGTCACCTGGATCGTAGGATGAGGTTACCAGCTATATTTCTTTTGTTACGTAGATGGATGCAGTATCATCGTTTTGGCCGGTCGGTGAGTAAATATTTCCACCGGAGACGTTCTCGGTACTACCGTATTGTTGAAGAGATTTTATGCCTGACAGGCCGAAGACGGTGGCATGCTTTTAGATAAGATGCCGTTGTACCTTAGATGCTGTGGTGTGTCGGCTAGCTGTCTTTTTTGATGTCCGCGTACGCCAAGTTTTTCCCGTAGGTACTGTTTCAATTCAATATGACTATATCATAAATATCTATTTTTTTCGTTAAGCAATGTACATGTTTGTATAGAATCGTGAATATAAATAATACAATAGAAGGCTGAGTTTATTTATCGTCTATAGCCATTTCAATCTGGTTCAGCCTGATTTTATTTTTGAAACACAGATGGCTCAATGCTCGATGCGTATGAAAGACGTCAAAATAGTTATTGTGAAAATGTAGCGAGTTTTTCTAAAATATAGATAATTGTGTTATCGATTTATTATTATGAGCTTATCTTTCAATTTATAATTTAATGATGCTTTATTATGTGTCGCTGCGTAAGTAAATTTATAAAAAAATGTTGGTTATTTTAGGATATACTATTTTGGTAGCTAACACACTAACCTTAGGAATCGACATTTTATTCACTTCCTTGATCTGTCATACATCAGATGTTAAAGATAATACTATTTTTTATGAAAAATATGTTGGTTTATCTTATCAATAGACTCATTGATAAACTCATGCCATCTTAGTATTTAATAATTATGTTGTTTTGTTTCTTTATGAAGTAGTGTATTGTGATATTTGCTTATGTTTTTTAAATGTTTATTTAGGTTGATGTGATTATTATTGAATTTCAATCAAAAAACAATGGCTATTCCGGATTATATTATAAGAGACAGGTTGCCAGAGCTATGGAGACAAATTGACAACACACATTTAAGTTATTTAGAAACAGATGATAGTCCAGAGAAATTGGATCAAAGAAAAAAATTGGAAGGTATGCTTATTGTTATTTTATTTGGATTTCCTAAGATATATTTTGCTTATATTGATACGAGTACTGCTTGTGAAAGCATAATAATAATTTTGTTGTAGGCATACCTATTATATTAGATTATATATAGTGTTATCATGTAGTGTTTTTTATTAGATTGTTATTTAGAATCTGGCTGTTTTGCATATAAATTGTTGTTATTTTCTACAATATGGAAGATTTAAAATGTTAATATACAACAAACCAACACAATATTATGAAGGTCAGTACTGCTTTTTTGGCAGTAAATATTTTTTTGCAGTAAACAAATGGCATAAGATGAAAAACCTCAATGCTTTGATATTTTTGTTACTTAATTTCATATCTGATTTTTACGTTTAACAGGATAAATGTATAAGCAATGCATATACATTCATCTCATAATAAGTCATTTCACAAACCAATCCTCATAGCTCATCAAGATGTGAAAATATTTGTAAAAACATTGATTTTGCAAGTCAACATTATGTACCTATATTGGACTAATTATTGACAATAGAATGAACTGGAGCCCACATGTAGAGTATGTATGTGGGAAGCTTCGCACCATAGCATGCAAATTATCCACTCTTAAACATAAATTACCATATGTATGCAATTATAAGAAAGCTATATCTATCATTAGCAGATACTAGCATTAACTATGGACTGAGTAGCTATGGCAGGACATTCAAAGCATATTTAGCAAATATCTATCACCATCAACACTGACACTACAGTCCGCTACGGACCTTGGCCTCCTCCAAAAATCACCTTCAGTTAAAACTTTTAAAAATCATAATAAATAATAAAACAAAAAGTATGTATCAGAATAATGAAAAGGGTCTTTTCAAACACTGTAATGTATTAGCTATATATAATAAAATAAAAATTGCCATGTATTAAAAGACCTTAGGCAATTTAACTATTTAAAAAAATATATTTTACCTGTGTGTAATAATGCATGTGGCATGAGAACATGGGAATATCTTCTACCTAAAATATTAAATGACTTAATGGTGAGCTCTTGCATATATACACTACATGGCCAAAATATTTTACCCACATGAAAAGGTACATGATGAGGTCCAATGACATAGCTATATACTCTAGGAGCATGCTCATTGGGTTGCTCGGTTGTCGTAGGTCGGAACCTGCATCGTAATATTCATTGTAAACTTACTAACTACTGAACTCATCAACCTCAGATAAACCCGAGTTTCAATGGTTGAATATATGTTTTATTAAAAATGTCATTATACCTAAATAAATAAAAAAAAATAACAAATTTCCCCAGAAAACAGTAAATCACAAAATAATTTATATCAATTTTTTGGTTAAGAAATTTCACCTACATTTCACATGTCTATTAGAGACGCAGTGTGTTTGAAGTTAATATTAATTTTTTGTCAATTTTTCAACATCTCAATAGAGTCTAAGTTGGAATATTATAGACGAACCAGGAACTCAAGGCGCCTACAGGGCTTACAACCTGTCATAGGCTGGTTTACGTGACCACTTTATGCGCTTGCTCAACATTCACCAATTATGCCTTCTTATTGAGTTACCTTATCAACAAAATTTTTGAAAGTTCTATATATTTCAATAATGGGATACAATTACTTTGAAAATAACACATTTTTACTATCTCCATCTATGAAACAATGAAGAAACCTTTTTTGTAACGCCATCTATTGAGAACTTGTAAACAATGAAAGCAACAAACTTTATTATATGAGGTGACATTGTTTCTTCGCACAGATGTCTCCCCTAATTGTACTAGAAATATTATTTCATATTTGGCTTCATTACCTACTTTTACCAAAATATTCGATTTAATAGTAATTTATTAACTTCAAAATACATTTTGAACAAATGCCCAGATTCAGAAATTCAAAGTGTTATTTTACAAAAATGGAGAAATAAATATATTTTTATTATTTTATGTGTAACTTATTTTCTAATAATTCACAGAACAAAATAGATTGCCGCACAACGAAAATTTTTCAATATTCCATAGATTATTTCTAATAAAAAAAAATCAGTGCAACGAGAAATTTCCAGTTTTTTTCTGACTATCGATAAATCATATCAAAGAAATTCCAACCCAGGTAGCTTTTCTTTTTTTTAACTGAAAAAAGATTTTGTTTCAAAGAATCAGATAGGACAACTAGGAATGGCTACATGGTTGAAAATATAATGTTTCTCTCACGCTTTAAATAGTCCGATAATAATGTTGTTGTATTTCTTTTGAAGGCTATATATTGGACTATCTTTGTCTGGTCACACACGAGCATAAATTTTGCCTTCCGGAAACGTTGGAGTTGATGTCCAAATCTGCCATAGCTCCGGATTTCAGCGGATATCGTCTGGCACGAGGATGGGTCGCTTTAGCTCGTTACGCAGCCAATCTACTGGCTCAGCCGTGGCGGAAGGAATATCACACCATTAGGGTATGTGGAGTTCTTGTTTTGTATGTGATAAAAGAAGAGCGGACACTATCATGCAGTAGTATTATGTTAGTTTACCATATTGTGGCAATTTGTTTATGTGTCAGCATTATGCTTAACTGTCCATTTCATTTAATAATTCCCTTTTTATTTTTGCATTTTGGTAAAATTTCATAGGTCCGAATGCTGAGTCCTACCTAAATACTAGCCATGTTTTCATTGCACAGTCGCTCACTTAAGTTAGGAGATCACGTGGCTTCCTAACTGGAGGATTCTACGACGTTTTTCTATGAGAATTGCATTGCAGAGACATATCTAAATACTTAGCGCATGCGCATCGGCGTAAACTAACATTTGCGAATTGTCAAAAAGTAAGGTTAATATCGAGGAACCTTACGAGTGGTTTAATACTAAAATACGAGATTTTTTCGGTGGATGTGATTTTATCGGCTTTGTTGAATATGTATTTGATAATTTTGTCAAATCAAATACCAAACAGAGTATTCAGCGATCTATACAAGATGCCGAAATTTCGGTGGAATTTCCAAAAAAAAACGTGACATCGAGCTGTCAGTGTGAAGTTGGTTACATATGTTTATGTTGTTATAGCATAAAAACATTTTAAACGTTAGCCCATAGAAAGCTATCTATCTCTTTTCTTCATACACAATAATGTGAAATTCTACGCCATCGACCTTAAGTTTGGCGTAGTATTTAGTTAGTGATGTCTCTGCAACGCAATTGGTAACTTAAGAATACTATATACTCCAGTGAGGTTTGGAGTTAGTATTTAGGTACCTAGGACTCTGCATTTGACATTTGGATAAATTAATTCTGCAGTGTTCGTCACAAAGTGAGAACTATAATAGAAGTTTTTACACTTACATTAAAAAAAAAAATATATTGAGTTTTGTAAATTCGTAGATTCGCAAAATATTTAAATAATCATAAAGGGGTCGCAAGCCTGTGTGGCTCACCTATTCTGGCTGGTACTCTGGTCGCCTGTGTTCGCGGGCCTGGATTCGTGAATCCAGTGAAACCACAATTGCCTTTCTCTTTTGTATCTTATGATAGCAACTCCATAGAACCTAATTGACAACTATGCAAGCTTGCTAACACAAAATACAAAAGGAGTTAGTAAATGGAATGGACAGTAGTCTTAATTATTTTGATAAGATGTTTGTGTGGACCCACTGTTTAAATTCTTTCAGTTGCATGAAACACTGTAAATTACTTAGAATATTGTGTATTTTTTCAGTTGTATAGTGGTTTCTACAAACATGAGGTGGAAGGATCGGGGCTTGTGAGTGCGGAGCGTGTTCTGGGAGTAATGGGTTACAGACCCGATGGTACTCCACACAGTCTCGCTCTAGACGGTCCAGTATGTCCCGATCAAGTGGCGGCTGTATCGAGAGACTCGCTTATAGCTTATGTCGAGTGCCAGGTAAGTTTTGTAAATGACAAAATTATGTCTTTAAGAAAAAAGTTCCAGTTAGCTTAGAACAGAGATGAGTATGTCACAGTAATAGCCGACGTCGGGAGGACCTGACATGGCATGGAGAGAAGAAGACATTTTTTTTACTGAATGAAGTCTTTTAAATCAATTTCATCAAGTCACAGTACAGTAAATTACACAGTATAACACAACATACAACAAAACACTCAAGCCACAGTGAAAATGTAACATCAGTAAACGTCCAACATACATGGACTGGTTGCTCCTCGAACTCTTTTATCCATAGCCTGACTATGGAACGATTTTCCGAATTCTTCAACCTCTCTTCAATGCTTCCTGTCCCTTCAATAATTCCTGTCTCTCTCGGTCCTTCCCGTACCTTCGGTTGCTCCCGTTCCTTCGGTCCTTCCCGTACCTTTGGTTGCTCCCGTTCCTTCGGTCCTTCTCGTACCATTGGTTGCTCCCGTTCCTTCGGTTTCTCCCGTTCGTTTGGTTGCTCCTGTCCCTTCGGTGCTTCCTGTCCCAGTTATGCTCAACAATTCACTAAAGTTATATTGCAATCGGATGATTTGTTTAGGAGCACATACTGTAAATACAAGCATACTTAATAATAATAATAATACACTTTCTTGCACCCTGCGCAAGTTGTGACTTTTTTGCCATCCGCCAATTTCTCCCAACAAGTTAGAAAGTTTGAGTTTAATAAATATAGATTATAGAGAATCTGCACCAAAGTTTTATTATTATATATCTATATGTATAAATCAGCCCTTTGAAGCGCAAATGAATTTATTTATGGTAAAATAACAGTTATTTTATAATTTCGAAGTTTTTTCATTAACACAGTGGAAGTTCATAATTATAAATTAAATATAAATTTTATTTATATAGTCTAAGTCCATTCCTATTCAACTTAATAATGGACAAACTGATCGAAGAAGTTGTAGACCTAAACCTTGGGTACCGAATGGGAGGTAAAAGAGTCAGTATATTATGCTACGCCGACGATGCGGTACTTATCGCAGAATCAGAAGATGACCTTCAAAGGATGCTATACAAACTAAATCATACATCACTTAAATATAATATGATGATATCTACAGACAAAACAAAGAGTCTCACGATAAGCAAGAACCCGTTGAGATGCAAATTAGTCGTAGAAAATAACATAATAGAGCAAGTGATGGACTTTAAATACCTGGGAATAGACATCACTAGCAGCGGTAGTCTATACGACGAAACATTAAGACAAGTAAATAAAGCAGCTGCAATATCAGGATGTCTAAAGGAAAGTATATGGAGGAATAAACACATGAATATCGAAAGCAAAGTCCGAATATATAAAACATGTGTAAGACCCATTGCCACCTACGGAGTAGAGACCAGAGCAGACACAACGAGAACAAAATCTCTTCTGAGAACATCAGAGATGAGGACATTGCGATGTATAACCGGAAACACTCTAAGAGACCGAATTCGAAATATCGAAATAAGAAAAAAGTGTAGTACGGAAAAGTGTGGTACAGACATCGTTAGATGGGGAAGACAGCGGAGGCGATATTGGAGCTCACATGTAAACAGAATGGCTGAAAATAGACTCCCACGTATCGCTCTCCAGGAGAACCCAGCTGGAAGAAGACCACCAGGAAGACCTCCAAAGAGATGGCGAGACAGTTGGCAGTCCACATCGCAGGAGACAGAATAGCGGTACAAACAGATCTTCGGATCTATGAAAAGGAAGAAGAAGAAGAAGAAGTTATTTTATACTAACTGAAAGACATATTAATTTAATGAAAGTTTGGCAACCCACCCAAATCGAGGGTGATTTGTGAAATGTTAGACAAAGAAATTAATAACAGGTTTACATTTACAAAAATACAAAATTATGCATACTAACAAGAAAAACTAAACCAGTGATCGAAATGGAGGAACTCATAATATATTATATTTATTTCAATGAATACATAATATGAGATTGTGTTAGTATATTTTTCATTTCTATTTATGAATGTGTTTTTATAGGGTTGCTTTCTTGTTCGTCCGCACAAGTTATGAAAACAATGCATAATATGTCAAGCACATTTTAAATTTGCGGTGTGTAGTTACCCCTACCCCAAACTCGGAATCACATAGACAATTATTTAATTATGATATTTGATTTATGGTTTTAGATAATGATACAAATAAAAGAAGAAGTGACATTGCGAGGTGGTAATTGCAGCTGGTTGGAAGTATTAAATTGTAGAGAAATATGTTCAGGGGATGTTGACCAAGCGGCTACTGTTATAATGTACGCACAAAAGAATCCAAAAGGTTTGAATAATTCCACACTTTATAATATTATTATTTTATTTATCTTTTTGTACATAATATAATCAAATATAACATACACTGGCAGGCTCATTTACATTATGCAATTTCTTCTAACCAACCAGATTACAAAGTGTGACAAAATTATATATGTACAACAAAAAAAGAATGAAAGTGAAAAAACAAAGAAAAAAAAAGGGTTGGGAAAGGACAAGGAGAGGAAATCTGGATCAGGTGTTTAGGGATGAATATTCCTCTTTTTTTAGTTTTTTCTTGAAAATACAAAGCGAGGTAGACGACACAATATTACATTATTTTTTAAAGCATTCAAACTTAACACAATAATTGTCTAACCATTGTGAACATTTCATAAATAAAAAAAAAAAATTGTGACAATACAAATTATACAAAATAATAATAATATAGCACGACCATGCGAACAATAATCTGAATGGCGGAAATATTAGAACCGTGAACAACAGACTAACCTGTATGAGACGATGCATGAATATTGATGAAGCGATGGATGCGTGGCAGTATAGAAAAATGTGGCATCGATTCACTCTGCCTACCCCACGAGGGATATGCTGTGATAGTATGTATGTAATAACTGAAAATACATTATATAATATAAATATTTGTTTTTATTTTAATATATCAATATCAACTGTAATTATTCATATTTTTATGGCATTAATCAACTTACATATGCCTGATAAAAACTGTTTTTATGCAGACATGTTGTATTTATTTTATTTGATCTAAAAAAGACCTTTTTTTTTCAGATATTTATTCAAACGTAAAATTTCCTAGTCCACATTTGAGTGTTAAGAAAAGTGTGTATCAGTCCCCTACAAATAACGAAAGCTTATTGCAGACAAATTCTAACAACATGTCTGGACATAATGTACACATACAACAGATCCCCGTTCAACCAAAAAGTAACGGCGTTATACAAAACGGCCATGAATCTTGTAATATGCCTATAAAGGCACAAATTCATAATGTTAATAATGGCCAGGACATGATTGTAAATAATATTCCCGACCATCACGGGATGTATTGCACCAACACAATAATACCAACACCTCATATGGAACATATGAACGGTATTAATAGAGGGCCTTTAGAGTTGAATCCTGTATATCGATATAATTCTATGGGCATGATGAATCAGTATACTCCGATGCCAGGATATTACTATCATCCTATGATGGCCAATCCATATATAATGCAACCTCCTCTTACTCCGTATGGTGCAGTGAGACAGGCCACTACCCTTCCTCTCACTAATGGCTACCACTGTCCTGTCCCTCAACAGACGTATTGTCCATCAGTACCCACAGGACAACTTATAGAATTGGATATTCCTACTTACCCGATAAATAATCAATCTCATCACGTATGC
The DNA here is from genome assembly GCA_963576475.1 of Molanna angustata. Lineage (NCBI taxonomy): Eukaryota > Metazoa > Arthropoda > Insecta > Trichoptera > Molannidae > Molanna > Molanna angustata. The sequence goes on along the minus strand of OY754978.1, from coordinate 26,459,298 downwards.
CCCACCATGTCTAGTCCAAAACAAAATCACAACTCACCATCAGACAGAACCAAAACTGACTCTGTTCAAACACAGAGAGATTCTCATAAAAAAATATATAGCAATTCTGTTGATTCAAGAACCAACTCTAGTCCCGCTGTAAATAATACAATTAAAAAAGTGCATGACTCGAATGGTGAAACACAAGAAAGTATCAGAAGAAATAGCGCTCCCAGATCTTCTGCGTCGTACTCTACCGATCAAGGATTCACGATTCCCAGATCTGACACGCAACCTTCGCTCAGCAAAGCCAGGGAAGACGGAATGGGAACATTTGAAAGTTGGGATTACGTTTTTAGGAATCTAGAGAGCCAGGGCTACTCGAAAGACTTGGGCGAACGAGGGAACATTCTTTCCCCACCTCTAGAGAGAGACTCTAAAACTCTGGGGAGGATCGGTAACAGAGACCCCAAAAGATACCAACCGACCACCATGGATTTAGAAGATGCACTCCACGCAATGAGTCTTGAAAAGGACTCCGATGAAGAACTTTATAGAACGGCTAAAATAAACGAAACTCTATTAAAGATCAAACAGGAGAACGAATCGAAGACTGCGAGGGCGAATATGAAAAGACAGATTCTTGCTGATGAGAGAGAAAAGCGAAAGTCAAATTCGTGTGAAAACTCTCATGTAACTGCCGTAACGGAGAATAATGCTTATTCTAAAATAAATGATAAAACCAGATTAATATCTAAAGAGGATGTGAAAGATAAAAAAGATATTGATAAAAGTGTTTATGTGAATGGAAATGTAAACAAGACTACCGACAGTCGCAAAGTTAAGAAGAGTATAGTCAAATGTTTAAGTTCAGAAAATGACAATGTAAAGAAGAAAACATCTATGGATCATTCAACTTCAGCTGGTTCCACTGTCAAAAAAACACAAAATAATATTGGTAAGTAAACAATCTAACATCATTTTGGATTAAATATTAGTTATATGTGTGAACATACATATATACATGATTTTCTGTTTCAAGATGTATATAGTTCAGGGGGGCAAGTCTGGTCAACAGGCGGAATAAAAAACATCCATGTTTACCCATATCATGGATATAGGTAATTATCTTATGGAGTTCTATAACATCTTAAGATATTATAGAACTCCATATGATAATTATATCCATGATATGGGTAAACATGGATGGTTTTGATTACGCCTGTTGACCAGACTTGCCCCCCCAGATTAAAAATGTCAAGTAAGCCTATCGAAAAAAAAACTTTTTTTTTACTTGTAGATCATTTTTTAAACAATCATGTTTAAATCTTGGATGCTAAATTATGTAGTTGTATACAATTTTAGATTAAAAAATATACTCAAACATTTGGTATTTGTAGGAAGTATTCTGTTTTATCAACTTTTATTATAAAAAAATATGTGTAGTAAATAATTGATGATTAATAAAATAATTTTATAAATTGCAGCTTCAACAAGTTCAAACCACTATCACCCGTCACATTCTCAAGACAGTGTTGACTCAGGAATCAAAACTCGGTTGGTTGTTGCTTTGCACGAATCTGAGATTCCTGGCAACGGTTACAGCAACAGCAAGGCATCGCACGAACCGCACACTGCAAAGACATTGGAACAAAAGAGTCCCAGGAGCTCGGAACATCATAAAACGAAGACTTTGGACCGGGGGGGTAAGCACAGTGAGGGTAAATTGTCGCTCTGGGAGTGCGGGACGTGCACTTTTGTCAACAAGCCGGAGCGAAACGCCTGCGAGATGTGCAGCAAGTCCCGACAGGTGGGCGTCGAAGCTCTGCCCTTGATGAGCGGTGGTAAGGAATGTCCCCTCTGCACGCTGGTCAATAAAAGAGAGGCGACAGTTTGTGCGGCGTGCGACACGAGCTTGAAACATTCACCGACGTATATATAGGTATATATCGCATTTGTTAAAGTTTCTCTGAATATTACTTCGCAACATAATTTTGTGTGGATGTTGTAAAAATTTATGAGAGCACACATATTATATTATACAAATATTGTTAAAAAAAATGTCAAAGCAGCAAATTAGTATTTATAAGTCATATTTTATTGATGCTGTTTTATAGTAGCCAACTTGAAATATTAATCATGAAATATTAATATAATGGCTTAATAATATTTTGATCACTTTAAACAATTTATAATTTATGCTTTGGTCTGCTTATTCTTGTGAGGAAGTGCATAATGGTAATAACAATAATTGAGTATTATGATTTGTAGTGCTTAATTTTTATTGCCATTATAAGTCAGTCAGTGCCGTAAAAAAATACTGTCATAAAAAACGTATTCAGTACGTATTAGTCTTTGTGACTTATTTAGTTTGACGTTGAATTTTGAGAGGATAAACAATATTAGTCAAATCAAACTTATTGTTAGTTGCATGTCATTTGACAGAGGACAGTTGATTGCCCGAGAAGCTGTTTACCAAGCTGAAAAGAGTAAGATAACGGTGTTGCTATAATTCTAAAAAAATGTTGCAATTACAATAATAAAATTAATAAATTAATAAAATTAATACTAATGAATTTCATATTTGTGGCTTCTCATACACCCCTATTTCATTGATAGATTTCATTTTCTTGGTGGAACATTCCAGAAGAGATTGTCACTGATATAAGAATAATGGGCTGTAGTTTAAGAAATGTTTCAAAACCCTAAATGAAGTTTTTAAGGTTTTTAACATTGGTGATACTTACTATTTAGTGTCGTAATGATGACATTAATATTTGTGTGCAAAATAAATTATGCACATAAATATTATCAAAATATACATAGTTATTTCATTATTATAGTTCATGGTTATTAATTTCGAGGATGGCTACTGCTGTTTTGAAATTAGTATGTGTATCTTGTTGAAATTTGCCACAAAATTCTATTATATTAATCTATATCTATAAAAAAGTTTTTTTTTAATGTGACTTTCTCAGCTTTGATGAAAAAAAAATATGAAACAGAATTGTAATTTTGAAATCAATAAGAAATTGTCGACACCCGCAAGGTTTTTCTTTGTTTGAGATAGATAATACTCTGATAAAGTTTATATATATAGTTACAGTTGTTTAGATGCCTCGTTTTACGTAAGCGTAGTGTCTAATTGTATTCACAATGTTCTAATTGATTAGGTTATTGAATATTACAATCTTATTGCAGTTGTAAATTAATGTATGTATTATAAATATTATGTATTGATCCCTTGCATATATATTTTTACAAGATTTTTTATTGTAGATAATATATATTATATATATACATACATACATAGATAACAAAAGAAGTATTTTTATTATAGTAAATTATTATTGTAGTTAAATACATCAAAATGTAGTCTGGATTGTGTAGTTTCTATATTCAGTAATGTATAACTGGGAACTTACCATCGACGGGTCCTATGATATCTGCATATTATATTATGTAGAGTGCTTCGAATAGTACTCAATAAATGTTGCAATATTTTTTGAAAGAAGACTTTAAGGAATTAAAAATCTATAAAACGTGTTTTTATGTTCTGTCGTTTCTGAATTCTTGTAACGACTACTTTAAAGAAAATATATTTAAAATAAAAACACAATAAAGATACTTTACAAGGCATTGAATTAATTTTTAAAAAACAAACTACTTTTGAGCTTAAGAATATTGTATTGTTATACTAAAAAAACATTACTTTACAAAGTAAAATCAGTGACTTCAGAGATGTTAATTATTGAAATTGGATAAAATAAAATTGGATTCACAAACATTTAATTTTTGAGTTACTTTTAAACCCATGTAAATCTTGATATATTTGTATGATTATAATGGTTATTTTATTGGACTGATTTCATTTAGGACTGAATAATATGAACCTTTTGTAAGGCCATATAAATATATATATAAAAAAAAGTTAAATAATTTTCCACAGACATGCCATCACTATATGATTATGTATTTTTTATGATCTCTATAGCATTTTGTATAAAAAACAATTTTTGCTTAGTTTGTCAGTATTGTGAAAGGACCCTCAAATTCTCTGTACATTTATAGCTGGATCAGAATAATGTACTATTGTTTATTGAATCAAGGGTATAATATAAAAATATTAGTAATAATCATTATTAAGGATTGATTTATTAAAAATTAAAAAGTTATTTTAAAGAAATATTAGGTACTGTGTAAGTATTTGTCACTATTACTTTCATTATTTTTTGTTTGTTTTAGATAATATATAATAAAAAAGTATAATATTAGATAGTTATCAAAGTTAAACTAAAAACTAGAGCTTTCTTAATGTGTTATCTGATTGTTCTTAATGAAATTTTTATGATTAAATAGTTAACTGTGATAAACAAATTGAAATTATTGTATTTATACATTTATTTGCAGCTTATATTGTTAAAATGCTAAAATAATATATTTGTGGGCATTTTGTTTTCACAATGTGATGAAAAAATCTTTTGTTTCAAATATTTGTTGCACCTGTATTGTCTGTGAGGACATGAGTATATTGTAAAACTTGGGGCTCCCAAGCTTATATGGTTCTCTGCTACATAAATAAATATTAAAATGTAACACTTCATGCCCCGAATAAATTTCTAGACTTTCTGAGAGTACTTATTGGAAAATTCTATTATCTGTTTTTGTACAAATCTCTCGGTTACTTTTGCAGGTGCAGCTAAATAATTAACAAACTAACCAAATTATATGTTATTATAGAATATATTTTTGGCTCATATAAGAAAGACCTTAAATAGAAATTTGAATTTTGTGATGTAACTATGATCCCTACAAAAATATGAAAAATAAAATATTGCATAATATGTTAATTAATATAGAATAATATTTATAAATAAAATAGGGCCTAAGACATCTACATTATACACCAGATTGTTTTATCATATTTTAGTGTAATAATGCATTATTGTATAAATTAATTTATATCTAAATTTATATGGAAAAATATTTTTCAACCGACTTCAAAAAAAGGAGGTTCTGAATTAGTCGTAATTTTTTCAATTTATTTTTTTATGTAATTTCAGCGATTTTTATCAAACTATTCAAAAAGCAAAGATATCTATCTGCAAGGCAGAATCTGGGGTAGTTAGAAAGGAGTTACATCAATGGTAGTGATGAGATCTATGATAAATAATGAGAATTATCCTCTACAAAATCTTTTAGATATTTCTTAAATATTAAATCGGAATATATGCTGTGTCCTTAATCATGTTATTATGTACTCTTTTTGGGGTCGGTTTTTAATATGTATTTTCTTGATTTAACTAATATGTATTTACAATTTAATTGATATTGTTCTGAAATTTATATTAGATATATTGGGATGATTGAATCATTATTTATATTGATAAATTTATGTACATATATAAATTTAATGTACATATTATGTGAATATATTATCGTTACATTTTTTGGTTGCGATTGCTCGAAATAAAGGGTCTAGAAAATCAATAACTTTAATCAGCAGTTTTTTATTCAACTCTCTTATCACATGGAACATTATATATATGTATTGACATGTTTTTAAATTCATGTAACAAAAAATAGGTTTTCAAATTACAGTATAGCATGGAGGTGTAACACATTTCATACAGTATATTATTCAATATTCTGCATGAAATGTGTTTCCAATTAATACTTAAAGTAACGCATAAAACTTCATAATCATCTGTGTAGTTCTCTTGAGTCAGTTATTTTATTCCTTTCATTCATGACATTCCTACAGTAAAACAAAATTCAAATATTTTAATTTTTTTTGAAAAATGAAAAGGATTGGTTATAAATCTCAATTGATTAAACACTCACTCACTCCGATGGCGCTACAGCCCATAGATTAACCACAGCCTTGGCCTCCAATTGATTAACCACATACATGAAAAAATTAACCACAATACATGTCGAAAACCTGTAAAATAAACTCGCCCGAAGATTAATTTTACATACCAGCACTGATGCATTATTTATTTTCAAAAAATGTTAATATCCGTATTGTCTGAATGTTTATTGATTTTGATTGAAAAAAAAAAAAAATTACAAAGTTTTTGTTACTTACTTACTTCCGATGGCCGTACAACTCCGGTAGAGCTTTAGCCTCTTGGACAATGGTTGGTTGGAAGAAATTGCCATTAGGCAATAAGCCCGCCAGTGTACTAATCATATGTACAAGAAGTTTCAAAATAAATAAACAATGGATTTCCAAGCTTTCCTGTCAGCAGCAACGGACTCCCAGTCATCACAAACATTCAGCACATTCAGATCTCGGGTGACATAGCCCACCAATCTTTGCCTTGGTATTTCCATAGGTCTCTTGCCCACAGGGTAATTTTTCAGGATGCATTTGTGGCACTTTCTTCTCCCAATCTGACGACATGTCCAATCTGGGCTAATCTTCTAGACCTGATCTCACTAGTGATTAAGGGTTGCCCTGTCGATGTGCAAATTTTTTCATTACTTCTTGGTCTCCAGGTACCTGCCGCAATTCCCGACCTTGGGCCTAATATTTTCCACAATATCCTGTTTTTTAATTTCTGCAATCTTTGTTGGTCCTTGAGAGTGTCATGCACCACGACTCGGAACCAAATAGGATTACCAATTTAATTAAGCTATTATAGACCCGGAGTTTAATAAAAGTTTTTGTTTTCCTATCATAAATATGATTTTTGGGCTTATCGTATCTTGGACTCTCCTTACTGTCTTGCAAGATTTTTACCCCCGTTTGCTTGTCAAATTGATGATTGTTATATATCAAATGGTGATCGAATTAATCGAAGTCAATTAAATAAAATGTGTCACAAAAGAATAGCTTAGCGTCTATTATACCCCCATGCTTTAAAGGATGAACATATTATATTTTGTTCAATGTGATAAGATTAATGTTGATACGCACAAATATATTTTATAGAATGTCTGAAATGTTATGATATCCTACACATTATTTAGCATATGTTAAATTTATTTTGTAAACAAATTATTTAACCATTTTTTTATTGAATTTTTTGTGCTTGCTATTTATAAACCCCATAATTATTTGTAGGGATTGAATATAATTTTTCTAAGTTTAGTTTGTCGATCGACAATTCTTGATAGAACTCCATTGTACGTTGATATGTTATAAAAATATAAAAATACTTGGTTAAAGTTCTATTGTATTTATTGGATTATTGACGCGTTTCGTGCACAGCACATCGTCAGAATAAATTATTCTGACGATGTGCTGTGCACGAAACGCGTCAATAATCCAATAAATACAATAGAACTTTAACCAAGTATTTTTATATTTTTATAACATATCAACGTATAATTTTTCTTTCAAAGTTACTTATCTGTTAATACTTAGTAGTTTATTTATTACTAGTTTTTGCATTACAATGTAGTTGTAAAATAGATATTTGAAAATTTGCTTTTAAAGCGCAAAGTTAATTATCCACAGAGTGATATTTACACAATTATTTATATTTGAATAAATATATATTTGATAATGAATGCTTTACACAGATGACCTAACATCCATATCAAAATTGTTTTTCATTAAATGAAATTATACTATGTTTACAAACTACAAATCAAAAGTATTTATTATATTAATCTGTTGTTCAAAGATATTTCTATAGATTTATATTAAAAAAACATTGTTATGATTACTTTCCAGCAATATAAACAAAATAATGCTAGAAAATCTTATCAAATCACACCATTGTGGCTCTGTGTTTCTGAAATGCTTGATTTTTTAAATATGTTTGTTTTTAAAAACTTGTTTTGATTAAAAAAAAACATGGAAATGTTATTGAAATTATTTACTATTGAAAAAGTTTTCGACATGGAAGAATATACGAGAGTTTAGAAAAATAAATCATTTTTAAAAGTGTGAACATTCTAAAAACAAATTTAAAGGCACTGAAAAAGTTATTTATTCACTATAGAAATATTTGAATAGTAATTTTTATATTGCAATGTTCTATGTTTGTGTGACAATGTTGCCAACTAAAAAACTTATTACCTAATCTGGGTTCCCGTCAAACGGACAATGCTAGAAACAGAAACCAAAACTGTTTTTCTAAATAATAGGGCAACGTTTTGCAAAAGTGAACAGATCTGGGAGGCAAGTCCGGTTAAACGGTGAAATCAAAACCCCCATGATTACCCATATCATGGATATAATTATCATATGGAGTTCTTTAATATTTTAAGACATTATAGAACTCCATATGATGTGTTCATAAGCTAAAAGCATACGCGGAAACGTATGATGGCCTATTTTGACGTTTGGACATTCATGAAGTTCTCTATAATATATGCTTATTGCCTAATTAATGGTAAATATTTTGCTAAACGTGGGGGAGCAAATACTGTACTTCATTGTAAACGTGTACTTAATAAAATACCGCATTTGTCATTCGAGAATTTTTACATACACTTGCTGTGTCTCGCCATGAGAGATTTAACCACTTATTTCTCGCGTGGGACAAAAACAAATACCTCATTAGGTGTTTTTTTCGATGTGTTTGTACATTTACGGACCGCACAACACTTATGTACTTTTGAATTAATTTTAAATACACAAATCGTCTTAGAATACATGTAGTTGATATGCAGTTAACCATACCGTGACGTCACCGGCAGGTCCGGCATACGCCATGACACTACGCGTTTTTTGGCGTAAATGTCAAATTTGATTTTGAAATGGCGATTTTTACTACTAAACCTTTATTTTATGTAGAAATATATTTGGAAATAGTGGATGCGTAAAAAGATCGTGAGATAGTTTCTCAAAATTAGTCAACATGCCTATTATATCTATGATATGGGTAATCATAAGAGTTTTGATTTCACTGTTTGACCTGACTTGTCCCCCTGAAAACATTTTTGTCGAAAAACAGTGATTTTATTTTTCGAGTCGGTAAAATGGAAAAATTTATTTTTGAAAAATGGAACTGTTGTTTTAAACTATCAGTTTGATTGAAACCCGGCATAGTAATTTTGCCTCCATTCATTAATAATTCATGCCTCTAAAAAATGAGACCCAAATTGATTAATGTCTATGAATTGTGTTATATTTTTTTTAAATGAACACATGTCTCACTTGGGGTTATTTTTATATCCTTGGAAGAATAATATTGTCATAAATGGAGTTTATTGTTTCTAAAAGTTTTTTCTTTAAATTGTTCATACCTACCATTGAACTATATGTGTACATATAAATCAATGGTACCTATAGTGAATTTTATACTGGTAGTTTTATAATTGCCTAGTACATAATAATTTGTAAATAAATAAATCTTTATGTATCAATGTCATTATAGATATTCAATATATAGCAAAAATATATTAAATAAAAAGGTATTGATATTTAAGGACATTGTTAAAAAGAGTAAAAGACACAGAGCATTGTCTAAATATGTATCCAATCGTAAGCTGCCACATTTTGGAGATTTATAGTATCATCAACTTACAAATCTAGCCTGAAAAAACAGGGAAAAAGCTGAGATCTTACGAAATCAGAGATCTGATTTCGTAAGATCTCAGCTTGTTCAAGTGTTAGCTGTCTTACAAGCTCGACATTAAAGGCGAACAATGAAATCATATTTTTCTACTCTTATTACAGTCAAAAGCTTGAATTTTCATTCTACTGCAATTTCCACAGAAACATTCAAGTAAAGTTCCCATGCTTTTTTTAACATGGCTACGTAGGGGATACCAGCTATTGAGATTTGGATCCATTGTAATCTTCTGATGAAGTGCACTACGTAGCGTTGGGGAGAGTTTACAATCTGCTTAAGAAAATATTTATACAGACATTAAAAAGGCCCGGGTTATAAGTAAGGGGATACACAGAGTTCAAGTTAATTTTTAAGTTCTAAACTATTGTTCGATTCATTTAATAATTCCTTTGCATTGGTAAGATTTTTTAGTGTTGTCAGATGCAAGAAACTGCACTTTGCCTGATGTGACAGCAAAAAGATCAATATTAGTTGAATAAATTGATTCTGTAGTGCGTAGTGCGTATTCATCACAAAGTAAGTATAATATAAAAATAGTTTTTTGACATACCCCAAAAAACAATATAATGAGTTTTAAATTTATTGAGAAGTCTTTGAACGTTGTAAATTCATATATTAGTGGAATATTTGAAATGTAGAACTAAATTGGTCAGATTGCAAGCTCACCAACACAGAAGGAGTTATTAAATGGAACAGACTGTAAATTGATTTACTTGTTTTGTTTATCAGTGTAATAAAATTGATTCACAATGAAAAATGTTACACAATTAATTTTCAAATACAATTTTTTTTTCCTATATATTCACATAATACTCAATACTAATCAAATGTCTCGTATATATTATGTATAACTTTTTAACCTTAATTTTGTACATTATGAAGAGATTGTGAATTATTTATTGTGTATATTTTTACTGTACATATAATATTGTATATAAAATTTATTTGTTACTATGAATTGTCTGCCTCATTTAGTTTTAACGCAATCTTTACACTCTTTAAGTATTTTTTTCTATTTAATCATTTTTATAATTATTATTGCCGGCCTAGTAGATTATCAACTTTTTTTTATATCATAAAAATAAAAAAGATCACAAATATTTAGATATCATGTTAAGTGTTAACAATAATTCCTAAAGAAATACAATCAAATATAATTTCATTGCTGTCTAAGGAAATACGTTAGTTATTGTTTGCAGATATAATATAATTCATATTTTGGTTGGAAAATGTTTTTTATTTACCGCGGATAATTTTTTGAATTTCATGCCTTGACAACACTGATTACATCATCATAAGTACAAAAATTTAATAAAATGCAATATTATTATTAAACATTTTATGCATTATTTTCTACTTCAGTTATATATTATTAAGTAATTACTATTTTTAGACCACAATTTGTGAAAAATTTATATGTAGAATGCTAAAATTGAGTAACAAATAATCAAAGACACATACAAATTTTCGTATCATTCAAAACACACGGCAATTTAATTCATTAAATTATTTTAGTTAATCTAAACTCTGCTTTTAATAATTTGATCTTATGGATATGTAACTATTTTGTTTTCATGAGTATTTTAAAAATTAAAATCATTGTGATGAAATAAACATAAACTTTATTAGAATTGTGGAATTGTGATGCACTACTGTTTTTATTACAAACATTTTCAAAAACACAGCTGCCCATCCAGTCAAATTACAACATGATTTTTTCTTTGATAAATCAAATATCTGAACAAAAGTAAATTAGAAAAATTACATATACATCCTCTAAGGATCGTTCATTAGATGATGTATATGTATTTGTTTGAGTCTATATTCTGCCATAGATCCATCTATTATTAGGAATGTACTGTTTTTGGAAAATGGTTATTAAAAAAAAACATTGGTAGATTGCAATTTTTTTTTAGCAACTACAAAAAAGTTTAGCTACCCTGTTTTACACTAAACACATTGAAATAAGTTCAGGTATTGTAAAAAAATTAATTAAACCAACAATCTCTAGTGAGGATATATAAAATCTGTTTAAAAAATATATATGTTATTAAAAAATACGCATATAAAGATATGAAATTTTTTTAAGTGTTATAATGTTATAATTTAAGCATAATACAAATTAATCATGTTATTATTTTATTCATATTTTTATCTATGGTTTGATTATTGCAACATTGATTGCAATTTATATTATGTATACTAAGGGTTAGTGTCCACATAAGTACAGCGGACAGAATGAACGCAGCGCGTTAGACGGATTTAAGTATTCTTTATATAGAAATTCATGTGCGCGCATTGGATTGTCGGCAATTCCGACATCGTTCATATCCGCCTATGTGGACGCTAAGTTTAAATTGATATTTAATTATTTACAATGACACGGAAAAAAGTGTGTCTGGAGTAAACATCATTATTTTTCATGTTTCAAAAATATATTAACGTTGATATATTATGATTCTATATTTTACATAATATGCATACAAATTTAAAATGAAAATAAACAATATAGTATAAAATAAACAATGGCAAGAAATTATAGTTAACCATTTGCAGTAAATACTCTTCTTTACAAAGATAATAATATTGTTCTCAATTTTGATTGTTGCACTCAGTTTTGTCATTAAGTTTGTTTTTGTGTTGTAGGGAAGGTTTGCCATTCGTTAAAAATACTAATGATAGTTGACTATTGTATTCTATGTCTAAAAGATACAAAATTGCACTTCCATTTTGACTAGAAATTACATGTATAACTATTACAACAAAAATAAATTATAATAGTATTTTATTCTGTTTTTTTATTATTATTTTACCCAAGGCCATCCCTTAGTAAAATAATTTGTATCATTTTTTTTTCTTTTTTGAAAATATTACACATTTGAATTTAAAGATATAACTTTGTATTAACCACGTTTTTTGGTTGAAACGATGCGACCGGTTTCGGAACTAACCGTTGAAAGTTAGCCTGATGAGGGAACGGTTAGTTCCGAAACCGGTCGCATCGTTTCAACCAAAAAACGTGGTTAATACAAAGTTATATCTTTAAATTTAATTTGTTAAATATGAACCACAAAGTTAACATTCAAACATTTGAAAATATTACACATTTAAATTAAAAGGAGAAGAAAATATCTATGACAATTTTCAGATATTTTGCGATTCATTGAAAAGTGCACTTCATGGTAATGTTGGTACAACTGTCAGTCAGTCAAACAAAATGAATAATTTTGCCATATTTCCAAATTGAGTTCCTTTAATATCATAATTAAAACTTAATAATCAGAAAATTTGAAAAGAAAACAATATTTAATATGATAGAATGATACATGTCTTCTCAATTATGTGTAGCCATGATCCAATTTGTCTGGTTCCCCTTTCTAAGGGTTACGAAGGTCAGATGGCAGTCACTTAAATGTAATAACCAGACTCGCCAATTCCAGGATCATGGTCAAAGCGTACCCCGATAGGTCACGCTTTTGTCAAACGGGACAAAAGCGCTAAGGGAAAGAGCGAGAGAGAAACATATTTTTTTAACAATTTGTGAAAATTTATCAAAAATAACTAACAAATATTACATAAGAAGAAAATAATTCTTTTTTGAACATTGCCCCCAAGTCAAATTGAAAACGCTGTTCGTTATCGCCAAGCGCTAATTTTTTTTTTGTATGGGATTTGACGTTTGTTGTTTGTTATTGTAGAAAAAATTTCTACAACAAACGTCAAATCACATACAAAAAAAATAGTGCTTGGCGATAACGAACAGCGTTTTCAATTTGACTCAGGGCCAATATAACAATTCTACATGCAATCATACCAACTTTACTTGCACTTTTAAATGAAACACACTCTACAATTATTCATAATACATCAATAAGTATGTATTTAAATTTAGAAAATAATTTCTTGAAAATTTTTAAATATTGTTATAAAATGGTGGGAATTATATTTGAAATCAAACAAAAGAAAGTACCTACACAAGGAGGTTTACAAATGCCTCACAGATAATATGGAAGTAAACTTTCAGTATACTTCAGATGTGTCACTCAATACATAGAAGCTGTAACCGGATAATCATAAGGTTTCTCACATCTCCGCTATAGGGGCAATGAATACGCGACCGGTCCACGGCAAATTTAAATTTCCATTTTAAAATGTTTCCAGCTTTGAGGAATGGATTCAAGGATAACTTAAATAAAAAATAACCATTTTTCAATCATTATTTATTAAAAAAAACACATATGATGGATTTTATTTGCAATATTTCAAAAATCATGCCAAATAATTCATAAAATACATTGTTCTAAATAAAATGTGCATTGTAGATTATTAGGTTTTTTAAATTTATTTTCCACAAAGAAAGATTTATTACTGATTTTCGGAAAACTATATAACTTCACTTCGCCGTATTTCACTTGACAATTTATTCAAAACTCAACAAAACTTGTCAGCCATCTTGCGAAGATAATCGGAAAACACAAAAAGCTGGCAATAGATTAACACCATCACATGGCGTGATAGTGTGTATGTAGATGAACACCGAAAACAACAAGAATTTTACAAAATCACACGTGTTATATTTATTATCTTGTTTACTTCAAGATTTTAAAGGATCAAAATGTTTCGCGTCACAACAAACAACAAAACACAACTGAAGTATGCTGAAGGTCTGAAAATTTTACATTGCATTTTCAAAAATACCAACATAAAAAATAAATAAATAGCGCCACCTTTGGAGATGTAAGCGTAAAGTAAAACCAGTGCTACCAATAGAGTGCCACCGGCGTGAAATGCCTCCTTGGAGTAAAATGATAATGGTGTTTTTAACAACTTATTTTTCCTTCACAAGGAGGGGATTGCTTTATTAATTATGTACTTCATGTTTTTTCTATTTAGGTTTCTTCAGCAAATATTGACTGACATAGCTGACAGTTTACTTCCACCTCAAATTGAACAAAATGTTTACATAGAATAGTTAATGACGGTATTCATCAGATTTAAAAGCAGTTGTCAATACAATTTGAATATTTTTTTATCCTATTAGTAGAGAACTTTGATCCATTTTTTTATAAAATAAATTCTAGTTTTCTAGTATACAATGTAATCTTCTTCTTCTTCTTTGCCTCTAACCAGTTCATCTGGGGTCGGCCCTTCTGGTACTCAATCAGCCATCTCAATGTTTCGTCTCTCTGGTTATTTGCTCCTCCCTCAGTTCCCTCTTAATATTTGTCCACCTGGTGGCCTGTAGACGGCCTCTAGTTCTGGACCGAGTGGGTATGTCCAGTGCAAGTTTAACTACATGATCGTCATTTCATCTGGTAATGTGTCCGTACCATCGGAATCTGGTCTTCATTAGTTTCTCCGGAATAGGCGCGACCCTGAAGCTACCTCAGACGTATTCATTTTTAACTATCCTGCCTTGTAATACTTGCGGACTACCTGAGCATCTTCATTTCTGCTGTGTGCTATACTTTGCCCATAGTTTTTATGGGCATTCTTGGGTCACACATAGTACCCGACAGGGCTCTCCACTTCATCCAGCCTGTATTCCCGCGGTGTGTTATGTCTGCATCTACTGAAGCATCTGATGTTTAATGGATCCGAAGTTTTGAACTGCTTGACTATTGGAAGAGCCGTGTTGTCTATGTGTATATGGTGGCTAACTGTACTCCCATCAAATATGGTGTAATGTATACTAGTAAACAATGATATACTGCGGTACTACAATGCTATACTTGTATACGGTGCAATAATAGACATTATTTTATAAATCCAAAATTGGGTCACCATTGTTTTTTTGGCATAGCTGACATGTGCACTTTCTCAAAATAACAACTCTAATAATATAAGGACTCAGTGAAGAACCAATATTTTGAGAACATAACTGTTTTTTTGTCTGGATTATTTATCACTTACTTATTTGAATTATATAAACTTTAATGAAAAACAATAATTATTCTGTTGAATTCAATATTTTCTTTCTGGGTAATTATAATCATAAAATTTCATTTAATTATTTATTTGTTCATTTGTGCTTATCAAAATAATTATTGATTATGGGAAGTGAATTTGGATCTAATTCATATTTGAATTGGTTTAAAATCTTAACTGTGCTTAAATTACTATAATGAAATTTTTGAATATAAAATGTTGTGAATTCCTGAAAAGCAAAACTTTCATTTAGTAAACACTAGATATTTTTTACAGCCAGACTATAACGCTAATGAATTTTTGATGTTACATGTTATTAAAGAAAATATAACCACAATTTAATATGTGTATACATTGTCTCATAATTTATCCATGGAATAAACAATAATGGCTTTTTTACACATCATAGTTTCTTTATACATACACCGTCTCATACATATTTCTGTCATATCAATGTCACAGTACAATTTAGTAAAAATGCAATTAAAATAATGCATGTGTTAAATTAATTCAGAGATATAGCAAAAAAGAAATAAATTACAAAGTAACAATGCATTTTTCCAGTTGCTGGATAAAATACTTATTGATGTTTTTGCCTTTTAAAAAATTAAATTTACAGCCATCTGATGCATTTGATCATTCATTGTTTTTAAATACCGAGCACAATATCAACATTTATTTAAATATTTCCAGTCTGTTCATTTATTCAGACAGTGTGACTATTTTTGATACAGACATTTCTGAATACGGAAGACAACACTGTGAAGGTCTCATTAAATATTTACAAACTTTGAAGACAGTCAATTTGATGATAATTGTCAATAATGCATATAAACAATGGAATAAAACAATATTAAAAAAGCAAATATTTATGCCCCATATAATTTTCATTCTTTTTGAAAATTATGAAAGTTTACAGGCAACTCTAAAAGACACTCAAACTATACCTTTTCAAAGTTTGACAAAGTCATTTTTGATACTTATTGTCACAAATAGAAATTTAGAAGAGGTTGATTGTAGCAGCAAAACATTTGACACAGAATTAAAAAGTAAAATGAGCAAATCTTTCATTCTGCTGTGGAAAGTTCATAGGTTCCTCAAAACTATTATCTTGTTCCCAAACATTTGTGGGAAACGTAAAATATTGAGGTACGATCCGATAATTCAAGGCGCTGAAGTCGATACAACACTTGGAATAAGTTATGTATCTGACCAAGATATAATGGTCAACCAATTGGCATTACAACATTCTTATAGCAAGTTTAATGGTTATAAACTTAATGTTGTATTGTTCGAAAGACTACCAACATTGATGAATAAAATGTCTGATTCATTTTCAACGTCTTATTTACAAAAAGACGTCAAAGTAATTGAAAATAGAGCCGGTGTGGATGGATTTGTTTTGAGCAACTTGGCGATTTATTTGAATTTTACTCTAAATGTATTCGAATCTTCTGACGGAATCGATTATGGTTACAAATCGAATAATGGAACATACACTGGATCTCTGGGAGATATTGTAAATCGAAGGGCTGATGTATCTTTTAATGCACGATTTTTAACAGACTACAACAATTCAGATTTAACATTTTTTTTCCCATTACAAAGCGATGATCTGTGTATTCTTACTCCTAAATCTCTAAAGATCCCGCAGTGGTTGAAAGTGTTCCAAGTTTTCACATTGAACGTTTGGGAAATAGTATTATTTACAATTATTTTATGTGGAGTGTTTTGGGGGTTCTTGAAAATCCTTTCTGCGAGTAAAGAGTTGTGTGGTACAATATTTTGTTTCACACATATAATGGACTCAACATTATTGATACTTTCCCAACCAATATTTTTGCCGTATTTAAATTGTGAAAGGATTTTTATATCAGCTTGTTTATTTTTTAATTTGATACTCTCCGGAACATTTCAGGTAAAAACATTAATTTTTATATCCATAGTTTTTCATCACTGATAGAAATTATTGTATATCTGCATTAAAAATCGATTCTCATAATAACATCAGTAAAATATAGAAAGAATTGGAATGTCACATCAAGAACCAAGACTTGTTTGATATAATATGGATGGATTTACTTAATTAAGTTAAAACGCAACTATACATAATCATCTTGTTAGTATTTAACTTTGAAAAATATTTGAGTAAGCTAAACATAAATACAAATAGCGGGGAATTGTAGGGCAGATGAACTTGCTAGAGCAGGTACCTTGTTATCTCTAGTTATTATTAAAGTCCCATGGCAACATTTAAACTCTGGGTCAGTGAGAAAACGAATGATTGCACTAACCAGAGGTGGTCTGAGGAAAGCACATTTCTGACATTTTCACTGTGGTTAGAAATTTTAATCCAATGTATCACTTTTATGGAACTAATATCAAATATAATATTGTTTGTTTTAGGGATATTTATATACAGCATATTCTACAACAAGCTACTATCCAGAAATTAATACTTTGGAAGCATTGGACGATTCCGGATTGGCAATTGCTACATCGTCATATCAACTCATTGACATATTCAACAGCGACCGAAGTCCCCTTTTTACCAGATTGAATAAGAAAATGAAGTTACTCAAAACTCCAGCAAATATGAGAGCATCCAAGTACAGAGATGTCGCAGCTGTGGAAAGAGGGTTTTTATCAATTGAAGTATTGTACAATGCAAGAAAAATTTAAATAGGCAACACAACATAAATAAAATGACTGAATACATAAGTAAAATATTATTCATAGAACTGACCAAAAGTAGTTTATGGGAAGAAAATTTATGCAGAGATATTTAAAATCACATTATTATTGTTTTCGGGTGTCCCATAAGAGCGAGGTAATCGAAAATACAACAGGCAAAATTACATCGTACAAGCAAGCAAGAGGTTCACCATCTATTTTGAATGTTGCTTTTTTTAGGTGAGATGAGACTGGTGTGTGGAAATAGACGCATGTGTTGTGCTTCCTTTTTATAGAGTAATGCACACCCGCAGACCTGTCGCTGGTTACCCAACATTGTTGAATATGCCGTGATGATATGAAAGATTCGTGAAATTCTTTGAATTTAGTTGAAATTTATGAAGTTGAAGCTATGCAGACGGCGGTGTGCCGGGAGAGACAGAGGATCCACCGTGTGTTAATGACAAGGAGGGAAGATGTTCACGACCCTCAGCAAACAGGACAGAGTGAAGTTCAACTGTTGTTTTTTTTACAAAAAATTTATTTGTTTTAAATGATTTAGGTCTGATGCCGCCTTCCTGATTCAGATAAACTTCTTAGGTAGCGACGGTGAGCCCATGCTTCATATTGTAAAAGAATGCCCTCGAACATATCAACTCAGCTATTTGGTTCATCGGAAATATCCATTTCTATCCAAAATTGACCAGTTTCTTTATAGAACTAAAGAAGCAGGTCTGAATAAGTTCTGGTAAGTCTAGTCCAGACAAACTTATTTCCAAAAGCCTTAATTGACTTAGCTAACCAGAAGAGATGTTTTTTGTTAATTGTAAGATTTTAATTTATATAAATATTGCCTTGGCTTTGTTACAGCTAATATTCAAGGCAGTGAAAGTACCCCTTATTTTTGTTAAATAAGATTTTGACTCTTATTTCACTGGAGCTGAACTTTTCTGTGATTGTTTTATTATGTGAATGTCCATCCAATGCAGTCTTCTCTATCACTTCACCGTATTCCGTGTATTTTAATAGAGACCAGTTGAGGTTGTACTCTATTTGTATATAGTAACCCCTGGATTTCTGTTGATGTTGGGTAGAGCGCTTGTTCAATTTATTCATCGATACTTTCAAGGTTCTACTTTCCTTCTGGAATTCAGTAATTGAATTATTAATCAATCTGGAATTCACTAATTATATTAATCTAGAATTCACTAATTTATATTGATGTTCCTTTATTTTTTGTTCACATTCCTACACTGTCTCAGTTCATTTTTCATTTCAAATAGCTCTTCTTTCTCTACTGGTCAAACATTTTATTATTTTTTTAAAAACATATTTTATATAACTGATTGAATGTCTAATTTGTTGGAGATTCTTATGTGTTGGAAGTCTTTAATTCCTTTTTTTACAGGTATGACATGACAATATATTCAATTGTGCTGGATCAAAAAAAGAAAAGTGTTCATACATCAACCCTTCAAAAACTTTCACTGCTGGATGTGCAGACTGCAAACTATACTCTTTTATCTGGCATCATAACATCTGTCCTAGTCTTTCTTTGTGAACTTATGTGTTACTTTATTAGTAAGAGAAGACAAACATTAAAGAAAAATTCAATGCTCACCACAACATTGTATCCAAGAATATTTAAAAAGTAGATTATTGATAAAAGTAACCTGTATGATTTAAATATAACTGTATTAATTAATTAATCTAAAGTAATAAAGCAATCAAAATGTTAGTGTTTGTGTGTGTGTATGTGTGTGTGTGTGTGTTTGTCTCACGCCTTCTGAAAAACCAAGAGCATCTAAAAATCTAATTTATGTGCGAACGTGTACCTGTATACCTGATGCAGTGTCACGCTAAAAATAATGCGATAAAAATGCTGAATTTTAAAAATATTTCAATAATTATTTTTTTCATACAAAATTTTCCAAGTCGTATCTGTCAAAAAAGTGTACATTTTGCACGCAAATATCTGTTAGTTTAAAAGTTAGAAGTACGTATTTACACGAAAAAAATATATTTTCAAGTATAACTTAGCGTTTGAGTGAAAAACATGGTGAATATTTTGTATAATTATAATGTTTAACTTATTTTTAATGTAAGCGTTTTGTACATGAACGCCGCCATTTTAATATCTTTTCATACAATATTTCATTTTCCTACCGAATGAATATGTTCTTGAAAATAATAAACCTTTGAATTAAATGTAATTATGAAATAATAAAATGAAACACAAGACATTACAGCAAGTTTTAAGACATATATTGTAAAAATGTGTTTATTATTAGTAAAGATATAGGCATAATAAAATTGCATAATTTGTAAATAATATTTGATTTTTCTGACAATTTTCATTTTTATGGCATCGAACAAACCAATGTATGTAGGTACCTACATATTCAAAAAATGTCTCAAACCATTTGATATTTTTTACGTATTGGAATGGTTACTATGGTAACGGAAAGATTCTGATATTCAAATAAAATTTGTTATGAATCGAATTTATTTAGAACATTGTTGTAGGTAGGTACCTACCTATTATTATTTACTTACAAATCAACAATATACTGATTTCCTATCGGAAAATTATTTTATTTATTTATTTATGAATGTATGAATGTATGCAAGCGATGTGCTCCTAAACCGTATGTCCGATTACAATGAAACTTTGGCGAATTGTCGAGCGTGTGCCCGAGGTGGTTTCTGGATTTAAACTTTTTTCTTATTCTTCTTCTTCTTCGTGTATTTGGTCATTTTACCAATGAAAGCGGAATATCCTGGGAAAAGAAGGTCCGACTGTCCCTCCATCTCTTCGCAGGTCTTCCAGGACGGTTTCTGGATTTAAACTTTTTTCTTCTTCTTCTTCATCGTGTATTTGGTCATTTTACCTATAAAGGTGGAGTATCCTGGGAAAAGAAGACGGTGCTTACATCTCTTCGCGGTTCTTCCAGGATGGTTTCTGGATTTAAACTTTTCTTACCCGAATGAAGGGACGGGATGTAATTGAAGGGAAGGGAGGCACTAAAGGGCCTGAAGGGACGGGAGGTATTAAAGGGCCTGAAGGGACGGGAGGTACTGAAGGGCCTGATTGGAAGGGACGTGATGAGGGATTGAAGGGACGGGATGTACTGAAGGGCCTGATGGGACGGGAGGTACTGAAGGGTCTGAAGCGACGGCTCCTGGAGTCTAATTATTTTTCTTCTTAATTTTATGTAGACCTTTAAGGACAGTTTTAATACAAACTATTTCCTATAGATTAATCTTCTTCTTCTTTTATGAAGACCTTTTGCTCAGTTTTTATACAATCTATTTCCAATAGTCTAATTCTTCTATTTTATGTATTTTTTCTTATTTTATGTAGACCATTGGGATTTTTTAAACAAACTATGTCTTATAGTCTTATACTTATTCTTCTCTTTTTTATTTAGACTTTTGGGTTAGTTTTAAGTCTAATAGTCTATTGTGCAGAAATATTATTAACGATATGCACACTTGATGAAAATACATATGTAAAAACGAATGGGATGTGGGATGTGAAGATGTAACCTGCACTAGAATCTTTTCAATACTTTTGTTTAATCAAATTTAAACCATTTATATCATCCTATTTTAAATAATTTTTAACACCTACATAATATATTTGATTTCGTTGACAATATTTAAAGAAAGGGAGCTGTGGCCATTACTGAATTCTTCACAACGTTTATATTCAAATTATTTACCATAGTTTAAGTCTTCTTCTTCTTCGTTAATGTAGACTTTTGTGTCAATTTTAAGTTCATCAGTCTAATTGTGCAAAAATATAATGCACACTTGATGAAAAAATATAAAACGAATGGGATGTGACCAACACTGGATCTTTTCAGTACATTTGTTTAATCAAATTTTAACCACATCCCAACATCCAAAATTACTAAATATTCAATAGGTAAGTACATATTACAATTTGTTTTCGATGATAATATTTAAAAATGGGGGTTGTGGCCAAACCAATCTCTTTACAATGTTGATAAACAGTCATATTTAAAACCATTTCGAATAGTGAAGAAATTGTATATTATACTTCATTCACACTTTATAGCAATATATAAAAAATAATGGGTTGTGGCCATCACTTGAACATTTTACAATCAAATTCAATCATATTTCAAACCACTTTTCATAGTCCGATTTTGCAAAATAATTGGGTGACAATATTATAAAAACGATTGCTTTTTCCTTCACAATTTTACATTCTTGGCCAACGGCGGGACATAAAAGCTAGTATATTAATAATCAATAAATCAAACAAAACTTTGGATAAATCACTTTTAATTTTCACTATTAATAATTATATTAACATATTTATTAAATATATTGGCATAGTTATGCACATTATGTTTGAAATAAACCAAAATCATATGTATGGAAATAAATATTTTCAACAAATTAGTATAATTTTTTTGTATATCAAAAATCCTGTCTATTTGATAAGATAATTTATTTCTCTTAATAAATCAACAGTCCCGTGTGAGGGAATTAATGAACTTAAATATTAACATAATTAACTTATTTAACTATATATCGACTTTTTTTAAAATTATTAATACTGACGGTGTTTAATGTGTAGAACTCCATTATACTAGGTATTTTTTTAATCAAACAAAAATGATTATTGCTCTACATATATATTTTCCTTATAATAGAACGACCGTTTCGGCTGACTATAGGCCCTTATCAACTGTCCTAGTCAGTCGAAATGGTTGTCCTATTAAAAAGAAAATATATAATATGTTTTTTTTTTTAAAAAAATGAATATGTCCTTGTTAAACAAGTACATATACATCTTCCTACGTTCCCTAAACTAAGCATAAATGCTTGTCCTATAGGTGAACGAGATCGGTCGAGGCAGGATTCGAACTCGCGACCACTGGATTACTAACCCAGCGCGCTAACCGCTCTGCCATCCACCCATCCATGTAGAACCATTATCATTTTTGTTTGATTAAAAAAATACCTAGTATATATATATATATATATATATATATATATATATATATATATATATATATATATATATATATATATATATATATATATATATATATATATATATATATATATATATATATATATATATATATATATATATATATATATATATATATATATATATATATATATATATATATATATATATATATATATATATATATATATATATATATATATATATATATATATATATATATATATATATATATATATATATATATATATATATATATATATATATATATATATATATCGACTGTTTCAATTTCAAATATCGTAAGGGACAAAACAGTGATTTTCAGTAGGGACAAAAATATAACTTTCTATATTATAACATTCTCATTTCTTATCGTATTGGAACAATTTATACATAGACTATCTTATAAATACAATAAAATTTTAGAATTGATGTCCTGTATGACATTGGGCCTGAGTCAAATTGAAAACCATGTTGAAAACGCTGTTCGTTATCGCCAAGCACTATTTTTTTTTGTATGAGATTCAACTTTTGTTATAGAATTTTTTCCTATAACTAGTTGCATGTAACACATGAGATCCAACTGTAGATAGGGATAGTACGTATAGTTGAAGAATAAGTACCAAACTATAAACCCAAAAATTCAAATTATTTAATATTTTAAGATATTTGATTTTCTATACAACCATGTACCTAGGTATGTATGTCAAGATAGGATAGTATGGAGGTCAGTCCTTTGATCCTACCCAGAATATGGAAACTGCATGATGGTATGTATGTATGTTTGGAGATTAGTATCAAACAATTTAGTCTTCATAGATATTGTGTGTAAGCTACTACCATACAAATTTTATTAAGCAATGTCGTCACTAAATTCAATTTTTATAAAAATTGTTAGAAAAAAATTGAGATGTGCTAATACAATGTTAATATTTTTTATATAGAATTAAATTATCTAGTAAGGGTGTTTCGGCTTTTTTCGATATTTAAAAAAAATGGAAATATAGGCAGTTAAATTCATAAATTTATCATAAAAAAAATATTTTTCTTAATAAAAAATGTTTGAGAAACCCTGGAATTAAAAAAAAACTAATTTGAGATTTTGTACTTGTCTATCTTTATACCAATTTTCAGCGTTCTAGCTTTTATGGTTTCTGAGATATATGGAAAAATTAACCAAACTTTCAAAAGTTGATAACCCCTGACTGAATCAAAAATTCACAATTCTGAGTATAAAAGTTTTGTAGGCTATATTAAACTGTTTATATATTCTGAAAATTTGAGATCTGTACATTGAGCGGATCAAAAGTTATAAGGGGGGGACAGACAGACACACAGACACACACACACAAAACTCACATAAAATGTTCTACTCCGAATTCTGAGTAAATCCATGTATAGGAACATACAGTCCCTGATCTAATTATTAGCCCACCCTGGTATATTTGGTACATTATGACTTTTTCCTCTTGTTATTAATACATATCTTAATTTATGCAAAAACAAAATATTGAATATTGTTTTGGATATATTTTATGGTTCATTTTAATTGTTGGCAACACTAATTTATTATTAGGTTGGCAACATTTACACATGAAATATGACATTAGTGTTTTCTATAGGATTTGTGTTTTGTTGTCTGGGCAGTTCGGTTGTGTCCTCGTTTAAGTTTAGTGGTTAATTTGGTGTTTTTTTCTACAAAAAACTGTGTTTTCTTTTTTCTACGCATTTTACAATAAGTTTTGGACTATTAATTCATTTATTTTTTATTTTGTTCTATAGAAATTTAGTTTGAATTCCGTCCTAATTATTTACACGTGGTTTTAACCTTAAATTTCATTATGGGCAAGGCCAAAGATATTAGTGTTGAAAAAAAAGCAGTAGTGGAACACCTTTTGACCAAAGAAAATGTTACTATAAGTGAAATAGCAAAAAAATGTAACATATCAAGGCGTACAGTAAGACGAATTAAAGAAAAATTGACAAATGGGCTATCATTGGATGCTCAGAGGCATGGTAAATGTGGACGTAAAAGGATAATGACACCTAGGAATGAAAGGAAATTGGTGAAAATCGTTAAAGAAAACAGATTTGCTACCAATACTACATTGACTGATAAATTAAATGAGGCGGGAGTAAAAGTAGCCACTATTACTGTCCGTCGAAGTCTCCATAGACTAGGAATGAAAAGTCGAAGGCCAGTACGAAAACCCAAATTGACGGATAATATGAAGAAAAAAAGGTTGGAGTGGGCTAAACTGTATTCCGATTTCTCAGTTGAAGATTGGAAAAGAGTAAGATTAAAAAATATATTTGATTATGCTTTATTATTTTTTTAGAAATATTCATTAAATTCTGTCTAAAATTCTGGTTATTTGTAGGTATGCTTTAGTGACGAGTCAACGATCGAAATACTGACACAAAAGGCACAGTATGTTAAAAGAACTTCATCTGAGAAGTACAACCAGGACTGTGTAATTGAAACTATCAAACATCCTCCAAAATTAATGTTCTGGTCAGTTATTAGTGGTAAAGGTCTTGGCCGGCTGTACATTGTTGAGGGCATAATGAAACAGGACCAGTACCAAAAAGTCATTGAAACTCGACTGATGCCTCAAATAAAGGAATGGTTTCCACATTCGGGCGATAAATTTATATTTATGCAAGATGGAGCTCCATGCCATACAGCGAAATCTGTAAAAAAACTACTTGAAACCAAAAAAATCCCACTTCTAAACTGGCCGGGGAACTCCCCTGACCTCAACCCCATTGAAAATGTGTGGGAACTATTGAAGAGGGAAATATCTAAAGAAAATGTTACGAATAAGACCCAATTAATCGAGAAAGTGATATGGCATTGGAACCATAATGATCATTTGAAAGAAATGGCTCTTAAATGTATCGAAAGCATGCCAAGCCGTTTGCAAGCTGTGATAAAAAATAAGGGAGGATCCACAAAATATTAAAATAAAGTACTAAAGAACTATTATTTTTTTAATTGTTATTGTTTTATGTTTAAAAATATGTATATTCACCCAAAGTTTTAAATACACAAATATATTTTTATAAAAATGTGAGTTTTTAAATCCAAAAGTCATAATTTACCAAATTTCCTAGGGTGGGCTAATAATTAGATCAGGGACTGTATATGCTGCGAGGCCTCTAGTTGGTGTTATTAGCATGCAAAAAGTCCACTACACAATACACAATACAAAATCTTGGCTTAATAATGTCGATTCATTAAGAGAATTGAATTCTCATGAACGAATCGACAGTTGGACAACAAACAACTAACATCAAATCCCATACAAAAAAATTATTACCACTTGGCGATTACGAGCAGCATTATATATTTGACTCAGGGGCATGGTAGATATTATTTTTAGAAAAAAAATTATTAATCATTTTGCTGTAACTGACTAAGCAACTATGATTAAATACAGAAATTATGTTGTATAGCCATTTTATATTAACCTTAATGATGCAAGCCGCAATAAAAAAGTAAGTTATACCTACTTAGTGCACCGTATTCGTTCAAATTTGTCGTAAATGTAAATTGAAAATACATTCAAGGGAGCTTAGGTCACTCCAAAGGAGCTAGCTTAATTGTTGGCTCACAGAAATAAAGCAGTCTTTAAGTAATTTACCGAAGGTGTCAATGCTCTGAGCTCCATGTATGTCAGGGGGCAATTTATTCCACTCTAAAGACCCGTTTACAATGAATCTGCGATCAAAGTAATAGCCCAATATCATAAATAATTTATTTAAATTTTCATATTTTCCTGTATTGGGAAATAGTGCTTCCGTTTATAAATCGCTTTATTTGGCGAAAATTTCAAAAGTTCACAGAAAATACACTTTCTGTATGGCGCGTAAAGCCATTTTTATTACAAGAGAAAGTTTGATAATTTTTCTATGGATTATGGAATCCATTGGGATTAATTTCGTTTCGCTCTGTATTTTTGCAATGTTTTTGTAAGTCTAACGTAAAGATTTATTTAAGATTGAGTAGTATACAACAAGAAGACAAGTGAGATGATGTCAACTATGGAAGAAGAACCGGTGGTTGAAATAAATAATGAATTAGAAGATGGAGAAGTAAGTATTATAGGTTAAGTTCATACAAGTAAATGACAGTTCAACTCATTTGATTGATAATAGGAATTAAACTAAATTCCATTTAATGATTGTTGATTTTATTTTAAATAATGAATATAAATCAGTTATGATCTAATTTATTTCGAGATTTTCTTAAATTATATTTTAGATCTGCTCATATTTATCACCTTTGGAAAAGTAGAATGTCTGGGGTAATGAACCCTAGAAAAATTTATGGTTTGACTCAATTGTCAAATTATTATACAAAATTTGATAAAACCTCATGGATTTAGGTTTTGCTACAGTTTCATCTACTTATTGTGTCAAATTTCAATAGTAATATTTCTCTGTCTATTTTTATAATTTTCAATTAGGTTACTCTTTATTGTCTGTCTTTGCATTATACAAACGAACCAACATTAAAACACATATCATTATTAGTTTCCTTACTTAATTTTCTTTCTATTTATATTTAATAATGTTGTATAATTTTTTAATAATGTTTTAAGAACACTTATATGTATAAGAACCTTGAAGGTATTACTTATTAATTTACAGTATACCGTTTAAATGCCATATGTCAATTAAAAAAAAACAAATTTAATACATCAACTGCAAAATTGGCAGCTATCAATATAAGAAAGACCCATAGATATTATTTTGAGAACCGGCAAGCTATCTCCGAAAATATCTGCATTGAGACACAATTGATTTCCAAACCTATGCAATCTCAGTTTTGGAGATTTAAATGAGCAGTTTGTTAAAGTTGCTACCTCATGAAACAGCACAGCTTGTCTTTTCCGTCTATTGGAAAGTGAAAGATAATCGCTCTCACAAGTTTGATGCAGTCCGTCTTCCTGTCGACTAACTAATACAAAAATCTTCATCGATCTACCGAGGAATGTAATTGAAAGCCATGCATCAAGTCGGGATAATCTATATCTTCTATGGAATGGCCAATTTTAT
This sequence comes from Molanna angustata, assembly GCA_963576475.1. Taxonomy (NCBI): domain Eukaryota; kingdom Metazoa; phylum Arthropoda; class Insecta; order Trichoptera; family Molannidae; genus Molanna; species Molanna angustata. Next base: position 26,431,104 of record OY754978.1, on the reverse strand, counting down.
TATTAAGAAAGCGCACAAACTTGCGCTGCACTTTTTCAATTGCAATGGATTGAATTGCACAATAGGGTGATCATATCACCTTATCTTACTCAAGTTGGGGTCACACTAGAGATACATAAAGCGTTCTAAAAGACTGCAAACTTCAAAGTTTGTTCCCAGACCCAATAAACTGCCTATGGTCTTCATTGTGTTTTCTACTAAGTCTTCAAAATAAGATGAATTTAAATACTATTCCAGATTTATTTTGGCCATATTCAATATTGATAAAAAGTCCTAGTATGTCGTAGTTAGCAAATTTTGTATGAATCGAAGTGAGGCATTTTTCCGGGGTATTTTTGATGTTTTGGTGGGCAGACCACATCGTTTTTCTACAGAGAATAACAACTAATGTGAATTGTTTTCGAATTTATTTGTCGAAAAAAAAAACTTTGTGTATTAAGATTTAGAGAACAGTTATCTAGGATGTGTTGAAATGTAAGGAAAACCGAAATATGTTGCCAACCAAAACGTCAAATGTGTGATATTCCATGACTCACTCATTGCACGGAGTACTACATCTAATATATTATAGTAAAAATCTATGTTTCATAGTAAGAATATATTATTTATTTATTCATTGTTTACTTCATGAATGTATTTTATTAACTTCACCATGTACATTATATTATAATGCCATTTAATTATGTTTGCTTTATTCCGCTTTCAAATGTACTTAATAATTTGCGTTCATAAAAAGTCTTCATAAAAATTTTCATTACTTCAGATATCAGATTCTGAAGTGGGGGACGTGGATTATACTCCCTTGACAAGACCTGACAACTTGGTTCCTCACTTCAATCCAGCTTCCATAATGAGTATGAACATCAGGGATGACATGTCCGACGACAGCAACCAGGAACCCTCCAGTGAGGAAGATTCTGACAGTGATAATCCAGCCATCCTGAAGCCCAAGAAGCCAAAGATTAAGGTTAAAAAGAGAGAGCGGCCAGGTGATACGTTTCCATCGAAAATGGACAAATATAAAATATGGTGCAGCACGGCTGGAGTGAGTTAATGATTTTTTTATTTTAAGAGATAGTTAATAAAAAAATAATGAAAAAAGAGTTATCAAATATTTGTAGAGTCAGCACGTCATGTCTTCAGGTTAGTGGAATACAAACGTCCATAACAAGCCATTGACTCTTTTTGACAATATATATGTTTAGTATATTACTTAAATAATATCATGTATTTATATTGTATTTGTAAAAAATAATGAAAAAAGAGTTATCAAATATTTGTAGAGTCAGCACGTCATGTCTTCAGGTTAGTGGAATACAAACGTCCATAACAAGCCATTGACTCTTTTTGACAATATATATGTTTAGTATATTACTTAAATAATATCATGTATTTATATTGTATTTGTAAAAAATAATGAAAAAAGAGTTATCAAATATTTGTAGAGTCAGCACGTCATGTCTTCAGGTTAGTGGAATACAAACGTCCATAACAAGCCATTGACTCTTTTTGACAATATATATGTTTAGTATATTACTTAAATAATATCATGTATTTATATTGTATTTGTAAAAAAAAGATTTAAGAAAATCGGATACTACTTCAAAAAAAATTATGTCTTCACAACATGTTTTTTACTAGAACTTACGTTGTATATTTTTACTAGAACTTACGTTGTATATTTTTACTAGAACTTACGTTGTATATTTTTTTTAAATTGCAATCTTTAATATTTTAAATGTGAAGTTTTTTTGCAGTCTTTCATATTTTTAATGTGTAAAATAGGTGAACGAAATTGGTTGTGCCAGAAGTCGAACTCATGACCACTGGATTACTAACCCAGCACGCTAACTGCTCTGCCACCACCCATCTTTGAAGAATTGGATGTTATGAAAGAGTTAGGATGAATTGGATGTCGAATAATTTCAAGGTTGCACTCTTAATCACTTGACTATTTTGTGCGTGGATTTCGACCGTGTGTTGACGAGCTCAAATTATGTTATATGAATCTGTTTTATAATAATACCGTGCTTAACAAGTTGTTTTATATTCCAGGAAGACACATTGACAGAGGAGTTGATTAGCTTCGACGTAGCGAGGAACAAGACACATTACGGTGTGGAATCATATAGTACACTGCAGAGATACGACGATTATGTACAATATAACGGAAAAAGAAATGACAGGAGTAGCTTTGAAGAGAGGGAAATGATAACAGACAAGCCATGCAACAAGAGAAGCCACAAGGATAGAAAGAGTGTGAAGCTTCGGTTGGGAAGAAGGATTAGTTTGGACAGTGACCACGAGAGGGGGGACACGAGATGTATTCCCGATCTTACAATCGGCTTGGAGAGCACTGATGAAGATTTGGCCAAGGATATAGCGGAAAAATTACGAGAAGAGAAACACGACCTTATTTGTAAGTTTTTGTTTGTACTCATACCTGATTCATAATTTTTACATTTCTTGGAAAAAGGAGTCATGTCATATATTAATAACTACACCTTTATTTGTGCATCCTATCATTTATAATTTTTTTATGAAGTTCAGGAAACTAATGGCCGCTTTCTCCAAGGTCCCTCAAAATCGAACATCAGCTAAGTACCCATTCGAAACTTAAATCCTTAAGTGGCTTACTTAATAAATTTGCATTTCACCAACAAATAACAGCCACACTAAGCTAAGGTCAGGATTAGTTTTTGTTATGTTTCCGGTGAACATGAATATGGACTCAAGATAACGTTACTTTAAAAAATATGCAAATAAGAAATACATAATAAACTATAAAAATATCATTAAAATATTCTAACGTGTGAATTTCACGATTTTTACTCTAAATATAAATTAATTATAAAAAAGTACTATTTTGATCTCATGAGTACAGGTAATTGCCGCTGGCGCCAACAGATGGCGCTAGCGGCGCTCGCTGTCAGGGTAGCCTTGTTTGTACACCATTTTTTGTTTTTGACACATCATGTACAGACAGTTTATTTAGTATTCACACCAATTTAGTTATTTTATTTTAATATTTGTTACTTTTTTTAATATACAATGCAACTGACTCATGCCAGCCGCAATTATAACTACAGACAAACCTTACCAATCTATTTTTACCAAACTTTTGTAGGTTTGGTTTAAAAAATCGGTGTACATCCTAGGATATACTCGCTGTCATGGCTGTTTATTCGATTCGCACTTGTTCATTGTTGAGATTGTTCGACACGGGACGCGCATATTTATCAGAGTATAATATTTAGCAGAGTATAATTATGAATAAACCAAGGAAACGTTCTACAAATTTTACCCCCAGTGAAAAAACTAAATTAATTGAATTAGTTTCAAAAAACACGGCAATTACTTCAAAACAAACGGATGGAGCATGTCTATTCAACGATTTCACGAATCCAGCCATCTTCCAAGATGATAATAAACAAAATATAACTTAAATTTTACAAAAAAAAAGATAAATTCAATGATAAAACAACTCTGCGACGAAATCGTAACCCAAATATCTATCTGTCAAACGCGTTAAGTGACGCTTGTGACGGTTAATCCACTAGAGACCGCCACTTAAAATTTTATGCGCCGACGTCGCTAAGCGAGGCTAAGATTGTTTGGTGAAATGCAATTTTGCGCTAAGTGGTTCATAAATGTGATTTTTTAAGTTAAGGAGCCTTGGGGAAATCGGGCATAAGAGTATGTTTTGGATAAAAATGATTGCAATATGTAACATTAACACTAGAGTACATGCGGGGCACATGTGTCACCCATTACAATTAGCAATTTTTGATATTTTATTTAACGGAAATCAGATAAACAAGTAGTAATATTAAAAATTTGCTTTATTTTTAATCATATACTTAAAGGTAAACATAAAGTGTTTAATATAATTTAATTATGAACAAAACAATAAACTTCTAAAAAAATAACATATTTTGGACTTGTTGAGATCAACACAATTTTTAACTATATGAACATTCTAAACTATCAAAGGACTCGTCTTATTATAATGATTTTGTTTATATCTTTACTATTCAATCATAATATAATCGTATTCGGGACAGACAACCACATGGTGGTCTGGGCAAACACGCTATTGCATTTGCCGCAGTGTTTCCGAGCGCTTTGATCTCGGCTCTACTGCAAAACTCACATCGTCTTTTTCCACCACGAATCGGCATTTATTGTACTTTATTTTTCTGTGAAACTGTTGGATCTGCATCTCCTTGTCTCTGATATCTTCCTTTGATTATATCAATATAAATAATTGTGCATTCAACAAGAATATTGAAAAAGTTATAAAAGATTTGGGACAAGTTTTAGCTTCTCGGGCAATACCTTTTGGAACTAGAGGTTGTGTCAGAATGTTGTGGGCTCTAGTTCGAAATTTACTCCATTTCGTTCAAAAGCAAGATTGATATGATGCTAACATTCATAAGGGAACGTTGCAGTCATCAGAGTCATTACCTTCTTGATCTGGTCATCACAATCTTGTTCAGGATCAGTTTTTATTTCGTTTAGGATTTTTTTCTCGAGAGCTCGCGCGGGTGGCATACGTCACCCAGGAACTTTGTAGCTGTACTGCGCAGCTGTAAATGCGCTTTGATGACTGTTGCACTGACAGCAAGTATGTTTCATACTTGAGGAATACTGAAAAGAAGAGCTCTAGTGCAGTGCGTTCAGAAATTGTATATCAATTTTACACAGTGGGTGACACATATCACCTGCGCGAGCACTGTAGTGTTAATTGAACATGTTTAACTGAAGAAAATGTGTCCAATATTGATCCTTTTACCATATAACGCAAACATTACAATAACAACAAAAACATCATTGTGTTGTCAACAAAGAAAAAATAACAAGATTGAATCAAAAAACTTGCTATAAAGACTCTTAGAATAAATTGTCTGTTTTGAACGTAATGTATGGTATAGACATGGGGGCACGCTTCAATTATAGAAAAATGAATTTAAATTATATCATTTCCATAAAATATTGTTTTAATTTCTCTGAAGTGTGACTTAGCATTGTCACTATAAAAAGGATGGGTACAATTTTTCTATGGTAGTACTTAACAAATTCCTAGTTTTAATTGTGTAGCTTAAATTAGAGTTTTTTTTAAAGCCTACAAAACATTACGACATGACATGACACTACATACTTGACTAACAAAAGAGTTATTATGAGTTGCCAACTAAGTATAAAATTAGTTACCAAAGCTAATTGATTTGGTTATTAACTGATTGATTTAAATTTTTATATTTTTGTTTGCAGTGAGGATGGTAAAAATAGTTGGCAAAGAAAAAATTATTGAATTATTTAAAGAAACAAAAAGAATTGAGGAAGATGGTGGAATGATGATAATGGTAAGTTTATTTTATTTCTATTTACATATTGTAATTTTATTATCAAATTATTTAACCCCTCAACTTTGATATTAAAAGAACAATATACTTTAAAGTCTAGCGTCCATACAGGTGCAGCGGACCGAGTACATCAGATGGATTTTAGAATTCTTTGTATAGGAATACATACAAGTGTGTCCATTGATCGGCATTGGACAGAGTGCGTGCATCAGATCACCAGAATGCCGACGCCGTTGCTAGGAGAGGCAAAATCCAATCGGATCTGTCATTTTTGTATGTGAATTTTCTATGGTAATGTCATATCGCCTTTTGTTATGGAAAAAAGTAATTTAATATTTTTATAATGGAGAAGGAGAGGGGAGGCCTATGTCCTGCAGTGGGCAAACACAGGCTGACGATGATGATATTTTATTACTTTATATAAACCACGTTGTTGAAATTTAAATCGAACAGGCAGATTTTCATTATTTTTACGTAGTGGAAGTAGAAGTATCTCAATAATATTATAAATTCGAATGTTTGTTACGCAATCACGGGAAAATGTGTGAAAGATTTTGGATGAAATTTGGCATTAAGATTTGTATATCCTAGAAAAGGCTATATATAGGTTATGTATTTTTTTACATTCATTTTTATTTAGATTGAATAAAATCTGTACGAGTAGACGTTCGATTACCAAGCTGGAAAAAAATTGTATTTACATTTTCTATGACATTTGTGTCGGCAATCCGATTGGTGCGCCTCTGTGGACGCACTGCCACAAACAAATCCGTCTGATGCGCTCCGTACGCTGCGCCTGTATGGACGCTAGCCTTAATCATAAAAGTTATTTTCTATTGATAAAGTTAATTTTAACAAATACTTTATATATCTTAATGGTGAGGTCTCACAAAAATAGGACTGTTTTAATTATCTCTTAATTAGGAAATTAAAAATTCTCGAGTCCACACAAGGATTTAGAGAGTTTTTAGATTTTGAGATTTAGATCATTGATCGATTTTTTCAATAAATATTTTTGAGAAAAAATTATAAATTTGTGTCTTGTCCTTTAGATGGAGGTTCTATTTAGATGGATACACAGTAGAGATTTTTCTCAATAAATTTTGTTGGATGTCACTATGTGTAATTAAACCAGAAAGAAGGATCATATATTTATTGTTCTAGAAATGCAGCCTTTTTTTGTTCTGAGAATGATTCATTTATAAATATTAAATTGACAATTTATGCATATTTGTTTCCTTTTATGATTCATCCTGTTTATTATTTTGAACATTGTATGGTTGAATTTTCCATAATACTTATGGTATGGAAAGCAACACTTGGCTGCAGCCACTTGGGTTAGAAGCCCATTCGGAAAATGAAGTGTTTCATACTGATTTTTGTAATGCACTATAGGTATATAGATTTCTATTTGATATTTAAGTATTTAGATACACAGACATTTAAAATGTAAACAGATATTAGTTTAAAAGTATGAATTGTTTTCACATTGCAAATATAAATATATTATTTTTATTTATTAAATAGCGACATATTAATATAATAATTTTAAAGTAAGGTAAAAAAACAATCTACTTGCTTAAAAACTATTCTAAAAGATATACGGTCTTACTTATTAGATTTCATTAAAAGCTTACTAAATGCGCAACTAGATAGTCACGACAAATAGTTAAGATCGGTATTAAAAAATCTTTCTTATAAACACATACTAAGATGTGACTAACTAGTTCACCGAATTGTTTACGAACACCCTCATTTTTTTTGCACCTAAGTATCTCGCACCCAAGTGTCCTAGACTGCTCATGATAATATATAGTTAACAGTGAATGCATCAATAAATATTTTTTTTACAGAATGGCACAAGACGAAGGACACCCGGAGGTGTACTTATATTTTTATTAAAAAGAGATAAAAACGTCAGTCAAGAAATATTCAAGGAGATATTTGTGGAAGACAAAAGACTGTATAATAAACAGAAAAAAAGGCAAGCAAAAAACAGGGACAAAGAAGTTCAACAACTTAAACAAAGCTTGAATGGTAATTTGTGTTGAAATTATTTCATGATTTTAAAATAAAACTACAAATCACTTTTTTGAATGAGGCATTGTTTCTGAGTTCCATTTTCAGTGAGGTTACGGAATTTTTACTGTGATTACAAAATGTGGTAGCATATTATTGATGTTTGTCGTCTTGAAGCATTATAAAATATTGAATTTACATAAATAAGTATAAGAAGGCAAGATAAACAAACTGAAGTTGAAATAATATTTATGACACTATCCAGTCGTGACATCTATGTCACAACAGTACACTACAGTTGGTAAGCCGTTCGGTTTCTGTGCGGGCATCCTGGGTTCGATTCCCAGCAGAGGAGAAATTTATTTAAATTCATTTCTCCCGCAAATATTGTTTCTCTGGGCTGGAAACACTGGTTAGTTGAAAGAAATTGCCATACGGCAATAAACTCGCCACTTGCGCAGGGTGCAAGGAAGTGTTTATTATTATTACTATATATATATATATATATATATATATATATATATATATATATATATATATATATATATATATATATATATATATATATATATATATATATATATATATATATATATATATATATGTATGTATGTATGTATGTATGTATGTATGTATGTATGTATGTATGTATGTATGTATGTATGTATGTATGTATGTATATGTATGTATATGTATGTATATGTATGTATATGTATGTATATGTATGTATATGTATGTATATGTATGTATATGTATGTATATGTATGTATATGTATGTATATGTATGTATATGTATGTATATGTATGTATATGTATGTATATGTATGTATATGTATGTATATGTATGTATATGTATGTATATGTATGTATATGTATGTATATGTATGTATATGTATGTATATGTATGTATATGTATGTATATGTATGTATATGTATGTATATGTATGTATGTATGTATGTATGTATGTATGTATGTATGTATGTATGTATGTATGTATGTATGTATGTATGTATGTATGTATGTATGTATGTATATATGTATATATGTATATATATATATATATATATATATATATATATATATATATATATATATATATATATATATATATATATATATATATATATATATATATATATATATATATATATATATATATATATATATATATATATATATATATATATATATATATATATATATATATATATATATATATATATATATATATATATGTATATATGTATATGTATGTATGTATGTATGTATGTATGTATGTATGTATGTATGTATGTATGTATATATGTATATATGTATATATATATATATATATATATATATATATATATATATATATATATATATATATATATATATATATATATATATATATATATATATATATATATATATATATATATATATATATATATATATATATATATATATATATATATATATATATATATATATATATATATATATATATATATATGTATGTACATACATATGTATGTATGTATGTATGTATGTATGTATGTATGTATGTATGTATGTATGTATGTATGTATGTATGTATGTATGTATGTGTATATATATATATATATATATATATATATATATATATATATATATATATATATATATATATATATATATATATATATATATATATATATATATATATATATATATATATATATATATATATATATATATATATATATATATATATATATATATATATATATATATATATATATATATATATATATATATATATATATATATATATATATATATATCGGGTACTCCGCGTCGTAGTTTTATGGTTCCTCCTGGAACCGTGTCCCTGACGTTTCAACTGGACGTTGCCAGTCATCCTCAGAAGGGTAGTGGTGGCTTCTTCAGTAGTCTTCGGCTGCGTCGATAAGGTGTAGTTACTTTTGGTGACTTTTTGGTAACCTTACGTGTCGCTCGATTCGACCGTAGCGTGCGCGACTCAGTGCTCTCTTCCGTGTTTGTTATATTCTTCGTATTCGACCGTAGCGTGCGCGTCTCGGTGCTGTCTTCCGTGTTTGTCATATTCTTCGTACTCGACCGTAGCGTGCGCGTCTCGATTTTATTTCGTATAATGTCCGGTGTATGTGTCGACCGTAGTGTGTGTATCTGTGTGTCTGCCTCAGTAATGTTATTTGTGATACTGCATATATCGTCTTGTGTAATGTTGGGCGTTTTGTTTGTCATTGGTCTGTCCGTCTTGTATATTATTGTTTTCCATGCCGATGGAAGTCTGCGTGAGTCGTCTCTTGTATTGATACAGTGAGGTCTTTTTTCTATTTCAATTGCTTCTCTATAGATGCGTGGTAACTCATTGTTCAGTCGTACTAATGTTTTGGCATTGTCGAAGTCGATTTTATGTCCTTCAGTCATCGTATGTATTGCTAGAGTCGATTGTATTTTATTTCGTGCAACGTCTACTTTGTGTTCGGCTAATCTCGCCTCTATGCGGCGGTTAGTTCTGCCGATGTAAACGCCGTTGCACGCGCCACACGGTACTTCGTATATACCTTGATTTTCATGTGGTACGGTAGTTTTTACACTCCGCAAATCTTCTTTTATCTTCTTATGCGTACCGAAAATTGTATTAATTTGTTTTTTGCGTAAATTTCTCGCGATGGCGTCCGTTGTGCCTCGTATGTATGGTAGGAACGCCGTCGCTCGATATTTTTCTTCTTCTTTTTTACAATTTTCGGTCTTGTCTTGGAATGCTTTGCGGATGGTATATTTTGAGTATCCGTTTGCTGTCAATGTGTCTCGAAGGTGGCGAATTTCTTGGTTAATGTGGTCTTTGTCTGCTATTTTTCGTGCACGCGTGGCTAGTGTTTTTGGTAATGATGCTATTTACGATGACTGAAGGACATAAAATCGACTTCGACAATGCCAAAACATTAGTACGACTGAACAATGAGTTACAACGCATCTATAGAGAAGCAATTGAAATAGAAAAAAGACCTCACTGTATCAATACAAGAGACGACTCACGCAGACTTCCATCGGCATGGAAAACAATAATATACAAGACGGACAGACCAATGACAAACAAAACGCCCAACATTACACAAGACGATATATGCAGTATCACAAATAACATTACTGAGGCAGACACACAGATACACACACTACGGTCGACACATACACCGGACATTATACGAAATAAAATCGAGACGCGCACGCTACGGTCGAGTACGAAGAATATGACAAACACGGAAGACAGCACCGAGACGCGCACGCTACGGTCGAATACGAAGAATATAACAAACACGGAAGAGAGCACTGAGTCGCGCACGCTACGGTCGAATCGAGCGACACGTAAGGTTACCAAAAAGTCACCAAAAGTAACTACGCCTTATCGACGCAGCCGAAGACTACTGAAGAAGCCACCACTACCCTTCTGAGGATGACTGGCAACGTCCAGTTGAAACGTCAGGGACACGGTTCCAGGTGGAACCATAAAACTACGACGCGGAGTACCCGATATATATATATATATATATATATATATATATATATATATATATATATATATATATATATATATATATATATATATATATATATATATATATATATATATATATATATATATATATATATATATATATATATATATATATATATATATATATATATATATATATATATATATATATATATATATATATATATATATAGATCCCACTACATTTTTTGCGTCCGCCAAATATCCGACAGATCGGCGTCCACCACTTCTACTTATTATTTTAGGTTTATGTCAGTGAATTTAGAGCTATTTGTTGCTCACAATCATTGTAGCCATAAGGTTTTTCTTGTAAATTGAAAAATATAAATATTCAGTTTTATCCTATTTTGGTACGTTTGACACGTCATTTTCATACTTGCGTCCATGTGTATATTTTTTGTATATTTTACAAATATCTTCCTATAGTTTTCACGTCCATTTTTTTATCTTTATTACTGCGTCCGGTGTATATTTTTTGTATATTTTATATATTTCTTCATATAGTTTTCACGTCCATTTTTCTATCTTTATTACTACTTCCGGTGTATATTAAAAACTTTCCTATGCATAATTGACATCATACTTGCGTCCATGTGTATATTTTTCGATATTTTATATATTTCGTATATTTTATATAGTTTTCACGTCCATTTGTTCCAGCTTTATTACTACGCCTTCTGTACACAGGCGATTTCTTAGTGTGTACATAAGTGCACTACACTGCCTTCTAAAATTAATAAATATATATTATATCCAAAAAACTTATTCAAAACACTTACCAAAATACGTTATAATGGTACCTAGTAACTTTGTTAGTAGATGCGTGTTTGTATATAGCGCCAAAATTCGTATATTATAGGATTGTGTGCATAATTTATATGAACGTAATTTTTCTACATATTATCTCATAGTAATACGAAATTTTGCCGATCCGTGATTGTGAGCGACACAGATAGCGCTTCATTGGTATGTGTTAGAAAAGGACAGAACACTGTCCCGGTCCGTGCTTTGCTCCAGACATGCGTATTGAAGACAATACTGTCCATAATGAGTTAACATCAACATGCGTACTAACAACATTTTACTTATTATTTGTAAGGATTATTTTACATTAACTTACGTACAATGTTATGACAAACATCTGTGGTGTGATGGTGAAGTTTGTCCGAATGTTCATTAGTGTCAGAGTAAAATTAAAAACATCTTTTGTAATATCAATAAGGATATTAAAAAAAATATATCAATTAAATTGCTCGTTCTATATTATAGGGATGTTTATTTCAATGTCGATGGACTGATATTATCAATTTAACAACTATGTTTTTTTAAATACCTACGATGTTTAGAAACATATTGTGAATTATTGTTCAATTTATTGACAGCTTACTGTTGAGTCCGACGGTGTTTTTATACGCAGTTTTGAAGAAAACTACATTATTATAACATAAGACCATCTCAATGTTTTTTCAACGATGTTACACCAACAAACATTTGATCTCCTCTATCGTAGAGTTTTATACAATCGTGTAATCGAAAGGCATGCACAAATTTAAGAGCGTTGAACTTTTTTTTAAATTTTCATATAGATATCAACCGGGAGTATAACATCTAGGATTTTATGAATCTTTTATATATTTTGAAGTACTCGTATATTATACAAATAACAAAAGTTTTTATTTGATTTTTTTGTTGTGATATATTTAGTCAAAAGATAATTTTGTGTTAAAAAATGTTGGGGAAATTCATTATTTAAATATTATATAAAACACACTACATAGGTACCTACTTTGTTTAATGTCACTATTTATTAGATGAAGTACTTACGTACTAGGTACATCATATAAATTTAATATGTACCCAAACATTATTTCTTTCAAAATAAATTATAGAATAAAACAAAATTCAAAGGCTCGCCATTGAAAAAATATATATAAAATTTAAAAATAATAATAAATACTTCCTTGCACCCTGTGCATGTGGCCATTTCATTGCTATTCGACAATTTCATCTAATTTATTTACCTAGTGTTTCCAGCCCCGATAAGCAAGAGTTACGTGAGAAATAATTTTAAATAAATTTATAAACATGAATGTAGATACCTACATAATATATTATAATATTGTGTATAGGCGACTGCCATAGAAATCGTATGAAGCAATGTCGTCACTAAATTCAATTTATGTAAATTTGAGATGTACTACTACAATGTTACTATGTTTTATAGAAAATTAAATTATCTATTTGGATTGTTTCGGTTTTTTTTCGATATTATTAAAAACTTAGGAAATATAGGCAGATATAGGCAGTTAAACACATAAATTTAAAAAAATGTTTTTCTTAATAAAAAATGTTTGAGAAACTCTGGAATTTTTTTGAAAAAACTCGTTTGAGATTTTGTATTTGTCTATGTTCGTACCAATTTTCAGCGTTCAAGCTTTTATGGTTTCTGAGATATATGGAAAAATAAAGTAAAAATTCAAAAGTTGATAACCCCTGACTGAAACAAAAATTCAAAATTCTGAGTATAAAAGTTTTGTAGGCCTATAACTATTTATGTATTCTGAAGTTTTGGGCTCTGTAAATTGAGCAGATCAAAAGTTATAAGGGGAGACGGACACACACACACACACACCCTCACACACACACACACACATGCACGCACGCACGCACGCACGCATGCACGCACGCACGCACGCATGCACGCACGCATGCACGCACGCACGCACGCATGCACGCACGCACGCACGCACGCACAAGCACACGCATACGCACACAAAACTCACACGAAATATTTTACTCCGAATTCTGAGTAAATCCGTGTATGGAACATATATGCTGTGAAGCCACTATGTTGGTGTTTTATGACTTGGAAAAGCCGTGAAAAAAGTAGACCCTGCATACAATTCTCGCGTATCCTGGCTTGAAACATTGTCGATATGTTAAGAGAACAAAGTTCTCTTAAACAAATCGACAGTTGAAATATGTAATTAAGATAAACGCAAAAAAACAATAAGAAACTAGTTGCATGTAATACATGAGATCCAACTATCGATAACGATAGTATGTTAGTTGAAGAATAAGTACCAAACTATAAACCCATAAATCCAAATTATTGAATATTTTAAGATATTTTGTTTTCTATACAACAGATGTAGGTATGTATGTCTAGATAGGACAGTATGGAGGTCAGTCCTTTTTTCTAACCAGAATATGAAAACAGCATGATGGTATGATGGACGACATTATATAGAATATGATATTTGCTGCGAAGCCTCTAAGTTTGTGTTTTTTGCATGCAATAAGTCCACTATGGTAGGTATACAAAATGTTCCTAATACGCGCATCTTGGCTTAGTACTGTCGATATGTTTAGATAAATAAATTTTCTTAAACAAATCGACAGTTGGATTACATAAACATCAACCATTATACACAGTTAGTACAACATCTGCCGGGTTTGTAATATTTTTAAATTTTGTTGAAAGTATCATTAACAGATTTTTAATTATCTCAATAGAGACGAAGTTGGAATATTTATTGTAGGAGAACCGGGAAATCAAGGCACCTACAGGGCTTAAATATCATTGAATATCATTGACTCCCGACAGAAAAAAATCCAATGTTTGCGCATATGCAATAATACAAATATTCGAAAGTATCATTATTATTTATTTTCTTCGCAAATACACGATACTGTGGTGAGTTCGAAAGAGAATGTGTAACAAGAGTTAAGTAATACGATCGCTAATCAATGTGTTATCTGATCTGCGTGACAAACGGGAAGTCTATAATACAAGCCTAAATCCCTTTTACGGAAATGTAGAAATTATGTTTACCACTAACGAATTTCTATTTAAGCCGGGACGCGGCCAATCTATGGTTTGAAAAAAGGTAAAGTAATTATACTCACTCCTCAAAAATTCACTGAAAACCAATGATTTAAATAATATACGGAGTAAATGAAATGACCCTTAACTTGTCACGAACAAATACGCGGCCGTCGATACAAATATTAGATAGACCAAGAGACTCGCGATTTTTTATTTAACACTAGTATCCGTAGGTTATATTCTCTTTGAACACTAGTTGCATGTAACACATGAGATCCAACTGTCGATAGCGATAGCATGTATAGTTGAATAATAAGTACCAAACTATAGACCCTTAGATTATATATAATTCTATGTATAAACCCATAAATCCAAATTATTGAATATTTTAAGATATTTTTTTATACAACACATGTAGGTAAGTATGTCAAGATAGGATAGTATGGAGGTCAGTCCTTTTGTCCTACCCAGAGAATGAAAACAGCATGATGGTATGTATGTATGTTTGGAGATTAATTATCAAACTATTAAGTTTTCTTTGATATCGTGGTATAGGTGACTGCCATACAAATTGTATGAAGCAATGTCGTCACTAAATTCAATATTTATAAAATATTGTTAAAAAAAAATAAGATAGACTACTACAATGCTAATATTATTTATAGAAAATTATATTATCTAGTTAGGGTAAATCGACTTTTTTCGATATTTTAAAAACTTTGGAAATATAGGCAGTTAAACACATAAATTTATAATAAAAAAAATATTTTTTACCACACACAGACACACGAAATGTTCTAAAATAAATAAAACTAGTAGCATGTAACACATGAGATCCAACTGTCGATAGCGATAGTTGAAGAATAAGTAGGTACCAAAATATAAACACTTAAATCGAAATTATAGAATATTTTAAGATATTTTGTTATCTTTACAACACATGTAGGTATGTATGTCAAGATGGGACAGTATGGAGGTCAGTCATTTTTTCTACCCAGAATATGAAAACAGCATGATGGTATGTATGTATGTATGTTTGGAGATGAAGTATCAAATTATTGAGTCTTCTTAGATATTGTGTATATTGTGTAGATATTGTGTACCATACAAATTGTATGAAGCAATGTCGTCACTAAATTCAATATATATAAAATATTGTTAAAAAAAATTCAGATACACTACTACATACAAATATTATTTATAGAAAATTATATAATCTAGTTGGGGTATTTCGACTTTTTTCGATATTTTTATTTAGACCCTACATACAATTCTCGCGTATCCGCTTGAAACATTGTCGATATGTTAAGAGAACAAAATTCTTTTGAACAAATCGACAGTTGAATCAATATTAAAGAACTAAAACACTGAACGAAAATCAATATTCGATTGAAATCTTGACTATTATAAAACTAGTTACATGTAACACATGAGATCCAATTGTCGATAGCGATAGTATGTATAGTTGAAAAATAAGAAGTACCAAACTATAAAATCATTAATCGAAATTATTGAATATTTTAAGATATTTTGTTTTCTATACAACACATGTAGGTATGTATGTATGTTAGATAGGACAGTATGGAAGTCAGTCCCTTTCTCCGACCCGGAATATGAAAACAGCATGATGGTTTGTATGTATGTTTGGAGATTAATAAAATATATTATAGGCATCGAAAATAAACAGTCACCAAGCTTTAAAATATTCTCATATCATTTATATTAATTTAATGGATGGATGGGTCGATGGCAGAGCGGCTAGCGCGCTGGGCTGGTAATCCAGTGGTCGCGAGTTCGAATCCTGTCTCGACCGATTTCGTTTACCTATAGCACATGCATTTATTTGATTTTTTTAGGGAACGTAGGAAGATGTATATGTACTTGTTTAACAAGGACATATTCATTTTTTATATTTAAAAAAAATATATATTAATAAAGATGCCGGTGTGTCGACAAAAATGCGCATGGCATGCTTTTTTATAGGATAATGCACACCCGTTCACCTGCCGATGGTTACCCCACATTGTGTGGAACGCAGTGAGGATCGATCCATGATAGTGTACAGTATGATACCAATGATTAACAATAAAATGAATGAGTTTGTTAATTTTTTATTTATTTACATAAGGTACTAAAAATATAATAATTAAACAATAATAGTAGGTATTCAACAATCATTTCGAAATGAATGTTGTGTACTATTCAATATCATATTCTAAATAATGATAGACGACAATTTATTTATTAAATAACTGTAACACTGAAAGATAATTAATATCAATATGTTAAGTTAATTTTTTAATCAACAGATATACATACATATTTAGAAAATAAAACACTGAACGAAAACCAATATTAACATACGATTGAAACCTCGACTATTTTATATTATGAACATTCGATTGAAACCTTGAACAACTTAGGAACTCAAACACTGAACGAAAATGAATATCAACATTCGATTGAAAACTCGTCTATTATAAAATAAGATGATTTTTTAACCAACAGATTTTTAAAATTAGTTGCATGTAACACATGAGATCCAACTGTCGATAGCGATAGTATGTATAGTTGAAGAATAAGTATCAAACTATAAACCCATAAATATAAATTGTTTAATATTTAAAGATATTTGGTTTTCTATACAACACATTTATTTATTTATTTATTTAGGGACAAATACAGTCTTTAAATACTAAAATAGTATAATACACTATAAAATAAAAATAAACAGACCAATTACATATGTCCACACATATTAAATATGAAACATTTTAAACATCATTAATTTAAATATAACTAAGATGTATGTTTGCCTATGACGGGAAAGGAAGGGAAGAGAAAAAAAAGGATGGGAAAAGGATTGTGACAGTTAAATTATGTATGTATGTCAAGATAGGATAGTATGGATGTCAGTCCTTTGATCCTACCCAGAATATGAAAACAGCATGATGGTATGTATGTACATATGTTTGGAGATTAGTATCAAACAATTAAGTCTTCTTAGATATTGTGTGTAGGCGACTGCCATACAAATTCTATGAAGGAATGTCGTCACTAAATTCAATTTTTATAAAAATTGTTAAAAAGAATTTGAGATGTGCTAATACAATGGTTATATTTTTTATAGAAAATAAAATTATCTAGTTGGGGTGTTTCGGTTTTTTCAATGTTTTTAAAAAAATTTGGAAATATAGGCAGTTAAACTCATAAATTTTTCATAAAAAAATATTTTTCTTATTAAAAAATGTTTGAGAAACCCTGGATTTTTTTTTAAATACTCATTTGATATTTTGTGTTTGTCTATATTTATACCAATTTTCAGCGTTCTAGCTTATATGGTTTCTGAGATATATGGAAAAATATACCAAAATTTCAAAAGTTTATAACCCCTGACTGAAACAAAAATTCAAAATTCTAAGTATAAAAGTTTTGTAGGCCTATAACTTTTTATATATTCTGAAATTTTGGGCTCTGTAAATTGAGCGGATCAAAAGTTATAAGAGGGGACGGACACACAGACACACAAAACTCACATAAAATGTTCTACTCCGTATTCTGAGTAAATCCATGTAATGGAACATATATGCTGCGAGGCCTCTAGTTGATGTTATTAGCATGCAAAAAGTTCACTACGCCATAAAAAATGTTCTTTCGTACACGCATCTTGGCTTAATA
This sequence comes from Molanna angustata, assembly GCA_963576475.1. Taxonomy (NCBI): domain Eukaryota; kingdom Metazoa; phylum Arthropoda; class Insecta; order Trichoptera; family Molannidae; genus Molanna; species Molanna angustata. The sequence goes on along the minus strand of OY754978.1, from coordinate 26,412,649 downwards.
AGGACGATTCATTCAGAGAATTGAATTCTCATAAACGAATCGACAGTTGGAAAATTAAATTATCTAGTTGGGGTTTTTCGGTTTTTTTCGATATTCAAAAAAATGGAAACATAGGCAGTTAAACTCATAAATTTATCATAAAAAAATATTTTTCTTTACAAAAAATGTTTGAGAAACCCTGGAATTTTTTTGAAAAAACTCATTTTAGATTTTGTATATGTCTATGTTTATTCCAATTTTCAGTGTTCTAGCTTTTATGGTTTCTGAGATATATGGAAATTTTCTATAAAAAATATTAACATTGCAATAGTAAGTAAGTAGGTACGCGCATCAGAGTAACAATAAACAAATTGATAGTTTTATGAACTATGTAAAAATAAAAGTAAGTAGGTACGCGCATGAGAAAGTAACAATAATCAAATCAACATATACCTAGTATGAACTTTGTAAAACTGAAAGTAAGTAGGTACGCGCACGAGAGAGAGTAGGTATCAATACATATATCGACAGTTGTATGAAGTCGTAAAAATAAAAGTAAGTAGGTACGCGCTTTTTCAAGGCAATATTTAAAATGCGTTGAATTGTATTCATTTTATCGCGAAGGTCACAGAGACATGGTTGAAGAGTATTGAGCGCGGACGCAAGACGATCGGAGCCATATATATAAATCACCTTCAAAATATACTCCGAACAAATCTCCGTGCGGCCAAGGTCAACATGTAATATTTTGCCGCGGATGCAAAACGATCGGTGGCTTAGTAAAAATATACACCTTCAAAATATACACTGAATAAATCTCCGTGCGGCCAATGGTTGAACTAATAATATTCATTTCAAGATATTTTGATATTTTTTTTGCTTCCATGTAAATTTTTGCCAGTTGATTCTCTATGGTATAAGCAACAGAATGGTAGTTTTTGGCGTGAAAATTATCTTGCGTCCGTATACCGGACGCGAAAAGTTGGTGGACGCAACAACCCTATACGAATTTCACATAGGTGACGCAACAAGTATTGCGGGATATATATATATATATATATATATATATATATATATATATATATATATATATATATATATATATATATATATATATATATATATATATATATATATATATATATATATATATATATATATATATATATATATATATATATATATATATATATATATATATATATATATATATATATATATATATATATATATATATATATATATATATATATATATGTTATATTTGATGTTTTCACGGGTGAAATATGTTATAATATTTTTATCTCGGTTTTCCCGTGTCAGTAGGTCTTGACTAAGACCATTTGTCTTCCGACGTTTCGCCTGAATATCACCAGGCATTTTCAAGGACTTAACGAAAAGCACGCGCGCGACACACGTCTACTCACACTGAAAGCTCACCGTCAAGTGACTCGTAGCGTACAAGATGGCCGCTTATGTCAAATATTGTTAGCGCGACGTGATTGGCTCCTTGTGACACGCCCACCTTAACACACACGCCTAGTACCTGGAAGAACATTTTATATGACAAACAATACAATAATAATATTAATAATACCATAGCGAAAATAACCCCAAAACACAACAATAATAATATTAATGTCACAACTAAAATTAACAATAAATCACAACACAAAAATAATGATAAAATATTATTACCAACGAACACGACAGCAGGTGGGCGTGTCACAAGGAGCCAATCACGTCGCGCTAACAATATTTGACATAAGCGGCCATCTTGTACGCTACGAGTCACTTGACGGTGAGCTTTCAGTGTGAGTAGACGTGTGTCGCGCGCGTGCTTTTCGTTAAGTCCTTGAAAATGCCTGGTGATATTCAGGCGAAACGTCGGAAGACAAATGGTCTTAGTCAAGACCTACTGACACGGGAAAACCGAGATAAAAATATTATAATATATATATATATATATATATATATATATATATATATATATATATATATATATATATATATATATATATATATATATATATATATATATATATATATATATATATATATATATATATATATATATATATATATATATATATATATTGTATGCAGTGGCTTCAGCTGGGTATGCCCAACAAAAATTACATCCTCTGTTTAGTCAACCTCCATATCCTGTCATCTTAAATTTATTTTTCTCCAACTCCTGTTTTGTACTATGCATTTAACACCATTTATACGCATTGTGTGAACGTAGGAGCAAATAATCAAAATATTATATTTCAAATCTATTTTTTTTTTAATATTTTGAGTGTCCATTTTCAAAAAAAAGGTTTTCAATGACTAACTATAAATGTTAGGAATATTGTTGGTTAAAATATACGGTGCCACTATTTCTTGAACGGAATTGGTGGGAAATGCGTTTTCCCGCCAAAAAGATTTTTCTGTGATTTATATAGAAATATGTTTATGTACAAGTTGTTTTTTCTGTGATTTATATAGAAGTACGCATACCGTTATAACGATCGATAATATCATTCTATGTTGATAATAGACTACCCTAACCTAAGATAAAAAAGCAGATGTTTATTTGTTTTTTTTTAGATGGTGCCTTGCCAGTCCTCCGTCAAAGAGCGGAACAATGGGCGGCGTCCAACAACGCCGTCGAAGACACCAGTCATGTCAGCAATCCTCCTCCGTCTCCCGTCACCGATGGTCGAGACGGCAGCAGCGATGCAGACACAAACCACTTTTCCCATCACTGTCAGACCGTCGAGAATGCGGCGGAAAATCTCGAAAATTTCCTGAATTCCGAGAGTGGTGTCGGTTGCCTCCCTCAAAACAAAGAAACGCCCAATTTGACCCTCGATCCCAGGGCCCTGCTTCAGCAGTCGTGCTCTGACGACGACTGCATCGACATCATGTGCAACGACGACATGGATCTGTTTTGAGAATCAAAGAAAGCGATATTGTCAATTTCACGATAGCACAGTTCTACAACTGTCATGTTTCGATATTTTAAAGATGTTTTGAACAGGTTTGGGTATGTCTGCATTGTAGGTCTAGTTAAGATGGGCATTTTATACTGTACAGTTACAAATTATCAACACTTATGAAGCGTCATATACATAATATAACATGTTTTATCTTGGTGACTATCCATTTCGATGTTATTTTTTAAATTATTCCTATTTTACTATTGAAAGTTTTGTTCATAAGACTGAATGTTCGACTGAATTTTATAAAATAAATAGATTGATTCCAGTTAGACCCCGTTCCCATTCGTCGTGTGTTAGGCACGACAACATGTCGTGTGATCTAGTGGCAATAGATATGAAATGGAGCTGCTCACACTTACACAATAAGTATGAACAGCTCCATTTCAAATGTATTGCCACTAGATCACACGACATATGCCTAACACATGACAAGTGGGAACGAGGTCTTACCTGATTGGTACGGAGAGGATTTGTGGATTCAAAATTTGCATTATGAAATCTTTTGAGGAAGTATAATTTTACTTATAATTGATAGTTAAAAATAAACAACATAGATGAATAAAATAAAGAGTCATTAATAGAAGTTATTTGTCAATATCAATTTTAATGCACTATTTTTGTTTGTTTGAATTTTTTGTTTATAGCTTATTCACACATTGAAAGAATAAATTAGTTTAAAAAAATGATGTGAGTGTCTCTTTGCAAGTCAATAAAGATTAATAATAATTATTGTATATGTCACTTTCTGAATCTGGTTAATTTGAAACAGTACAATGTCAACTGCCATATCTTTGAGCAATAAAATTTATATTTATATAATATAAGAAATAAATATATGTAGATAAATATACTCTTTAGCTACCCCTTATAGGGATATGGAGAGATGAAATGTGCGTATCTATATTTTGTAATTATAAATTTGAAATAAAACAATTCATATTATTTTTAAGTATACATTAATATTGAACAAAACAAAAGCCGCATGGATTTGGACCAGATATGTATGCTATATTTGACTTGTCAAAGTGGCTTACGAGTTTCAGTCATTTATAAGTTACATACTGCACAGTGTATTCATAAAAACTAGCCATTTCTGCGCTGGCTTTTGTCTCTTGGATGTTTATAGTAAATCAAGTCCTGTTTGAAACAGTTTAACATATCGTAATGTACTGAATTAATGCTATCTGGTATAGTCTTTCCATACTGGTCACACAATCGGTGAAATCGAAGTTCACTCACTTATGTTAAGTGGAATAGGTCAGCTTCGAGATGTATAACAATATAGATATATTATATAAAAAATATTGTATTGCGTCAACATTAGGAAAATACGACTTGTATCTGCGAGCTTAATTTTCTTCCTCTTGCTCTAATTGATTGATCTGTATTGGATCAATTTAATTCTCATGGGTTCTTTTATTATGAAGTGTAAGTCCCGTTTGCATAGCTAAACCTAAACTGGTATGGCATGAAAATAGCAAATTATCGCAAAAATATCAATTATGTATGTATCACAAACAAAAAATAGTAAAATTTTGGATATTCTTCATAATAACATTGAAATTGTCAACTTGACTGGATAAAATGTTGAACACTTTAATAGCTTTATATTATATTGGGGACTTGACCAGTATATTTGTGCGTACATGTATCTCATTTCACCAGATACAATATAGTCGTGAACTATATAAGGTACCTATCTGTATCTATTATGTTGACGCAAATGAAAGTAACCCTCTTGTTAGTGCCTGTTGTATGCTTATTATTTTAAGGCTATATGATAATTTGTATATATATTTACTTAGTTTATTTTTAGATACTCTGCCTACCCCGTAAGGGACATGGCGTGATGGTATGTATGTATGTATGTATGTAGTTTATTTTTAGATATAATACATATTACATTTTTGTATCAATTATTTATAAGAGTATGAATATAAGGTGTTTTTTAATAGCAATGCTGCTTCATTGTTTTATAATTATTGTAATGACAAATAATGTTCACAGTAAAATATCTTGGGTTTTTTAATTGTTCACTCATCAAGTTTCAAACTTAATCATTGTATAATTTTTATAGTCTATGATTGATGTGTTGTATTAATTTTGGTTTATGCGATGATTTATAAAGCAGCCCATTCACGATCGTGTCATTCGGCGTCGCTCCATATGGAACGGCTCCATTTGGAGCATTGTAAAATTTTCATCATCTCACGGACTCGCCATCAAAATTAGTATACACAAGTGGTCGGCGCTTTCGCATTAATTTCTATTTTTTTGAAATTTTCAAGTCAAAATAAGATTTAATTCTGATGTTGAGTTTTATACAACTGCTATAGCGATTTGTTTGTATATAAAAAGAAAAAAATAGATTTTTTTTTTTCAAAAAAAGCTGTATCTTTTTTGTTTATTACGATAATCTTTGTGGGTGATTTGCCTCAAAAAAGGTAACTCTTTAAACATTGAAATAAATTCAATTATGAAATCTCAATTTGTACTCATTCTCATTTGTACTGTGATGTACAACGTATGTGGAATCCTTTCGAAAACTTAAAGTGAACTGAGACAAAATGGCGCATGGGTTTTCGCATTCACGAGAGAGTAAAACAGCTCGGCACAATGTACCGCTGGTTTTCACACTCACGAGCATGCCGTACCGGTAGGATGTGCCACACCGTTTGCCGCGAAACTATAGTTTCGATCGTTTGGAATTCCATTTTGGTGTGTCAGTACAATTGGGCTGCGCGGGATTTGACATTCACGATCATATTTTGGAGTGATGGCACGCCATTTGGAAGGATGGCACGATCATGAACGGGGGCCTTAAGAGAATGTGTTTAATTTAAAAGTGCAATTCGTGGTTGGTATGATTGCATTTGGTGTTGTCATATGTCAAAAACAGGATATTCCAAAGGGAATTTGTTTTCTTCTTTTATAATATTTGTAAAAGCTATTTCTGATAAATCTGCACATATCGTTAAAAAAAGTTTGTTTTGTTTAAAATAATTTTAGAAGATATGTGTCATTCTATCATATTAAACTCAGATGTTTTTTTTTTATAATTCTTTTTATTAAGTTTTAAATATAAAATAAGAAAACCTAATTTGGAGATATGGCAACATTATTCAGTTTATTTGACGGACTGACTGTCATACCAACATTACTACGAAGTGTAATGCCTGTTTTATTGGTCCTTAACCCAAGGATGTAAGAATATCTAGGAAAAAGTTAATTTAATGTTAAGGCACACTGCCACTATTATAGTAATATAATTATCACAATAATCCTTTGTTCAAATTTTAGAAGCAGACTTACTACTCTTCATATTTACTAACTGTACATAATATATTATAATCACTTATTTTTTTTAGAATATACCAAATGTATTTTTACATTTAAATTTTTTTTTATTTAACAAGATAATGCAGTATGGATTCTGATCTTATTATTAATACCAATAGAGTGTTTTGTTTTATTTATATTAAAAAAAAAGGCCTTTAATGGTTCATAACTGCAGTTCTCATAAAGTATCTATTGTTAGTTTAAAAATAAGAAAATGTAGCAATCAACAAATTTTAAGTTACGACGTGTAAATCCGATCTAGCCCGTATTAAATTGGAGACCTATGTATATCTAGATTAAATCCTAATCGTTGAGTATCAAATGTAACAATTGAAGACACAAGTGGATGAAGGTCACTGGATCTATCTTTTTTTAGGTCACTTTGGTAATTTTTAATGCCGATAACATGAGAGTGTTAAAGGGTAATTATTTTAAAATAGTCTACCTTCTTATTTAGCAAAGACATGATATTATTAGGATTTCAAAAATATTATCAAACAATTTTATTCTTCGTCTTTTTCATTTTTTTTTTTAAGGAAACACTTTTTAAGTGTTACTTTTTAAACAAAACCTTTGTTTTTTTTTCTTTAGACGTATCCCAAAATATGGGGTAACCAGCAGCAGGTGTGCAGTACTTTAGTAAAGGAAGCACGACATGTGTGTACCCTCACACCAGTCTTGTCTCACAAAAAAAGATACTAAATTCAGAATGGGAGGTGAACCTCATTACTGAACTATGTGAGATGTTATTTTGACTGTTGTATTTTCGATTATTGTTATTATTATATTAAATTTCTTTTTATATAAGGTGCATATTCATCGGCACTCTCCTTCTAGAGATACGATCCATACTCTTCTACTCTAATCCATTTAATTTAATTGATCCTTTTTTTAAATTTTACTTTTCGCAACAATGGAAACAAAACCAGAACATGAAATGAGAAAGAAAAAATAACACCCAAAATAGGTTTTGAAACGCAACAGCAGACTGTAAGTACACATTAACTACCATTGACATGAAAGAAGATAGAAGTGTCATGGATAAAGGTGCATCACATAATGTGTTCGTCCATGTCTTTTTTCCTCGAAAGATGATTTTGTCCCAATGAATGTAGGCGTTATGTTCCGATAACATAATGTTACATAAAGTGTATATAGCTCCTTCATCCACTGTGAAAATGGTACTTTTTGTGTTGTTATTATGAAAGAGCAATACTTAAACTTTTATCTGCGTCAAATAGTAGAAACTTGAAATTTTTCGACATAACACCTTCATCCACTCATGTCTTCAATTATTAGTGAGACACTCAGTATCAGATCTAAATGTATTTTTTTTTATATTCTTTAAGTGGATCGAAAAAATCTTCTCTTCTAAATAAATTGATGTGAATTATTAAAATCAAAAATATTACATTTAGATTCTACAATTTTATTTATTTCGTCTTATTTGGACATTATCAACACTATTACGGCATTATCAAGATACACATTCTATAAGATTTTGTATCGCAAGGATTTAAATTGAACAGCGCAACTCTGCATTTATTGGTGGCTGTGCCCTAATTGAAAAAAATATACTCTAACAGTCTTAATAATAAAAATCGACTGCACACTCGTTGACCAGTTTTTTAGTTACACACCGTGTAAAGCCGGTGTAGCAACTGTTTAGAAATCTTACTAATAAACGCTGTATAATGACTGAGTATTTGCAATACACATACAACAGAAATTAATCCGATTACATTGTATTTTCGTACCCGCGCATGTGCAGAGCACCCAGCCGCCATTCTAATTTTGACATTTGTCATGGATATTATTTTCATATGTTGTTCACAATAGGAATATGGAAAATATAACGAATAATTTCATTGTACGAATACCCATGCGAACACGTTTTTAGATATTATAAAGGAGCTAATTTATTAACATCTTTTCGCCCCTTAAATGCACAAATATCAATAATAAAATCATTTATAAAGATTTTTCATCATATTATTCTAATATATAACAATATAAATATGCAGATCAAAATCAAATTAGATTTATGATAGATGACAGTTGTCTTAAAACACCGCTATACTACATAAACCAGGCGTACAAGCATTGTGTAAAATTTGTATGAGAGATACACAGTCGTTGACCAACTGATCTGCTATACAGCGTTTATTGGTAATGTTTTAGGGTGTTAAACGGTCGTGTAACTTTTACAACACATTTATTAGTAAGACTGTAAGGCAATAAAGATTAATAATTATTGTCCTACATAATTAGATAAAACAAATAAAAAAAATCAGAATTTAAAAATAGTATTTTAAACTAGATTATGAAAGAAAAAAAATATATACATGTACAATTTTAAGTTCTATTTAATGTTTTTCGCAATAGCGACTCCTATTCACTGGTATCGCTCAATGCCGAGCATCTTCAGAATGGTGACGATCCATTCTGATGATGCTCAGCAGAGTGGTACCAGTGAATGAGAGTGGCAAATGCGAATAAAAAATGAAATAGAATTTAAAATTATATATATATTTTTTTTTCACAATTCTAGTTGATTATGGCCCGGTATTACAGTCGGCCCTCAACTCATTGAGTTTGTTAAACTCAAGATTAATGTTATGGGGAGATTGAATCCATTTCCATATTACAGTGCAATATGACATGTCAGTTACTAAATCTTCAATTATAGACATTTTACTTTTTCTGTGGATATTATCTGTCCAATTTTAAATAACCTCAAATAATACGATCTACAAAACGGGATGCTACGACTTGAAATACTATTGTTTTATTATCCAACATGGTAAATTTAATTTTTTTCACCAAAATTATGCTTTTAAATGCCCATGTTCGTTTCAGTATGGCTGTCAGTTTGTTTTGTTGTGTGGCGCCACCGTCGATACAACTAACGCCTCTAGTGATAGAACACTGAAACAACACGCGTTGTCTAGCAAATGACAGTTGACTCACCGTTAAGCACTTAATCCGCCAAAAACGTTGAGTTAAATATTTGTCATTTTAGTGACGTATTTGAGGGAAGATTAAGTCTAAACGGACACTGTAATACACTATATTTTTGTAAAACTTAAGTTTAGCTCTTAAACTGAGACTGTAATACCGGCCCTACGGAGTTCTATCATGTAGTGACAGTTTCAAACATTGAATAAAAAACATAGTATTTTAATTATAGTCTATTAAAAATGGAATTCTACCAAATAAATAATCATTTATAGTGTTTAATGAATAATCTGTTTGTTTTTGATACCTATATATTTTTTTCTAAGATGTGTAAAGTACAATTTCTTTATAGTTACTAAATAATTTTAAGAGTAATGTTCCCTTTTCTGTGCAAAATGGTGACTGCCATTTTATATTAGTAAACCAATAGTCATGTATAATATTAATTTCATCTCACATGGATCACCAAAAACAAATATTTCAGCTGTATTATTCTAGATACAACTTTGTTTTACGATCATCTTAATTCCTTCAAGATTTTACTAATGTTCAAAAATCATATATATTGTGGCGTTATGCTGTAATTTTATTCAATCATCTCTTCTCCGTCTCTTCCCTTTGCTGAGGTTGGCCTCTTTAGTACACAATCTCCACGAATTTCGGTGTTGAGTTATTTCTAAAGTCAGCTGCTGTTCACTCAATTGTTCTGAAGGTTTTTTTTTAATTATTACTTGGCAAGTCAATAGTAATATTTTTTTTTATGTTTCTTATTATTTTATATACAAACATTTTTGATAAGAAAATAATTTTGAAGATTGTATTTCATTATTGTGGTTTTTGTTTAAAGCAATAAGCATTTGAAAAAATATAATGGTTTTCTTTATTTTTACAAATGGACCCCCATTTCTGTCTTGTGGGAAAAAATAATATATTATGTATATTTGTTTTTATAAAATTTGTCATTTCAATAAAATACCATATTTATTTATGCATTTTTTTATTTCAAAAACAGTTTCTCTCATTTTATTGCTACTACAATAACACTGAAATTATATACTTGACAAATTCTACTATGCGTACATGTTTGTCTGATTAAAAAAAATATTTTAATACTTTTTGTATTTCTATGCATCTAGCCACACTGAAGAAGGCAACAATTATCTATGGAAAATCCAGCATCTGAAAATAAAAATATTTATGGCAGGTTAAAAAAAATGCAGCTCGCTACTTTGGATCTTTTCAGCAATAATTAATTAATATAAATCACACGACCAAACATAGAAAGAAGAATATATCATAAATAATATCAAGATACCCATACATACATGCCATTACGCCTAATCCTTCACGGGGTAGGCAGTGTTCCATTACATACATCAAATCATCAGCGATCAATTTGTGGATATTGTCACGGCTGTGATAATAATATTTGTAATGTAGTTTAGTAAATATATAACAAATTAAGGGTTCAATTATGGCCACATATCAGTAAAAATAGTCTTAAAATATTTAGAAAATCTATCAGTTCAAATGCAGCACTTACTAGTTGAGGTAATATTTTTTCTATTTGTTCCATATCAATACATGTTTGATGATCACGGACTGCTTGCTTTGCTCCTCTTAAAGTAGCTTCAATCACAAGCTTCTGTGTAATTTCAGAAACAAGATGTAAAGATTCGTCTGGTAGACGGGTTTTTGGGTCATTCAATGACATTTTCAGACAATCTCTGATCACTTCCTGCAAAAATACGCTTATATTTGTTTTCTATTAAAATTACCAAAATACGCTAAAAACCACTAAGATTCATTTTACAGTTAGACAAAAGAGTCTAACTGTAAAATAAATAAGGAATATTGTCTTGTAAAAAGTAGATAAAAAAATATTAATAATGGTTTATAATATTCAAGGCACACAAAAGCTGAGCAATCTTATACAATTTTAACTCCATTTCCATTTCATAATGTATATATTTAATACTTACTGGTCGAATTTTACTTTTTACATTAGAAGCTACCAACACTTCATCTACAGTATCTTGGTTAGTATTATTTTCCATCCCTCAGATCATTATTTCGATTTTCCTTTACAAATTATAAATAGTTATGCAATTTACGGGTGTCTTGCTTTCGGTAAGTTGCAAATTTAACATTATAAGCATTCATAAATCAATAAAAGCATGAATGGAAAACAACGTAGTAGAAAAAACCCACAGGTTAAATTTTTATTAATGAATTCACTTTTACTTGTAAACTAAAAATTGGTAAAAATTCAGTCAGTAAACGTAATTTATGATTCACTTATTTATTTTAACGTGTGTTTGCACACACACTTTCATATTGATTTAATGAAATTTATAATTCAAACTCATTTTATTGACAGAATCCATGGGGGTTTAATACAGAATGACCAAATCTGACAGGATATCCAATCTGACAAGTATGATTATCACAGATAAAATAGAAGTAGTTTAAATATTTCCATGACAATAAAAAAAAATATTGCCAGTAAGTAAAAACTAACTAACCGATTCACAATGAATATTTAGTATGATGAGCCCTCTCTCCGACCACGAGGAAACATCAAAGCCAATGTGAGGAAGAAAAGGAGACAAATGATGGTGACACCTTGGAGGAGTTAATATGATGGAGGCGCCCATATGCGAAATATTTGACGCCAGATTCGTTTGACATTTGGTCTACATAAAATAAAACAGAAGAAACGTAAATACACCCTTCTCAATATGACAATAATAAAATGTAACAATTGCTAGAATAAACGACCAGCGGGTTTAGACAGTAGGGATGGGAAATGACATATAATATTAATGTGAATTCCCAAAATATGTTTTTTATTATAAATACATATACATTACACAATTTCATTAACATATACATATCTACGACAGCAGATAGTAAAAATTTCATTTATTATGTAAGAAACTAAATTTACTTCAATGAAATTAGAGATTTTACTTTGAATAATTTGTAAAACTCGCCTATTAGAGTTTTTCGTAAACCAAATATTATATTCTTCAATTGAAATTTGGGTTTTTTTTTGTCAATTAAATGTACATGTGCATATTTGATAACTATACGAATATACAAGCGGCGCGTTTGTCTTTTGGTAAAATACAATAAAAAACGCTTCGCTAGTATTTTTTTATAATGAAAAAAAAATGCAAAAATTAATATGCCCAATAACTAGAAACTTGGATTTTTAGCGTTTGCGATAAACTCGATTTTATTCGCGAATTGCATATTTTTTTCGTGATTAACGCGAATTCTCAAGTTTTAGAAAAAAAAACGAAATTTAGATTTGCAATATGCAGAATTCAAAGAGTATTATTGAAAAATTAAATTAATTAATGAAATAAAATTTCTGTGGGTGAAATCGACAAAACCCACTTTCAATGTATTTAATGGTAAATATTATTTTTTTAGATAAATGTATTTCAATGGGAAATGCTGTTTACATCGATTTCCCAACAATAATACTACTTTAACATCGATTTTGTAAAAAAATAACGCTGCTTTTAAAAATCAATAAACACGAAAAATTCAGGTCTACAAACTAAAAACACACAAAAAATAACGAAAAGTTCCGTTCGTTGCATTTTAATTAAGGGACTTACATCGTTATTTAATGTTGAGTGAGAATGGAGGTTGTACAAAATAAACAAAGATATAGGCTGAAATATATTTTATTTACAAAAAAAAATCCGCCAGTTCTATTAGCCAATGATTCTACTGGAGTGCAACTGGATGATGAAACGCTTGGCATTGAAGACGTACCGGGCAAATTTGCTAGAAATTCCTGAAAAAAGAAAAAAAAATATGATCAATTACCATTCTGTAGATGCTTTTTCGAGCGAAACGCCTCAATGGTCAAACAAATTTATTATGTGGAAAAAGTAAAAAAAATTGAGATTTTATTTATTTTAAGTAATAATATTATTTTTCAAAATATGATCAGTTCAATCGTGGTCTACATCTATAATTTTTCCTGAAATTCGATAAATATCATAAGTCTCCAGAATGTGACAACTTGTTATTGGGTGCGTTTTAAATAAATATTTGACATAGTACCTGTTAGTTGCCCGAGAAGCAATTAGAAAAAAGAAATTATTCATTATAGTAAATTTTCGACTCAATTATAAATATGACATATTGCATTTTATTTTGTTGAAATGTACCACCATATTTCACGATAATTCGATACTTGAGAATATAAAAAGATATTTTATTAAAAAAATATTTACTTATAGGTATTTGTTTTTATGAATTTCGCAACTTACCTCAGTTTGTACTGGAGCATCAATCGATGAGAAGAAAACCGATGGAACTACGTTTTCTTTTAGTTTCAAAATATAACCACTCCTATCTATTTCGCCAGCCTTGAAATGGGAGGAACAAATACAAGAATATGGGGTTATTCTTCTGGAGATGTTTCTAACGGCACCTATCCAAAGTAAATATTATTGCGGATCGCTAAGGAATCTGCAAAAAAAACCATATTAATAAATACACAATTAAAAAAAAAATATCCCATTAATTTTTTATATCTATGCTTTTTGGTCATATTTGATTAATTTTTATATCTACGGCGCTATATATCCCAGTTTATATATTTATTATGTATTATAATCTAATAAATGCATAAAGTTGTTCCTCAATTAACAATGTTGTTTAGATTGGAAATTAGAGAAATGTTCTTGGAGGAATTAATAATGACCTACTAATAATATTGCCCAACCCTACTGCAACGGAACTCATAGACAGACATCACATGATCAGACATGTTTGTTTTGCGTAAAATGACATTGCGAATTGCCTTGATTGGCGTTGGTCAGAAACGGACGTGTGTTTGTTCCTGCGTCGACAAGCATATAAAAACTCAACCTACCTACCGAATATTCAATATTTTTAATATTATTGGTGTAAAATTCAATCTTTCTGGCAAATTCATTTTTTACTTTGTGTTGTTATTGTGATGTCTATTTTGTAACCTGGGGTAAGTTAAATTAACATTATATATAACAGTTTTTTCCTTTTAATTTACTAACAATGGAGGTTAAACCTCCGGACCCGCCTGATCCTCCAGATCTCTCTCCATCGAAACCACGATATACCAGAACGAGAAGCGACCGAGCATGGTCGGATTCTTACGACTCTGACAGCTCCCTAATTACTGTCCCAGATATAACGCCGCCGTCTCCCGGTCTCTTTGTGACAGTCCCAAATAAAAAATACGCCCAAAAACGGAAAAATAGCAGACCTTCCCTTGGTGACTTGGAAAAGGAAACCAAGACCAGTGATCATAAAAAAAAACCCGCCCTCAATGAAACACAACCCTCTGTAAATTCCACCCCCAACACTTCAGCCACCCCTACAAATCCCTTATATGAAAGAAACACAAGAAATATTTACAATGAAACGGACAGCAGTCCATTCATAGTACACGTCTCTTCCGAAAATTCTAACCAATTATCTGCCATTGAGTTCGGAAAATGCCTTAAAAGAAACCTAGTAAAGGGAATAATTACCGGAAGCTGTAAATTGATAGGAAAAAATAGAGCCAGCGTTGAATTTAGCAACATTACCAATGCAAATTACTTCTTAATGAAAACGTTCCCAGAATTTAGGACCTACATCCCCACGAATCAGGTTTCCCGTATGGGATTGGTGAGGGGTATCCCCGTGGGAGAGGACTTCACCAATGAGTGCCTGATGAGTGAGATGGAGGTTCCCCCTAACTATGGAAAAATACTAAAATGTCGTAGGTTAAACTACAAAGATTTGTCAACAGGACAAGCAGTTTGGAAACCCTCCAGAACGGTGGTTCTCACTTTTGATGGACAAAGAATGCCAGACCGGGTATTCTTATCCTACACCAGTATCCAAGTGGAGAAATATGAATTTCCGACTATACAGTGCTGGAAGTGCTGTAGATTCGGCCACACAAAGCCCCTGTGCAGATCACAACCACGTTGTTTCAAATGCGGTAAGGATCATCTTGGTGAAGAATGCTCTCTTCCCGAGGATGATCTAACTTGCCTTCACTGTGCAGGCAAGCATACAGCTGTGAGTCTGAAGTGCCCTGAACTTGCGCGTCAAAAGAACATAAAACACCTTATGGCCGAAAAAAATCTTTCGTTTTTTGAAGCCTCGAAACAGGTCCCTCACTCTAAAAAATCGTTCTCAACCGTTATTTCCTCCAGCCCCTCGACATCTCAAGCCATCCCAAGCCATACGACACAACATATGGCAAACAATACTCCCAAATTTCAAAAATCCAATAAAGGAAAAACTCATAAACCAGCGTCTTCCCCTGGATTCGATAAAACTGCCCACCAAAATCTTTCATGGTTTCCGAACGGCCAACTTCCTGAGCCAGTTAAAGGATGTGGCCTACAGTCTAGTAATAAAGCTGAGCCTAACACTTCTGAATTAATTTCAACAATTCTACAATTTATAATTAAAACCCTTCAACACAATTCTATCCTACCGTCCAACGTTGCCTCTTCATTAACCCTACTTTCATCACTTTTTTCGTCCAATGGCCCCTCAACGGATAACGAGGATTCTACAGTGGAATAGCCGTAGTGCTATTTCCAATAAAGCAGACATCCTCCACCTATCCCACGAAATCCAACCCTCTATCATAGCCATCTCGGAGACGTGGCTTGCCCCGGGTGCCTCTTTTAGACTCCCGGGGTATGCGTGTCTTCGCGATGACAGAAAAGATGGAAGGGGCGGTTGCGCCCTATTCATCAAACATAATATCCCATATTCCCCAATTCCTATTGGTCTGAACTCTGATCGGATTAATCTGGTTGGAGCAAAGATCGACGGGATTTCCTTTTTCTCCATTTATATTCCCCATCCCTCCTCCTCCGATATATTCCTTCTTAAATCCATTGTCTCCTCCCACTCCTCATCCCTGTTTATTTTGGGTGACCTCAACACACATCACACTAGCTGGGGTTCACATAAAACTAACAGTGCTGGAAATACACTTATGAACATGATTGATGATCTGGACTTATGTATCCTTAATGACGGATCTCCAACACGAATCTCTCTCCCGTTTCATACTTCAAGATTGACTCCCACCCCCACCCAAAGTTTACCTATATCGCATAGACCGAGTGCTGTGGATCTTTCCTTATGCTCCCCCGGTCTTGCTCCTCTTTCCACTTGGTCACTTGATCAAGATCCCCGTAACAGTGATCACTTCCCAATAATTATACATTTCGGAAGACAAATTCGAGAAGCCAACTACACATCATCATACAAATATAATGTAGCTAGAGCAGACTGGCATTCATTTCATAAAACAATTATTAAGACAATTCCTGAACTTCCCACTCCAAACTCATCAAATAACACTGAATGTTATAATTCCTTTGTAAACTTGATTACTACATCAGCTGATGAGAACATCCCTACCAAAACACCTCGTTCCCCAACAATACCACCGCCGCCATGGTGGGATGCTGAATGCACCAAGGCTGTTAGAGACAGAAAACTGGCAAGAAGGAACTTTAAAAAAAACATGTCCGTAACTAACTTTGATAGCTATCTGGTTTCCCGTGCCAAAACCAAAAGGATTTTGAAGGATAAAAAGAAACAGGGTTGGATCAAATACTGTTCTTCTTTATCCCCTGATTCTAACGTATCTGAGATATGGAGAAAAATAAGGCAATACAGAGCAGTTTTTGATCCCCAAGTTTCAAAACCTACATCTTCTAACTGGCAATATGAATTCTTAAATAAACTTGCTCCGCTATCGGTCCCTCCCCTTAACTCTCTACCTGATGAACGCCTTTTCTCTGATGTTACATGTTCTCTTGACGCTCCCTTTACCTTGCATGAATTAAGATCTGTCATAACACGAGTTCACGACTCTGCTCCAGGAATAGATGGTATCCCGTATTCGTTCCTCACCAAAGCAGATCCCGAAACCTTATCCTATTTCCTCAAAATGTCCAACTCGTTTTATGACACTGGCATCATTCCGGCAGACTGGAAAACACAAAGCATAATTCCCATTTTAAAACCCCACAAAGACCCAAATATAGGATCTTCCTACCGCCCTATTGCGCTTTCGTGCACCCTGGGGAAAATAGTGGAACACATGCTTAAAGATAGATTGGAGCACTTCTTTGAGACCAACGGCCTGCTGGCTAGATCACAGTATGGTTTCAGGAAGGGCAAGAGCACCATCGACAATCTGAGTGTTTTCATCACCGACATCCAACTTGCCAGATCAAGGAAGGAAATGATGGCTGCTGTGTTCCTAGACGTCTCTGTTGCATATGACAATGTTCTTATCGATGTCCTTATGGGAAAACTTTTAGATACCGGTGTTCCACCAAAAACTAGGCAGTACATAAAAAATCTCCTATGCGACCGCACCTTGCTCTTATCTACGGAAAATGGGGAAAAGTCCATAAGAAAGGTGTGGAAGGGTTTACCGCAAGGATCGATTCTCAGCCCACTGCTATATAATATATACACTGCAAGTATCGAAAAAAGTCTCCTAAAACATGTAAGAATATTGCAATATGCAGACGACATTGTAATTTACATATCTGGAAAATCTACCCAAATGATAGAGCGTGAGCTAAACACAGCACTACAATTATTACAGAAATGGCTGGATAATCACGGGCTAGAAATATCTCCGCACAAAAGTCAGTTTATGATCTTCTCAAACAGTAGGAACATTGCCCCCATAAACATCACATATAATAATATTCACATCCCTTGCGTACCAGAGGTCAAGTTCCTAGGCATTGTGCTAAGCCGAAAACTCAACTGGAGAGCAAATATCGAACATATTGTATCCAAATGCCAAAAATCGCTCAATATCATAAGATCTGTATCCAGGGTGTGGTGGGGTGCTCATCCAAATACCCTCTCTCTCCTCTATAAGGCACTAATCCGCTCTCACCTTGACTATGCTTCCTTCCTAATGGACCCGATTCCAAAATATTTGTCCATCATGTTGGAGAGGGTTCAATCAAAGGCCCTCAGAATCATAATAGGAGCCATGCGGTCTACTCCTATCAATGCCCTTCAATTAGAATGTGCTGAGGCCCCCCTTCACCTCAGAAGACAATTCCTCGCAGATAGATTTCTTTTTAAGGCCTCCCGGCTATCAAATAACCCACTACTCCCTAAAGTCAAACTTCTTTCAGAATATGTTAATTCAAAACAAATTTGGCGAAATAAAAATCCCCCCCTGTTAGTAAATAGCTTCAAGTTCCTGAATTCTTTCGACGTTCCTTCATATAAAAATACAGTTTACCCGTTATTCTCAAGTCACCATGAATCAAATACTTTCTACCCATTAGTACATAATTTCAATATCCACAAAAACGACCCAAAGGCTCCTTTTGTTCTTGGGGAGTGTTTGGACTCTCTTTGGCAGGATTGGACAACCATATACACAGACGGATCTAAGAGTGAAGATGATGCATGCGTCGGGGCGGCAATATACTGTCCTGACTTCAACTCAGTCGCCATGTATAAACTTCCACCGGAAACATCCATTTTCACTGCAGAATGCCTCGCCATACTGGAAGCAATAAAATTCGCAGCTACAAATGGAATTAATAAAACACTTATCCTCACAGATTCCCTTAGTGCAGTAAATAAAATCTCGGGAAACCCATCAAGGCTGCTGAACAATCTTATAATTCTTCAAATTAAACACGAAATCCTGAACCTCGGGATGCAAGGATTACAAGTGGCCATTGCTTGGATTCCAGGTCACAGTGGAATCAAGGGTAATGAGACTGCGGATGAACACGCAAAAAAGGCAATAGAAAATGGACAAATGTCTCACAAATACATACATATAGAGGACAGATTTCCCTCCTTGTTAAAGAGACTGCACACAAGCTGGGAAAAAGAATGGAACCTTGGAAAAAGTAAAGCAGGAGTGTACTACTCCTACATACAACAGAGCTTTCCAGTCAAGCCATGGTTCTCCATAGGTAAATTCCAAAAGAGGGATATTTCAGTAATATGTAGAATGAGACTCGGTCATACATGTTCCCCTGTCTTCCTCCACAAAATAAAAGTTAAAGATTCTCCTTTGTGTGAGTGTGGATTAGAGGATGGAACAGTCGACCACATATTTTTGGGGTGTCCCCTTTTGGATCACTCTCCTATTTTCAACCATTGTTTAAACAACAAAATCTCTCTACCAATAAATATTACTCACCTTTTATCCATTGCTTCTTTACCCATATATAAAATGCTGTCTAAATTTATTTCACTAAATAATATCAAAATATAATCATGCCTTACTTGAAGTCTTCCACCATCCCATTTCCTCTGCTTCCTATTATACAACTTCCTCTCCCCTGTATAGAAATCCTTCATCTTCCCCTTCCCTATATAAATGTATGTATAGTATTATAGTGTATATATGGATATGTAGTACATAAATGGATGTATAGTACTGTGGTGTATAATATAGTGTATAATATAGTGTATATATGGATATGTAGTACATAAATGGATGTATAGTATTATAGTGTATAATATAGTGTATATATGGATAGTAGTAGATGTATGTATTATAACATAATGTTTGTTTAAATGTGCCTAATTATAATAATATTATAATGTTTGTTCAAGGGTAATACTAACCAAAAGTAGCAATGACCTATGCCAAATAAAGATTAGCCCACCTATAATGGATACAATACAACTTGTATAAGTAAGCATCAGCCCATTCTCTTTTGACTATCTGAGTTCAACATACCAGGAACAATTCCGGAGTCCTTTGCACTCTGACCAGCTAAACGCCATAATACCTGAGGACAGGCTACATTGAAACCCAAGCAAAGCATCAACCAAGACAGGCTAGAACACTGGCAACGGTGAAATAAAGCCTTTTAAAAAGTAGAAAGAAGAAGAAGAAGACATTGCGAATTGCGAAAAAATGAGCTAATATGAAAAATAGGAGACGGAATGAAATACTAATTAACAAATATACACGGAAAGCAATATATTTTAGGTACACAGATTAAAAAAAACAAAACTTTGAATGTATTACGGTAACAAGAAATGATCTTAGATATCTTGAATTTTTATTGACCTTAACCTAAAAAGTAGCGTCGTATTTTTGGTAAAAACAACCGAGCCAATATTATTAATCTTGGAGGAATAAAAATGATGCTATTAATATTATCTGTACTTTAATTTTTTATGTGAGTATTTCATTCTATAATTGTTATATTTAAAACATAGAAAATCAAGGTAGTTTAAATATGGGGGAAAAAATATATTGTAATTACTTACTTGTGATATGATATTGATTTGTCAATACCGTATTTCTTTCCACAATTTATTATACAGCAATTTCGACCCATTTTGTAAGATAAGAA